>JALMQS010000187.1:2802615-3149684 GCA_024734495.1 Forficula auricularia | reverse complement strand
AAAATCTAATCAGCTCTTAATCACAATGCACCAAAACTACATGTAAAATTTCGTTTTGGTATTCAGACTGGTTTTCGAGATTCGAGCTGCGTCTACAAACATTTGGTAACGACATTTTGAAAAAATAGTTAATATCCTTTAATATTTCAAAGATTTTTACCGAAATCCGTGACATCAATCGAATTCCAATTTTTCCGATTCGAAAAATTATTTGATCAAATCATTGGGCTTGAATTTTAGATTAGATTTTATCAACTGCAAAAACTTTTTAATTATTTATCTTAGAGCTTTCATTCTTATGGACATTTTTGTTTACAAATGAATTTACTTTAACAAAGGTCATTATACAAAGTTGTGTATATCAAAGGGTTAAGCAAATATGGTTCAATATATGTTTTATTTCAAATTTGATTTCTTATACACGCGAAAATAATTCACCTACAAAAAAAGTTACATGAATCAATTTTTAGGGATTTAAATGTACTACAAAAAGTCTTATATAATTAATTTGTCTACGACCAATAATTTAGAAGTTAGACGAAGATTTTAAATTGTATTTTCTCGAATTTTTTTTGGTGAAAATAAAAACAATTTTTCAAAAATATTCAATTTTTCTGGTAAAGGGTTGTTTCTTTTAATATCTCAAAAAATTTATCGAAATCCGTGAGATCAACCGAATTCCACTTTTATTTACTCTGCTCTCATGGCTCGAGGCTTGCGTCGCAGAGCCTCTCGATAAAATAGATTAAAAGAATTATAAATGAGAAAGAAAGCAATCTTATTTTATCATTTTCATCTATCTAAAGGTTCATAGTATCATTCTAAAATAAGAAAATAGCATTTTAACTAAGAGTTATGTAGTTTAAATGAAATTTTATGAAAAGATTCAGTTTCTCGTCTCAGGCAGCAAAAGTCGACTAGGAATGTACAAAAGTTTTATTTTTTTCTCATTAGATATTTATTCTAATCTATTGAAATTTCATATCTGTGTGTTATTTTCAATTATCTTTTATATCAAGAAAATATTATTAGAAAATTTGTATTTTAAAGGGTAGTTTATTTGAAGTTCAATTTGAAAAAACGCTAATAGCTCAGTGGAAATTTTTTTAATATGAAATTAATAGATATTATAGAACAATTAATTATTAATAATTTAATTCAATTTTGAACGAAATCGATTCAGTACTTTTTGAGAAAATGGTCGAAAACCCCGGCAACCGTCTATGAAAGGTCTTTTTAGGAAACCAAGAGATGATTTTGAAAAAAGTTAAAAAAGTCATATAAAACGAAACATTGACTTGTGACATGGAGGTGAAATTGAAAATTCTTCTAAAACGGCCTTTCAAAGGACGGTTCAGATGGTTTTTGACGATTTTCTCAAAAATTACTAAATCGATTTTGTTCAAAATTGAATAAAATTATTAATAATTAATTGTTTTATAATATCTATTAATTTCATATTAAAAAAAAAAAATCAACTGAGTTATTAGCGTTTTTTCAAATTGAACTTCAAATAAAAAACCCTTTAAAATGCAAATTTTCTAATAATAATTTCTTGATATAAAAGATAAATGAAAATAGCACATAGATATGAAATTTCAATAGTTTTGAATAAATATCTAATGAGAAAATAAATAAAACTTTTGTACATTCCTAGTCTACTTGCTGCCTAAGGCGAGAAACTGAATCTTTTCATAAAATTTCGTTTAAATTACAAAACTCTTAGTTAAAATGCTACTTTATTATTTTAGAATGATACTGTGAACCTTCAGATAGATTTTCAAATAATAAAATAAGATTGCTTTCTTTCTCATTTATAATTATTTTATTCTATTTTATCGAGAGGCTCTAAGACGCTAGCCTCTCGCCATGAGAGCAGAGTAAATAAAAGTGGAATCTCACGGATTTCGATAAAGTTTTTTGTGATATTAAAGGAAACAACCCTTTACCAGAAAAAGTGAATATTTTAGAAAAATAATTTTTATTTTCACAAAAAAAAAAAAATCGTGCATTTAAATTTAAAATTTTCGTCCAACTTCTAAATTATTGGCCGTAGACAAATTAATTATATAAGACTTTTTGTAGTACATTCAAATTCCTAAAAATTGATTCGTGTAACTTTTTTTGTAGGTGAATTACTTTTTGCGTGTATAAAAAATCAAATTTGAAATGAAACATATATTTAATCCTTTGAAATACACAACTTTGTAAATGACCTTTGTTAAAGTAAATTCAATAGTAAACAAAAATGTCTATAAGAGTCAAAGCTCTATGATAAATAATTAAGTTATTGTAGTTGATAAAATTTAATCTAAAATTCAAGTCCAATGATTTGATCAAATAATTTTTCGAATCGAAAAAATTGGAATTAGAGTTGATGTCACGGATTTCGGTAAAAATCTTTGGAATATTTAAGAAACCACCCTTTACCCGAAACCGAAAATATGTTAGAAAAATCATTTATATTTTCACAAAAAAAATTAATGAATATTAATTTAAAAACCTCGTCTATGCTCTAAAACCCTGGGCAAAAGTTCGCCCCTGCCTATACTTGTCAGAAGGAAAAGATTTTGGCACATTTTTGAGCCTCTCTAGAAACCGTGTAATTTGTAATTCTCCTGTTACCTACGAATATTTACTAAGGTAAAGAATCTGAAATAAATCTAAAATTGGATACAAAACACAACAATTAGAGAGTAAAAAAATTAAACTTTAATAAAATTATTAAATAGGATTTATATATATGAGAGTATATCAATGAAATCCAATTAAATCAAAACTATCAATAACTAAAAATAACACATTTTAAGTAAATTAAATAGAATTTTTCATACATCATCTAGCGGTACTTAAAAATATTTCCGTCTATATTTTTTTCTACAAAATCTTTAATGACAGTGTCAAATGAAATTGCTTCCAATGTATCCGATTCTATTGACAAAATTGCCAAATCATTATTCACTAATAAGATGAAAATATATCAAAAAATACGAGCACTTTATAAAATTCAAGTCTGAATTTTTGATTGAACACCCAGGGCTCATTCGCTTATATACCCTGTGGTCAGATAGGGTTAAATATTTAAGGGGAAAAGTATTAAAAATTTTGAGGGAAAATGTAATTTGAATTTAACTTTTAAGGAGTTCGGTGTTAGGTTCTAGATGAAACATTTTAATATAATAATAAAACTTGAGTAAGATACGAGGTAGAGAGTTTCGCAAAAAAAGAATATGAAATTCAAAATTGAGTTTTGAATTGCAAAACTCAATTTTGTTTTATTTCTTTTTGTTAGATACGGTCGTATCTGGTACTCAAGATTTTGATGATTATGCAATTTGAATTATTCAAAGGTAGATATTTTCCGACATTGTTGATCTTAAACAATTTTTTTATTTTTTGAGACATTAAAAAGATCTTTCGGAAAACGCATTAGTAATTGCCATGGTCTTAAAAATTCTTATAGCTAGATCTCTCTAAGTTACATTTTAGTCATAATTATTGCGATTGCTGCTGCCAATTATACTTAAATAAAAAAATAAAAAAAATATTCGACTATCTAAATATCTACATTTTCCGATGCAATTAATTAATTAATGCGGTATATTTTCTTAAAGATGACATTAATGCCAATTCTGAAGGTGTATTTATTTAATTATAGATATCAGCGCCGTAAGTAGCTTTTTTAGGGCCCTGTGCTAAAAAAATTTTAGGGCCTTATATTTTTTGGGAAAAAGAAATTATAGTTCAAATAGATATCATATAAAAAACTTATTGTACACAAAAATATATTACATTATTTATATTATAAGATTATTTAATTTTCATTTAATTGTACTCTTCTAGCTTTCATTTGAGCAAAGTCATTAATTATATCGTCATAATTAATATCCTTTGCGATGTTATACTCTATAGATATTATGGCAAGATTGGATAATCTATCTTGTCCAATAGTAGACCTTAAATAGTTTTTTAATTAATTTTAACTTGCTAAAACTTCTCTCACACGAAGCAATTGATACTGGGAGCGTGAGGAATAATCGTATAGCAATATTAATGTTTGGATAAGAAATGGAAGATTTGGATTAATCCAAAGTCATGTAAGACCTTGTAAAATTGCAAGTGGTGTTGCAGTTTTTAAATCGTCTACTAATATCGATGCTTCAAATTTTAATTTGTTTTTTAAAATTTCGAATAAAGATAATAGTAAATAAATATTATATTTAATATTGATTTACTATGAGTTAAGGATACTAGGTCACTTATTTCACATTAAAATTAAAAAATTAAAAGATATAATTTTTTTTTAACGTAACTCATAATAAATCAATATTAAATATAATATTTTTTTACTCTTATCTTTATTAAAGATGTTTCTTTCACCTTGCACCAACACCACAATCTCTACTAATTAAAATTTCGAATAAAATTTTTGTAAAACAAATTTGTAAAGAAAATTCAATTAACAATTTCGTTTTAGGGTCCCCTAGATCTCTGGACCCTGTGCCGGTGCACCTGTTGCACCTGCCCAGTTACGGCAGATAGGTATAGTTCGAATCAATTTAACAGATTGATTTGTTCGTATTCATTCCACTACTGCCTACTGCAGGTGAATTTTTCTCCAGTAGTATTAATTAGATTTTTCATTATAGGCCTGGGATTGAAAATATTAATATATTCTATTATATGATCTTGTCCATCATTCTGTAATCTTAAAAAAGAGTGCTCAAGGTCTTGAGTCCTAAAAAAATCGAAAACAACAATTAATTTGAAAACAACGTTATCAAGACTTTCTCAAGTTCTTCTTATATTTACTGTTCAGATTTGATTTAGTAAAAAACTTTTCCTCAATTATTAGAAATAGTTATTTCTTTGAGATATTATAATTAAGTAAAATTTGGTCAATTATAACATCTCATAGAAAACACCAGATATCTAAATTCATTAATTTCAACCTTATTTAGAACTTTATCTATATGTAATAATTGAATAATATATTTATTAAATCTAACGTTAAACAGTAAATTTGAGCTTGAGAACAACTCAATAATGAGAAGAAACATTGCTTTCAAGTTAATTTTTGTTTTCGATTTTCCTGTTCTTTAAGATAATATTGATATATGCACGGCTTAGAAATCATCTAAGTTTACCCGGAACCTGAGCTCATTCTGTGATTCAGTGATTCATAGACAGAGTCTGAACCCAAGAGCAAAAGATAAAGTGCCTATTTCAATATTTGAAAATATTGTTATAATAATATTTGTCATTTTTTTCTTTGTTCCTTTTCTTATTAGGAGTTCTCTCGGACTATGCACTTGCGATTTAAGTCGAAATCTTATTCTCAATAAGTTATTAATTATTTATTACTAGGTATATATACAATGTCGAAACCAGAATATTGTCCTGGAGAGGGCTAACACACACACACAAACATATATATATTTCCGTAAAATGTAAACGTAAATTGCTTTATTTCTTATATATGTTGCATATCAGAGAGAGATTTGTCTTAAGGGTTTGGCTAACGGCCCGGAAAGCTAGTTAGCGCTTGGGTTCGATTCCCAAGGGGACGAAACCCTCTGATATGCAATGTAAAAATATTTCTACTAAAATCTTAGATTTGTTTCCTAAATAAAATTAAATTCACTTCTTAATATTATATAATTGGGTTGATTTTTGAAAAAATTCCATCTTTTTTCAAAAAATTCAAAAAAGATGCTTAAATCTTTACACTAATTATTTAAATAATTTAATTTAATATTATATTTCAAAGTCTCGTCTTTAAATTATTAAACTTCGAAATTCTCAAAACTTTATTTTTGTCAATTTTACCAAAATGTTGTCATTATTTTGTCTTAATTTATAGTCAAAATATTGATTAAAATTTACCAAATATTTTTTTCATTTTCATTTGTTAATTTATTGTTAATTTTTATATTTAATTTTATTTATTTTTCTTATCCTGGGGGGTTAAGGGACTGAAGCCCCCCCCCCACCGTGGTTGCTCCAGTGATTGTATATAATTAATCAATAAAATAAGTATTTTTCTATAGACTATGAATTAATTTTTAACCTTATTACTATTTTTACTTAAGTATTATTATTCTGAAAGGTTTTGAAAGTGGATTTGGATGATAGGTAAGAGTGATGAAGTCATCATTAAAATCTCAAAAAATATAGAAAAATATTTAAATTTTTATTTTTAAACTATTTCGAAATGACATGTTGAGTAGTTTTAGTTTTTTACCAATGGGTACCGGGGGCAGGGGAAAGGTTCAATTGTTTGGATCCAACAATGTGTCCGGGCAAAGGAGCAACGTGGACAGAGCCACGGTTGGCAGACACGTATCTGCAAAAAAAAAAAAATTGTATTAATTTTAACGAAAATCGAAGGAAAAAAAAGAAATTGAAGGTTGAGAAAACTT
Organism: Forficula auricularia; assembly: GCA_024734495.1. NCBI lineage: Eukaryota > Metazoa > Arthropoda > Insecta > Dermaptera > Forficulidae > Forficula > Forficula auricularia. Next base: position 3,143,262 of record JALMQS010000187.1, on the reverse strand, counting down.
ACGAGGCACCAGCTGGAACAGCAGCATGACCGGCAGCCAAACCAACACCACCCAAACCTACACCTCCCAAACCTACTCCTCCCAAACCTAAACCACCATATCCCAATCCTAATCCGTTAATTCCCGCTCCACCCCATCCCAAACCAACTCCGCCCAATCCCAATCCTAATGGGGCGGCGTTGATGGAGACAGCAGCGGGGGCTCCAAGTAATCCTACTCCTCCGTGGAGACCGAGGATTCCGGATCCGTGGCTGACAGCCACCAAAGCGAGAACAACACAGATTACGGCCTGGAAAAGAACAGAAAAAGTTTATTTAATTACTTATTTGTTTCACATTTGCCAAGATACTTCCCATTTTAATCCCTATCATATTAGTGTCCATTTGTTTAATAATTATATCCTTTTACAATTATTTATCACGTTCTGCTATTGTAATTGTTGACATATTTCAATTTTAGGTCCATGGTATATATCAATAATTGTTAATATTTAAGTTTTAACACACTGGTTATTTATTTACCTGTAGTGATCTTAAAGTATTTGCTCTAATCATTGAATAAATCTAGTGTGTAACGTGTGAAGTTGGGTGGTTGCGTTCCTGTTTTAAGGTGCATTCAAAATGTGAAGGACCTAACAATGGGATTAAATCAGCCCTTTAGAGACGCCATCAAACTCTTTAGTCTAAATTTGAAATACAGTTCTGCTAAGAGAACTTCCAGGAACACGTCTCGGCCAACTCACAAGTGACAGAAAATAGACACTATCAAGAGGAGCAGGATGACACTTTCTGACCTAGCAATGATATATTAAAAAATAATCTGAGTTTTAAATAAGAAAGGATTTCGAGGCTATATAATATCGATGAAAAATAAGAATGCTTTCAGTAGTTGCGTATTCTGAGGAGTTCGTCAGAACAATCAAAAATCACAAAGATATTAGTCGATTGTTTTGAAGGATTCGTAAGGACTATTGTTCTACTACTTCTACTAATGTATCTACTGTAATCATACCTTATCTATTCACAACAACTAAATGAACCCCATACCAATTTCAGCCAAAAAGAATACATATACTATTGGAGATTTGATTGAAATACTTTATTATTAGACAAGGATCGAATCCGTGCATCCTGAGAATCGCACTTAGTGGTCAAAGTAGGGTTAAAACTGCAAGGTTTTATTTTTAAATACTTGTTTGGAAAAAATAAATACACAATTCCTATTATTTCAGGTTATTTATCCACTGATCTATCTGTTGTACTTGCTTTATTAAAATACAATTTGCCCGCAGATTTGTTACCAAAATTTTTGCTGATCTCATTTTGAACTGTTTCTCAATGTCTAAAAATTTCGTCTATTTAAGTTTTTCAGGAATCACTCTCCCAAATTATGAGAATCCAATTTATAAATGTTATAAATTTATTTGATTACAATAAAATACGCTAATCAAGTGATTATAATAGTGATTAGTTTTAAAAAAATCTATTAATTTTCTTTTCAACTTTTTTTCCCTTTGACTGAGAACCTGTATGTGCAGAGGTATTTAAGATATTAATCCCGTTCAGTGCAAGTGATCCTAATTTTACTGTCTTGCTCAGGGCTAGGCAAACGGGAGATAGAGCAGGTGAGACGCACATTAATTATGCTGCTCTCTCTCTTTTTCAAGGAATTACTTTTCTTTCGCTCTAATAAAACTACTCTAATTATATTATGTAGGTAGGTGCGAATGGTAAATAAATTGTTTAAATTATGCGTTTCCGGTTGTAGAAAGACTTAAGCACCGCCCTCGACTTGTATCTATTAATATCTAATCAAACATTGGCTTGAATCCAATCTAATGATTCATTTGATGTAATTGCACTTAGACAATTATTGCCTCTCACTTAATATAATTCACATAATTAGATCAAAACAAAACTGAGCTGCGATTGTATTAATTTTCCCTAGAACTTATTTTTCCTTCATGGTGAAACAAATAAATTTAAAATTTTTTGATGAAAATCGAGTTAAATTTTTTAATTTTTAGGAAAGATAATATTTTCCTAAATATCTAACGAAAATAGCCACTATATTTTCCCCTTATTAATATGTTTTATTCATATTAGAAGAGGTCACTCGCTCATTAATCGAACCCAAGTGCCAAACGTGCTTTCGGGGCAGTTGGTGCTTTACAATTTTCTTTTATTATTCTGAGTATTGCAAAGGTAACTAGATTCACTGAACTCGATCTTTTGCTACCAATATTTAATGGAATAAATTAATTTGATAAATATATTCCAGCTTCTTGTTCTTAATATTAAATTTTGAGTTTCTAAATATTTAAACATTTTATATATTTTTTTTTTTTTTATTTAGTACAAAATAATTTTAATCTAAGAAATCAATCGATACCTTGAGAGTAGTTTCTGGTAAAATTAATAAAACTCTGGAAGTAGAGAAAGGAATTTTGCCGAATTTTTTGACTTCATAGAATGGATGGATAAAAAAATCTTCCAGATTAGCCTCAACTGAATTTTTTTTCTAGATTTTAGATAGCCAAATAATTTTAATAACAAAAGTATCAATTTTACTAAAAACGTATTCCTAAAATTTTTCTTTCATTCGAGTTTGGAAAATTTATTTCTAATACAATATTCTTCAATAAGAACCAATTTTTGAAAAATATCAAAAACTTCCACTATCTATGAATTTATAAAAAGGATTAGTACTGTGCTAAAAGTGTTGGTATATTAACATAAAAGCACCTGATCTCTCAAATTTGCAGAATTAAACAAAAATATGTCCTTGAATTTATACTCATTTTTTTTTTCGAAAATACCAATAAAGCAACCTGCAATGGATTGATTGTTAGATGAAGTACAAAAGTAATTAGTTAAATTACTTTTAAAAACGAAAATTTGTTAATATTGTTATTGTTAAGACATGGTTTTTCTCAATTAAATTGAAAATTTTGTATTTATTTTGTTCAAAAGATTTTAATAGTACTATTTAACTCGCAATGATTTGAGCGACTCATTGTTAAATGGGTTAAGAAAAGTAATTAGTCAATTCTTATTTAAAACAAATAATTTTTTAATTTTATTCTTGTCAAAACATGAATTTTTTAAAAAAATTAATAATTTTGAATTTATTTTTTATTCAAAAAACAAATTAGTACTTTTTGCAGATGTTGGAGCTATCCATTGTTGAATGGAGTAAAATAAGTAATTAGTCAAATTTCTATTAAAATAAATAATCCGCTTATATCATTCATGAATTTTTTTAAATGAAATTTATAATTTTGAATATATTTTTTAACGGAGAAGTGTACCCTTTAGTTGAAAGACTTCACTTACCTTCATGTTGGTTGTTAAGTGACTTGGGCTGCTGTTTCAACTTGAGTCTGACTTCTAGTATCTGGGGCTGAAGTATATATACTATCATGGGGGCTCGTGTATCGGTAATTTTCTTTTTTTCTATTTTGACCGTGAAGTGAAAGACCCAAGGTTGTCAAGCCGGGCGGGTGTGGTAAATAGAACTTAGAACGGGGCATATAGGTGAGGTGGACACTTAAAGGCAAATATCTCTAGTTTACTATACGGAAATAAATTACGTCACCCCTGGCCATGGCAATCAACAGGGGTCGGGGTGAAGAAAATTCAATTAAGGATTTTTCCGCTTTTACTTTTAAATCCGCTTAGTTTTTTTGCAAGCAAGGTCGAAAAGATAGCTAGAAAAATAAATTTCTATTATTATTGAGTCCGACTAGAGTTTTAAGGTTAATCTATCTATGTAAAGCAGTGGTTATGAACCAGTTTTGTTGCGCGGCTACACCCTTTTCCGGCTGCATTTTCCCAGGCACCCCTAATCAATGAGAAATTTAAAATTTGTATTTTATTATAGACATCTTCAATTCAATGCATATTATACATATCATCATATACAGTAGAATCCCGATATATCGTATCTTCAAGGGGACAAAGGATAAGTGATGATATATCGACATGTTCGCTATATCGAGATTATGATATATAGAGAGTAGTAAAAATACGATATTCAATGATATATTCTTCAAAAGTCAGTACACCCCACACTAATCGAAACTCAACGACATCATCTGATAGTATGTATTTCACATAAAATTATTCTAAATAGATTTAACTTTATAGGACTTCATAGATAATAGATACATATTTTTACATGGCATATCAGAGTTCGTCCCCTTAGTAATCGAACCCAAGCTCTAACGTAAGCTTGCCGGGCCAGTAGCCAAACCCTTGAGCAAACATCTCTGACATGGACGAACCTCTCTGATATCGTGACGCCAAAGATACTTAATCTTTGTTTTCCGTAAAATCCATGGGTCAGTCACTAAAAACTTTTCAGTTTATGCAGAATTTTCGCATTCCCTTTGAGTTGAAGGAGTGAAAGATCTACCTATACTTATATATGTTATGTGTCAGAGAGAGATTTGTCTGAAGGGTTTGGCTACTGGCCCGGCAAGCTTAGTTAGCGCTTGGGTTCGATTCCTAAGGGGACGAACCTCTCGATATGCAATGTAAAAATATTTCTCTAATATCTATGAAGTCCTTTAAAGTTAAATTCATTTAATAATATTATATACTGGGTTGATTTTTGAAATAATTTCCATCTTTTTTCAAAAAAAGACACCCAAAAAGATACTTAAATCCTTTGTTTTCACTGTAAAATTATTACGTTACTTCCAAAATTTGCCAAATCTATTAAAAAGTTAGTTGATTTTTCTAGGGGGGGGGGGGGCAATGAGTTTTGTAGGAGACACTGCGCCACTTGCCCCCTCTCTAGCTACGACCATGACTACAGTAAACTATTGGTTAATTGCGAGACCTATAGGAGAAGTCTCTCGTGAACTGATTCTGCTGGTTCAATTAGCTACTGAAGAAGGGCTAGTTTTCAAATATTTAGTGGCCCAACATAAAAGTCTCTAGTTTGTTATTAAAAAAATATATTATTAAGTGAGCTTTTAAAGACAGTTGTCGATCTTTGGCCGCCTGAGTAAGAATACGTAGTTGCACCCTTGAAAAATTTCCCCTGAATATATTTAAATAAAACCATCAAAATCGTTACATATATCATATAAATTAATGTTTTTAAATCCATTTTAAATAAACTTGTCTTAACGCTTTTAATTATTTAAAAGCGTTAAGACAAGTTTATTTAAAATGGATTCAAAAGCATTAATTTATATAAAATAATTATTTAACTCCACTGATCTCGGAAGCTTCTCGTGGACGCCAGGCACATTGCTGTTGACCGTATATTTAAATTATTTTATTTATTTATTTTATATATTATTATAAAAAATGTATTAAATTTTAATTTGTTAAAAAATATTTCAATGTTGTAAAGTGAATGGACTTGTGAATCCATAACAAATAATGAGTCCTAATGTCAAGAGACGTCCCAACCAACGTCGATTTAACAGAGCAAAAGAATTATAAATGAGAAATAAAATGATCTTATTTTAATGATTTCATCTATCTGAAGGTTCACAGTATAATATATATATAAGAAAATAGCATTTTGATTAAAAATTTTGTAGTTTAAACGAAATTGTATGAAAAGATTCAATTTCTTCTCTCCGGAAGCGAATCAACTAGAAATGGCAAAAAGTATTATTTTTTCTCATTACATATTTATTCAAATCTATTGAAATTTCATATCTCTGTGTTATTTTCATTTATCTTTTATATAAAATAATTATTATTAGAAAATTTTCATTTTAAAGGGTAGTTTATTTGAAGTCCAATTTGAAAAAACGCTAATAACTCGGTTGAAATAATTTTTAAAAATATAAAATTAATTAGATATTATAAAACAATTAATTATTAATAATTTAATTTAATTTTGAACAAAATCGATTACAGTACTTTTTGAGAAAATTGTCAAAAACCATCTGAACCGATCTAAAAAACGATGTTTTTTGAAAGCATGAGATGCTTTTGAAAAAAGTTTAAAAAGTCATATGAAACGAAACATTGACTTGTGACATGGAGATGAATTTTAAAATGTTTCTAAAACGGCCTTTCATAGACGGTTCAGATGGTTTTTGACGATTTTTCTCAAAAAGTACTGAATCGATTTTGTTCAAAATTAAATTAAATTATTAATAATTAATTGTTTTATAATATATAATTGATTTCATATTTTTAAAAATTATTTCAACTGAGTTATTAGCGGTTTTTCAAATTGGACTTCAAATAAACTACCCTTTAAAATGAAAATTTCCTAATAATAATTATTTGATATCAAATATAAATGAAAATAACAAACAGATATGAAATTTCAATAGATTTGAATAAATATCTAATGAGAAAGAAAATAAAACTTTTTGCCATTTCTAGTTTATTCGCTCCCGGAGAGAAGAAATTGAATCTTTTCATACAATTTCTTTTAAGCTACAAAATTCTTAATCAAAATGCTATTTTCTTATATTAAAAAGTTACTATGAACCTCAAGATAGATTTTATCCATAAAATTAGATCGATTTCTTCTCATTTATAATAATTTTGATTTGTTATATCGAGAGGGAGTGTGTCGAGATCAGAGACACATTATTTGTTATTGATTCTTAAAGTCCATTCACTCTACATAATTGTAATGGTTTTTAACTAGTAAACTATTAATTTTAGACAATTCTCTCATATTAACTTTTCTGTTGGAAATTAAATCTTCTTTAATAAAAGTCCATCTATGATTCTTTACCTTAAAGGGTTAGGAAGTAATGGTGGAATTTATGTGGAAAGTTGGATAAATATTGCTTTAACGTCCAAGATATATAAAAAAATTATAGTGAAGAAACATGTTGATAATTTAATTTATTAAAAGAAAGTTCATTTTCTATAATTAGCTCCGATGACTATTTAAATATCTAGAGAGAATAAAATTAAAAATTAAATATTTTTTTCTGAGAAAAATAAAAATTATTTTACAAAAATAAAAGCGGTTTTTATTGAAATCCGTGTCATCAAACAAATTCCATATTTTTTTATTCAAAAAATTATCTGGCCAATTAATTAGTTCATTGGGCTTGAATTTTTATATTAAAAAATATTACATTAATTTAAGAAAAAAACTACCTAATATTCAATATACCTTAGAAATATTTGAAAAAATATTTAGTCTATACCGTGTCAAGATGTTCTGTATATCATTTTGTGCCAAAATAGCTTCTCTCGGTGGGCGAGTGGGAGAGTTACTATACTCTCCGCTCGACCACTCGACTCGCCCAGTACTCGCCTATTTACTCGACCTTTTACTTGACCAACTGTTTACACTAGTCGAGCTGTACATGCTTTTTTAAACTCTCCTCTTTACTTTACCGTTTACTCGACTAATGTGAACTAGGCTTAAGCGACAAGTCACTGTTAATAATAGAAAATAAAAAAAACTGTGATAGCTTGAACAAAACAAAAATTCATAATAATTGAACAACCCCTAAAAAATGTTCCGCCTCCCTTTTAATATACTAATCCAGTGGCGGATTTAGCACTTCATGCGCAATTCAATTCGAGGCCCCTTCCTCTAAATATTTTCACTAGCCCTACACTTTACAGTTCAATTAGTCCAAGAGCCATGGTCCATTTTTCATGAAGTGTTTGATTCAAGTAGATATTTCACCTAGAGGTAATAGCATAGATGTGTAGGGAATCGGCTGTTTTCCTGATCTATCTGGGTACTGCTGCTACTGCGTACAGGAGAAAGTTGTAAAAAAATGTTCGCTAAAAAAAGTGTTTGATTCAAAATCCAACAAAAATTAACTAAGCCAGACACTTTTAGGGGGGGTGGAGGGCAACACTGAGCCAGACAACCCTAAAGTTGCTTTTTTCAAATAAAAAAAATACCTCTAGGTGAAATATCTACTTGAATCAAACACTTTATGAAAAATAGGTCATGGGCTCTCCGACTAAATTGTAAATTTAATTTAGGAATACTGCTAAATTATTAATTATTTTTATTATGAAAAAAATCATTAAATAAAATATTTTTGTTTTCTTTTTGCAACGAAATTTTCTCTGGAGAGAGACGGACTGGTAGAAATTTTAATTGAAAGTAATGGAAGGCAGCCCAGAGGTAGTGAGGAAAGAAAAAATTAACACATATAAAAATAAAGTGTAATTTATTGGAATCCTCTCCTCCTTGTTTCATTCATTGACCCTTTGAAACCCTGAAGAAGGAGGGAAAAATCCTCCGAAACGTCGGTTTGAAAGGAAAGGAGGAAGGATTCCAATAAATTACACCTTATTTTATATGTAAGTAATGGAAGGCAGCCAGAGGTAGTGAGGAAAGAAAAATTAACACATATAAAATAAGGTGTAATTTATTGGAATCCTTCCTCCTTTCCTTTCAAAACCGACGTTTCGGAGGATTTTTCCTCCTTCTTCAGGGTTTCAAAGGGTGTTAATTTTTCCCTCCTTCTTCAGGGTTTCAAAGGGTGTTAATTTTTTCTTTCCTCACTACCTCTGGGCTGCCTTCCATTACTTTCAATTTATTTTTGTTTCTTTTGAGAGCTTAATTCTTAGGGCCTCTTCGATTTATATGGCCGCCTCCTGCGCCTGTGCTGAAATCCGCCACTTAACAAATTTGTAACTACAAATATTTTCAACTTACCTGAAAATAAATTAATATTAAAATGTAATTATACCTAATAACAACACAAAGGATTTTACAAATAAAAAGAAAACAAAACTCATAATCGATGTATTTTTTTCGTGGAACCGACATGCTAAACGCACGCGGAAAGAATGCTTTTCAATTACGTGCCATCGAGAACTGAGAAGGGGACAAATTGAATTGATATTTAAGAATGAAAAAGTTATAAGGTCGTTCATTCGGTTGAATGATTTTTGATTTATGACGTTTTGTTACATTTCTCCCTTCTCTCAACCTTATTTAATCCCAGGTAGTAGCAAAAAAGACAACATCCAGAATTAGAGAGATTCGACGTTTTTTTTACTACACTCACGTGCAAAGAAATGGAATCACCTCACTTGCGAGCTGTTAAATGTAATTTTCATTCTCAAATATAAATAATATTATATTAATATAAATTATACCGTATTAAAGTCAAAAGATTAAATATTAAATCTATATGTTTTACATCAAAAAGTCATCCAATTAATTTTTAATTATTTGACTTTAAATGAAAAATTAGGAAAAAATGAAAATTTTGTAGGCTGGATATTATTCAAAATCAAATTAAAAAAATAAAAATAAATAAATAAACAATAATAAAAACTTTATTTGAGCATTTTTTTAATATTTAAATTGCCATCCCCCTCCCCCCTTTTTTTTAGAAAAAATATTTAAATTTCTAATAAATTACAAAAACAACATACAATGTAACATTTATTTATTATTACTTTACCATACAGGGTATGGTCAAGTATTGTAATCGTGCATGAAAAAAGTGGTTTTTTTCCTTCTTTTTTTCGAAATATCTCAAAAACGGCTGAAACTATTTTGATTAAAAAATTGAGCGAAACCATGGCATTTCGGTCTACAAAAAGCCCTAATAAGTGAACATCAAAAAAATTATATTTTTTGAGATAATAATTGTTTTGTCAAAATGTCTGTTAGTCTGTCTGTTATTCTGTTAGTATGTGCATTACCAAATTTCTGCAGACGAGCTAGCTCAAAAACTAGTCTGAATATCGAAATCAAATTTCACACGTAGTTTTAGTCCATTGAGATTAAGTGCTGATAAGATTTTGGTGCATATCGACCCAAAATGGGGGTGGATGGGGGTTAAAAATTAAAAATCTAGGCCATTTGAGCAAACTCAACCAAATTTTGTATACACAATCAATGGGACCCCAGAAATCTAAAAATGCAAAAACTAACCGCCCAAAATGGGGTGGGGGGTGGGGGTGGATGTAGGGTCAAAAAATGAAAATCTTGGCCATTTACCAAACTCAACGAAATTGTTGTATACATATAATCATTAGGACCCCAAAAGTCTAAAAATGCAAAAATTAACTGCCCAAAATGGGGGGGAGGGTGTAGGGTCAAAAAATGAAAATCTTGGCCATTTACCAAACTCAACGAAATTTTGTATACATAATCATTATGACCCCAAAAGTCTAAAAATGCAAAAATTAACTGCCCAAAATGGGGGTGTAGGGTCAAAAAATGATAATCTAGGCCCTTGTACCAAACTCAACCAAATTTTGTATACATAATCAGTGGACCCCCAGAAGTCTAAAAATGCAAAAACTAACCCCCCCTCCCTATACATTATTATAAATAATCTTATTAAAGACTAGGTGCAAGGCCTGCCTTCGGCGGCCCTCTTGCTAGCCAGGGGGCACGCCCCTTGGACCCCCAGCCCTCGAACCCCACCCTCACCCCCACTCCCACCCAGGGTACATTTTTTCACCCTCCCCACCCTTTTTGGGTGGTTTTTGAGGAAATTTTTTTTAAACAAAAGTTGTCAGAAATCACATCCCCTACAACTTTGTTAATCATAAAATTTGCCGTAGGGTTAATAGTTTAGGAGTTATTTGATAATTTTCATTCGTGCGCCCCCCCCCCCAAACCCCCTTCTGGGGTCAAAATATCAAAACGTTATATAGCTAAAAACCTAAGTTAGAAGGCATCTGATGTAATTATGAAATTTCATAATAATCCCTTCAGCCGTTTTTACGTGAATCGTGAGCAACTTTTCGCGGAAGCCACGGAAACATACAGACAGACAGACAGACAGACACGAAAGGAATTTTGTTGAGGGTGTTTTCGTTCATAACTTTGCTTGAAACATGTGCAACCAAAATTTGGCGCGATTTGGAGCAATGTACAGACAAAACCTTAATTTATATATATATATAGATTAAATATAAGGAGAGGAGCCAGGTTTTATGGTAAAGTCAAGTGGATGGCCACATCAGAACACGTCAGCTTATTTTTTATTTATTAAATTAATTAAAAGAGAGTGATTCCATTTTTTTGCTCGTGAGTGTATTATTATCATTTCCATCCATAATTTGTATTAATTTTAAAGTTTGTAATAGGAAAATAAGGACAAGTTTTTATGTGTGACTTTTATTTATCAGTCATCGCTTCGACTTTTCCAACTTCTTTAAGGCTTCAAATAGTTTTTTTTTACTCTTGTTAAATAACTAGATACAAGTAGTATAATGAGATTCAAATATTTCATCATTTCGCTGCCCTAATAACCGTTTTAAATATAAACGAAGGATAGGTATACCAAAAGTTAGTTTATTATTTTCAAGCAGTTTATTACTTATAGATAAGAACAATGAAGGAAACTAAACTGTTGTAAGAGTTTTAAAATATCGAGTGGTGAACCGCGATTAGAATTAGGTGTACACGTCTTTGGAATTATGTGGAATTATTTTGGAATTCATTAGATAATGCCCCTTCATCTATTGTCTTCTACTTGGAAAGAAATTGGAAGTGGAAGTAGGTGTACACGATATTAGGTCGCGGTTCACCCCTCGTAAAATATTATTGAAAAATATTAAATACTTAATGATAAAAATTGGGAGACTGTGCATCAGGCTCCTAAGAGAGAAATTTTTACTACCTATTCGCCGAACTCAACAGAAAATTGGAAAAAAAACTTTATTCAAAACTCGATATGCTGTTTGCAGTATTGGGGAATTAATAATCTTAAATGATAGATAATCTAAATTTGATATGTATTTCGATTTAATATTTTCTTATCTAAAATATAAATTCAAAATCTACGCTCAACAGTTAGAGCCGCAACAAATAATTGCATTTTTAATCCTTTGTCTGAATTTTAGTGAAGTCAGTTGAATCTCTAAATATAATATAAAAACGAGTATCGTTTTGATTCAAGTACAAAAGACAAATGATCCTTCCTAGAATAATAGAAATTAGGAAATTAATCTTTAATAGTCTGAAACAGGTATGGACTTGTATTTTGCATCATTGCAATGTTTTAGATCGAAGAGCGATCTGCGCCCTTTTTAGTAATTTATCTCGATTAGATTCTAATGAAGCCCGCACATTTATTAAATAATAAAAAAAAGAAAACTAATTTACGCCGGCTGAGAGAAAACCAACATCCACAGATACCTACCTTCAACTCTGCCACAATCAGTGAAATCTCTTTTTACTTTATCCAATGCGAAGCATGGGATAAAGTATTGTAATCGGTCGCGCGGCAAGCGCGACTTCAAAGGGTCCTCAGGTAAAGACTACGGAACCCATGGACTCAATTAAGGTCACAAATTGAAGTATTTAATGAGATTGAATTTTAGCACGTGACGGTTTTGCGAAAAATTACCTGAAATCTCGTCAAGAGGACAAAAAGTGCCATTTTTTTTGGAAGTGCGTGCGGATGGATGGATGGATGGATGTTATCGTTTTTTTCGTCCACGATTTTTTCCACACCGTTGCACTGATTGAATTGAAATTGAAAACCTACTATTAGTTTAACAAAATGAAGCGCTGATTAGTCTTTGGTACATATCAGCCCACAAACATTAGTATTATACAACATTATTTATTTCAGTACTTTTTTAGTTTTTTCTAAATATCTTTAAAATGACTTAACCAATTTTGATGAAATTTAATATCCTAAATAAGTACCCTGGGGACGACAAAAAAGGTTAAATAAAGTTTTTAGTAAAATTATATTTTATAAAGTAAGATTTTTAAATTCTTTAAAATTTAATCATTTTATCTGTTTAATATAGGACTCATTTAACCTAACTAAGTAAGAGTGGATAGGCTTTTCTCTGTGATATGCTAAAAATTTGGGAGGAAAGTTCATAAGTAACCATAGCAACTGCGTTCTTTTCTTATCCGTTACCTTTATAGAGGAATCGACTTAAAACCAAAAATAGCGATTGATTCTCATCTAGTACTTGAGGAATAACCATTCTATATTGGATTTTTGACGTTTCGGTTTTTATTGGTAACCATTGCTGAAGACATAGAGGAATCGAGTTAAAATCAAAAATAGCGATTGATTCTCATCTAATACTTGAGGAATAACCATTCTATATTGGAATTTTGACGTTTCGGTATTTATTGGTAACCATTGCTGAAGACATAGAGGAATCGATTTAAAATCAAAAACAGCTATTGATTCTCATCTAGTACTTGAGGAATAACCATTCTATATTGGATTTTTGACGTTTCGGTTTTTATTGGTAACCATTGCTGAAGAGATAGAGGAATCGATATAAAATCAAAAATAGCGATTGATTCTCATCTAGTACTTGGGGAATAACCATTCTATATTGGATTTTTGACATTTCGGTTATTATTAGTAACCATTGCTGTAGACATGGAGGAATCGACTTAAAATCAAAAATAGCCATCGATTCTCATATAATACTCGAGGACTAACAATTTTACATTAGATTTTTGACGCTTCGATTATTATTGGTAACCATTGCTGAAGACATGGAGGAATCGGCTTAAAATCAAAAATAACGATCGATTCTTATCTAATACTAGAGGAATAACCTTATTGCATTCCTTTTTTGATGTTTTGACTATTAATGGCAACCTCTACTGAAAACGTGGAAGAATCGACTTAAAATCAAAAAGACTAAATTCTTTTATGGCAAACAACTCAAACCAAAACATCAAAAATGGAATGCAATAAGGTTATTCCTCTAGTATTAGTTAAGAATTGATCGTTATTTTTGATTTTAAGCCGTTTCCTCCATGTCTTCAGCAATGGTTACCAATAATAATCAAAGCGTCAAAAATCTAATGTAGAATTGTTATTCCTCGAGTATTAGATGAGAATCGATGGCTATTTTTGATTTTAAGTCGATTCCTCCATGTCTTCAGCAATGGTTACTAATAATAACCGAAACGTCAAAAATCCAATCTAGAATGGTTATTCCTCGACTATTAAATGAGAATCGATCATTATTTTTGAATTAAAGTCAACATGAACTGCAAATTGCAAGTGATATCTGATTAATAATAAAGGAATAAACATATTATTTTTTTATTGTTAAAGGATAAATAATTAATATATCCAGTACACACCAAGCCAGCAAAACATATTAATATTTCAAATGAATTTGGATAAAGTTTAGCAACGATCCGTTGCAGTTTATTTCACTAGGCAAAGATCTACCGCAGACTAAAGAGGTTGTACCTTTTTGGTGCAATATAATTTTGTCAATATAATTAAAAAAAAAAGATACAATACATCTTCAATTTTTTTTTTAATTGTATATTTATTATTTCACATCGTGAAGTATTAAGGGCCGAATTAAAGATCTTAGATACGTTTAATTTCATGTCCAATTATGAATAATTCAATATAAGCTTACATTGGAAATTTCATTCATTTGCCAAGATTCGAGTTTAAGTACTATAATTTGAGTAAAATTCTTTAGTTGACCAATGGTCGGAAGGGTTCCGGTTCTAGATTTAAATTAACTCGGGATACATTTGGATTCAATTTCTGATCCCTTCTGACATGAAATAAAATATATCTAATAAATATAAATCCTTAGGAGTTATTGGCCTTCTGTTTAATAAAATGCTAAGTAAGTCTTATAAGATCTTGGATTTGGCCTTTAAATTTTTCGTAAAGTTAATCATTTAGCCCATAGTGAAGTTAGAATTTTAAAAATAACCATCTTTTTTAAAAATTTCAATACTTACTTACAATTTGTTCCATCATTTGGCTCGTGGTTTGTCACGAGCTCGGATTTCTCTCAGCCAAACTAAGGTCCAAACTAGATATTAAAACACATCACGGTAAGGCCGGGAGGCAGACTTAGCCTTGTATTATATTAATATTGAATGCATGCAATTTTTTTCTATATCTGCCCATTGTCTTTAAAAATGTCAGAAATATAAAGAAATCTTGATTTTTTTCTGTCTGTGTGTTTGGATTCCGATACCAATGATATCTCAAGAACAGAAAAACTTTAGAAAGTTAATTCTGGTGTCAAAATATTTGAATTTCCAATGCAAAAAAATCATTAGATCTGGTTTTATCAAAATTGGAGAAAATATTATTTTTTCTAAAAATAATTAAAATATAAATAAGTTTCTAATAATTTAATACTAAGTCGACTCTTTTGGAGAACGTACCAAGTCTTGAAAAATGTTTTAACTTTTTCCTCCCTTTTATTTCTGATTAGAGAGAGCTAAGCCAAGAAAAAATTTCTTTAAAAAATATCTCTAACCCATAGCCCGGCAAGGGGGCCCAGGTGCACCCGTGGGTTCCGGGCCCGGGCTCCCCAGGGGCCCGCACCCGGCCATGGCATTTTTTTATTATTCCACTTCATAAAAAAACACACCTAATTATTCGATAATAAGAGTCCGTTTCATATTTTAGGCCCAGGGCCCGAAATTTTATGCAGGCCTTATGCTCTACCCTTAAAATCTTTTTATAACTTAAATTATTTGTTTATCACTTTGTATTGAGGCGACTGTGGGTCAGTGGTTAGAGTGTCGGGCGGCTGGCGTGAAATACGCTGTTTCGAGACAGAGTCTCGGCAGATATTTGCAGTCGCCTCCTTTTTGCTAACATTATCCTATTATAGAGCCTGGCATCTTTTCTATATATGCATTATGCACTAGTATCTTGTAGCTAGAAATTTTGGAAAAAATTGTTTCTTTATCTAATCTAGATGTTTTGGAAAATGATTATCTGTAATTCTGTACCTAAATATATTTTCAGAAGAGCATCTGTATCTGTATGATTTTAGAAATTCCTTTAACAAAATTGGTTGTTTTTCTTGATTGAGGTGATTCATTTTAAGGAATAAATGACTCTGTTCTTTTTTTTCATTTTAGAATCTATTCATTGTTTAAAAAAAATCATTGAATTGAATTTTCAATTAGGATCGACTTGTTAGGGCTCTCCTAGAGTGAGCCTGCCTGAAAAAGCAAGAGCAAGGCCGCGACAAGCCTTCAGGTAACCATAAATATAACGGCGCCTATCTCTAATAACCTGATTAAAAAAATAAATTCATAACGATAAAAATAAATAATATTCTATTAAAAAAAATAAGTATTTATTATAACAAAAAAGTACTTACCTAGTATTATTCATTAAAAATAATAATAATATATATACTTATATATGAAGTTATATCTTCTTGTGTAAGTGCAACTTAAAAAATAGCAATATTTATTTCAAAGTTTTACTTTTCATTCTTTAGTAATAAAACATTGTTTACATAAGATAGTAGTAATTTCCTGATTTAAACTAAGTTTAACTTTGCACTGTTTACCTATTTTTAGAAGTTTTTTGAATATGTATTCAATAAATAATATATCTTCTATCTACTCTAAATTAATAAAAGGGAATGCTGGGTGACTTTTTGAATTAGTCTCCAATTAGTCTCCAAAAGAATGTCTCATAATTGGAACATAGTAGTTGGATATGTATCCAAAGTTTTGTACCTCGTAGTCGTTTTTTATTTTAATTTTAATTAGTTTTTGTTTAATTAATGTTGTTAGGAGATAATTTATACAAATTATATATATTTCCAAGGTAACAAGATTAGGTAAGTATGTGTTTAAATTTTTTTTATGAGAATGATGAGAGGAGTTACACCAAAAAGGTGCAACCCCTAAAGGTCTGGGTTGGTCCCTCCATCGTGAAAAGAAGAAGAAAGAAATTTATGAGCTGGGCGGGGGTCGAAGGTATCTGTGGATACGGGTCTTAAATAGCTGAAGGTTATAAGTCGCGGGGAAGATGGTGGCAGGGGTTGAGTTCCAGTCTCTGGAGGTCATAGGGATAAATGAGTTGGCGAAAGCGCTTGTTCGATTTTTATCCAATTTGACAGCGAAGGGGTGTTGAGCGTTCGAAAACCGCGTGTTTCTCGTAAAGAGGGCTTTAGGGGGGATAATTGATTTCACTGAACAGACACCGTGATAGTATCTGTAGTACAGGGAAAGGGCAGAAACGGTTCTTCGGTGAGCCAGGGAGTCGAGTGAGTTGGTTAGAGCCGGGTTTCTTATTAGTTTAATTGCTCGCTTCTGAATCGCATCCAGTGTAGCAAGAGAATGCTTGCAGGCACCCCTCCACAGATGAGAGCATATTCGAGACAGGAGAATTTGAGCCTTATACAATATAAGAAGTTGACTGGGAGTATAATAGCGTCTAGACTTAAATAGGAGACCAAGCTTGCGCGCTGCAGCTTTAGCAGTGGTTGAGATTTGGTCATTCCATGAAAGGTCAGACCCTAGAGTTAGCATTGAAATTTTATCCTTGAATTCTAGTGAGTTATGAGTCAAATGATGTTTGGGAGGTTTCTGTCGACGCGCCTAGAAATAAAGACAACACTGAGATTCACTGCATTGAAGTTAACTAAGTTTTAGAATCCCCAGCTTTTAAGTCTGCCTAAGTCTAAATTTATTGAGGAGGCAATGTCTGCACGGTTTTTATGCGATGCAGGGGCGTTATGTAGGGTGCTGTCATCTGCGTAACAATGTACCGGATTGGAGGGCAAGTTTAGAAGGTCATTGATATAGATAAGAAAGAGCGTAGGGGAGATAACCGATCCCTGAGGAACTCCAGCGTTGGTGTGGAAGGAGGCAGATGATATTCCATCGATGACAACCTTAATTCTACGGTATGAAAGAAAAGTTTCGAACAACTTGCAGAGAATCGACGCAAGGCCGACGGAGGTCAATTTGGCAAGAAGATTTTTGTGCCAGATCATATCGAAGGCTTTTGAGATGTCTAAAGCTACCGCTTATTAATTATATTTATATCAAAATATATTTATATATACCAAAAGATATCAATTTTTTCAAAACGCATAATAAAGATGGAAAAAGATTAATTGGTGAATACTATAATAATAAAATTAAGTTGTTACAAAAAACGCATTATACTTCTTGATTTATTAATATTTATTAAAAAAGTATAGGGTCCCGAATTAGCACCTTGCACAGGACCCTTCAAAGGCTAGTTACGGCACTGTTAATTGCTATAAGCTAATTTTGGGTGACTATGAAAAATTAACCCTTTTGAAATGCTAGTTCCTCTCACAGAATTGCTTATTTTATAAGAGCGAAAAGTACTAAGTAAACAAATAAATGGTAATTTTTTAAAACTATACAATTTTTTGTACTTATTTGCTAAAAATAAAAATAAGCTTATAGTACCAATTAGAAGCGTCATGTCAATTGTAAATTTATTTTGTTTTTAAACAGTAATTTTTATTTGAAGAAAAAATGACGAACTATAAAAATGATTATACCTGCTGGTTTATTATCTGGTCATTTCACAACATACTTATTTTTTTATGAGATGTATGAAAAATGTTACCTGACCTTTACAACTTCTCATTTTTTTATAGTTAAGTAGGTGCGCGCTTTTATCTAAGCATAAAATCGTAGATTTAATTAACCAATCTGAATAAATAGGAATCGATTATTATATTAATACTAACTTGATATTTTATTGTTGATTTTATTGATCATATATCGATCGCATAAATAAAATAATTGGAAATATATTAAAATATTATGTTTTTTAATTTTCAAAGTTTCGGTCCCTGTTTACACTAATTATTTTATTTAATTCTCACTACAACCTACACTGCTACACTAATCTAGATTCGAAAATAGAGGCGGAAATCAATCCGTGTGAAGGAACGCCCCTTCTATAGAGTGGACCTTCTAATGTTTGGAATTTGAATCGGCTATAAAAAAAAACTTATGGATATTTTTTCAAAATTATGAGTTTATTAGAAAGATTGGACATTTTCATTTAAGAATGAAACACAACATCATTCAAATGACTGCCACGGCTGGCTTGACAGAACCCCATCCGAACAACCCAATTGAAAATGTACTGAAAAATTGAGTTGGTCGGATGGGGTACTGTCAAGCCAGCCGTGGCAGTCATTTGAATGATGTTTTTTTCATTCTTAAATAAAAATTTCCAATCTTTCTAATAAACTTATAATTATGAAAAAATATCCATTAGTTTTTTTTATAGCCGATTCAAATTCCAAACGTTAAATGGCTCACCATAGGGTGGGCCATGTAGCTTTTGAATTTGAATCGGCTATAAAAAAAACTAATGAATATTTTTTCAAAATTATGAGTTTGGACATTTTCATTTAAGAATGAAAAACAACATTTTTGTTCCCAAAAATTGAAAAGGATGACATGGGTGACATTTGGTTTCAACACGAGTGACCCCCACTTGCCACACAGCCAACGTAACAATCGATCTTTTGCGCACTGTTTTGGATATCGAATAATGATTTTGTGTTTCATTCATAAATGAAAATGTCCAATCTTTCTAATAAACTCATAGTTTTGAAAAATATTCATTAGTTTTTTTTTTATAGCCAATTCAAATTCCAAAAGTTAAATGGCTCACCCTATACGAGAAAATCCTGAAGAAATGGCCGGAACCAAAGTGTAAGACTAATAAGTCAAATTTTCTCAGTAATTATTCTATGAAGTCAATTCAATTTGTATCTAAAGGATGAAGAATTTAAATAGGATCCGATACATGGAATTTTACCACTCACGAAGGAATTTTCTAATTTCGAAAAGGTTACGGAAAAATGTATAAAATAAAAAACAAGTGAATTGTAGAATTGTAGATGTGAAAATTTTATATTACTCCCCTTGGCATCATTAATAAAACATCTGTACTTATTTAAATCAAGCAGAAAGATCCAATTTTTGATTTATTCGTTTAAAAAATATAAATAAATTTGCTGTAAAATAAGACTATAATAATAAAAAATAAAGGACAAAAGGAAAGGATTAAAAAAATAATACAATAAGATATATTTTTTCAATTATCCATTTATTGTTTCGATTTAAATTAGCGACGAAATATTCAGGCACACTTTATTTAGGCAAATATGTCAAAAAGATAAGTTTAAAAAAAAAAAAGAAAAATAGCCCTATATTAATGTACAAATATTAAATAGTAGACAGTAAAAAAAAAATATAAAGAAAAGTTGTGCATTAATTATTTTTTTCTGAAAATATTTCATTAAACATAAAACATATTTGTATATAAACTTAAAAATAAACAAAAAAAATTAAATTAATCATTTTTGTTAACAAAATCCAAAATTATTCAATAGCAGTTTTAATAACCAGTTAAAAAAAATAAACATGTAGTTTTAGTTATTTGGAAATAAAATTAATTTGAAAATTAGTTAAAATTAAATCGAATGATTGCTTAGGGTCAGTGATTGTGCTAGCTGGAATTAATTTAAGGAATTTTTCTTATTTTTATTGGAAAGGAGAAAGGACTGAAGTGGGCCGTTTACTATTTATAGGAACCTCATCGAATTCAGGTGAATCCCCCCTTCCTGTCAAGAATTTAACAAGAAAAGAACATTTACTAAACAAAATCATGATATAACAAGACGTTTCTTTAATTTTAGTTTTAGAAAAAGTGATCGAAACGTTAGAAAAATTCAAATATTTTAAATAACAAAATGACATGATATAATTTTTTTCGTTTACTTATATAATGAAAATAATTTTATTAATAAAATAATATAAATAAATAAATAAATAAAATTTTAAAGTATTAAAAATGACTGGGATA
Organism: Forficula auricularia; assembly: GCA_024734495.1. Taxonomy (NCBI): domain Eukaryota; kingdom Metazoa; phylum Arthropoda; class Insecta; order Dermaptera; family Forficulidae; genus Forficula; species Forficula auricularia. Next base: position 3,122,723 of record JALMQS010000187.1, on the reverse strand, counting down.
AAAAGTTTTTTTTTTAAGTAGATGAAGATTTAGAATTATCATAAGGAATATAATAGATATTATTTAATCAAAAGCTGTTATTGTTTTAATGAAATAATAAAAAATAAGGTAGCCTTGATTTTTAGCTGAATTTATTTAAATTTTTGCGACGTTTTGACAGTCATTGCTCTTTTTTTAAGCTTTTTTAAACTTTTTAATTCTTATCTTATGAGGATTTTAGATATGAAAAAAAAATTAGAATAAATCATAAGTCAATAAACATTAAAAAATGAGAAATCAGTTTTAAAAATTAATTGTCAAGAAATACCAGTAATAAGTCAGATTAATTATATTAGCTATGGATGAAAATCCAAACTTAATTTCTTGGGTCGATTTAGAGTTTAATCAATGAGCTTCTTAAAGTATTGAAACTAATTTTCAAAGAAAATGTGATTCACTGATTGGCTTCTAAACGATCGATATTAGCAACCCCATACAAATATCTCAATTTTAAATAAAATAAAATTAGAAAATAGCCAGCAAGCAAGGGTGATTGAATTGAGCTAGTAATGCTGCAAACCAAACCAATCCCAAATATCGATATTAAGATAATATTTAATCTCATTTTTTTTTATTTTATTCTCACAGATCTATAGTTAAGTGACCTGCCTATTAAACTATTAAGTAAATACCTATCAATTAAGCGGAGCACTCTAGTTAGAAAATAATAACGTCTATAAAATTTATTCTTTTCTAATTAAATTCAAAAAAATTGTTCTCAAAGTGTTTATATTCCAAGGTTTGAGGAAAAAGTAATTTTCTAAGTTTGGGTGCTTGTAAATACCAACATGGTTAATGAGTGGTATTTACTTTTAGTTAAATATAATTTTTTCATCTACATTATTCATAGATTAATTTTATAAATAAGACATATAATAGTTTTTAATTTTGAAAAATATAATATTTTTTTAATATTTCAGCTTCACTGAAAATATTTTCCTCAATATTTTATGTACTTAAAAAAAAATAATAATAATAATAGCCAGTTGTTTAATTTAGTTGTCAGTAGGATTGATCCTCCTCGGGAGTCGAACCCAAATGCCAAACTTGCTATCCAAACAGTAGGCTTAGATTCGACTTCCGACGGAGTAAACATTCCTGACTTCTAATTCAAACATATCTTGATACTGAATTTTAATTATTTTTTTTTTAAGTAAATTATATCTAAATTAATAAGTTGTTGTAGGGAAATAAGGACAATAACTTATGCAAATATTTTTTTATTTTATGCCAACGTTTCGTCAACTTTGTTGACTTCCTCAGGGCTCAAACAAATTAACTTTTTTGAATATTTGTCATTTTATAAATATAAATATTAATTCTTAGCAAACACATATAGGCCAGTCATTGAACAGGTTGAAAAAATTTCCTATTTAAATCTAAAAATATTTGCATAAGCCATTGTCCTTATTTCCCTACAACAACTTATTAATTTAATCGTTGGACATAAATAATCAAAATAAGTTTATCTAAAGTTAAGAGTGAGATTTGTATGAGTGCTATTGATAATATAATTAATATATTTGTGAATACATATATGAATTAGCCTTAAAGATAATAATTACGTTTAATAAAGTAAGTAAGTATAAGAAGATATCAATGACTGTAAAAACGCTAGGAAAATTTAAAAAAAAAATACAACTAAAATTTTGTTCTTTATAAATTCATTAAAACAATAAATATTTTGACATTAAATGTATTATATAAAAATTATTAAAGTATTTTTTAGCAGATTAAATTATGTGTTAAAACATGCCTGTGCCCAGGAATATGGATATTTACACAAACTTTCTCATTCTTTTGATGTTATTTTTTTGTTCTAAACATTGTAAATAGATTAAAATTTATTTAATGAGCTGCATTTTTTGTATTACTTTTTTATTCCAATCAAATGGGGAGTTAAACCTCAAAACTCCCTCTTTAGGCACAGCTTTGTGGTAAGGTATAGTAAAAATTTAAAAATAAAATAAATTAACGATAAATGAATTAATTATTATTATTATTAATACCTAAATTTTTACATATTTTTTTTTTGTTTTGTTTTATTGTATAAGTTTTCATTTGAAAGATTGGAGACTGGAAATCTCGCAGATACTAAAATTATTAGTGACAAATATTAATTTATTAATTTTTTTTTTGTTTTTAATCATTACCGGATTTTTTAAAAATATTTTTTTTTTTTTTATAAAATATTTCACTTTAATTTGAGTTTTATTCTTAAATAAAAAGAACATGTATTTATGTATATATAATATGTATATTGTACTATGAAATCATTGAGGAAATTCCAGGAACCACCACTGAATAAATATTAATTTTAAATTCTCCTATAATATATCATTTAAGATTGAAATTTAAGTAAAATAAAATAAAAGTGGAAACTATACATTTGATTTTCTAAAAAAGAAAATAAATTATTTAATTTTTCTTTTTTTGAAAGAAAGAACTCACGATAAGATTTAGATTTTTTTTTAAATGCAGGGTCATTCATTAATGACCATCATTTCAATTTCACTAGAGAAATATATATATATTGATACGTATATTTATATTAATAAAAAACATTAAATTATTCAGTCAAATATATTTTATAATTAAAATACCAAGAGATAAGAACCCGGATTTTCTTAAGAAAAAAACAAAAAAAAATAAATAGAAGTTGAAATCAGTGGCGTAGCTAGTAATTTTGAGCCTCTGGCAAATTCAAATGAAGGGGGGTCCTTTGTAAAATGAAAATTAATTCGAGCCCACCAACAATTAAATTTTATTCTGCGTATCTATCTTTCCAAATTTCTTTTACTATTAATCTCAATGTAGTTTTTCAATGTTTTTACCACTAACAATTGTCTTATATATATTTGAAATACTAAAATAGATACGTTTTATAAATTTACATCATCTATACTAATATTATAAAGACTCAGTCTAAAACTACTTATTTCATAAAATTGAAAATCAAAATTTAAAAAATATAAATTACTAGGTACCTAGGTTTCACAAATAATATCAACAAATATTATTTGTGAAACCTACCTAGTAATTTATAATTTTTCAATTTTGATTTTCAATTTTAGTAAATATGTTTCACCTCGAACCTCTATCATTCTCCCTGAACGTTAACTACTTAATTAATAAAGTAAAGGGAGTGTAGTTTCACAGTGAATGAAATATAACTCAAAGAGGTTTATACAAACCCAAAATATTTCGGATTATTAGTACATCATCAGGAGTTTACAGATTAATTAATAAAGTAAAGGAAGTGTAGTTTCACAGTGAATGAAATAAAACTCAAAGAGATTTATACAAACTCAATATATTTCGGATTATTAGTCCATCATCAGTTTACAGATTAAAGCAGTTTTTAATCTGTAAACTCCTGATGATGGACTAATAATCCGAAATATATTGAGTTTGTATAAGCCTCCTTGAGTGTTAATTCATTCACTGTGAAACTACACTCCCTTTAATTAATTAATATCATGTTTCACCTAAAACCTACACTACTTTCCCTAAGTAAAAGTTAACTACTTATCTGACTGAGATGAGCTTTTTACTTTCTTGTCAAACATAGGGTGCGTTCCGAATTGAGCTTACAGAGCTAATAAAGCTAATATAGTTCGAAATGAAAAGGGAGCTGACAGCGCTCTCAATTCAGGGCAATTCGGAATGCACATATAGCCTACTGAGTGAATAGGCTATGTATCATCATTTTTATTAAAATGCGACTGAGAAATTATGGTAAAAATAAAGTAAAGCGGGGCTATTAAAAATTTATTATATTCTAATCAAAAGTAGGTTTGAAAATAAAGATAAATACACTAACAAACAAAACTGCCCCCATTAATTCGTGAAGGTTAGCAGTCTTAATTTATTAGCTTACTCGGGGCCCCCTGGCATTGTGCCAACCTATTTATACGCCACTGATGAAATAAAATATTAAATAAAAGTTGAACAAACGAATCGAAAAGCAGCAGGCTTCAATTTCAAAAGAGCTATTTTCTGCCTGAAATATTATAAATTTCCTATATATTAGAAGTTTTCTGTAAAGAGGATACAACAGTTGTCTTCTAAGCTTGTTATAGATAAATATCTTAAGATTTTTATATAAATATTTCAGCCCGAAAAACACGATTTTTAATTTGAAGTGTAAAAAAATCCTGCTCCAATTCAAGTCCATTATTTTCAACAGACATTTTGAAAATTAAAATTTTGTTTTTAAGAGACTATATCTGTGGACAAAAGCCTCCAAAAGACAAGTTTTAAAATATATTTTTAGGGTAAAAGACACTAATGACATATATTTATAATTTATATAGTATGTATTTATTATTTTTCAAATTAACTATTTTTAATAGATGTATAAAATTATAATTTGTGCTATTATAAAAAACATTAATATGAGCGGCGAATGAAAAAAATATGTATACATATATATGGTATATGTAATTTACAGTCTTTTAATTAAGCAAATGATTAAGTATAAAATGAGCAATTCAGTATTAGTGTATACTTCTTTCTTTATTTTTTTTTATGATAAAAATTACTTGCTAAAATTAAATAATATTGGAGACCTTTGTCTTTATATAGTAAAAATTAAAAAATATTTCGATGCAATGTTTTATACTTGGGTTCTTTTATGGATATTTAACTGATAAGGCCATCACGGGATTAGTCCAGCAAAAATTGGCATTTATAAAATACCATCGAGATTCAGTAGTAAAAGTTTGTTACAATTACCTTAGTTCTAAAAATCTAACTATCACAACAGTGTTTTTTTTATTTATTTATTTATTTATTGCCAATCATTATGAAATTACTAGTTACGATTCATTCGTTGGATATGAAATTTACGAACATGTCTAATCATAATACATGTTTATATATAATAAATTTGATGGCAGTAATCTAAATAATTGACAAATTGTAATTAATTGTTAACTTTTATATACCGAGAGTTCATTATCTACATGGATAATTTTGAAACTTTGTTATTATTTGAATTACGAAGTGGGTTAAAAAGGCAAACTAGAAGGATTTTTTAATGTTTAATTTAATTTATTAATTGTTAAGTTTTCAAAATAGTGAAATGTGTAGTTATTTTCTTTAAAGCAACTATATTTTAGCATTTTTAATTGAAAAAGGAAGAATTTCTCCCGAAGCGTTTGAATTATTATTAAAAGTTTTATAATTGATTTTAAAGAACTATAATACAATATAAAATAAAATAAATACAATAAAAACAAACCAGAATTTATTTTTAATATTAAATTTATAATAAGTAAAAACATATTTTTCTAGGTGGGTTTCACCTTCCTTCCTTTATTTCTAAGTCCAGGTATAATTCTAAGCCCTAGTTAAACCCCTTTGTTCATTTGTCTATAAATACAATAATCAATACTGCATTCTTTCCCCCCACCATTTACGTTCTTCCCAAATGAACTTCACTTATACATATGTTTCCAATTTTATATTTAGTTTTCGTTTGTAACTCCTGATGATGGGCTCATAACCCGAAATATATATCGAGATAAAAACTCAAAACATATATTTGTTTTATTTGTGAAACCCACCTAAAAAAATATATTTTTACTTATTATCTATTAAAATGTTTCACCTAGAACCGACACCAAATTCTTTAAAGATTATTAAATTTATGTTCAGAATCCAATCGCCTATAAAAGGATTTAAAATGCTGATGCATTTAAAAATAAACTTAAAATAAAATAACTCAATTATTGCAGATTTGGTGCTTTGGTGGTTGAGTTATTTATTGAATGAAAATTTTCGGATGAAACCAATTAGATTGCAAATTTTTAATGAGAAATAATTATAAGAATGCACTTATATTTCGTTTTTCTTACTGCAATATGCTTAAAAAAATCCTAATAGTATGCTTATTTAAACGAATTTGTAACTCCAATAATAACAATGTTAGCATGAAAATGAACACACGGTATAGTACATTTAATTAAGAGATATTCGAAAATTTCAATCCTAAACTCGTAACTAGGATATGCAACGAAATTTTACTACAGTGAAAATAAGTCATATCATAGACTACTTTCGAAGATAATATGAAATATATGTTCTACCAGCTTTTTTAATTCTTCCACCTTTCCAATTTAGGTTAATTAATACTTTGCTCTTTTTTTTGAATAGATATTTTTAAATTAATAATTTAAATAAAAAGATATCAACTTGAGAATTTATAAAATAAATAAATTAATTAATGAATATATAAATATATATATATATATATAAAATCATACATGAAAATCTATAAAACAATTTTTAAGAGTATTATGTGCATGATATTAAATAAATTAAATTATATCTTATATATATATATATAAGAATGAATAATTAACTAAATGAAATTATAAAAATTGCTCTGCAATATTTATCTATCATTTTTTGTGATAAAATTATATATATATAAAATTAAGAATGCCACTCTTAAATAATTTGAATTATTTAATTTAATAAGGAAAACCAATAATTCATTAAATAGAGCCTATTAAGAAATTATTTACATTTCTTTTAACAATATTAAAATTAAGTACATTTATATCATTTGAAACACAAGAATACACTGGTAAAGAAATATATATATATATATGTATATATATATAATTGGGAAGAAGTTTAATTTAAGATATAAATAAAGTCCAAATGAGAAATCTAAGAATATATAATTAAATACTGGGGAAATAATTAATCTTGTGAATTATTGACCTTTAGTTATTTCAACATGTTGTCCCTAATTATTTCTTCATTAGGTATACATATATATATATTAATTGTTTTTAATCCCAAATCTCCATTCTCAATAATCAAATTTAAAATTTGCTATTATCAATTGAATGTTTGTAAAAAATGTAAGCGGTGTGATGTGTAATTCACAATCTCGAATTTATTTATTTTTTTTCATTTTTAACAACTGCACTAACCTAGAGCCTTTCGGCAATAACTGAGCTTAACTATCGTAGCTGGAAGAGCCGTGATCTTGTCCTGGGGAGGGAGGTGTACTTGGATTGCTGCTGTTATTTGAAGCGAGCGAATGCCGAGGACTTCCGCCACCACCGCCGAGGGACGTATTACTTGGATCCTTTTAATAGAAAAAAATAATAATTAAAATTAAACATTCAATTAAAATAAATAATTAAATGTTAAATTAGTATTTATTAATTGTAATATATTAAAAATAAAAACAAAATATATTGGAAGGCCATGCTTTCTTTTTAAATTAAAACAAAAAATACATATTGAATTTGAAAGGTATGAGAATTTGCCAAATTTTAATTATCTTTTCCATTTTATGTTAAATGACTTTAAGCAAGTTCATCTTCATTCAGGCGCGGATCCAGACCTCTGATTTGGGGGGGGGGGGGGGTCGCCGGTATATAAGATCTACTTTTGATCTCGGAAGTGTGTCGCGGTCGAATTGTCCAAGCGGGGGGAGGGGGGGGGGGCAGAGACGTCCCCCCCCCCCGCCCCACATAGAACTTCATTTTCTTCAATTTTAAAATTTAATGTTATATAAAAAAAAAAATGTTGATCTCCAATGCTTTGGGGGGGGGCGCCCCTATCGCCCCCCCCCCGGATCCGCGCATGTCTTCATTAGTATGATAAAGAAATGTAATTTTTTCTTAGAACGTCAAATTTGCCAATTTTAGGTTCGATATTCGAGTTTTTTGTTGTTTTTTTTAATGAATTAAATTTGATCCTTTTCTTTTTTAAGATAGTTTTCTTAGGATTTTTTTGAAATTTAGACAGATTATTATTTAAATACTTCTGCATCGATTGGTCGCAAAACGAAATTTATGAACAATATAGTTCAGGAGATATTAAATTCCAAAGATAGAGTTTTTCAGACTCTTATACATTCTCTGGGAATTCGGAAAGTTTACATACATATTTAATTATATTTAAGAACCTCTTCTTAACATTGTTATAAAAATCTAAACCAACATTATACAATAACTAATAGATTTTTTAAGAAAACTTTACATCTTTTGCCTCTTGATCTGAGAATAGAATAAAATATCTAAATATATATAAAATAACGTGTTTGTACCTTTAATGTTTTTTGAGCAAGAGCTTACACAAAATTTGGAACACACCATAAACAGACAATTTGACTATTAATTTTATCTCTTAAAATATAAATATAAAAAGGCTTTAATGTAGGCCGAAACGCCGTGAATTCGCTGAATTTTTTTTTTTGTTTATCAAAATAATTTTAGTCGTTTTAGAGGTAATTTGAAAATACAAAGCAAAAAACTCTTTTTTCATGCACTGTTACAGTAAATACTTCACTATAGTCCGTATGGCAAAATAAAACTCTTATTATGCAATGGTTACATCACTCAAAACATTTTTAAGAGAAAAGAAGTTCTACCTTTTGTATAAAATGAAGAGAAGGCATGTTGGAAAAGTATGTTTTAATGTAATTAAATAGATGACCATGTTACCTTGGATGATGGTCGAGTGTTAGACACATCATGCAAAGAATGGAGACTACCGAGAGGGCCTGAGGAGGCGTCTCCCAGGCAGGATCCATGCATGCTATCAGGAGTGCGAGGCAACGAAGGTGGAGTAGCGATTGGTCGAGCGGGCGCGCCACCTCCAGGAGTTCCCGGAGCTCGTCGGCCTGTCGAGCCTAAAGAGTTCACATTTTAGTTTAATTTTAAAAAAATATCAACTTTATTTATTCCCAATACATTAATGGATCTTTTAGTAAATAAATAAATAATAAATATATCAATTTTTTCAGATTATACCTAGTCCTGCCATAAATATTGATACAAGGTTTTTTAACTACAGAAATAAAACTACTGGTTGGATTTGAATAATATTTCAATACTTTATTGTGCCAATAGTAAACTACAAAATTCAAAAAAAAAAATTGAATGTAATGGAAGGCAGCCCAGAGGTAGAGAGGAAAGAAAAAATTAACACATATCAAATAAGGTGTAATTTATTGGAATCCTTCCAATATGGTCTATATATGTTAGATTCAAAAGCCATTTATTTAGCTATCTAATTATGTTAGATTCAAAAGCCATTTAGCTATCTAATTAAGAAAAGGAGGAAAAAAAATTGTTTTTCTATGCCTTTGTTAAAAATGAAGAAAGTTTTTGAACACTACTGTGGAGAGAAGAAGGAAACATTTTATTTGTTTCATTCATTGACCCTTTGAAGTGAGTAAATTATATATTTTTTTCTATTGATAATCTGGCTGTTTACATTGTATTTATAATTGTATTATTTTATTGTTGAAATGAATGATGACCAACCCCATTTTTATAATTTTGTAATATTGGTTTATAGACCCTGAAGAAGGAGGGAAAAATCCTCCGAAACGTCGGTTTGAAAGGAAAGGAGGAAGGATTCCAATAAATTACACCTTATTTGATTGTGTTAATTTTTTCTTTCCTCACTACCTCTGGTCTGCCTTCCATTACATTCAATTAAAATTTCTACCAGTCCGTCTCTCTCCAGAGAAAATTTCGTTTAAAAAAAAATATTTGAAATGGCCGCCATTTCAAATATTTATCGATCACTGTAGGAACAAAAAATCCTGTTTACTGACGAAAAAATCTTTACCGTGGAGGAAAAATTTAATAAGCAGAACGGTAGGGTGTATGCACGGTCATCCAAAGAAGCCAGTGAACTGGTACCAAGGATTGAACGAGGTCATTATCCCGCCTCTGTGATAGTTTGGTGGGGGGTATGCTATGACGTCGTCACCTCCTTACATTTTTGTGAAAAAGGTGTTAAAACAGCGGCAAAAAATTATCAATGAGACATTTTAACGAATGTAGTGAAGCCCTTGAACCAAACCATGGATATTTCAAAAGGACTCTGCGCCTGCTCATAAGGCCAAAACAACTCAACAGTGGCTTGAAAATCATGTACCTGAGTTGATTAGTACTGACTATTGGCCGTCAGCCAGCCCAGATCTTAATCCCTTGATTACAAATTGTGGTCAGTTTTAGAGGACAAGGCCTGTAAAAGATGCCACCACAACCTGGAGTCATTGAAGAAGTCGTTGGTAGCAGCTGTCGAAGATTTTCCCATGGATATCGTCCGTACAGCGATCAATGAATGGCCTCACAGAATTCGGCGCTGTATTAAGGGAAATGGAGGCCATTTCGAATAATTTTTTTTGAATTTTGTAGTTTACTATTGCCAAAATAAAGTAATGAAAAATTATTCAAATCCAACCAGTAGTTTTATTTCTGTAGTTAAAATACTATGTATCAATATTTATGCCATTACTAAGTATGTATAACTGAATGGCAAAAATAAATGATTTTTTAAATCAGTTGATAGTGTGCAGTGAGTTTGTGAAGTTACTATCCCTAGTCTAAATATATATTGGTGTTGTGTGAGTAAAGTGTGTTCAAATTTTTATATGTATAGCATGCAAAGCTAAATGAACCGACAAAGTGTTTAGAAATGAATTGATCAAGGTGATTGTATATATAAAATGTTTGGATTAATTTGAGAGAGTATAAGTAATTTGAATGTATTTGTTTCATTATAGAGTCTGAAGAAACTGTAATAAAAGAGCGAAACGTTGCTATTGATCGATTAATATAACATTTAGTATTATTGTTCCTTTTCCTCTGAATTAATATATTTAATCCTTATTATGGGGCTGAATAACAAATATAAATAAATATATAGTAAATGTTTTTTCTCAGACACAGACTGATAAATATAATATATAAAAATAGTTATAATAACTGTCTTTTATATATAAATTAGGAATAGTGGTTCTACTGTGATTCGATTTTTGAAAAAATTTCAAGCTAGAATGTTGAAATTTTATATAATTAGAATAAGATGAAACTTGTAGAAAAAATCGAAAATTTGAAAATTCTCACATCTAAATTTGAAATTTGAGAGAGAGGGGAGATAGTTTCATTAAGTAAAAGTATCCATATCTTGAAAATAGAAAATCCCAAATTTGTAGAAGAAAAAAATGAAAATTTCATAGAAAGACAATTATCGAAAAGGGTTTGTGAATATTCTACGGGGGCCAGAAGAATTGGGTTGAAAAATGGAGATGGATGTTTACAAAATTAAAATAATTAAATATCTAAATTTAAGTTGATTCAAGCCATGGGTTGGTTCATTTTTTATTGAAATTTAGAAACTAAAATTTCGAATAAAATGTTCTAATTTTTCATAATCATGTATGTTTATTTAATACCTATATACCATATATTCATTTTGACCAAGACCACTCAGACAAAGTATCAGGTTATTTAGCTAGTTGATAAATTAGTGTAAAGAACTTGCACTTTAAATAGAAGTTGTAGATTCAAAATTTCTCTCTCTCTTGACTAGTAATAAGGATATGTAGACTAATAACGTAATAACATTTGATATTAATTCATGCCGGCCAAGGGTATAAAATAAAAAAAATAAAAAAAAAAATCTACATCTAAAGTTTACCATTATGACCTGAATAAATTGGTTGTTGGCGTTGTGGAGGCTGTTGAAGGTGTCCTGACATTCGACGGGGTTCAATATGAGGTGCAGGGTGACGTGGCGGAGGATGAGCCATTTTACTTGCAGGATGAAAGAGCTATAAAAAATAAAATTATATTTAATTAAATTTACCTATATTCATTAAGTAAATAACCGTCCATTTTTAAATTAAATATCTATTTAATAAGATAGTTAAATTTATATGGTATATCTTGGAAATTATTATTATTTTTGAAACAAAATAAAAAATGACATTCCAGCAGAATACGAAACTGATAACTTTCTTCATATGGCCCGGGCCAATGCATTTAACAAAAAAATTTTAAAAATGTTAATTTGGAGAGAATATTCAAAATAAATAAATAATAATTATTATTATTCAGTTCCATTATTAATTAATTGCAAATGGTCGTATGTTTTACACTGTGTTTAATTGTTCCCTTTTTCCTCTGATTTGTTACATCTAAAGAATGTATTTTAAGTATTTTCGATGTAAATTATCGAAATATATAAATACAAAGTTATTTAAATATCAATTACAAAAAACTTTGTCCAAAGAAAATTGGCCGCTCCAATCCAATCAATAAAAGAAAAATCAAAAAATAGTCATAATTGAACAACGAAGTAATTTCATTTTTCTATTTAAGGAGATTCTTTCGCGACAATCCACACAAAAAGTTTTAGCCTCGTAACCAGTCTATAAATATGAATAGTTTTAAAATTTTAGGTTATGTTTTTTAAAGTGACTGTACTTTTTACGCTACTATATTCTATTTATGAATGGATCGTTTCCAAGCCATTAATATTTTATCCCCCCACTAAAAATAATCGCCCAAATATGTTTGTTTTATCAAAACTACATGGTAAATAATTTCAATTTTTTTTTAAGTTACTCCGAATATATTATTCTAACAAATATTAGTTTTTCATCAAGATGGTGAAAGTCCTTCAATGAAAAAATAATGATCATTTCCCCACCCTTTCCCTATCTACCATATGTTACCATATGTAACAAATTTCATTTTTAATCGCAATTATTTCATGTTTGGTGTGGTAAATCGTCTTCAAATTTTAACAGTGTGTTTATTATGCTTTTAATGACTTATATTCTAAGTTTCGAAGACTTCTTGAATTTTTGCATTAGTGAAAGAACTATCTTAATCAGAAATAATACATAACAGTCAAGTAAGTCATCGCTATAATTAATAAATATGTTAGGTGTTTTAGGAGCATTGATAAATGTGTTGTAATTTCATCAGCAAGACAATATGTACATTGTCTATATTCAAAATATGTATTTGTTTAGTGTTGCTTTATATTCATTTCTTGAAGCAGTTTTTTTTTCTTTTTTAAAATTCTTAAATTGAAATTCCAAAAATAGAGGAAAAAAAGATCCATTCATAAATAGAATATAGTAGCGTAAAAAGTACAGTCACTTTAAAAAACATAACCTAAAATTTTAAAACTATTCATATTTATAGACTGGTTACGAGGCTAAAACTTTTTGTGTGGATTGTCGCGAAAGAATCTCCTTAAATAAAAAAATGAAATTACTTCGTTGTTCAATTATGACTATTTTTTAATTTTTCTTTTATTGATTGGATTGGAGCGGCCAATTTTCTTTGGACAAAGTTTTTTGTAATTGATATTTAAATAACTTTGTATTTATATATTTCGATAATTTACATCGAAACGTTTCGTTTGTCATTCCAATAAACGTTTGAATATTGTTTTTATAAAAGATTTGTATTTATTTATATACTCACAATCATTAACATTTATTAAATGGACATCCCAGACCACGAACCCCACCTTCACCCCCACTCCCACCCACCACACCCCCGAAACCCACCCAGCACCCCCACCCCCGCACCATGCACCCGTGCCAAACCCCAGCCCCACACCACCACCCGCACCCCACCACGTGCCCTCCAACCCTGCGAACCACACCCCTGCCTAGCCCCCTGGACTCCATCCCGCACCACCCCACTGCACCCCACGCTACTTCGCCTCACTCCCTCACACCAGCCCCATTCCACCCCGCGCACCCCATACCCTAACCCATCCCCACTCCATTCCACCCTCCGCCCACCCTCCGCACCCAGTTTTTGCATTTCTAGCCTTCTAGTGACCCATAGATTATGTATACAAAATTTGGTTGAGTTTGGTCCAAGAAAAATAATTTTCATTTTTTTCACCCTCCCCCCCTTTTTGTGTAGTTTTTTTGGGGAAATTTTTTTAAACAAAAGTTGTCAGAAATCACATCCCCTACAACTTTGTTTATCATAAAATTTGCCGTAAGGTTAATAGTTTAGGAGTTATTTGATAATTTTCATTCGTGCGCCCCCAAACCCCCTTCTGGGGTCAAAATTTCAAAACATTATTTAGCTAAAAACGTAAGTTAGAAGACATCTGATGTAGATATGAAATTTCATAATAATTCCTTCAGCCGTTTTTACGTGAATCGTGAGCAACTTTTCGCGGAAACTACTGAAACAGACAGACATACCAACAGACACACAGAGAGACATACAGGAATTTTGTTGAGGGTGTTTTCGTTCATAACTTTGTTTGAAACGTGTGCAACCAAAATTTGGCGTGATTTGGAGCAATGTTCAGACAAAACCTTAATTTTATTGGTATATAGATATAGATTACATAATCTTTAAAATTTATTAATAATTTGACCGATTAAACAAATTTATAAAATTTTATCTTTATCGAGGTTTACATTATTGCGACCTTTATTCTATTCTAATTTATTTTGAGAACTACTTTTCTAAATAATACAAGAATTTATGTTATTGAAATTACCCGCTGTTGACTGGCAGCAAGTGAAGCTTGAGGGCTTGCTAAGCTTTGATCCGCTGTTTCTAAAGTAGTTGGTAAATCAAGTAATCGTTGGTTTTGGATTCCATCTCCTGGGCCCATGTGGCTAATATGGTTGAAATTCGTTGGCGCCGATATCATTTTTGATCGCCGATCAGTTCTGATAATAAATAAATAAAAAACAACATTTTTAGGATTTAATATATTATCATTGTAAGAGTTTATAATTTATATGATTAATCATAAATAAATAAATAGCATGAATCTAGAAAATATTGTTTTAGAACTAATTACATAGTTGGTAATGAACTAATAAGATATTGAACTAATTAAGATTACTTATAGATAATGTAAAGTAAGAAATTAATTATATATACTTGATTATTATATTAAAATAGATTCATATGAATGAATATCTATTTAAATGTGTAAAATCTAAGAAAAGAAATGAAGAATGAGATATTTTTATTGACAAACTCCAAAATCTATTATATTATGTACCAGTAGTGACTGAAATTTGCTAGCGAATACAAATATAAATAAATAAAAATAATATTCAATTATGGGAAATGTAAAGAATATACACAATCAATGGAAAAAATTTTAAAAATACAAAGGCCATAGGGGTATAAGCGGGGGGTGAACCGCGACCTAAAATCATGTACACCTCCACTTCCAAGTAGAAGACAATAGATGACAATCTATTATCTAATGAATTCCAAAGACGGTGTACACCTAATTCCAATCGCAGTTCACCCCTCGGGTATAAGTATACTGAATCGGCACCCGAAAGATAATTTAATGATACTTAGTGGATATGTAGGTACTAATAAAATAATAAGATTCTGAAAGTTTCAGATCCCTAACTCAATTGGTTTTTGAGAAAAAGCAAAATGTAAAAAACATCTTCTCAGGATTGACTGAACCGATTGATCTAAATTTTTAATATGTTTTGGGAAGTGATAATAGCTTCTAGAAAAAAAATATCTAACTAAAAGAGCTATATCGGTTCATTGTTTTTCTTTTAATTTCAATTTTTAACCATCATACAATTTTGAAACTATTTTTCAGTATACTTTTACCCCTAAGGCCTTTGTAATATTTTTCCAATATAATTTTAATGTGATTTTAAAAATAATAAACACTGATGATACCATCAGAAAGAATGCGAAAAGTTTTCAAGTTTTATTTTTATAATATTATTGTAAATAATAGAATAAGAATAATATTTTTTTCTTTATTTATTGTGCACCTGACTGTTACAAAAGAAGCTTCTTAAAAAGATATTATTATATTATGTTATTTTCAAACAAAATTAAATTTTAAATAAGAAAAAGATATATTTACGCTCTCGTTGCCCGATGCCCTTCTCTTATTGAAAATCGTCGACGAGGTCTTGGAATTGCACGGCCAGCAGCGTCCATTGTTGTCACATTTAGCATGTCCCCTAAAATTTTCAGGTTCGTTTCTATATTAGTATATTATAAATAAATATATGTATATTGAAATACTATTTAATATTGTTAAATTATTTCTGAAAACTTCATGAATATAATAGACTAGCTGCAAGGCCCTCTTGCTAGCCAGGGGACACGCCCCTGGACTCCCAGCCCACGACCCCCCGCCCCCACACCACCACCCCAACACTCCATCCGCACCCTAACCCACGAACCCCACACCATCACCCCAACACTCTATCCGTAACCCCCTCACCCCCCGCCCCACACCACCCACCTCGAACCCCGCACCCCATCCCCCCGGACCCCACCCCGTGCCCTCCTACCCTGAGCACCACACACCCGCCTAGCCCCTGGACCCCACCCCCGCTACGCCCCCTGGACTCCACCCTACACCACCCCACCCTACTCCACCTCACTCCCTCGCCCCACCCCCATTCCACCCCGCGCACCCCATACCCTAACCCATCCTCACTCCATTCCACCCTCGCACACAGTTTTTGCATTTCTAGCCTTCTAGTGACCCACATATTATTATACAAAATTTGGTTGAGTTTGGTCCAAGAGAAAAAAATTTCATTTTTAACCCCCCCCCCCCCCCCCCCCATTTTGGATAGTTAGTTTTTGCACTTCTAGCTCTCTAGAGGCCCAGAGATTATGTATACAAAATTTGGTTGAGTTTGCTCCAAGGGCAAGAATTTACATTTTTTCACCCTCCTCTCCTTTTTGGGTGGTTTATGCAAATCATTTCCAAGATTCTTCTTTTAAAATAATTTCGTTCATAAAATTGAACTTTGAAATTGTTAAAATTAAATTGATGTTTTTTATCTTGGGCATGATTTGCAAGGGCCGTATTGTTTCCAATTATTTTTGAGATAGATAGTTCGTGTTCTCGTATTATCTCACCTAGTCGTCGTTTTGTTTGGCCTATGTACATAAAAAATCGCTCACATCGCGTCGTAAATGATAGATTGGACGTGTTGGGTCTGAATATATGCTATGGCGGAATTGTGAATGGATTGAAATTAATCAATGAATGAATGAATTGTAAATAATGGAATTTCGCTATCTGTGCATTTGTATATTGTATTGTATATGTTAATAAAAAAAAAAATATTGTATATTTGTATATATATGTAAAGAGTGTAATAAGTGAATTGATCAATAAACGAATGAAGAATAGATGTATGATGTATATTTGTATGAATTGTGAATGTATGGTGTATATTTGTTGTATAAAAAAAAAAAATGAATAAGTGAATTGATCAATGAACGAATGGGGTGTGAATTGTGTAATTGTTGCTATTTGTACAGTTTGTATATTGGGTTATATGAACCAACCATATTATTTGTGAATATGTTAATAACTAATCCCAGTGCGCACTCCTGTGCGCATCTGTCTTGGAAGGAGTTTGGTCTATATATGTTAGATTCAAAAGCCATTTAGCTATCTAATTAAGAAAAGGAGGGAAAAAAAAATGTTTTTCTATGCCTTTGTTAAAAATGAAGAAAGTTTTTGAACACTACTGTGGAGAGAAGAAGGAAACATTTTATTTGTTTCATTCATTGACCCTTTGAAGTGAGCAAATTATATATTTTTTTCTAATGATAATCTGGCTGTTTACATTGTATTTATATTTGTATTATTTTATTGTTGAAATGAATGATGACCAACCCCGTTTTTATAATTTTGTAATATTGTTTTATAGACCCTGAAGAAGGAGGGAAAAATCCTCCGAAACGTCGGTTTGAAAGGAAAGGAGGAAGGATTCCAATAAATTACACCTTATTTTAGATGTGTTAATTTTTTCTTTCCTCACTACCTCTGGGCTGCCTTCCATTACATTCAATTAAAATTTCTACCAGTCCGTCTCTCTCCAGAGAAAATTTCGTTGCAAAAAAATTAAATATAAAGTTTTTGTGCCGAGAGTAGCAGAATTTTTATATATTGAAGGAGACAATAAAAGAGTGTGTTTTCTGCTGGAATTATAAATTTTATTTATTTATAACGAGACTATAGTTTCGAGGGCTTTGCCTTCTTCATCAGTCTATTACAATGGATTCACAGGAATTAATTTATGAATTCCTGTGAATCAATTGTAATAGATTGATGAAGAGGGCAAAGCCCTCGAAACTATAGTCTCGTTATAAATAAATAAAATTTATAATTCCAGCAGAAAACACACTCTTTTATTGTCTCCTTCAATGAGATAATATATTTTAATGTAAACAATTAAATCCAGATATTTACTTTGATGAATGTTGTTGAGGTGAATGATATGAGGCATGTCGTTTATCACGCATATACTTAAAGTTCCGCTGTTGTTAAGAGGTTTAGCTTTTTTAATATTTATTGTCTGAACCCATTCTCCTGTTGCGCAGTTGAACACATCGATATGTGTCTCACTGTAGACTAGTAAATGACCATCACAGTAACCTAAGGAAAAAATAGATATGTAATTAATAAATTATTACCACCTTTTATGCTTTTTTGAAATTTAATGCTACTTACTGACGGCGAGCGGAATCGCCGGATACATGATTTCCCTATCACGTGATTTGCGACCCTGCGAATCCACATACACGGCTAATGTATGGAATACAAGCAGGTATTCACCTCGCGGAAGTTCGATGGCTCGCATTGCATCCACTGTACTAAATGCTAGGAATCCAAGAAGTTGATTGTCTGGATGTACGAGAGATAAAGGAAGATACGAAAGAAATTATTAAAATAGAAAACAATTGATAATTTGAATTATTTTATTAGAACTACTGATATATGTTAAACCATAATATGCTCTATTAAATATATTTATTAAAAACTAAGAGACATATATCTCCAAAATACACAATGTTTCGATCCCAGATGAAGGGATATGTTTGTTAGTTCATTAATAAATATATTTAATAGCGCATAATGTGGTTTATATCATCATAATTAATTTCAAATTCCACGTCCCCAAAATCAGAATATTCATAGCTTCAATACCATTGATGACCAACCATTTTCAAAGTCAGTGAGGGTTGGTTAACTTCATCTAAAAGATATAACAATCGTAACAAAGGTAACGCAATAAAAATCAAAGTAACTGCAGGAATTACTGTCCAAATAACTTCAATCGTTTGACCTTCCAATAAGAAACGATTCGTGAAACGAATAAAATAAAGGGTTCTCAACAAATACCCCACTATCACTGTAATTATCAATAGAATAAACAAAGTATGATCATGGAAAAATGTATGTTGTTCTATCAAGGGGGTGGCTGTGTCTTGAAACCCTAAATTAAATTATATCAGAAAAAAATAGAAATATTTTATAAAAACAACCAGAAATTCATTTATCAAACGTTTCGATATCGAGAAAATTGTTATTTTTACTTCTTCTAAAATACTTTTCTTTGAAAGAACAATTTTCGCAAAATAGTAGATTAAACGAATACCTTAATTTTTTTAAATAAATGTATTTATTTCTCATGAGAATATAATTAATTATTCATCTAGATCTAGAGTATGTTTACAAATCGCTCTTTTAGCTTAATTAAATAGATTATTACCATTTATCTCTGCATTCATTTTACTTTACCATACATAGTATGGTCAAGTATTGTAATCGTGCATGAAAAAAGTGTTTTTTTCCTTCTTTTTTTCGAAATATTTCAAAAACGGCTAAAACTATTTTGATTAAAAAAATTGAGCGAAACCATGGCATTTCGCTCTACAAAAAAGCTCTAATAAGTGAACATCGAAAAAATTATATTTTTCGAGATAATAATTGTTTTGTCAAAATGTCTGTTAGTCTGTTAGTTAGTTAGTCCGTGCGTTAACAAATTTTGTGGACGAGCTAGCTCAAAAACTAGTGGGAATATCGAAACCAAATTTCACAGGTAGTTTTGGTCCATTGAGATTAAGAGCTGATTAGATTTTGGTGCATATCGACCCAAAATGAAGGGGGGTGGAGGGTGGGTGGGGGGGTTAATAATTTAAAATCTAGGCCGTTTGAGCAAACTACACCAAATTTTGTATACATAATCAGTGGGCCTCCAGAAGTCTAAAAATGCAAAAACTAACCGACCAAAGGGGGGGGGCGGGTGGTGTAGTGTCAAAAATTAAAAATCTAGGCCATTTGAGCAAACTCAACCAAATTTTGTATACATAATCAGTGGGACCCCAGAATTAAAAAATGCAAAAACTAACCGCCCCCCCCCTACATGATTATTATTATTTATTTATTTTGGCTTTTCGGCCTTTTTAGCCATAATCCAATTTACGATACTATTTATTTTTTAAATTTTGTTTCTACCCCGGGGGTCGGATTTTAGCCAAATGCCTCGAGTCGGATTCGAACCCGGGTCCAATGGTTAGCAGGATGATACGCTACCGCCTAGCCTATCCGACCCCCCCCCCTCCCTTACAAGATTATAAATAATTTTAGGCGCCGGGTTGTATGGTAAAGTCAAGTGGATGGCCACATCAGAACACGTCAGCTTATTTTGATAAATAAACAAATTAATAATAACAAAAATAGATTATATACAAATGTCGTGAAAAATTAAATAAATATAACTAGAAATTAAAGGTGCCTTGTACTTATTTCATTAAATTGATGTGATTAATTTTCTAACTGCTCTTTTCGATTTGCGAAATAAATGTTGAGCTAGCCTTAGAATGAACTATAATTTGCCATTGTATTATTCTTAAGTATTTTTATCAATAATTATTATAAAATAGATGTACAAGATAAATTCATATGAAACAATTACGTTTTCAATGAGAAGAGTAATGAAATTTAAATAGAATTAAATAATTTAAGCGTTTATAAAATATTAAATTGAAAGTTTTTGCCGAGAGTAGCAGAATTTTTATATATTGAAGGAGACAATAAAAGAGTGTGTCTTCTGCTGGAATTATAAATTTTATTTATTTATAACGAGACTATAGTTTCGAGGGCTTTGTCCTCTTCATCAGTCTATTACAATGTATTCACAGGAATTAATTTATGAATGAAAGTTTTACATTTTTCATGTGGTAAGGTTATTAGACTCATGTAATTTATAACCTTACCACATGAAAAATGTAAAACTTTCATTCATAAATTAATTCCTGTGAATACATTGTAATAGACTGATGAAGAGGACAAAGCCCTCGAAACTATAGTCTCGTTATAAATAAATAAAATTTATAATTCCAGCAGAAGACACACTCTTTTATTGTCTCCTTCAGTTTATAAAATAATAAATATATCTCAAAAAATTCAAAGTGTCAAAATAAATTAATAAGATCTTAAATAATTTACTTTAGACAAATAATTTAATGTATATTTAAGATAAATAATTAAATAAATATTTAGCTTAGATAAATAATTTTTTATTTACTTAGCCTTTCGTATTTGTCGTCAAAACAAATGATATTCAATTGATAAGTAATAGAAAATTTAAACAAAAACAAAAACATGTGAGTTAATCAAATATTATTTTGATGATGTATTAAAAAATAATTATTTGATAGGCAGAATTGTCATTTTGTAAAATGAGGTCAAGTACTTACATAAAGGATGCTGATCTCCCATGATGCTATAAACACAGAATCCACTTTGATAACCTACGCAGAGTCTGCCCTCAGAGAAGATATTCAGTGTCTGGGCATGGGTCGGCAACATAACTTCTCGGATACGATTGTGACGAGTTTTAGTTCTCGTCACCTCATAAATAATCACTTGAGAGGTGTTCTAAAAAAGACAAAAACGTATTTACTTAGTATCACAGTATTTAGGAGGTTTCCCTTAGTTTAATATTGTAATATTTTCAAATATTATAAAAAGGCAGTGCAGGATTTTCGTATAAGCTACACAAGCTATAGCTTAGGAACCACACTTTCTAGGTGCCCCAAAAAAAAATTGTCCGAGTGAGCAATTGTCATATATACTTAAAATATAAAAGTTTTCATTCTTAACAAAATTAGAAGCTACAGAAGAAGAGATTCGTGAAGGTGTTAGTGCTTTATGCCAAACATATCCTGAAGATGTGGACATGAATCTTGTAAGAGAAGTCAAGCATTTTCATCAATATCTTAAGACATAGTCAAGCCTATGGTTCAGCGGAACACGAAAGGTGAACCGCGATTAGAATTAGGTGTACATGTGGAATTTTGTGGAATTATTTTGGAATTGATTAGATAATGCCCCTTCATCTATTGTCTTCTACTTGGAAATGAAAGTGGAAGTGGAAGTAGGTGTATACGATATTAGGTCGCGGTTCACCCCTCGGCGGAACATGATAGTCTGACACATCAGGATCTGTATAAGGTAATATTTAACGATCGTGTCCAATCAGCATTCCCTAATGTAGAAGCAATTTTGAGATTGTTTCTTAGTTTGATGGTTGCAAATTCCTCTGGAGAAAGATCTTTTGCTGAAGAGGATAAAATATGAATTTAAAACAACAATGACTCAAGAAAAATTATGTTCACTCAGTCATATGTGCTTAGAAAGTGACAAACTACGCAGTTTATCATTTGAAGATGTCATCAGTGACTTTGCTCTGGCAAAGGAAAGATAGAAAATATTTTAGTTTAATATAATTCCTTAATCCTTAGATCGAAATATTGTGTATTTTGGAGATATATGTCTCTTAGTTATTTAATAAATTTATTTAATAGTGCATATTATGGTTTATATCAGTAGTTCTAATAAAATACATTAGATAATAAGCCTTAGTAAATTGTGCATTTAAAAGAACTTTTGTTTCTTTTTACCAGAGTTTGAATTTTTAAGTTTGTATGAATAAAAATGATTTTAAGTTAAAGATTTATTATTTTACTATCTATATACTTCTTAATTGTATTTCAGTTTAACCCTCTAGGTATCTGAAAATTATATTTGGCACTGACATATAATATCTGGACTTATAAAGGGCACCATATTTCAAATAGCTTAGGGCCTTATCAAGTGTAAATTCGGCCCTGTAAAAAGGGTATATCGTCTTTTATACTACAAGAAAACTTCTCTGTGAAAATAACATATTAAGAAGAAGCAAAACAAATAGCAAATACCGATATAAAAAAATTCATTTATTTTCTTAAAACAAAAGGAGGGACAGTTGTGAAAATAAAACTTTTTAACGTTCTACTTTCACTGTTAAACATTTAATTTTCATCCGAGGAGAAAATCGTTTTAACAACAGGTATCATAAGTAATATGTTGTTCGATTTTGTTGAAAACATCCAAAAATTAGCTTAGAACGATCCAAATTTTCTGTTTTCTCTTTACCTAAACCAAGTCAAAGTCATAAGACTATAATTAAAAAGTTCTCAACATTTAGGGCAGTCACTGATTTTGAAACTATTCTCTGACCTGATGGGAAATTCATGAGGGTGATCAATGAGTAAAGTAATTATTTTAACAACTATTATTAAATAATGTTTCACCTTGAACCTACACCATGTTCCTTAACAATTAACAAAATAACTGATCAGATGATGGGGCACACTCTGAGACATGGGGGACTGATTAGGGATATCAGGAGGGGGAGGTGGGAAAGAAAAGGGGAAGGGGAAGGTCCAGATTAGAATATTTCAACCAAATAATTGGGGATATGGGATGCCAGACATTTAGAGAGGTCAAACAGCTGGAGGGGGACAGAGGGGAGTGGAGACGGGTGGTTGCATCAAACCAGTCTTAGGACTGTAAACTCAATGATGATGAACTGATTTTGAAACTATTCTCTGACCTGATGAGAAATTCAATGTTTAAATGAAATGTCGGCTATAGAAAATTAAATTTTTTATTTTCCTGGCAGTCTCTCCTCAAGTCAAGTTGAAATACAGTCACGTGTACATATTACTATTTTTTTATCAGAAAATATGCAAATCTAATTGTTTCAAAGTGAAGAGTCTGAGAATTCAGACTATATAAATAATTGAAAATTTTAAAAATCCACATAGCAGGTAGTCCAGTATCAATGACGATATTAATTAATACCAAAATAAAATCTATTGATTTTTTCTAAATTAAATAAGCTTA
The DNA here is from genome assembly GCA_024734495.1 of Forficula auricularia. Classification (NCBI taxonomy): domain Eukaryota; kingdom Metazoa; phylum Arthropoda; class Insecta; order Dermaptera; family Forficulidae; genus Forficula; species Forficula auricularia. The sequence goes on along the minus strand of JALMQS010000187.1, from coordinate 3,098,876 downwards.
CCTGACGTTTTATTGCGACACAAAGACAATATCCCATTTGTTGGCGATTTTGACGCATTGGACCAGTTGTAAAAGTAATACATCCCTTAGTCTCTGCAACTTTAATCCATTCCACTTCGTCACCATCAAGAGCACGGACTGGTATGAGACGTACATGTCGTTGTTTTCCAGACAAAACCACCAAGAGTTGTTCTTCCACTACGTATTCAAGTTGGAATACTTTCTTCCCTTCGCCGACTCTTGCTATTTCTAAAATAATTGAAAAAAAAATAATTAGAATTGTAAAAATTGTACGATAATATAATGTAAGTTTGTAGTCTAGCTGTGATTTTTATGAGGAAATAATTTAGCTAACAATTTTTTTAATTACATGTCAACAGCTTCGATGGCATAATCCCATCATTATCAGGACAAAAATAATGTTTATTGTTGTTTAGGTACATTTTCATAGATAAGAAAAAAAAATATGTATTTTTTCAGGTTGAATAAAAATAGAAAATAAAAACGAGAAAATTTTTTGTTGTTTATTTTTATACAAGCTGAATACAAATATTTATTTATTTAATCACTGATCAACAAAAATTTCTCCTCGTAAACCTAACATTGCTGGATTCCAGTAGAGTTTTATATTTTTTTTATTTTTTTTTATTATTTTTATAGTTTTTATACGCTGATTATCATGCAATTTCCCGATTTTTTACAACACGTCAGAGTTTTGAGATATTATCGGTCAAAACGACGAAAAATGCCATTTTGACCTATTTTCGAGTCCCATTAGATATTAAACCGCAATATTTGAAATCAAAATATTTTGTTGACGTAATAGAAAACAGCTTCCCATTTGATTTTCAAATTACTACTTGTTTTTAGCTCAATTAGAACTCGAGTTATAACTAAAAAAACTAAAACTTCATGATTATAAAGAATAATAAACATATAGATAAAAACAAAAGGGTCTTAGATTTTTAGTTATAAATCGAGTTCTAATTGAGATAAAATCAAGAGGTAATTTGAAAATCAAAGAGAAAGTTGTTTTCTATTACGTCAACAAAATATTTTGATTTCAAATATTGCTGTTTAATTAATACATAATGGGACTAGAAAATAGGTCAAAATGGCCTTTATTATGACCGATAATATCTCAAAACTCTGACGAGCTGTAAAAAATTGCATGATAATCAGCATATAAAACTCTACTGGAACCCATTGTTAGGTTTACGGGGAGAAATTTTTGTTTAATTGAATGTAATGGAAGGCAGCCCAGAGGTAGTGAGGAAAGAAAAAATTAACACATATCAAATAAGGTGTAATTTATTGGAATCCTTCCTTCTTTCCTTTCAAACCGACGTTTCGGAGGATTTTTCCCTCCTTCTTCAGGGTTTCAAAGGGTCAATGAATGAAACAAATAAAATGTTTCCTTCTTCTCTCCACAGTAGTGTTCAAAACTTTCTTCTTTTTTAACAAAGGCATAGAAAAACAATTTTTTTTTTCCTCCTTTTCTTAATTAGATTTTTGTTTAATTTTTGTCGAGCAGTGTTATTTTTTATGAAAATGTATAGTACTTAAAACAGTTAACATTTTATTATCCAAATGTTGACAAATAAAATATAAATAGATTGAATAAAAATTTTAAAGTTTTTCTTGCCGAGAGTAGCAGAGTTATTAATATTGTATTTGATTTTTTCTCTTGTTCATGAAGACTCATAGGAATGAATATTTCTTTTTAAGTAATGTCAATCACTCTAAAGAATACTCAATAAGACACCCTTCTTCCTGTTTAATTCGAGGTGAAATGGATAATTTATATTAGGTGTATTGGGATAGCCTTTTGGCACTAAATATTAATTACCAACCCTTTTAACATGTAAAAATATCCTGGATTAAATAGAAGATACTCTCGTTAAGTTTACCAATAAAATAAATTTTTTTACAATGGTCAAAATAAATGTTTTAAACAAGAAATTTAAAGCCGAAAATCAAAGATCTTATTAGATATGATTTCTAAAGTGATGTATTTTGCCCAGCTCTAACGAAATACTCTTCCTACGACACCGATTATTTGTATAGTGCATAATGTGATTTTTATCATTATGTGCTAATAAGAAAATGGAATTCAAAATGTCTAATAAAAAAAATGTAAAACAAACCACTTCGATCGAGATCTAAACAGAACAGTCCTTCTTCTGTTCCAATGACTAGACGATCTGGATCGATAATGGCGCCAGACATCGCGTTCTTAATGAAAGCCAGAGTGTTGTCCAGCAACTCCCTAGCTCGGAAGATCTAAAAGAAAATGATAAAATATTCCATTAATAAAACAATTAAATAAAATTAAAATATATTACTTCATAGGTATCAGAAACAAATTCTTTTATAAATATTTATAAAACGATCATTATGTGACGTTTCGTCTCCAGTCGAGGCTTAGTCAGTGTCTACTAGACCAGGGTTCTCCAACCCGCATGCGGCCCAAGACGGCTATCAATGTATCAAATTTTATGAGATTGCGATTAAAAATGACAGTGATATTAGTAAAAATACAATAATTTTAACTTGTTGTTTGTTTATGACTAATGAATTTTTGAATTTAACACGTTGTTTAGTAATGAGGCACCTATTCATAAAATGATTCTTAAATAATTTTATTTATTCAAGTAACTATTTTCAAGTATGAATGAAGCATGAAGAATGAATCTAGATCCAAAATATTTGATGAGAATTTTGAGAAATCATTGAGAATTGAACCAAATATTAGTCTCAAAAACAATGACAAACATCTCACTAATTTTATGTTGCTGACTTGTCTTTTAATTTTATATTAAAAAAATCATAAAGTAATAAAGCTTAAATTACTTAAATATATGAACTATATACAGTAGTCTCACTAATCGGGCACTTCAATAGACCGGCACACCCTAGTTTTCAATAATGCAGGAATAGTGAGACTCTACTGTATTAACTTATTTTTTTTTTGCTCATCCGTTATCATTAGCGTTAGTGTATTTTATGTGTGGCCCTAAACAGCTCGTATTCTTCCGATGTGGCCCAGGAAAGTTAAAAGGTTGGACAGCCCTGGTCTAGACTCTAGAGTTTAGATAATAATGAATATATACTGTTTGTGATTTGTTATAATGGTTTGAAAGGTGATAATACAACAACGTATGAATGGATGGCTTATATTATAATTTGATTATAATACTTTATGTCTAGTTTAGAGCCTGAGAAAGCCTCGAGTGAAGCCGATTAATAAAAACTATATATAAAAAAATTTAGGCCTGAAACTCAAGAAGTAATATTTGAACCGGTGATTATGAAACATTGGCCTAAGTCATATATTATTGGTTCCGAGATATTTAAATTTTTACAAAATAAAGATTTGAATTCTAATTAAAGACGTAACTACAAATTTATTTAACGAGTCAATTTTATGCAATTCTGCAAAACTGACTTCACATTATTGTAATATACTATGGATTCAACACAAAATATAAGATAAATTTATTTTCTCATTTTTTTTTTTTTTGGACTTAAGCAATTTCATAATCACCGGGGTATTTGAATTATAAATACATCATGTAACATGTAACCAAATACAATAAGAAATTAAATTAAATTTCAAATATAAATATTGTCTTAAAAGATATATACCGTTCTGTTGGGTAGATTATTTCTTTTAAGTATTCGATGTAATTCACTGAGAGCGACTACCCATTTTGTTTTTTCACTTTCAGTATCAGCTAACATTAAGGTATGATTTTTATTTCCTGGCGGGTCCATTAAAGATGTGGTAATCTAGAAACATTCCAAAAATTAATTAAAAATTTTTAAAAATAAATATAAACTCCAGTGCCTTCGGGCGAGCTCAAATGTGCGTGTCATTAGAAATTTTAAAGCATTTGCTCTTAAATCTGAACTTAGTTCTAAAAAATTAAAAAAGTCGTCACACTGAGGTGGCCCAAAACTGGACTTGGGTTCTTTTTTGTATGAAACGATTCAATTGGAAATCCTTAATTTGAAAATAAAAATGCAACATTCATGGGAACAAAAATTTTAGCTGAAACCACTTTGATCAGACATTTTTTCGTAAGATATTCTCATCAGAATGGACAATGTTTCGACGTTGAGGAAAGTTCTCTAGCAATTCAAAACTATTCTAAAATTAGGTGTCTAATCGTTGGGCTTTCTGATGACAATATCTTTTAATGACACAGTTTCTGTCTAGTGAATACATTTAAAATAAATAAAAATATTTTTTTGTTTTTATGTGTATAAAATAAAAATAATTTATCGAAATCATTTAACTTATTTCAAAAAACCCTTGAAGTTAAAGGAATGAAAATATCTAAAAAAAAGTTTAAGGTGAGTGGTTTTAAGCCAAATTTTTGGACTGATAACATTTTAACTAAATAATAATAAAATTCTCAATTTTAGAAAATGAAAAATATTTTTCTTACCCTAAATATACAAGGGATATCTTTTTTAGTGGCATGGATAACGTCTGAATCGTGTACACTCGAAACAGCAAATTCTTCGTCACGCATATCAAGGACTTGAGAAACGTAGACACTAGGCAGGGCATTTCGATCCGGTGAAATATCATAAAGAAATAATTTAAAGTCGCACACAACGACAAATTGTCTAAGCCAACCCTTTTTAACACCTCCTGTTTTTGGAACTTTAACATAGCCTTCGTAGGCAGTACCTATGCCACGGGTAGGATCGATTCCTAAAGGCCGCTTGGCTGAGAACAAAAAAACAAAGATTAAATTTAGATCCAGAAAATAAAAATATAAAGTTATTTGCAGGAATGAAAAAAAAAATGAATTAAAAAAGTATAAATTTTGAATTGGAGTTCGGGTCAAACAGTCGAAAACTCAAAAATATGTTTATTTCTTTAATCCATTCCTTCCTACACCTTTCAGTAGTTCAAGCCTCAAAATATTAACATGTCAAAGTAAAACAAACAGGAAGATTATTGTTTTGACTAATTTAATCAGTGTTGCTTTTAATAGACCTAACACTGATAAGATTAGGGCATAAAGGAGCACCTCTTTTGAAAATATTCATGGCAAGTCTGACCCAAGGAAGATGGAAGAATTTAAATTTATAGTTTTCTCTTTTTAATCCAATTATACTTAAGGTAGTTGTTTCGCGACAATACTAGCAGAAAGTTAATGCTAGAGTATATAGAACAGACAATAAGGATTAATAATTCATAAGCCCAAAACTTTTTGCTGTTTATGTACCGATTCTAGTCAATCCCGAGCTCGTTTGACAAATCTGGCACCATTGTAAGAGATTGAATATTTTTATATTAAAATGACAGAGAAAATACATTTTAAAAGTTAAAAAATTTCTATAAAAATCGTTTTGTTATTTTTTAACAAATGTAATCAAGGCCTACGTTACAATCTTATGAAAATTATAATTTTGGAAAAATCTAGCGCATGCGCGCTTTATACATCTTTCGCTGGTTAAATAAATGCGCTGTTGCCAAATTGCTTTTAGTGTAAATTTGTTTTTATACATTTTTCATTATTTATTCATTATTATCTCAGAAACTGTGTTGTAACTATTAATCAAAATTGTCTTAAAATATGTATTGGTTATTGTTTAATGTTGGTTTAGTTTTTTATAAAAATGGTAAGAAGGGTTTCTTAATTATAATTAAATATGTATGTAAATTTTCCGATATCCAGTATAGTGCAATGTATAAGAGCCTGAAAAACTCTATTTTTGAAATTTAATATCTCCGGAACTATATTGTTCATAAATTTCGTTTTGCCACCAATCGATGCAGAAGTAATTAAATAATAATCTGTCTAAATTTCAAAAAAATCCTAAGAAAACCCATTTGGCGAAACAACTACCTTAAAACTAGTCAAAAGACATAACTGGGTTAAGGCTTTTGGCAAATATTTATATGTTGTTACCGTTAAAAAATCGGAACCCACACATTTTGATTAATTAATAACTCTAAGGCTGCAAATAATCTATTCTTTTTATTTTTAGATGCTTCTAGAAAGAATGTTACAGTTTGATTAAATGAAAATTCTTTGCTTACAACAATTACAACAATTTTTTATTTCTCTTGTAAAATTAGTCTTTAAAGTGTCGATAAAAAAAGGAATTATAATATTTTTTACCAGAGCCAGAGAATTGAACTCTGGACTTATGAATGCTCTACTTTTAGATAGAGCATCCTCCTTTAGAGTATTTCTATCATATAGATATTAGTTTTTTGTTTACATAATTTCTCCTTTGGCATTTTATTGTATGATCTGAAATATTATTAACACAGATATAAAGAATACTTAAGTATAGATCCTTGTAGTTTTTCAGGCCGATTCTCATGACATTTTTCGATATTTTACAATAAGAAGAGTTTTTTCATCAAAGAACCTAATAATGACACTTTAAGAATTATTTTAGAGGCTTCATAGATAGGAAACAGGATTATTCGAAATTATTTATATTATTTATCTTTGCTATAAAAAAAAATGCTGTTGCATATATTTAAAGCCAAAAAATGGATCAAAACTGCCTTTTTCGGAACTTTAACCAAATTGATAAAAAAAAAATAGGAAAATGATAAATGTCATGAGAATCGTATAAAAGATAAAACAGTTAGGATCAATTCTAATAAGGTTTGATGGAGAGGCAGCCCAGGATAATGAAAATTACAAATTCCGATTAAAATATTTATTTGAATGTCATTTTCAGTCATCTAAAAACCCACAATTCGTAGGATCTTTCAAATTCTTTTTTCAAGGTATAAAAGAGTCAACTGAGGGATGAACTGTGATTGGAATTAGGTGTACACATGTTTGGAATTATGTGGAATTATTTTAAATTTGTTAGATAATGCCCCTTCATCTATTGTCTTCTACTTGGAAATGAAAGTGGAAGTGGAAGTAGGTGTACACGATATTAGGTCGCGGTTCACACCTCGGGGTCAACGAAGGAAGCTGGTAACTACCTGCCTCTTTAACAGTGCTAAGTTTGGTGTTATAGTTTGATATTAATATAAAAAAAAATGATTTGAAGTTATTGGGAAACTACAAACACCAAACAAGCACTGTTAAAGGAGACAATAAGCAAGTGGTTACTTACTTCGTTGACCCTTTTAAACCAGAAAAAGGAAAAAAATCTTTCGAAACGTCGGTTTTATAAAGAGTGAAAATGACGTTCCAATAAATGTATTTATTTTATTCAAAAGTTGAACTTTTCATTATCCTTGGACTGCTTCTCCATCAAACCACCATTGAGTTCTACTAGACTGTCTTAGGAGACAATACTTGTAATATATTGAATTCTTAGGTTTTTATCAGAAAATTCTTGTTGGTCTGGGTTAGTGAATTAATAATTTTTTAATTTTTTGATTAGTTATGTCCATCGATTAAATTATTAAAGTTGTTATAGGGAAATAAGGACTATATTTTATGCAGATAATTTAAATTTTATTGCCAACGTTTCATCAACTTTGTTGACTTCTTCAGGGCTCAAATAGCTATCTTCCCTGCATAATTATTCTTTCTTAGTAAACATATACAAGTCATCAACATCAATTAGATTAAAAGTTTAAAAAAATTTCAATCTAATTGATGTTGATGACTTGCCTTATTATGTTTACTAAGAAAGAATAATTATAAAAATGACAAATATGCAGGGAAGATAGCTACTTGAGCCATGAAGAAGTCAACAAAGTTGATGAAACGTTGGCAATAAAATATAAATTATCTGCATAAAATATAGTCCTTATTTCCCGAGAACAACTTTAATTAATTTTTAAGTTAATAACAAGAAAAATATGGAATACATACTTTGATCGGAAGGTACAGGACAAATAGCTGGTACTTTTTCACAACATCCTATATGACAGGCGAATCCGCATACTTCACAAACGACTCCTTGTCGAGTAAGGCCGACCATTAAGGAAGTACAATGACTACATTTAGTTGGGGAGGAGAAAGTTCGCACGAGGAATTGATGAGCTTTGGGTTTAGGAATGAGCATGTCATGGACGGAGGCAGGGTGTGCCGCCGCCACGGACGGGTGTTGCTGCATCGGCCCTGGAGGCCTCCCGGAAGCGGAGGCGGCTTCCCGGCCGCGGCGGCGGCAGCGTGGGCCACGGCGGCGGCATGCAGAGAGGCTTTGCTATTGGCATGGTGGAGGTCAAGCCCTAGAGGAGAGCTCGGATCCTAGACACGAACAAACAAAACAGAAACAGAAATTAGTCAAGGAAATAGTAACAGAGAATAAATAATATTTTATTATATAAATACAAATCTTTTAAAAAACAATCTTAAAACGTTTAATAAAATAGAATACAAACGTTCGAGAGAATTTCCCCCTTTATCAATGGAATTTTAAATAGTTAAAAAAGAAAAAAGTTACTTTTTCTAATGAATAAAAAGCAATACTATTCATAAGAAAAAAATCCATTTTTTTCTTTTAAAACTATAGGAAATTCCATTGATAAAGGGAGAAATTTCTCCCGAAACGTTTAGGTTTTATTAAATGTGTGAAGATTGTTTTTTGAATTTATTTTTAAATTATAAAACAATCAATAATATGTGATGATGTCAGGGAAAAGGACCCTTATCTTCACCTGGTCAAAATCGAGCAAATGGCATCTCCTGTTTCTAGAGAAACAACTGAGCAAAACGCTTTTTGTCCCGAACAAAAATTCCGAAAATTGACTAAGTTTTGAATTTTTTTTACAATTTTTAAGCAGACAAAAATAGGGAATTTTTTCCATTTTTATCCTGGCTATTATTCTATTCCGAATGAAAATTTGGTTGTGAATTAAAAAAAATGTGATCAAAAATGAAACCCACCACATTGAATTCACATTAATGGCATTCCTGAAAAAACTGGTAGGTGAAATTAAGGTCCTTTTCCCTGACACCATCACATATATACCTATATATAAAATTGAATTAATCATAAATATTTATAAATTAATTAATTAAAATTTTTTTGCATAGTGCATTGCTCCGTGGGTAGGCTAGACGGAACTCATTTTACATTTGTTTTTTTTCCTCAAATTGTGATCCAACATGGTTAATTGTGCCAAGTGTAATGCACCAATGAACAATAACACTAGCTTTGCTCAGTGTAGGAAATGCGTGGGAAAGTTTCACATGGGGTGTGCCAAATTATCGGCGGATGAACTTAAGAGACTAGGCAAATCGTGGCATTGCCCTGGCTGTACAAAAACTGGATGCCTTGCCTCCCCTACCTCACCTAGGACGTCTGAACCTTTGCTTTCTCACAGTGGAAACCTGCCCCCTGTGACAATGGAGATGCTTTTTAAGCAAAACCAGGAAATTTTGAAGAAGAATGAAGAGATTATGAAGTCATTGGATTTTTGTCTCAGTTCTGTGGCGGATTTATCAACGAAACTGGACACCCTCTCGAGTGATGTTTCTGGCCTCTCAATGCGGGTCGAGTCGACGGAGGCGGAAAATATAGAGCTAAGGCGTCAGCTCAAATCAGCCCTTGATCGAGTCAACAGGGTCGAGCAGGCTTCTCTTACTAATGCGAATACCTTGGAGATCCGGGGCCTTCCATATAAGAACCTAGAGGATCCTGAGCAGCTGGTGATCGATATTGCCAAATCCATCCATCTTGACTTGACTTTAGACAACATCTCCTCGGCTGCACGAGTAGGCCCCAAACGCAGGACTCCGATGGGCCAAAGTCCAGCGCCTATTCTTGTAAAGTTTGTCCATAAGCGGGTGCGGGACGTTCTCCTCAAAAAATTGAGAGTGAAGAGGAACCTCTCCACGAATGACATTGGCTGGCAGGAGAATGATCCAACGCCAATCTATGTAAGTGAGGCTCTGTCGTCTGACAATAAATACATCTATAGCAAGGCAAATGAGCTTCGTAAAAGCGATAAACTGAAGTTTCTTTGGGTAGTTGATGGACGGATTCTTGTACGAGCTAAGGAGGGTCAACGGGTCGTTCATCTGAGCAGCATTGATGATCTCAAGAATTTTCAATGAGCTCCCTGTCTCTCACCTGTTTCGTCTTTTTCTTTAAGCTACTTTTCCACTTTTTTCCTATTATTCTGATCTATTATTTTCCCAGTTTTATTTTCCCTAAATTGCCCTGGGATTTCAATTCAATTATTTTTATAAATTTTTTTCCCTGTTACCTATTTTTCGTTAAATTAAAATTATATTTTAATTTTGTTATTTTGACTTGTTGTTTTACCTTTCTCTTTTCTTTTTTCAAACCAGTTTTATATTCATATTTGGTTATCTTGAATTGTTTATCATACTTGATTTCCCTTAAATCGTTTTTGGATATTAATCTAACTATTTTGTGTTTGCTCCATTACTATAACTTTAAATTATTTTTAAGCATTGTTCTGATTATGTTGAATTGCTGTTTTCTTTATTACACCCGCAAATTATTAAGGAATTATTTTTGGTTTATTGTTAATACGTTAATACCTTCTAGATTTGACTATATTATCATTTCTATTATTTGTAAATTTTTAATAAATATTCTGTGGTGTAATTTTGTTCTGATTTTGAAATTATGGCTATTCTTGGAATCTTATTTTTTGTTTGAATCTAGTTTTCTGAAACAATCTGGATGCTTTTGTGTTATGTTTCTTGATGTTTTCGATGGATGATATTCTTGATTCTTGTTCAATTACTGAAAATATATGTGATATCACCATTCAAGACGCTGAACCTATTATTATAAATCGGAATGGTTTGAATATTATTAATGTTAATATTAGGAGTATCAAGAGAAACTTTGATAGGTTCATGGCTTATTTGAGTTCTTCTAGTATAAAATTTCATGTGATCGTTTTGACTGAGACTTGGAATGACAATAGTATAATGTTTGACTTACCAGGATATCAGAATTTTGCATCTAATAATGCTGAAAATAGAGCTGAAGGAGTATCTATTTATTGTTTAAATGATATTCAGGTATCCAAAGTTGACATTGACATTATTGATGAATGTAACTCTATTTTTGTCCAGTTTTCTACTTCATCATTTGTTTTCTCCCTTACTGCAATTTATAAGTCATTCGATAGGGACACTTCTGTTTTTATTGAAAACTTGTATGATCATTTATTACTTTGCTCTGGTGTCAATTATCATTTCATTTGTGGTGATTTGAATATTAATACAATGGTTCCTGATGAAAACTCTAATAAATACATAAATGTTCTTTCTGAGTTTGGATTCTCCCCGTTAATAACGGGACCGACTAGAATAAATATCTCTACTGATTCTAAATCATGTATTGATCACATTTTTTTCAAGGGATCAAATAAATTTGATTGTTTGGGATTTATTTTTGTATCTGATATATCGGATCACTTTGCAACTTCCTCTTCTTTATCTTTTTTGAAGAAATTTGATGAGATAAATAGATCTATGGGTACACTCTCAGATGAAATTAATCCACAAAATAATATTATCACTGTGACTGACATGAAATTACTGAAGAATGAATTGATTAATGAAAATTGGACATCAGTTATTCAGTCTAATGATGTGGATCTGGCCCTTCAAAATTTTTATAATATCATGTCATTGTCTCTAGAAAAATCCACCTATAAAAAGAAAGTAAATAATAAATCCAGGAGAAATGTTGGGTGACCAAGGGTGTATTAATTTCAATTAGGAAAAGACAGGCTCTTTATAAAAAAGTAATTGGCAATCCTCTTGATTTTTCATTAAGGGTCAAATACAACAGATATCAAATGTTTTGACTTCAGTGATAGCTCTTGCTAAATCACAGTTCTATAAAAAGGAAATAATAGATAGTCATGGAAACATGAAATCAATGTGGTCGATAATTAAGAGTGCAACATATGTTAATGATAGAGTCCAAAAAATATATAGTGTCCTAGATGAGAATGGATCTGAAATTTGTGATAAATTACAAATTGCAAATACCTTTAATTCACATTTTGCAAATGTTGGAGATAGAATTAAAGAAAAAATTTTTAGTGATAGAGATTTTGTTTTGGAAGAAGAAAGTAATAATTATATTTTTGAAAAAAGTGAAAGAATATCGGATTGTCTATTTTTGAATCCAGTTACTATTGATGAGATTTCTGATTTATTGGGTGGTCTCAAAAAATATAATAGTTATAGCGAATTCGGAATGACTAATAGAATACTGATCAACATGAAAGAGTATATTAAGATTCCGATAGTGCATATTTTTAATCTGAGTTTTCTTCATGGTAAATACCCTTCAGGATTCAAAAGTGCAATTGTTCTACCACTTTTTAAATGTGGAGACAAAAAGTCCTTAGGAAATTATAGACCTATTTCTCTTACACTATCTCTGTCAAAAATACTAGAAAAATGTATCAAGGTCCGATTGATGTCCTCTATACATAAACATGCTATAATATCCAAAAGACAATATGGGTTCCAGCCTGATATATCTACATCTCATGCTCTTTTTGATGTTTCAAAACACATCTGTCAAAGTCTTGATAGGGGGGATTATGTCTTTGGTTTGTTTTTGGATATAGAAAAAGCATTTGACTCCGTTAGTAATAAATTATTAATAAAAAAGATTGAAAATTATTTGTATTCGTGGAATCGCTCTTGATTTGATAAAGTCTTGCATCAGTAATAGAACCCAAATTGTAAAGATTGATGAAATCAAGAGTAACCTAACAACTGTGAACACTGGTATTCCTCAGGGAACTGTATTAGGCCCTTTGCTATTCATTTTATATATATAAATAATATTTTCTCTATTAAGACAAATGGATTACCCTTTTGTTTTGCAGATGACACTGCCTTTATCTTTTCGGGAGACTGTTTTAATAACTTGACAAAAACTGTTTCTGATGATTTTGGATTGGTTAAGAAATATCATAATACCAATTTTCTTTCTATAAACATTCACAAAACTTCATTGGTTTCCTTCTCGAATGGTGAGAGAAAGTGCTCCTCCAAGAGCACACCTCACATCACTGTCCACTCTATCAATTTTACTGTCTCTGAGGAATGTTCATGCCAAGTCTTGAAGTTTGTAAATGAATGTAAATATCTGGGAATTATTTTCGATTCCAAAATGAGCTTCAAGACACATATTTTGAAATTGACTAGCAGTATCAGAAAACTTTTTTATAAATTTAAGATTCTGAGAGGCATTCTTAGTTATGAAGTTCTAAGAATGGTCTACTTCTTCTTGTGTCAGTCTTTACTGTTGTATGGGGTTTTGGTCTGGGGGAATACAAGTGAATTCATTTTAAGGGGTCTTTCTGTTGTTCAGAATATTGTTATTAGGATTATACTAAAAAAGCATACAAGATTTGCAACACTGGCGTTATATGATGAGTTTAGGGTACTGAATTTAAGACAATTATTACTATTGAATGATTGTTTCATTTATATAGAATAAATTGTACAAATTACAATTTGCATTATTACCCCACACGTATATCTAACAGAACAAATATAATTTTGCCCAGGATTAAAACTGAATTATACTCGAGACATGCTCAAATTGTTGGCCTGAGAATGGCAATAAAGTATAGATATAATTATGATCAATTTAGAAATGTTGGACATATAAAGAGTTTTTTAATTAATTCTGGCTTTCTAAGAATGTGATTTTGTATGACGTTTTTATTTTATTTTATTTTGATTTGCTTTATTTTATGTTGTTTTACTTTTTAATTTGTCTTTGTTCTTTTGTCTTTAATTTAAAGTAATTTATTGAATTTATGTTTTTGAATTTTTCTGTTAATTTTTCTTAAAATTTAACCCTCGACTCAAGATTAATCTTACAGAGGGTTAAATTTGAATTTTGATTCTAATTTTAATTGATAAATATTGTTAAGGTTCAATATGTATTAATATATATGTAAACTGTGTATGTAAACTGAGCCAAATAAATAAATAAATAATAAATAATAAATAATAAATAAATAAATAAATAAATATATATAGCAATTTTATCTTTTTATGAAATGGATGGAATTATTCTAAAATTTAAACCAACTCATGCGAATCAGTTGCCACAATTAATGATTTTAAAATCCTATTCAAAGAATAGACTCTTAGATGTTGGTATATATTTATAATTGTTTTTTATATTAGAAGGTTTTGAAGCCCCAGGAATAGAAATAGATTAGCAGGCCTGCTTTTGGGGCAGTTTGGCATGACCCTAAGGACAAAAATTTATTTTAAAGTATATATATTTTATTATAGGTATATATGCTCAACATTAAGAAATTTTACTAGAGATCATTAAAACATATTTGTACAATCTAGCTGGTAACTGAAAATAAATAAATATCTACCATATAGTATGAACATAGTATTTAATTCTTTTTTTTTTTTAATTTTCTATTTATTTATTTTTTCGCATTCATAGCAGCCAGTTTATTAAACTATAGTTAAATACTTCTCAATTAATTACAGCATTCAAATTTTGGAAAATAATTTTTTCATCAAGTCAAAATGGTGGTAATTACACAAAAGGAAGACAAATTTATTTATAAATTAAATTAAATTAGAACATAAAGAAAAATCAATTTCATAGATGCCAGGATCAAGCGGGATCCGAATCAAAGACCTCAAATATTCGGGTAAAGTTCTATCAATCAATTCAATCCCTAAATCTCTTCTTATCTTCATGATACAAGGGTCCACCGCGGATTACAGAGGTTGTTCCTCTTTGGTGCAACTTCTTCTTGTATCAATATCATTATAAAAAAAATGCAAATGAGAAAGTACCAAGTTAAAACTTCACACCTGATATTAAGAGTACTGGGTTCAAATCCTGATGTATATCAATTTTTTTTCTTTATTTTCTAATTTAATTTATAAATTTATCTTCTTATTCAAACGAGAGCTCATTGTGATTACAGCCCATTAGCTTGATGAAAGAAATATTTTCCAAAGTTTGGAAGTTTTAATTAATTGTAATAACAAAAAATTGTTGATTCTAATTACTTCTTATACTTGAATTTTTTTTATAAAAACTACGTACATTTTTTTTAATTCCAAATAATTCTTAAAATGAAATAATTTTACTTACTATGCTAAGCTCGGATAAATTCGATTTACTACTGGTAATGGATGGAGCTCTATTATCTTCTACATCACCCTCCTCGCTCTCGATGGATCCTCCGTGACGTGTGCTTGATTCTTTCAGAAAGTGGTCCAGATATGACATTTGGGATGAGGGACGTTCTAGAACTATCAACACCACCAAGAATAAGCATGTTTTAGAATCCATGTTCAGAAAATTAATTACGTTTATGAATTTGTTTGTATCTAGTGTTTGGAATTTAAAATTTAATAAAATCAATAAAGTAGAAAAGAAATGCATTTTTTCGCATAAGCGGACTAACAAAGCAATTTGCTTAACAGTTTCCTTTTTATAAATTCTTATTAAAAAATAAAAATAAATAAATAAATAATGAAAAGAAAATGGCATCATATTCAGTTATTATAAGAACATTTTTTTAAAGAAAAATGTGAAATTATAGTAGAAAAAATGCATAACAATAAAAATACTATCCAATTTGAAAAAAAAAGAATAAAAGAAAGCAGTTGGAAAAAGAAAATAAAGAATTTATACTTCACCATTCAAAAAAAGAATTTCATTGTAGAATGATTCATTCTGGTGCTTTCAAAGACTTCGTCCACAAGAAAAAGTAAATGGCCAAATATTTCTTTCTTTTAGATACCTTCTGAAATATCACCTAATTCTTGAAAATAAGTTTTCAAAAAGTTCTTAAACTTTACTATTTATATAAAAAAAAAGTTTAAAAAACAAAACAAATATGTTTTATCAGAGAAATTCTATAATAAATAAAACATTCCGAAAATATATATTCATGTATATCGTAATTGAATGTTGTTTTATAATTTTAATTAAAATTTAAAAAAATGTAAGATTTATTTGTTTGTGTGGAATATGATTTAGAAACAGGGAGAAATGTTCTTAGACAAAAATGAAAACATAAATTGGCATTTCAAATATATACAGAGATTTTCATGATTATGCTAAAAACAGGGAATTATTATTAACAAAAAAAAATCTGTTTTTTTTGGATTTGGAAAATTGTTTTAAATCGGAAATTATTTTCTGAAGGACAGGAGTTCTCAAACTTTTGGAATGTTCTGATAAAAATTTATGTACCACACAATGGGCATATTTCGTAATACAGTAATACTTTCTCCATCCAAGAGAATATGGTTTTATAGTTAGAGGACAAACAAAATAAAATAAACAATTGTTAAAAAACAAAGATTTATTTTATTAATTATTTGCACGTAAACTATTATTTTTATTTAAAACTATTGAGATGGCTGGGCTTGTTTCATTGAAACTATCTTGGTTATTCGCGATTAAATTAGATATCAACAGAACATACGGATTCGGAAACTCATTTATCCCTGACTTCTAGAGACTCTCTTATATCATCCGTTTTTTCAGCAACATAAATATATATAACCTTTACTCTTTAAAGATCCGCTTCCACAGGTACCTTCAACTCCTTGAAATTTCTTATTCTTCTTTTCACGATGCAAGGGTCCATCCCAGACTACACAGGGGACAATTTTGGTACAATATAATCATTAAAAAAAAATTGACATGATAACTTTAATCAGAAATTGTAAAACCTGTTTTAAATACTAATTTATTGGATTATCATTGGATAAAATGTCTATAAGCTAAGTGGTTTTCAAACTTTCTACATACATCTAAACAAATAAACAAATATGGGTCTATTCGGTATCTGTAAGTCATCGAGTTAAATCCAAACAAGCAACGAAATTTTCTCTGGAGAGAGACGGACTGGTAGAACTTTTAATTGGATTCCTTCCTCCTTTCCTTTCAAACTGACGTTTCAGAGGATTCTTCCTCCTTCTTCAGGGTTTCAAGGGGTCAATGAAGAAAACAAATAAAATGCTTCCTTCCTCTCTCCACAACAGTGTTTAAAACTTTTTTCTTCTATTACGAAAAGGAGGAAAAAAAAATTATTTTTCTATGCCTCTGCTAAGGAAGAAAAAAGTATTAAACACTGCTGTGGAGAGAGGAAGGAAGCATTTTATTTGTTTCCTTCATTGACCCCTTGAAACCCTGAAGAAGGAGGAAAGAATCCTCCGGAACGTCGCGTCGGTTTGAAAGTAAAGGAGGAAGGATTTCAATAAATTACACCTTATTTGATATGTGTTAATTTTTCTTTCCTCACTAGTCCTGGGCTGCCTTCCATTACATTCAATTAAAATAAATAATTTTTTTAAGCATGTTCTTTTCATTAATTTAGGCAGATTTAATATTTATTTAGAAAAAAATTTCAAGGACTTTCCGCCTCTTTAGCATTGAAAAATAATCCAACAGTGCATGGCGAAAGGATGAAAAGAAATATCTTATTCAGTTTTTTTATCTTCTAAATTATCAGGAAAGTATGAAGGCGAATTCTTAACAAAACATATTCGATGATTTTAGATATGTTAAATGAGTATTTCATTGATTGCTAGTTCATTTTCCAAAAGATCTATTAATAACAAAATGAAAATAACACATTTTTTTAAAGCCGAAGGAAAATTACTGACTCTTAATGTATCGAATATCTGTGTTATATATTACTTTTTTGTTGCCCCTCTCTAACAACGAAAACAGGGTAATCAGTATCTTGTTAAGTAACTAGATACAGTATCTAGACACATTTTTGGGTATCTGATTGCTCTAGATATTTACAAAAATTTATATCTTTATCAGGATACAGGTTATTTTCAGAAGTATCTTTTTAAAACAGATATAAAATACATCTGCAGATTCAAATTAAAAAAAATGTAATTTCTATTTGAAGTCGACCAATTTGTTCCATAAAATGGCGGGTGGTTTATCACATTTCCGGATTTCTCTCAGCCTCACTAAGATCCAAACTAGATGTTGGATTATTTGATTTAAATTAATAAACACAGAGCAAAAAATATTGTTTGTTTTTTTGCAAATATTATTTAACTATAGAGCCTGGCATTTTTTTGTATCTGCATATGTATCTTGTATCAAGATATTTAAAAAAAAACTATATGTATCTTTTATAAAAAAACATTTTAAAACTTTAATTTAAAAAATCCGAGTTTAGTTCCTTTTTCAATGGAATTTTAAGAAATTCCAAAAAATAGTTGCTTTACAAACGTTTGGATTTTAAATAAAAGTTTTAAGACTGTTCTTTTTATGTATAAGATTTGTTTTATAAAACAATTAATAAAAAATTTTCAATGTATATCTAGATGTTTTGGAAAATTTTTATGTGTATCAGGATCTAAATATATTTTCAAAAGAGCATCTGTATCTAGACGCTTTTAAAAACGAATCTTTAATAACCTGAACCTAATGTGCCACAGTTTGAGAAACCCTGCTTTAGGAATTAAAAGCTTGGAAAACAACGAGTTAAAAAGGACAAGCTTAATGGATTTGGTAAAACGCACCCTGTGTAATCGATTCGGTATTACGACATAATTCGGGACTGGGCAATTTTACGGTAACTGTGGCGCCGCGATCTGACGATGGATTCTTATAGTAGTACTCACCAAAATAAGACGAAAATGAAGAATACCATTTTTCGAGATTTCGCTTAATTTTCAAGATATATATTCAGTTTATAAATTTTTTTTTTTTATTTATTTTATTTTATTTTTCAATTGTTTTTTTGATAGAAACCACGGAAACCGTAGTATCACGGGTGTTCCGTGTGGCGCCGCTACTGACGAATTCTTTTAGAAAATGAATATTAATTAAAAAATAATTAGTAAATGCCCAAAAAAATTCGAATATGTAAAAGTCGTTGTCGGTTCGGTTAAGATATATTCAGTTCGGCTCGTATATCTTCATTTCGGGCTGGTTTTTAGGCGATTAGGTTGGCGTTAACTAAATATATCTTAATCGAACCTTTCAAAGTTTGTTCGGGAACTCATTTTTTTTATCTAAATGAACCGAGATGATGAATACAACAGAACCTATGAAAAGTTCTAAAAGTGAAAATTGCCAACGCCCACTGGCGCTCACTTGAGACAATTTGAGACATCACATAAACTCAATTTCAGTTCAAATTTGTAGTTTAAAATTTTATTTTAAATTTCCTATTTATTTTATTTTGCTCTAAAAGAATCCGTCATCGGATAGTGGCGCCACCCGGAATCGGTGATACTACGGTTTCCGTGGTTTCAATCAAAAAACAATTGAAAAATAAAATAAAATTAACAAATAAGCTGACGTGTTCTGATGTGGTCATCCACTTGACTTTACCATACAACCTGGCCCTTGAAATTATTTATAATCATGTAGGGGGGGGGGGGTTAGTTTTTGCATTTTTATACTTCTGGGGTCCCACTGACTATGTATACAAAATTTGGTTGAATTTGTTAAATGGCCTAGATTTTCATTTTTTGACCCTATACCCCCCCCCCATCCCCCCTAATTTTGGGAGGTTAGTTTTTGCATTTTTAGATTACTGTGGGCCCACTAATTATGTATAGAAAATTTGGATGAGTGCTCAAATGGCCTAGATTTTTAATTTTTAACCCTCCTCCACCCCCCTTAATTTTGGGCCGATTTGCACCAAAATCTAATCAGCTCTTAATTTGGGATGGGCTCGGGTTCTGTGAGAGTTGAAGCCATCGCACTCTCGTGGAAGGGAGTGTGGTGGCATAAAGCGGTGCCTCCCCCTGTCGCCCTGGGAATTTCCCAGAGAAGGTTATGCGATATGACCTTCAGGGCGATGAGGGGTTCTTTGATGAATTTTTACAGCTTCAACAGGAGAACTTATAGGGAAATCGCCATGGGCTAGAAATTGTATATAGAAAGAAAAAAATTTTTTTTTGTAAATATATTATGTAAATGTTCCTATAATTATGTAAATACTCCTATAATTAAATTCACCCCACTATGTAAATATTTCTTGTTAGTGGAGGACCCCACCTGCGTGGCCCAATAAAACCAAAACTTCGTGTGAAATTTGGTTTCGATATTCATACTAGTTTTTGAGCTAGCTCGTCCACAAAAATTTGGTAACGCACAGACTAATAGACAGACTAACAGACATTTTGACAAAACAATTATTATCTCGAAAAATATAATTTTTTCGATGTTCACTTATTAGAGCTTTTTTGTAGAGCGAAATGCCATAGTTTAGCTCAATTTTTTTAATCAAAATAGTTTCAGCCGTTTTTGAGATATTTCGAAAAAAATAACGAAAAAAACGACTTTTTTCATGCACGATTACAATACTTGAACATACCCTGTATGGCAAAGTAAAAAAACATTATTTTTTAAACTGGATATCTCGAAAATTAAGCGACATTTCGAAAAATGGTATTCTTCATTTTCGTCTTATTTTGGTGAGTACTATAAGAATCCATCGTCAGATCGCGGCGCCACAGTTACCGTAGAATCCCCCGGGACTGTTAGTCAAGATAAGCCGAAGCCAAAGTTTGGGACGCCACAGCGAGCAATGAAAAAAGGCGAACGAACTCCAAGCGAGCGCTATGGGTACGTTACCGAAGGGGCGAGAAGGAGAACCGGCGACTCAGAAATAGATTTTCATAAGAACCATAAGCAAGCCCCAAAGGCAGCTTGTTACACCAATGAATAAAGGCATTTTGTCTATGGGAGTAAGAGGAGAAAAAAATAATAGAAAAAACAGTTGTATTCATAAACCTTATTTAAATAAAATAAATTTTAGTATAAAAGCTTGTAGAGAATAGATATCTTTACATTATATAATTTTTTTTTTTTTGAAATTTTCTAAAGAACCAGTGAGAAAAGAGAACAGCATTGTAAACCTATAAGAAATTGAGAGAAAAAAAATCAAAATATTAACAATGCAAAAACCAAGAAAAGATAAAAAAAAAACTGTTATAAAGCATTTTCTTGAAAATCTATAGATTAAAAACAGGGCTGGGCAGTTACATCCCCTTTGGGGAACTAGTTACTAGTTTAATTGAAAGTTTTTTGCCGAGAGTAGCAGAATTTTTATAAATTGAAGGAGACAATAAAAGAGTGTGTCCTTCCGCTGGAATAATAAATTTTTATTATAAAAATAAAGGGACTGAAAGGACTCAATTATTAAAATTCTTCCAAACGATGCGAGTTATATAGTCAGAAGTTGAGATCAGATGTAGGATATCAGTTTTTGACAGAAGGAATTTTCTATAAGCATATTGGCTGAAACGTTTCTTTTTCTGTTACAATTAAATCAACAACCAAGATAAGAATAATTTTTTATTTATAGAAAATTCCTTCTATCAAAAACCGATATCCTACATCTGATCTCAACTTGTGACTCTACATACCTCGCATAGTTTGGAAGAATTTTAATTTTTAAGTTATTTATAATTCCAGCAGAAGACACACTCTTTTATTGTCTCCTTCAATAGTTACTAGTTATTTCTATTTTAATGAACTGAGTATAAGTACTAATTTCTTTTATTTTAAGGAACTTGTAACAGTAACAAACGGGTCTGTATTTATGATGTATAACGCCCCTGTGCAGATATTTATTTTATCCCCTTCTCTCAACTAAACTTCAGAATAGCGATTCGATTACAGAATAGCAACAAAAAGTTGTGTATTTATTTCAATTTTAACTGTATTGAAGTTTGTAAACTTAAATGAATAGACAACATAAAAACAAATGAACAAGTTGAAAATTTATTAAATTATTTTAAAAATAAAAATATAAGGTAAACACACAACATTTTAATAGCCCATATAAAACAATTATATCACAGAAAGCAAATATTTAGTCAATTAAAAGTACTAATGGTACACTACAATTTTAATGCCAAAACGATAATCTAATGCGAGTTTTATAGTGATAAAAGCAATAAACATTAACATCTTTTTACTACTAGCTATATTTTGCCACCCTGTGAAGCTGCATAGGTTTCTCATAAATACGGGCCTGATTATAAGTTGCTGTAATGGGTTACCATGTTAATTAGATATTACTTTAACAAAATTTCGATTTATCTAGTGTAAACTATGAGTAGAAAATGTTCTCTAAAATGACACATTTCACCATGACAGATTAATGGTATTTGGATGGAGAAGAATTTCTTAAAGAATTTTTAAAATCCATCGTTGTCACAAGGGACAATGTGTGAGCAGGACATCGAATTCTATCGCATTTTTTTTTTTCATTTTTCTAAATCCTTTTTTTCAAACACTAATTCATATTCTTCAATAATTTCATGTTCTACAAATATAATAGTATTAATTAAAATTTATAAATCTAGAATAAAAATAGTTTAAGGCTAATTTTAATCTTAGTAGATATATTTGTTTTACATGACAGAAGGGTTCGTGGTCACAGAGTCCAGTGGCAAACTTGCATATGGGCAATTGGATTTATTGTTGATTTATTTATAAATCAATAATATGGCTATTCAACCTCTATGTGATATTAAAATTTTGAAAAATTTCATTTATTTAAAATTCAAAACACTCACTTGTTTGCATTATTTTAATTCTAATAAAATATAAATATAAAAATTTAATTGTGCTGAGAAGAGATACATGAAGATCTCCGAAACGTCAAATAAATCAATTAAAAATAAAAAAAAGGACATCAAAGATATAAATTCTTCTATCTTCCCGATTTAAATATTTAAAAATGTGTCTAATGGAATCTCTATAAAAATTCAAATATATAGGTATATGGTATATTCGTTTTTTTTTCTAACCTTGGCTTTCTTGAA
The DNA here is from genome assembly GCA_024734495.1 of Forficula auricularia. Taxonomy (NCBI): domain Eukaryota; kingdom Metazoa; phylum Arthropoda; class Insecta; order Dermaptera; family Forficulidae; genus Forficula; species Forficula auricularia. Next base: position 3,076,140 of record JALMQS010000187.1, on the reverse strand, counting down.
GGCTTTTGAGTCATCCTTGAAAGCTTTTACAAAATTAGAACCATTGTCCTGATAATATTAATTCATTTTTAAGACCAAATTCACTAAATATTTTAGATTAAAATTTCGATAATTTAATCTAAGGTCTGAGGACTGACGAAAGAAAAAAAAATTAAAGAACTAGTAGCATAAAGAGAGCTTGTACTCTGCTTGATCCAAATAAACACACATATTTATATAAATATTTGAAAGGGTGTGTAGTTTCACAGTGAATGAAATAAAACTCAAAGAGGTTTATACAAACTCAATATATTTCGGATTATTAGTCCATCATCAGTTTTTAAGCTGTAAACTCCTGATATTGAACTAATAATCCAAAATATATTGAGTTTTATTTAATTCACTGTGAAACTACACACCCTTTACTTTATTAATTAATATCATGTTTCACCTAAAACCTACACCACTTTCCCTAAGTAAAAAATAAATATTTGCAATAAGCAGAGGACGACCTCATTGATTTCTTTTTATGAATAACAACTCTGTTACTCTCGGCAAATAAGATCTTTTCAATTGGAACTAGCTTTATAGTTACAATTCTTCTCAAAAAAGCAAGTGAGTACAAGTTCTAGTTCCTTTTATTTTAAGGAACTGGCTAAAATAATCGAAGTACTTGTAACTAGATACTGCCCAGTCCTGATTGTTAAATAATCAGATAGTTTAGTAATTTAGAATTGTATGAAAGAAAATTATCGTTAGTTTAATTAAAAATTCTACTGAATAAAAAAATAAATAAATTCAATGCTGTTCGAAAGATATCCATGCACTAAGAGAAAACTGCTTCAACTTTATATGATGCCAAATAAGTGTAGCTATTAATATAAATAAAAAAAAGAAAATTTTGAAAAATAAGAGAAAAGAGAATTTATTTATTAAAAAATTCTAAACAAAAAATCTTCATATTAATTTACAATTCAAATGAGCATTGAATTAATATCATATATTTTTGAATAAAATGAAGTCTTCTGAGTATAATAAGAATTGAAAAAAAAAGTAAATAATAATATTATGCAGGCCCATAGAACTTTGAAATGTGGAGGTGAAGTGTATACTTACAACTTTCGCCGGATTCTAATCTCGATTTGAGTTCTTTAATTTGCATTTCTTTTCTTTTAATTTCATGGGCGAGCCCTTCTGACCTCTGTCTGGTGTCACGCAGCTCCCTAATAAAATAACAATCAAAAAATTAATTAAACAAACACTTGTCTTATGCCGTATTCGACTTATGAACTCGCACCGCTCTCGAGTGTATAGTGCGTACTTAGAAATAGAAATGTTAAGCGAGTGCATTGAGTAGCATCTCAACCAAAACATTCTGTGAAAAACAGGCCAAGTTCGAAAAAGTAGTGAAATCTAGTGCGCAGCCAAGTTAAATTCGCAAAGAATAATTAAGTTGAGAGATCTACTATTTTCTCAACTTAATTATTCTTGGCGAATTTAACTTGGTGCTCACTAGATTTCACTACTTTTTCGAACTTGGCCTGTTTTTTCAGAGAATGTTTTGGTTGAGATTTCTCTTCTTTTTGTAAGCTATGCCCGTTGGTCCAAAGGGCTAGAATTTTTATTTTTGACCCCCCCTCCCCCATTTTGGGTGGATATTTTTTGCATTTCTAGCCTTCAGGGGCCCACAGAATAAATATACAAAATTTGGTTGAATTTGGTCAAACGGGCTAGAATTTTCATTTTTGATCCTCCCCCCATTTTGAAGGGGTTTAAAGAGAGAAAGTTTGGAATTTTTCCTTTGTTGTCCTAAACTCTACTAGCAGGCGAAATTTCATGATGATAGGTATTGATATAGGTTTTGATGACCTGTCAGTGAGTGAGTGAATGCCAAAATTAGCTATTTTCTCAGGTCCATATCTCAGAATCTATTTAAGCTATATTATTGAAATTTGGTGTATAATTTCAGCTCTGAATCTCAAATGGATTCCGAGATGCAGGGGGGTCGAAATGGTAATGCTCGAACTTGGCCTGCGCACGCTGTGCGCTTTGATTTTAATGATTGGGTTGATAAGTTTTTTCCCCTTAGACAATCCAGAATTAAAATAGAAAATAATTAAAATTTTGTATTATGAATACCAGGGAGAAGAACAGATATATATTTTAAATTTCTATTGCATCATGGATTGTTTTAAAATATTTAAATAATCAAATAATTTGAAAAATTCAAAAAAAATTTCTGATAGAAAACAGTTATACTGCTATTTTAATAAATATAATACAATATATATTTATGTATTAATTGTTGTTTTTGGAAGTTTCCCTATCATTTATTCCTATAAAAATAGAACTCTTTTCTGTGAGAATTTTTTTTTTAAATTTATCAAAATAAATATAAAAATTTTCTTCAATCTAATTACATTTAAGAATTAAATAATTAAAGTTTTTGATTTGATTTTGAGTTAGTTTTTTGATTAAATTTTGTGGATAAACTTTCCAGTCCAGCCACCGTAAAACGATAATAAATATGTACCTATAGTGAACGAAACATGTATTTTATCTGTCTAGAAATATTACGAATGAATTGGTCATTTCAAAAACCACCTAAGTCACACAATCAGAACTTTTCAGGAATCAAACTTAGGTCACTGACTTGTGTTGTTTAAGCAATGAACGACCTCGTCGGTCTTCGGGGTGTTGTTTGAAGAGGAAAGAATGTAACATGCATGGTTTTTACTCAGATTATGGGTTTACCTTTAATAAAGTGTTCGCGACAAAAAAACCATGTTTGGAAAAATCGTGACTTATGCGGTTTTTGAAATTCAATTAAGGAGGTTCTTTCGCGACAATCCACACAAAAAGTTTTAGCCTCGTAACCACTCTATAAATATGAAGGGAACTAAAATTTTAGGTTATGTTTTTTTAACGTGACTGTCCACTCACACTACGAAATCTCTTTATGGATACACACATACTTGCAGGATCGTTTCCAAGCCATTGTGCTTATATCCCCTCCACTAAAAATAATCGCCCAAATATGTTTTTTTTTTGTTTTTTATCAAAACTACGTGGTAAATAATTTCAATTTTTTTTAAGTTACTCCGAATATATTATTCTAACAAATATTAGTTTTTCATCAAGATGGTGAAAGTCATTCAATGAAAAAAAAAAATAATGATTATATCCCCACCCTTTCCCTATCTACCCTATGTAAAAAATGTCATTTTTAATTGCAATTATTTCATGTTTGGTGTAGTAAATCGTCTTCAAATTTTAACAGTGTGTGTATTATGCTTTTAATGACTTATATTCCAAGTTTCGAAGACCTTGAATTTTTGCATTTGTGAAAGAACTACCTTAAATGATTGAATTAGAAAATTTGTAATCTTGATATAACTAATTACTATAGTTTTAACATGTGAAATTTATAAAATACAAAATGAAAAAAAAAGTTGAAATAATTGTATTTGTTTAATTTAAATTGCAAAATTTCTAATAAAAATTAGTTAAAATTATTTTGCGTACTTTTGAGCTGCAATAAGTTCTGAACGGGTTTTGGTTAGTTCTTCACTAATCGCTTGTTTGGCTTGAATTTCCGATTGCAAACTGCTTTGCAAATTTAATAATTCCATTTTGTCGAGTTTTTGGCTGCGCCTGTTACGCCAATTTTTATCCTGTAAAATAAATTAATATAAAATATGTTAGTTGATTTAAAATGATAAATTTATTAAATGTTTTGAAAATAATGAATACCGAAGTCGGAGGATTGGCTGCGCCGGAATGCTTAAGAAATTCCATATCTTCTGTTATTTTGGTCGCAAGTGCTTGTAAATAACCACGAGCATCCTTTTCATCATTAACCCTAGAAAATAATAAATTCGTTAAGAGAATTATGAATAACTAATATAGAATAGACTTGGTAAACAAAATGTGGTCTAAAAAATTATAAAAATTTAAAACAATTGTACTGATGAAGATTTTACAATAAATCCAAAGATAAAGAAAAAATTTCAGTTTTTATTATTTTTTAGCCTCACCTCTGATCCCCAAGAATATTCAATTAAAAAGAAGGCTGATACTCCTTTGAATTAATAATTAAGTTAGGGGAATTTCTTTTGACATCTTTACTCTGAGCAAAAGAGCAAGGCTATTTTTAGGTTGACAAGAAATTAAAAAATTTTTAGAGGGTCTGATCTAAATAGTTGATAGAGTGCCGGACTATATCACTCTAACAAGTAATTACCATGGAGATTTCATCAGGGCACCTCAGAAGGACTTTAGAAAGAAAGTAGGTTGCCCGTATCGGATTTACCAAGAAAATGTTGATAATTTATTTTATTAAATGAAATAATCTAATGTCAATTGTTAATATGTGAATGCAATAGTGCCTCAAAAAGTTTAAACAATTCATTTTATTCAAGTCTCTAATTTCCTAGTCATTTAGTAGTTAAACTAGCTGCAAGGCCCGCCTTCGGCGGCCCTCTTGCTAGCCAGGGAACTCGCCCCCTGGACCCCCACCCATCCCACTCCCCCCCAAACCCGCACAGCACCCCCACCCCCCGCACCATGCACCCGTGCCCAACCACCGTCCCCACACCACCACCCCAATGTACAGGCAAAACCTTAATTTTATAAATATAGATAATTTCATTTAAATTGGTAACCATGACGACTGTTTTTGTTGGGGGACGGTTATAGATACATAGGTAGGTACATAGATACACAGGGAGGCACAAATGCGCTTTAGTAGTATAGGATTATTAATATACCCATCCCTCAATTTAAACGATAGTATCTATGTATCGTACAAATCGAAACCGTGTAAAACGAGATAGTTTTAAATAATATACTGAAATAATAAAAATTATTCAAAAAAACTCAAAAAGATATTAAATGCATTTGTGAAACTAGTGTGTTTAATGAATATCAATTAATCAATGTAAAAAAATAAACATCAAAATGGATGTATTCATTCTAAGATTTTATATTTATATTTTTATTTTGTGATATTATAGTCCTAAATTTGATTTAATGAAATGAATTAGTGAGTAATAGGACACTTAAATAAAAAGTTTATTTAATGTTTAAGCAACATTTCGTCATTTAACTTTTGGACACTATGAGGATTTGAATCTAACAAGTAAAACTTTGCATTTGCCTTTATGGCTAGGACAATAGTCGACTACTTGGAAAAGTACCATTTTAGGTAATTTTTTGATCAACAATCTGATACATCATTCGATTCACTTATTTAAACTCTTATACAACTTATCATATAAATATTAAGATGTTGGTATAAGTACCATTGTATAATTTCACTAATTTGAGCTTCCCATTGGGCGATGGCTTCTTTCTTGTTTCGTAATTCTTCATATTCATCTTCCATCTGACGTAATCTTGAAAGCTAAAATAAGAAATTAATGATTATTATTCGAATATAATGTTCTTGATTATATCATTCAAGAGAAATAAATATAATTCTTGTATTAAAACAATCAGAATACGTTTGATATAACTTGAACATTTTGTGAACTATGTTCCTTTATTCGAGAGAAAATTTTTAATAGCATACTATTTTTATTAAACATTTTCTATAGATAAAAGAAACAGTGTTCCCGAAACGTTTGAAGTTATATTAAATTCATTCTGATTGTTTTCTAAAATAACTATGTTTTTGAATATTATTACATTATTAGATTAGATTTTCTTTTAAAAAAGCTATTTTAATTTTCACAAAATCCAATTTGAATGATGAAGTAAATAAAATAGATAGAAGACAATTTAAATGATTACAGATATGATCTTTTGGTGATTATCAAAAGAAAAGTTTCTGCTGATATCTACTAAATTGGACATTTTCAATGAGATAAACTTGTAAGAGATAAAGGCCGTATCTTGGGTGGGTGAATGTGTCGCAGTGCGTGAATAGTTGATTGTGTATATTGCTTGAATTATTTGTTGTTGTTGGGTGTTAAGGCTCTAAAGAGAGACAGAAAGTGTTGGATGAGCCGTCGCGATATTCTGGTGTTTAGGATAACGTTCTGGACTCCATTGAGGAGATGCCAGATTGGTTAGTCCATGAAAGTAAAAGTTCACATAGAAGGCATATTGGCATATCAAGAATCAGTCGCGCAAAGCATATCGCCACACAGTGGCGGATCAAGTCAAGTAGGGGCCTTAAGCGATAAAATTAAGGGGCCCTCAAAATCAATTAAACAAAATTCTGAACTATGAACGATTATTACCAAATGTTAGAGCTTATCAACAAAATTGAATACAAGTGTTATAAAACAATGTTTAAGAAAACACTTTAACACAATTGGCCTTTTTTGGGGCCCCTTACAAGCACTGGGCCCCCGCAGCCGCTCATTCCGCTTACCCTATGATCCGCCACTGTGGCCACAAACTAATTAGAATGGTGGTTTCAGTCCAAAATTCTCTTTTGATAAACATTATTTTACATTGTTTTAGCGATCATATCCATAATTAAATTATTGAGATGGAATCGTTGGTAGTTGGACAAAAAAAATTAAATTAAAAACAGAATTTTCTCATTCATGAAAAATATAGATTTGACTAATGTTTTTTCTCATAGTTACAGGGACATTAGACAATTGAGTTGTACAATAAGCAGCTGAGGAAGTAATAAATAAAGTGACGAAATGTCCGGCATATTGAATTAGAAAACTCTGTTTTTAATTTAATTTTCTTTGTCCAACTAGCTAGGATTCCATCTCAATTATTTTACATCTATGTATTATAGTAATATTTTATTAAAACAAAAGAAGTGAAGATTTTTTGCGGAAAAAACATATTAGATTTATTTACCTCCAGAGCAAGCTTTTTATTTTCTTCAAGAAGGATGAGCTTGTCGCAGTCGTGGCGCCGCTTCAGCTCAGCAATGGTTTCTTCACTATCAGTAAGATCCTCAAGCCTGGCTGCATCCAATTTATCTTTGGCGAGCTGCACCTGTCGAACATCCCCATGGGCTCGAGTCAGCGTTGGCGTCTGCGGATCCTGCATTCCCAGACCCCCCCTTTATTAGTTATTCTAAGAGCCAGTTCACCCAACCATTAGCGAAAGAGACCAAACACCAAGGAGAAATACCCGTATTTTTAAGACCAATCAATAGAATACTGGCTCGGAACAATGACAGTGAGATCACCACAGCAACCCTGAAAACCTTCTAAACACATACATTTAAGAGAGAATAAAATGAAACAAAAAAAGAAACATCTTAGAGGAAGATAAGGGGGGTGGATTCGTCCGGAGAAAAATACCTCTCTTTCGAGCATGTCTCGCCTCGCCTCAGATTCTTGGAGTTGATCTCGAAGACTTGAGCATTCCATATTGTATCGTGTTTGTTGCTGAGTAATATTCTCATTGTATTGGACTTCAAGCTTTTCGAATTCTGCTTTAAGTCTTGCAATTTCCTGAAAGGAAAAAATAAAATAACTAATAAAAATATAAATAAATAATTAATCTTGTTAGAGTTCGTGGCTGTAATGAAACTGAATTAGATGAAGGAGGAGGTATCAGCCAAAGTTGGATGCGCTGGGTTCAATAAAACACCCTGAATAAAACGTTTCGGCTTGAATTTATTTGGTCATCTTCAGTTGATTGGGAGTTATACACAAAATGCGGTACACATATGTGATCGAAACAAGGCTTGTCAAAAATAAAAATTTTAGCTTCATGTAAATTTATAACGTGCCTGCGCCCAAAGGTTCATTACATTCATTCTGATCCTTTGGGCGCAGGCACGTTATAAATCTACATGAAGCTAAAATTTTTATTTTTGACAAAGGCTTGGTTCGATCACAAATGTGTACCGCATTTTGTGTATAACTCCCAATCAACTGAAGATGGCCAAACAAATTCAGGCCGAAACGTTCCATTCAGGGTGTTTTATTGAACCCAGCGCATTCAACTTTGGCTGATACGTCTCCTTCATCTAATAATTAATAATTAATCAATTAAAATAAAATTTGGAAGAAAAGTAACTTTTTCAAAACTCGATATGTTCAATTTTTCTTACAGAAGGGAACTTTATCTATGCGTTTTTTTCTCACCCTAAAAGATTAGCATTTTATTGAAATAATTCTTTCACTAAAAGATCGTTTATAAGCCAAAGGGGAGTGACAATTAATTTTTGAATCAAAATAAATAATTTAATTAAATAATGAAATGGGAGTGCTCGCCAAATACCATCAGAAATGGAAGTCGTAATGGTAATCGTTTGGAGTCTATGGTTAGGGTTAGAAAGATGAAACCTGGCACAAAGGTGTGGGATTATCAATATCAACTTTTGCATCAAATTTCCGCTCATATTAACGATTAAAAATATGATAATTGATAAATGACAAGTTGATTGGAATTTGTCTTCAAAGAACAGAGGCATCAAGAAAGATGTAGGCCCTATGGATCTCGAAAGACCCTTGCATTACCGAAGAGAAGGGCAAGTTGGTTAAGCGAGAGGGTGGACCCGTAGGTGTTTGAACACCCGGTTTTTGAAGGTTTGAAGATTATAAGTGCTGGGGAAAATGGTCGTATAAAACAATAATATTTAAGTAAATAGAAATTAATATAACAAACAGTTTCCTGAATGTAATTTAATCATCCAAAACTTATTAAAATTAATAGATTTATAATAATTAACCCGAAGATTTGAGTATCTTTTTTTGAAAAATAGATGGATTTTTTTCAAAAATACAACTCAAGGTATAAACCAAATATATAAAGAAAGAATTTAAATTTTAAGGTAAAAAATCTAAGATTTTAGTAGAAATACTAGCTGCAAGGACAGCTTTCGGCGGCCCTCTTGCTAGTCAGAGGGCTCGCCCCTGGACCCCCCCCCCCCCCGAACCCACTCACACCACTACCCCAATGTAAAGACAAAACAAAACCTTAATTTTATATATATAGATAATTTCATTTAAATTGATAACCATGACGACTGTTTTTTTTGGGGGTCGGACATAGACATTTAGTAGTATAGGATTATTACATTGCATATCAGAGGGCTTCATCCCTCAAGAGAAGTAACAAGCCCGGCAAGCGTGTTGCAGGGGATGAAGCCCTCTTAATATTTCTACTAAAATTTTTGACCTCAAAATTTAAATTCTTTCTTGTTAATAGATTTAGTTTCTTTGTTCATACAACTAGTCTTTACAAGTCAAGTAACTTCAATTTTATAAATGCTTCTCATTCTCATTCGTAATCAAATTTTGATATATTGCATTGACCTTTTATTAATAATAAGGAGTATTAGAATTGCAGATTTATTTTTCGACTAATTTTAGAAGGTCTTACCTGAGTTGAATGTGTATGGCCTGTCGATTGCGAATCCGAACCTGCCACCGCTAAATGCCTTTGCCTCAACTTTTCAGTCTCATCCTCCATTTGTTTACAATATTCTTCACTTCGCTCTCGTAACTTTCGCTCCTTAGTTGTTTCCGATATAGCCTCTTCCACTCGTGCTTCTAATTCTCGACGAAGTTTTTCAGCTTTGCGAATATCATGTCGTAAGCTGTCGATTTTCTGCATCGCTATTTCTAGTTCCTCTTCTTTATCCCGGACCTGGAGTTCAATTCGTAATTATATTAATGTTTAAAATATATAAATGAAAAAGAAAGTGTTGAAAAATTGATTTGTTTCAAAATTCTAATATCATCTATGGGTAGTAATTGTTTATATTTTGAGTCATTCCGTGCCAAATCAACACACTTTAAATAAAAATTTTACCTCACCACTTTAGATTTTCTTGAAATTTGGTACACTGATATATTGTGCTAATATGAATGAAAATACAAAACTTCAAATTTTTATCTTGAATAGTTTTTTTATACGGCCTTGTGAAGTTTTCAAAAAATCGCAAAAAAACAACGAACAAACAATTAATAATAAAATATCAATGTTAGGTGTCACCTCACGTTCTGACCTCTCTTGGAATGACCATATTATCTCAGTAGCAAAAGCTGCAGCATGTAAGCTTGGCTTTCTTTTCCGAACCAAACGATTTTTCACCCCCACTCAACTCCTTATATTATACAAGGCTCAAATTCGCCCCTGTCTTGAATATTGCTCGCATTTGTGGAGAGCTAGTTAAATAAATTCTGAAAATGTAGATTCTTCCGGGTCGGAGTTTCAGACAAAGATCTGCTAACTATTGTAAAGCTGACCTAATGAATAATTATTCATGTATTCACCAAACAACAAAACAATATGTTCAACTTGAATTGTAGATTTTTATAATGCCATTTTGTTATACAGGCCTAAGCAATTTTGCCCGAAACCGCCATTTAAATATAGCTTAAGAAATATATGTTTCATGAATTTATTATTAAACAGTTATTTAACTAGCACAGAGTGTTTATTTCATAACCATAGTTTAATATACACAAAGTGACTTTTCATAAAATGTCGTTTCACTACATTAAAATCATTATTATTTGGTCAAAACTGGGTATTTATGAAAAACAAGAGTCAGTAATAATTTTTTTATACATAGACCCCATCACCATCCCATCATTATACTTTGCATAGTAGTTTATGAAAGTACTATCTATTTACAGAATTTTTTGAAAATTTCAAAAGTGGTACTTTTTAGAAAAAATCAAAATGAAAAATTTGATTTACATTTTGAAAAAAAAATTTATTACAACCTATGTCATGTTGCATGTCTCTGAAAAGAGCATTAAAAAAGCTGCAAAATGACACCTGTCCCACCTCTCTAACTCAATTAAGACAGCTTTTAGAGCAGTTTCAAAATTGTTTGTTCGTGGTTTTTTTGCGATTTTTTGAAAATTTCACAAGGCCAAAAACTATTCAAGATAAAAATTTGAAATTTTGTATTTTCATTCATATTAGCACAATATATAAGTGTACCAAATTTCAAGAAAATCTAAAGTGGTGAGGTAAAATGGGTGTGTTGAGTTGACATGGAATGAATGACCCTTTTACCACTCGGCCACTCCTAAACAATTTAAAATATTTTTGCAGCCCCCTAGTTCTTACTAACAAAATAATTAATAAGATTTATTTTTAAATAATGCAGTAGTTATAAATAAATAAATATTTGTCGTTAGTACTCGTGCTGTGAAGAAATTGCAGTGGTTTGATTGAGATATGAGCCAAGGTTGGAGTTCAATAAAACTTCCAGAATAAAACGTTTCGGGCTAAATTTTATGATGAGATATTTTAGGATGGCCCAATAAAATATAGACCGAAACTGCTTATTCTGAAAATTTTATTGAACCCGGTGCATCCCACCTTGGCTCATATCTCCATCAACCCAGTAAATAAATATTTTTAATTTTAATTGGCTTCAGTAATAAACAAATAACATTTTTAATTATTAAATTCATATAGAAAATAAAAAAATAAAAATTGTATAGACACCAGATCGGGGCTCGAACAGGGGACCTTATGTATTCAGTGAAGCTCTAACAAATTGAGCTTTATATTTACATTTAATAGAATCATATTCTCAAAAAAAAAAAAAAAAAAAAAAAATTTACTAAAAAGACTGAAGGTTAAGGACAAGCCTTCGAAATAATAGATAGTAATAATAGAATAATAATTATTTATATGAGATGGTGCAAAGGAAAATGGCCCTTATCTTCACCGACCAGTTTTTTCAGAAAGGGCAAAAATGTGAAATATAATATAAATAAACATATAATATATATAAATATTCAAAATACTCAGTCAATTTTTGGAATTATTGGGCGAAATAAAAAGCGTTTTGTTCAGTTTAAACTCTAGGTGCCATTACCTCGATTTTGACCAGGGTGAATGAAGATAAGGGCCCTTTTCCATTGCACCATCACATTTATTCATTTATATATAGGTGTATGTATGTTTATTTATTTCAACCAGACACCATCATTGATTCTTTTTAAAAATCAAAAAATCTCGATAGAAAATATTTTCAATTTTTTTTTATATTCCGAATTCTCAAGAACAGTAAAATAAATTTAAATACGGATGAGAGGGAACAAAATGAATTCAATTTAACTTAAAAAAGAAAATACAAGGGCAGTTAAAATCTGATTAGATATTTTTGAATTTTATCAAAAGACCTTTCATCTCTCGGGAATAAAACCATTATGAAAAACATTACATACTATTTATTGGCTATCCTTTGAGACACAACTCTTTTGGTAACTTAGCAATACTAAGAAATTTCAGATGAAGTGTTCTGCATCTTCATTGTAAAATTTCACTGGAAACTGAATTAAATATCCAATAAGATCATTGATACGGCCCTTATATAGTATTTTTTAAATTAAAATTGATCTTTAATTAAAAAAAAATAATAATAATAATAATAGATATTATTTTGAATAATATAATTAAGAAAAAAACATACCTGACGAGATAATTTTTGTTTTTGTTGACGAAGTTCGGATAATTTGTCTGTTACTTCAGTATATTCAGTCATAGCAAGTTTTCGTTGGCTTATTGCATCTTTAAGTTCTTTATCTTGTTGTTTCATCTTTTCTAAAGTATCTACTTTATCTTTGACAGCTTCATCTTTTTCTTGACGTAAAATTTTAAGTGCTTTTTCTAATTCGGAGATACGACAAGCTGCATCTCCGTTTGAAGGAGCTAATTCACGTTTAATATCCAGTGAATCGATGGTTTTTAATTTGAGTTGCGATTCAAGTTCTAGAGAAATAAAAAAAAAATAGTTGTAATGTATATTCTTGAAGAATATTTTATTTTATTTTTAATCATAAATATAGTGTCAGCAAGATATTTAGAAGATCTCCAAGGTTTTTTTTTTGGCTATGAGTTTTTTTTTATAATGATACTGATACAAGAAGAAGTTGCACCAAGAAGGTACAACCTCTGTAGTCCGTGGTGGACCCTTGTAACGTGAAGATAAGGGGAGATTTAGGGATTGGGTAGCAGTCGAAGGTATCTGTGGATGCTGGTCTTGAAAGATTGAAGGTTATAAGTTGCTGGAAAGACGGTCGGGGGAAGAGAGTTCCAGTCTCTAGATGTCATAGGGATAAATGAATTGGCGAATGCGTTTGTTCGATTAGTATCTAGTTTAAGCGCGTAGGGGTGTTGAATTTTAGAAAATCGTGTATTTCGCGCAAATGAAGCCCTTGGTGGGATTATCGATTTAATTTCGTCAGAACAAAAGCCATGGTAATATCTATAAAAAAGGGAAAGGGCGGAGACAGATCTACGATGGGCTAGGGAGTCGAGAGTGTCAGTTAATGTAGGATCGCCTATCAGTCTGATAGCTCGCCTCTGAATTGCGTCTAAGGTATTAAGAGAATACTTGGGGGCCCCTCTCCACAAATGCGAGCAATATTCAAGACAGGGGCGAATGTTGAGCCTTGTATAATATAAGGAGTTGAGTGGGGGTGAAAAATCGTTTGGTTCGGAAAAGAAAGCCAAGCTTACATGCTGCAGCTTTTGCTACTGAGATAATATGGTCATTCCAAGAGAGGTCAGAACCTAAGGTGACACCTAACATTGATATTTTATTACGGAATTCCAATGAGCTCGAATCAAAGGAAATGTCCGGAAGGTTCCTATCTGCGCGCCTAGAAATTAGGCAGCATTGTGTTTTGCCAGCATTAAAGTTTACCAAGTTGTGAGATCCCCATTTTTTAAGCATGCTTAAATCTGAATTTATTGAGGAGGCTATGTTTGCGCGATTGTCTAGTAAGGATTGAGCGTTGTGGAGGGTGCTATCGTCAGCGTAACAATGTATTGGATTGGAGGGCAGATTTAATAGGTCATTAATATAGATAATAAAGAGCGTGGGAGAGATGACTGAGCCCTGAGGAACTCCAGGATTAGTATTAAAGGACGAGGATGATATTCCGTCAACCTCGACTTTAATAGAGCGGTTTGAGAGAAAGCTCTCAGCCAACTTGCAGAGGCTCGGGGGAGGCCAAATGCAGGTAATTTGGCAAGAAGATTTTTGTGCCAGACTTGATCGAAGGCCTTTGAAATGTCTAGAGCGGTTGTATGTCGCAAAGTAAATGCTTTTTACCAGCTACCCTTGGTTAGTGGTAAAAGCATTTACTTTATGACATACAACCGGCCCTAAGCCTATTACGAAAGTCTCTTTACCAGTCTCTAGTGCTTTATTCCAAATATGAGTTATATGTGCTAAAATATCGCCGGTGGACCGAAATTGTCTAAAGCTGTATTGACTATCATGGATTAGTTTATTGGATTCTAAATGGTGAAGAACTTGCTCATTAATGATTTTTTCCATGATTTTAGAAAGAACCGAAGTTATGGCGATCGGACGATAATTGGCTACATTTGAACACTTTTAAACATTTCGATCCATAAAAAAAACGCTTTTACGAGATACCTTTCCCCGTATTGTGACAAAAGTCTCCAGTGAATTTCAGCACCTTACACACCCTGTGACCACAAAAATCTGAGCACTCCTAGTGCAATCTGATAGCTTAGTTCACATGCTTATGCTGTTGTAGCTAGACGACATCGTGATTAAATTCCGCAGACGTGACCATAGACGCGCCAACTCAACGCATGCGCATGAGGCCCCCTCCTATCTTAGTTTAATAAAGTTCTAGAACGAAAAGTGTAGGTAATTTTTGACTTATCCTCATAGGTTTGAATTAATATGTAACAACCTTCTTCGAAAAAGTAAGAAACAACAAAGCGCACCAGGCAGTGATCCGATGGCTGTGTAGAGGTCTTTGATGAAGGTCATGGGGTTATTCTCAGCCGAATACTGAAAATTTTACATCTTCATAATCAGGAAAAGCTATCTGTGTCGCGGTATCAGAATTATTGCTTTTAAAGAAGCGCCTAGATAACAAAACTGCGATGTTTTCGGAAACAATTCAAAATATCTAGAGATAATTAGACGATCTGTCCTAAATTTTGCTTCCTTGTGCGCCATCCTACGTCTATCAAGCCCTTATCAGAGAACTTCAGAAATTAGGACGTCTTTTTCTATAAATAAGTTGCTTTTTTTTGAAATAACATTTAAAACAGTCACTAATTCATAATAAATAGTTGTATTATAAAAATAAATTAGAAATGAATCTATATAGTGAAGATATTTGCTCACCACAATTCTTTTTGGTGAGAACATTTATTTCATCTTGTAGTTTTCTTGTACCATTACCAAAATCAGTTGTAGGGGAATGCCTTTTTATATCTTCACTATGTGTAAGTGTTCCTTCTGTAGCATATTGGGCCAGCATTGTTCTAGCATCGGCTAAATCATTAATTAGTTTTAAATTAAAGAATCATATTTTATTTATAGGTTTTCCTGAAAGTCTTTCGTAAGTAAAAAAATTCCTTCTTCAGTGGTAAAATCCATGTTTTTTTTTTATTTCGAAAAGCTTTCAGAAAAAAAAAAAATAAAAAGCAAGAGTTGTTTTCTTATATATCAAAGAAATATTTCAACCCACCGGCTAAATCTTTAACTAGTTTTAAATTTTCATCTTCCAATTCTTTTATTTTCTTGTCTACCAGGGCTTGACCTTTAGGAAATGATCCTAAATCTGAAGTACAGCTGTGAACAAAAATATTTTTTAATAAAGATAATTAAATTTTTTTTTTAAATTAAAACATTGTAAATATAAGACTTCTCTTTGAATTATGTATAAACTAGTTTCAAGTGTTTTTTAAATCAAAATAATAATAAATAATCTCACCTTCCTTGGGTGAAAGTAAACCCAACAAATGGCAAATGTAATGCACCAAAAGCTGGATTTGAAGTTGGAGGCATGGCATCCGATGTCCTGATATCAGTGTCATCAACATCAAAATTTGATGTATCCGTAGGACTTGAAACTTCTGGTTTATATGGGGCTGGACTGTCTCTAATTGATTTCCAATCTAAACCCACAAACCAAGCATGATTCTTAAAGAAGATAATAATCAATATTAGTACTTAATAGAAGAATTTAAGCTTTATTAAGATTGGAGTAATTTTTGGAGACGGACTGATAAGTGAAGTTGAGTGGATATTGATGAGGCAGTCCAAAAAAAGAAGATAATTTATACTATCTTTTTATTTTTATTCATGAACCGACGTTTCGGAGGCTATCCCCCTTCTTCAGGATTTTGAAAGTCAGTGAAGGAAATCCAATGCGACATTCCTCTGTCTCCTCTTTTTTCAGTAGTAGTAACAATAATATATTGTGTTACTATACTATAATTCTGCTGAGAATGAAATACAATATATTATTGTTACTGCCACTGAAAGAGGAGACAGAGGGAATGTCGCATTGGATTTCCTTCACTGACTTTTCAAAACCCTGAAGAAGGAGGGAATAGCCTCCGAAACGTCGGTTTATGTATAAAAATAAAAAGATAGTATAAATTATCTTCTTTTTTGGACTGCCTTATCAATATCCACTCAAATTTAAGCTTTATATTTAGATTTGATAAGATTGGAAAAGCCAGATAATTTTAAATTTTCGATTTCATTGCAAATATAAAATAATAAATTATATTATTTTATTATAAATAGATGTGGTATAAGCACAGTTCGAGAATTCAAGAATAAACGTCAATCACATACATCCTGATTATATCAGGGCACTAAAAATTAATTATTGTAATTTTTCTTTATAATTAAAATATACAAAAGAAGTTAATATCGTTCTATGAAAAAATAGCGGCTAAGGTAGGCTAAACTTTTAGATATATTTTTATTTGCTTTTTCTATTATTTACACAGTTTGAAAAAGACTGCAGTGATTGTCAAAACGTTGCGAAAATTTTTAATAAATATACCTACAAAGATATTTTTAAGTGAAAATCAATAAGGATGGATGTCCTCTGATGTTAGAAACATACAACTTTATATTAACGAGAATGAATATATAATTATACATTTATAAAATTTTATTTGATAAGAGACTATAGTTTCGAACGGTTGGTCTTCATTTTAAGTTTTTTTTTGAGCTTTTTTTTTTGAACTCATGTATGAATGAATTGTTGTCCAACGAGGTGGTCGTTAACATAAAACAAATAAAACTATTTTTTAAAAGGTATGATGAAGAATGGCAAGCCTTCGGAACTATAGTCCCTAGTAGAATAAAAATATAATATATGTATATTTTATAATAAATTTTCGATTGTTTTATTTTTATTGTATTTATAAATTACAATTATTTAATAAAAATTAATAATTAATAAACGATTTTATGAATGCTAGAGATATTTTTTAATTGTATTCATTTATCGGGTGTTTTTTTTAGAGGTATAGAACTTCGAATTGAAATAAAACACAAGAAAATCGTTTTAATGTCCATCAATTTGGCTTTATTGGAAGGATAATTTTATGCCATTAATGTTTAAATATGATTTCGGCATGTGGCCGCCGCGGCTGGCTCGAATAAATCCAATTCTACAGGTCCAATTTTCAACCACTTTTTCGAGCATATGGGGCCGTATGTTGGCAATAACGCCACGAATGTTGGCTTCCAAGTCCCCTAACGTTTCTGGTTTGTTGGCGTAGACGAGCGACTTCACATATCCCCAAAGAAAATAATCCAATGGTGTCAAATCACACGATCTTGGTGGCCAATTGACAGGTCCATTCCGCGAAATTATGCGCTCATCGAATGTGACGTGCGCTGCGTGGCATGTAGCGCCGTCTTGTTGGAACTCACAACTCATCCACATTCATGCCATCCAATTCGGGAACAAAATAGTCGGTTATCATGGCTCTATACCGGTCTCCATTAACGGTAACTGACTCTCCAGCATTATTTCGGAAGAAGTATGGCCCAATGACTCCACCAGCCCATAGAGCACACCAAACAGTCAGTTTTTGTGGATGTAATGGCGTCTCAAGGGTCTCATGTGGATTCTCTTCACTCCAAATGCGGCAATTTTGCTTGTTGACGTAGCCAACATTCGTGGCGTTATTGCCAACATACGGCCCCATATGCTCGAAAAAGTGGTTGAAAATTGGACCTGTAGAATTGGATTTATTCGAGCTAGCCGCGGCGGCCACATGCCCGAAATCATATTTAAACATTAATGGCATAAAATTATCCTTCCAATAAAGCCAAATTGATGGACATTAAACGATTTTCTTGTGTTTTATTTCAATTCGAAGTTCTATACCTCTAAAAAACACCCGATATATATAGGTGTATATTTATTTTACATCAAGCAGATGAAGCCCGGGTTAATTTATTCTTAAGAACCAACATACTCTCCAAAAGCAGATAGGCTTTTTTTAGCGCAGATTACATAGAAACAATCATTTTATATTAATAATTAAATTCACAATAATCTGAAGTTTAAATATCATAGAAATGTAAGCATTCATAAAAATGTCCTAAATTGCTTCAATCACAAGCGGTAGAAATAATCAATAAGAAATAAAAATAAATTATTTTAAGATAAGGTTTATCATTATATTTACCTTAAAATCATCTATTCCATTTTGACCAAGACGAAAGTCAGAACTACAAATAAGTCGCCGCATAAGATCTTTGGCTTCAGAAGAAACATCATAACCAACATCGTTGGGAAAATCGAAACAATTCTAAGGAATAAAAATAATAATTACTTTACTATACATAAAGTGAATCAAGGGTTATAAAAAGGAAAATCAATATTACCTTATGATTCATAATTTTCCCATACGTTTCAACTAATGATTCAGCATAGAAAGGGGTTTCTCCATAGAGCATTTCATACATACAAACTCCAAGAGACCACCAATCACATTCTGGACCATATCGGCCTTGACCATCTTCCATTGCCTATAAAAAAATACAATAGATAAATAAATTATAAATAGGTCAATTTTACAATAATTGGATTAAAGCTTTGGTGGTTAAATAGTTTATTATAATTTTTTGAAATAAATAACATTTTGCACTATTAAACATATTTTTTAAAAAGCACAAATAGATGAGGTTTCGATTACTTTATGTGTGATTGTGTAATTTGTTGTTGTTTTAGTTAATATATTTATTAAACAGTGCATAATGTGGTTTATTTCATAGTTTTAATAAGAGGTCAATTGTCAATGAGAATCATATATCCAGGGTTCCGTTTTAGCAGGGCCGAGCCGACTATATGGCGAATGTGTGCAAAACACACGGGCGGCCAAGTCAAAGGGCGGCAAAACAGCTAGACTGACACTTGACTAACCGTCTCTCTAGAGAGTGATTCTCCACTTTTTTAAAGCTGCCGCCCCCCCCCTCTAAGGGGTGGAAAATTTTCAGCGATCCCCTTTGTGAAAATCCTGTAATTTAGAGTATGGGGAAGGGTGGGTTACCGCGTCACCCCTCCATGCCCTCTTTGCAAGAACACATACGTAAAGCTCAGATGATTAATCTTATTTATTATATGTACCAACCTATGTATTATTTTTTAGCTAGAAGATGTAAGGGGTGATAATTTTTTTATGTGTTAAATTTTAGTTACAATTTTAAAAGGGGGAGCAAAATTATAGTTTGCACACGGGCGGGTTGAATGGCTTGGCGTGGCCCTGCGTATCAGGTACCTAATATTAATTTTAATTATGCTTACATTTTGAGGTACAATTTTTCAAAGAATATATATGGTAAGGTAAAAATTATAAAGATTAGATAAATTTACTTTAAAATTAGTTATTTTTATAATTTTTAAGTGAGAACTGAATGGATTTTGTGGAGGTAGTCCAAAGGTTCAAAAAAGAGAAAATTATATCTATCTTTTTATTAAGTCTTCGCCGGCCCTCTTGCTATCCAGAGGGCACGCCCCCCACCCACCCACCACCCTAAACCCACCCAGCACCCGACCCCCCGACCCATGCCCAACCACCGCTCCCACACCACACTCCAACCGCACCCTAACCCACGAACCCCACCCCATCATGCCCAACCCCCTGCCCCCACACCACCACCCGCACACCACCCACCTCGAACCCCTGGCCCCACCCCGCCTAGCCCCCTGGACTCCACCCCGCACCACCCCTGCACCTCCACCCTACTCCGCCTCGCCCCTCACCCCACCCCATACCCTAATCCATCCCCACTCCATTCCACCCCCGCATTCACCCTCCGCAAACAGTTTTTGCATTTCTAGCCTTCTAGTGACCCACAGATTATGTATACAAAATTTGGTTGAGTTTGGTCCAAGAGAAAGAATTTTCATTTTTTGACCCCCCCTCCCCATTTTGGGTGGTTAGTTTTTGCACTTCTAGCTCTCTAGAGGCCCAGAGATTATGTATACAAAATTTGGTTGAGTTTGCTCCAAGGGCAAGAATTTACATTTTTTCACCCTCCTCCCCCTTTTGGGTGGTTTTTTGGAGAAATTTTTTTAAACAAAAGTTGTCAGAAATCACATCCCCTACAACTTTGTTTATCATAAAATTTGCCGTAGGGTTAATAGTTTAGGAGTTATTTGATAATTTTCATTTGTACGCCCCCCAAACCTCCTGCTGGGGTCAAAATATCAAAACGTTATATAGCTAAAAACGTAAGTTAGAAGACATCTGATGTAAATATGAAATTTCATAATAATCCCTTCAGCCGTTTTTACGTGAATCGTGAGCAACTTTTCGGAAACCACTGAAACAGACAGACAGGAGAATTTTGTTGAGGGTGTTTTCGTTCATAACTTTGCTTGAAACGTGTGCAACCAAAATTTGGCGTGATTTGGAGCAATGTACAGACAAAACCTTAATTTTATATATATAGATGACTGAGCAACGCATTATGTATTTA
This sequence comes from Forficula auricularia, assembly GCA_024734495.1. Taxonomy (NCBI): domain Eukaryota; kingdom Metazoa; phylum Arthropoda; class Insecta; order Dermaptera; family Forficulidae; genus Forficula; species Forficula auricularia. The sequence goes on along the minus strand of JALMQS010000187.1, from coordinate 3,055,463 downwards.
AGTTGTCCTGTACCTTTGATCAAGTTTACTTGCATTTTATAGACAGAGATAGGGGATATCTGTCGAAACATGTATCTATTTCTATGAATAAATAATAAAAGAAAAATAATTTTCCTGCACGTTGTGTGATTTTATATTTTATTTTTTCTCTCGGACAACAACAGCGTTCGGAAGGGCTACAATATACTCATTCCAGGTGGATCTTGAAACGGATTTTCACCTATTTTTAAAGTTAAAAATTATATATAATAAAAGAATTTTTACTTACTCGAAGAATTTCAGGTGAAATATAATCAGGTGTTCCAACAGCAACATTACTTTGAACAGTTCCATCTTCGAATAGTTTAAGACATGAACCAAAATCAGCGAGTCGAATATGACCATTAGCATCTAAGAGTACATTATCAGGTTTAATATCACGATGAACATAACGGAGATCATGAATGGATCCGATGGCAAGGACCTGAAAGAAAAAAATTCAATCAATATAAATCGTTTTCAAAATTATGATTATAACTTTTCAAATAACAAAATAATATTAAATTATATATCTACTAGGATAAGTCAAAAATTACTTACACTTTTCGTTCTACAACTTTATTAAACTAAGATAGGTGTACAACAGATACATTATTAAACGACTTCAAAAAAGGAGGAGGTTATCAATTCGACTGATTTTTTTTTTGTCTATGTTACCTGATATCTTCGCCAATTGTGAACCGATTTTGATGATTTTTTTTGCATTGGGTTCAGTATAGTTTCCGATTGGTCCCGTTTTTTTCATTGGTATTGGACCTTTTTTTGTTATGTTTGTTCGGGCATAACTTCTTTGTTTATGAACCGATTTTAATGATTCTTTCTGCGTTTGGATCAGTATACCTCCAATATAGTCAAGATACCTATTTATTTATTTATTTTATGTATGTTCAACGAGAACTTTTTGCCACGTGGACCGATTTCGATGATTATTTTTTATGGAAAGGGGGTACCTTAGGGGTGGTCCCATATTAATTTGGTCAAGTTCTGATTTTTCGATATAGTCTCCACCTTTAGCAATGCACTTGGTCCAGCGAGCCACAAGCTTCCGGATGCCTTCCTGGTAGAAGGTTTTCAGGCTGATCATGAAGTCACTTTTGCACTGCATCCCGAACGTCCATGTCTGAGGCAAATCGACGACCTCTCAAAGCTTCCTTGAGCGGTCCAAAGAGATGAAAGTCTGAGGGAACGAGATCTGGGCTGTAGGGAGGGTGTTCCAGGGTCTCAAAGCGTCTCAAAGTTGACGGTCACCCAGCTCCCTCTTTTTGTATTACGCTCGTTCGGCCACTTTTAAACATTTCGATCGATAAAAAAACGCTTTTACGAGATAAAACACTTTCCCCATATTGTGACAAAAGTCTTCGGTGAATTTCAGCACCTTTCACACCCTCTGACCACTCCTCGTTGCTCCTCTTTGGTGTAATCTGATAGCGGAGATGACATGCTTATGCTGTTGTAGCTAGACGACAACTGACGCGATCGTGATTAAATTCCGCACACATGACCACAGAAGCGCCAACTCAACGCATGCGCATGCAGCCGCCTCATATCTTAGTTTAATATAGTTTTAACACGAAAAGTGTAGGTAATTTTTGACTTATCCTCGTATAAAACTAGACGATTGAAGATTTAAATTTTTTAAATAAATAACCATGTATCTTTAAATCAAATAATTTATTTAAATTATTCAGATAGTTAAATAAACATGTATTAGAATTAACAATTGATCATCCGGTATGATTAGAACCTGTCTCGTGTGGTCTGAAAGCATGCTAGTCAATTGTGCCACATATGTATGTATGCCTTCCTAAAGAATGAAGAATTAAATTTCATAAAGGTGTAAGTGCCAAAAAAATTATATTTTGCTTTATTACTTTCGGCATAAGAATATTCAAAAGAGCTTAAATCTTAAAATTATTTAATTTATTTCTTTTCTTTTTCTAAAAAGAAATTTTAGGTTTGTGAACAATCATATTATTAATTTTCCGAAAATTTGGTTTTTGGCACTTGACAGACCCATATGTAATTGAGGTCTTCACTTTTAAATTAAAAAAATAAACAATTTTGTCATTTTATATTTCGTTAATTAGATAAATGCTATAAAATATGAATTTTGTAAATTTAACTATTTTTAAGTAAATAATAAAAAATTATTACCATTTCAGCAATATAAAATCGAGCCATATCTTCCGGTAAACGATCCTCAAATTTAGATAAAAGTGTGAGTAGATCGCCTCCACAGTAATAATCCATAACCAAATACTAAAATAAAAAAAATACACAAATTAATTATGATGTTTAATTATTATTTATAAAATAGAAATATTTATTAATTGTTTTGAGAATTAGGTTGATAATTTCTTGACAATTTCTTAAAAAAAAAATAGTACAAAATTCACCTAAAAATTGCCTATTTGGTAGTCTTTCACTCCGATATTTTAATGTTAAGTAATTTTAAAAAATATGTGATGTGGCTATCGGCTATGTCATGAATTTTAACAAATATAAGATGAACCACCACACATTGGCGAAACTAGTAATAAATGAACTTTTTAATATAAAAATGTTTTAATTTTATTTCTTTATTGAATTTGTTCTTACTATCCAGAGGGGGTTTAACCGAGGGGTGAACCGCGATTGGAATTAGGTGTACACATCTTTTGGAATTATGTAGAATTATTTTGGAATTCATTACATAATGCCCCATCTACTTGGAAATGAATGTGGAAGTGGAAGTAGGTGTACACGATATTAGGTCGCGGTTCACCCTTAGGGTTTAACTAAAAAAAATTTCATATTAATTTGCCCACTCCTAAAAACTTTTCTAATCTAAAAAAATTTAAGTTAATTGTATTTAAAGAGTTCTTTTTATGGATACCTCACGCCTCATGATAAAAAATATTTTTTATTTTTGGCCCCACACAATATTTGACACTCTCCAAAATAATCATTCGATTAAAATTTTAGTATGATTTTTGATTTAATGGAAAATAAATAAATATAACTTGTAAATTTCAAGTTTGTATCTTATTTTTTAGTTTATGAGCTGGAAGCTGGACAGAGTTTGTGTCTCGTACCATACTCTGATAATAATGACCACGATATAGAGTGGTATGACAATAAGAAATTGTTGTCGAAGGATCAGATGAAAATGTAGAACAAAATAATGAATCAGTTGTCCCGGTGGTTAATTTAATATCAGACTGGTTAGTCAGTCCATGGATAAATAATAATTAAAATTCTGATTGGTTATCCATTTTTCTGAGTACTTGAGATTCTACTGAACTTATTCTGGTCAATTATGTGATTTTATTACATTAAGAAAGATGTAGAAAATTAATATTAATTATTATGAGTATTATATTTATGTTATAATCATATATATTTTATCAAAAAGTAATTTACTTTAGCAATGAAAAAGTACTAATATAATTAATAGTAGTGATATCGCGAATATTTTCTTTCCTGAACAAGTCGGCAAAGTCGACGAAAATTTGGTGAAAAAATAAAAATATCACACAAAAACTTGTCCTTAATTCCCATTATAAACTCTCATTAATATACATTATGGACGAAAATGATATAATAATTAAAGAGATTGTCATCAGGTGAATTTAAGATTTATTAGATTTTTTGGGGAATTGAACCCGGGTGCCAGAAAGCAATCCGGGCCAAAGGGCAATTTTCTTTAAAAATCTTGATTCCCGTCCCTGTAATTTGAACTTTTATATTCATTATATAATTATTAATTATTAATTGATTCATAATTTAATTATTAATTTATTGAAAGGTAGTGATAAAAAATTATTAAAAAAAAAAAAGATTTTAATTTTAACAAAAGTAAAAATGTCCATTTTCTTGACAGCTAAATAAATAAATATATCAAAGCGAAATCTAAATTAAGATTGACCTAGAATCTTTGCTAAGAATAAACTCAAATAAATAACACACATCATAACCTAAATAGTGTTTAGTCACATTATAAGATCTAATTATGATTTTAATTATAAAATTAGTTTCATTAACAATTTTGAGATTAAAAAAAAAATTATAATCAAAATAGAAAAAAATGAAAATAGGAAATTAAAAAGTTTTTATTGAGTATGTTTAGGACAAAACTTTATATTTTTTAGACAATATTTTGTTTTAATGATAATTATAACCGATCCAGATCTAATTCGTTCCAGACGCGCCTTGTGTAGCTCATAACTACTGTTTTCTTTCTCGATTTGTTGATGAGTCACATCTAATTATAATAATAATAAAAATACTATTTCAGAATTAAAAAAAAAAATAATACATTTATGCTATAGCTTTATTTTGTAGATTTGTGAGGATCATGAATGAAATGTAAATTGCAGGAAAAAATAATATTTTTCAAGACTAGCTAAGACTAAGCTCTATATGCACATTTTGGGGATTTGGAACTCGATCAGTTAGAGCTCGTCACAAAAGGCCAGGTTTAATTACAAACTTTTGAGACAAATTTCATTAGCTAAAACCGTTCAAGGTCTTCCCATATAACGATTCGATTTTAAGGTTTTCAAACAAACATAAAAACGGAACCCTTATTAGTATTGATACAATTTCTGTTCGTCTGTCCGTATTCACAGATTATTGTGTAGCTCATAAACAAAAGAAGAGAGAAACTTGAAATTTTTTCTGAAATCATTAAAAAAATGTATTGAAGTTTTAATTTTGGAAAATATCAAATTTTTCGTGGGGTCGAAAATGAATTTTTTTTTTTTTGGTGTGATATCCCTACAAAGATCTCACTAATTACAAATAGGTTGGCCGAGTTGTAGAGTCCTAGCCAATTGAGCACACTCAAAACAAAATCTTCACCCCTCTTATAGTATACCAACAAAAAATAACGACAAAAAACGATGTGAAATATCTTGCAATAAAACTTGACAAAAGACTAACATTCAAAAAGCACATAAAGGAGTCCCTTAGAAAAGCGTACGCCAATATGAAAACACTATTCCCACTACTATCTAGAAACTCAAAAAAATAAAAAAATAATCTACACCACAATATTAAGACCTACACTGACATATGCTGCACCGGCCTGGTGTCATGTAAGCAAAACAACTATCAAACCACTACAGATATATCAAAACAAATGTCTAAGACTAATTAATAACCGAGGAAGAGATACAAAAGTATCCGACCTGCACAAATTGAGTCAAATAGAAAGAATAGATGATTTTATAATCTCGAAAACTTTCTATGAGACTCAATTAAAACACAACAAACTGACATGAGATATACCCAAAAGACTAGGAGACACAACGTGGAAAAACCCAAAGTACACAAACATATACAAGAAAATAGGTATAATTTAAAGACTAACAATATAATATAAACCTTTTTATTTTTATTCTATTAAAAAAAAAAAAGAAAAACAGAAAACAGGTTTTTTGTTCTTGTAACTTTTCCTGTAAAATAAATAATCGAAAACATCTTAAAAACCAACAACTTTATATAATCAATGCACTTAACACTGATTATTCTAAATAAACCTTTAAATATCTAAAGCCTAAGCAAAAAAAAAGCAGTATGTACTAGGCAGGAGACTGCTCATAGAAACTAATTATAAAACATATGTATAAAATTTGTAACCTTATAGAATAATATTACTAATGTAAAAACCTACTGTATAATATTGTAAATAAATGTTTTCAAAGTTAAAGTAGCCAATTGAGCAGGAGGCTCGGGTTCAAGCCCGGCTCATTGCGAAAATTTGAGCTAATATATCGGGTGTTTTTTTTAGAGGTATAGAACTTCGAATTGAAATAAAACACAAGAAAATCGTTTTAATGTCCATCAATTTGGCTTTATTGGAAGGATAATTTTATGCCATTAATGTTTAAACATGATTTCGGGCATGTGGCCGCCGCGGCTGGCTCGAATAAATCCAATTCTACAGGTCCAATTTTCAACCACTTTTTCGAGCATATGGGGCCGTATGTTGGCAATAACGCCACGAATGTTGGCTACGTTAACAAGCAAAATTGCCGCATTTGGAGTGAAGAGAATCCACATGAGACCCTTGAGACGCCATTACATCCACAAAAACTGACTGTTTGGTGTGCTCTATGGGCTGGTGGAGTCATTGGGCCATACTTCTTCCGAAATAATGCTGGAGAGTCAGTTACCGTTAATGGAGACCGGTATAGAGCCATGATAACCGACTATTTTGTTCCCGAATTGGATGGCATGAATGTGGATGAGTTGTGGTTCCAACAAGACGGCGCTACATGCCACACAGCGCACGTCACATTCGATGAGCGCATAATTTCGCGGAATGGACCTGTCAATTGGCCACCAAGATCGTGTGATTTGACACCATTGGATTATTTTCTTTGGGGATATGTGAAGTCGCTCGTCTACGCCAACAAACCAGAAACGTTAGGGGACTTGGAAGCCAACATTCGTGGCGTTATTGCCAACATACGGCCCCATATGCTCGAAAAAGTGGTTGAAAATTGGACCTGTAGAATTGGATTTATTCGAGCCAGCCGCGGCGGCCACATGCCCGAAATCATATTTAAACATTAATGGCATAAAATTATCCTTCCAATAAAGCCAAATTGATGGACATTAAAACGATTTTCTTGTGTTTTATTTCAATTCGAAGTTCTATACCTCTAAAAAAAACACCCTATATTATGGCCCGTACAGCAATTTGCATAGACACTCACGCACTCACATAAAGTCATACATAAAAGGAAATATTATTAATCCCATAGGAGCTGAGTAAATAGGCTTTGCTCCCAAAGTTAAAAAAAAACGCCCCAAGCGACAATAAAATATTAGGAGGTGATTTTACAAGTAAATATTAATTCTCTTTATCTCAAAGAGATGTCACACCTATCGTGATTTTCGCAATACTCAGGTCATCATGCGTCTTACAAATGTAATAAATGAACAAATGAAATGTTTTGTTTTCAATTACCAGGTTGGATTCATCCTGGAAGGCATAGTGAAGATTGGTGATCCATCGACGATCTCCGTAAACAAGAACGTCGCGTTCTTCTTGAAAACAGGCCGTTTCCGCACGTTTGAGCATTTCCCATTTGTTGAGAATTTTCATAGCGAATACTTTGTCGGAGCCATGCATCTTGACAACGCATACTTCGCCAAAAGCACCACGTCCAATCACCTTGACGATTTCGAAATCGTCTCGAGTTAATCGAAGATTCTTGACACATGATGCTACTGGTTTTACTATTTAAAACAAAAAAAAAGAGAAAATATTAGAAATTTATTATAATTAAGGAAATTTTAATTGTATTCAATAGATAGATAGATATAAAAAATAATTTATGGAAGGATGTGAGTATTTAAGATAAATTACAATGGTTTCGAATACAGGATGTTGGAATCAAATTTAAATGATTTAAAATTCCCTTTCATAAAGTTCCTTTAAGGCTAGGTGTGTTCAAACAAAGAGTTTTACGAGGATAATCAGAGTGTATCTTCTGCTTGATATAAATTGCATATACATATTTATCTAAAAATTACATATATGTAAATATTTTATTAATTTGAAACTTCCGTTTTGGAGGCTTTAAATTTATCTTGGGCAATACTAATAGTTCACACTAATCAATCGATGACTTTCCCGTTATTCCATGAAATTAATTCAAAAAAATAAAAAATATTTCACATGGATATCTAATAGAATTTTTGTTGGAATTATTAACTAGAAAGGATGACAAGAATTTCAAAAATTGAATGTAGAAAAGATAAGGCATTAACTATAGTCTCAAAAAAATAAAAATATTTAAATATCAAGCAGATAACACAATTTCTAATTTTAAAATAGCATAAGGTTTTTTGCTAAGGATGGGAGATTCGTTTAAATTATAAGGGATAAATTAATGAGTGTGTCTTCTGCTTCATGTACAATTTTCACATATCGTCGCCTTAGAGTGTAAACCTGCTAAATCCATTTTTATCATAATATCTATATATATAAAATTAAGGTTTTGTCTGTACATTGGTCCAAATCACGCCAAATTTTGGTTGCACACGTTTCAAGCAAAGTTATGAACGAAAACACCCTCAACAAAATTCCTGTCTGTAGTGTCGATTGTTTCAGTGGTTTCCGCGAAAAGTTGCTCACGATTCACGTCAAAACGGCTGAAGGGATTATTATAAAATTTCTTATTTGTATCAGATGTCTTCTAACATAGGTTTTTAGCTATATAACGTTTTGATATTTTGACCCCAAAAGGGGGTTTGGGGGGCGCACGAATGGAAATTATCAAATAACTCCTAAACTATTAACTCTACGGCAAATTTTATGAGCAAAGTTGTAGGGGATGTGATTTCTGACAACTTTTGTTTAAAAAATTCCCCCAAAAACCACCCAAAAAGGGGGGAGGGTGAAAAATATGTAAATTCTTGCCCTTGGAGCAAACTCAACCAAATTTTTAATACATAAACTGTGGGCCCCTAGAGAGCTAGAAATGCAAAAACTAACCACCCAAAATGGGGTGGGGGGGTCAAAAAATGAAAATTCTTGCTCTTGGACCAAACTCAACCAAATTGTGTATACATAATCTGTGGGTCACTAGAAGGCTAGAAATGCAAAAACTGGGTGCGGGGGAGGAGTGGGAGTGGGTTAGGGTTAGGGCATGGGGTGCGCGGGGTGAAATGGGGGTGGAGTGAGGGAGTAAGGCGGAGTAGGGGGTGGAGCGCGGGGGTCCAGGGGCGTGGTTGGGGGGCGGGGTCCAGGGGGCTAGGCGGGGGGTGGAGGGCACGGGGGGTGCAGGGTTGGGTAGAGTGGGGGGTTCAGGTGAGGGTCCAGCGGCGTAGTAGGGGGGGGTGCATGGTGCGGGGGTAGGGGGTGCTGGGTGTGTTTCGGGGTGGTGTGGTGGGTGGGAGTGGAGTGTGAGGGTGGGGTTCGTGGGTTGGGGGTCCAGGGGGCGTGCCTCCTGGCTAGCAAGCAGGGCCGCCGAAGGTAGTATGACATATTAATACCGTTGAAAAGAAAAAGAGATTTAGCATCGCCCAAGTAAAACTGCTACTTAAAATTACGATTGGAAGTTGTAGAAATAAAGGTTAAAAATAGTTTCTTTCCTAAATACAAATATTAAATTTTGTTTGTTTTTTGCCTGTCCTGTAAAATATCCTTGTTGTGAGTTAACAGGTTTACACTCTAAGGTGACGATATATTACAAAAAGTACATATATATAAAAATTTAATTAATTTGAGACTGGAGTTTCGAATGCTTTACTTTCATCTTAAGTAACTATAAATATTCTATAACGATTATTTAGTTTAAAAATTTCTTAAAAATCGCTATAGTTTTCGTGGGAAAAATTGACTGAAGATGGAGGCAAACCTTTCGAAATTATCATCTCAAATTAATCATTTTTATTAAATTTATAAAATCAAGTGTACTTACCAAATTCAATGAAATCAGATACAGCCTTTTCACGACGCAGAGAAGAATTGCAACACTCGTCGTAAAGGACCACAAGGACATCGAGTAGGGTTTCGATGCTGAAGCATCGTCCTTGGCCCTGGATTGGGCCTCCCAAAAAAAGGGCTTCTAGTTGTCGTAATCGGGACTCACCAGTTGTTTCTGAGCTCGTGGTTGATTTTCCCACGACTAAAAAATAAAAATAAATATATTTTTTAAATTTTGCTTAATAACTCTAAAAAGGATGTTCTACTTTATAATTATTTATTATTTAAAAGGAGAGAATATTAATTTGACAATCAAGTTCAATGTTTTCTCTCGAGCTCCCTTTCAATCAATTTCATGATGCTTAATAATCGCCCCCTTCTGCTGGAATAAATTAATATATCCGTTAAAAAAAAATTGTTAAACTCAAGTATAAAATAACATTCACTGAGAATTGCTTGATCTTTGTTACAGATAATTAATTCACTTAATATAATATATTCCATAACTGACGAACATGTTAACAATAATATGGTTTTATGGAAATTTTGCATTTTTTTAAGAAAAATTACCTGAACTGAACACCGCAAAGATATTTATTTCAAAACAGTTCAGAATGAATTTCTGTTTGTTTTTTTGTCTTTGAGAAAATTAATTCAAATTCGCATGATTACTTATGTCTAGAGAACGGATTTTTATGTAGTAAAAACTGCCAAAATATGTAGTTAAAAATGCTGAAATTTGGGTTTTTTTTTTTAATGCAATCGAATGCAAGAAGGGGTGCACCAGTAGATGTAGCCCCTATGGATCTCGAAAGACCCTTGCATTACCGAAGAGAAGGGAAAGTTGTTTAAGTGAGAGGGTGTAGACGTAGGTGTCTATGCACCCTGGTTTTGAAGAGTTTGAAGATCATAGGTGCTGGGAAAGATAGAGGCTGGGAGAGAGTTCCAGTTCCTTGAAGTCATGGGGATATATGAATTCGCGAATGAAGTGGTCCGGCACTTTTCTAATTTGACCGCGAAAGAGTGTTGGGAGTCGGCAAAACGTGTGCTGCGTGCAAAGCATGCTTTGGGGGAATTATTGATTTTATCTCATCAGAGCACCTGCCGTGATAGTATCTATAGAAAAGGGAAAGGGCGGAGACATCTCTTCGATGAGCCAGCGAGTCGAGGGAGTCAGTGAGGGTAGAATCGTCAATTAGCCTGACGGCTCGTTTCTGAATTGCATCAAGGGTAGCAAGAGAATATTTTGAGGCTCCTCTCCACAGATGAGAGCCGTATTCGAGACAGGGGCGGATTTGGGCCTTGTAGATGGTGAGAAGTTGTGGGGTTTGTAAAATCGCTTGGACCTGAATAAGAAGCCAATCTTCCTTGCTGCAGATTTCGCCACAGAGGAGATGTGTTCATTCCAAGACAGGTCAGATGCGACAGAGACGCCTAACATGGATAGGCTGTCACACATTTTCAGGGTATTCGAATCGAAGTGAATATCAGGGAAATCTCTATTTTCGCGCCTAGAAATTAGACAACATTGAGTCTTATTTGAATTAAAGTTAATATGTAAGTAATATGCTGTATACGTTGAAATATGCAAAAATATGCAGTTAAAGATAGCCAAATAAATTTTGTTATGCACTAAAAAATTAAAATTGAGGCCTATTCAAGTTTTCTTCGAATTTAAATTAGTGTCCCCTGTTTCATTTTTTCTTTTTTTTCATTCTTTCTCCAAAAAGTTACTTTTAAAACATCCGTATTTGGCCCGAAATATGGAATTTTATACAATATCCTTCAAATATGCAATTATATGCAATATTACTCAAATATGCAAAAGTATGCAGTATTACTCAAATATGCAAAAGTATGCAGTATTACTCAAATATGCAAAAATATGCAGTATAAAATCTAACCCACAGTATCCTAGATGCATAATTCGGGTAGATAATTGATCCTCTGGGTCGTATGTGGCGGCAAACAAAATATTCAATTGCATAGGAATCCGGTCTCTAATTATTTCTTACCTATGTGTTATGATTATTTTTTGACAGACTTTGAAAAAAGGAGGTTATTATGTAATCTATAATAGACTAGGCTTCTATCGGCAATAATGTGAGTATTCAACCCTCTTTCCATAGCAACAAAACTCTCCCATAGCAGGTAAAACGTGTTCATTTAAAATTATTTTTAATAAGATATGAATGTAACGATTAAAGTTTTGCGGAGTTTAATAATAGTCTGTGTCTGTCCACTCCACAGTTTGTCCCAGACTTCATTCTCTAGCAACAAATGAAGCAAATAATAGCTTTTTCTGTAGGACCCCAGTGCGCAATAAGCAAGGGTGCTGACGTCATCGCTCTGTAGTTAAGTGATAGATTTATTTAGGTTTCTAGCCCGATCGATAATTAGTAGGCACTTGAGTGCGCGAATCATTCAGATGAAAAAGGTAGAAGCCTAATGAATTCATATAAAATTTTAAAGTTACTCTGGAAGTTAAATGACAAACAAAATATTACTATAAAATATAAATTTTTTTTGCATCATTATATGATGCCACTTCAAAAGTTTTAATCAGGCTCAGTATTTTAAAAAATTTTAATTTTAAATCACATCTTGTAGCATGACGCTTTTGAGGATTCGGACCATATCCTGTCCGGAAAATGTAAAATGTTTATAAATCTAAGTTTTTCAAAAAAAGTGGTCCATGTAAATGTTCAAGTCAACAAAATTTCCTAGACAATGAGATAGGAATCAAGTTTATAGGATCAGTGGTTTTCATTTTATGAAGGAAAAACTGCAATTTTTTGCAACAATGGATCATTTCCTGTCATGGAAAATGATGGATATCTATATATCTAAGAATTTTAACAAAAAAAGTGGTCCAAGTAAACTTTCAAGTCAACAAAATTTCCTAGACAATGAGATAGGAATCAGGTTTCTAGGATCAGTGGTTTTCATTTTATGAAGGAAAAACTGCGATTTTTTGCAAAAAATTGCATTTTTTTCAAAACTTTAACCTCATGTTACCATTATTCAATTAAGATGAAACTTTATTTAAATTTTAGCAAATTTAATCTAGTTTAAAAATGTATAGAGTCGTCTTTGTCGAAAACGTGATCCTTCATAGTCAAAATGGGGAAAAATCGAAAAAAAGTATGAGTTTTAGGGATATTCAAAAGTGATCCCGGGGTCTGTTTTTTGACAGGGGCTAGTACAGGTTCTACTGAACCTAAATAGATAAAATTTTATCATTTTACGCGTAATTTAAAGAGCTTTAATTTATCTAAAAAATATCTTTTTGATTTGATAAGCCGTTTTAGAGTTATTCAATAAAAACGGAAAAAACTCCAAAATTTTCTCATTTTGAGGCGCGTAGAAATATTTCAACAACACAGATTTGGGGGAAAAATTAGGGTAGTAATATTGGAGTACCAATAAAGGTATTCCAGCAATAAAATCTTTACTGGGAATTATTTCCTGTTAAAATCGTAATTTACCTGGACTATTGATTTATTTCGTATTTTAGAAGAATTATAATGAGTTTGAAGTTGAAGGTACCGTGAAACACCACCAACTTCAACTTAAAGCTCATTATAATTTAACAAAATGTTTCACTATCAACACCGCGTTCCCTGAGTATTATTTTCTATTTTAGAGTTTGAAATAATGTTTATTTTTTCCTTTTCAATTAAAATTCCTTAATAAAAATTTAAATAAATCAATTCACCCCATTAATAAGTAATTTAGTTGTTCAAGATTCGCTCTTAAAAATCCATCAAGTCTTCGTACAGTTTTCTAAGCTTATCCCTAAAAAAAATACCGGGAGGGTACATAGAGGGTTCATTTGAATATCTACAGTTGCTATGGATACCGAAAATGGATATGTCTTTTTTTAAAAGGATAGCTTTAACTAATAATAGCAAATAAAGTGATAAATACAAATTCAATAAGGTTTACAGTTATCTGAATAGCTGCAGCTGTGAGGGACTTTCAGCTTGTAGCTTTAATTTGGTCTCAAAGTGAGAATAAATCAACAAGTTTCAAGTTTAAAGCAAGTCTATCTAATCAAATAATAATGAGAAAAGTGGTATAATATTTATTATAATGAGGATGAATAAGGGTAGTTTAATGCATTGCACCTAAGTACATCCCCTGGATAATATAATAAATTCATATGTTAAAGTATGATATAGATCTTAAATTTATTTTTATTATTAGATTATAAATCAAGATTAATCCATTGACCTGATTAGAATGTGAAAAAATAAGCAAAGTTCTCTCAAGTACAATAGAAGAGAAAAGAGATTAGAATAATAATACGATATTTACAGATGACAAAGAAGGTCAAATTAAAACGATGTGAAATGAGGTGAGAGCTTTTTAACTGATTATTTTTACCTAGTCATCAAGTGAAATACATCCATTTTAAGTAATTAATTTGTTATTAATAGTCTCGGTATGATATGTATAAAATTAAAAAATAAAAATGTATTTATTCATCAACTTTATAACTAGGAAAAAGACTGATTTGACTCAATCAGATTGTATCCAAAACTATTTATTTTACCTCTCTAAAAGTCGCATATCTCTAATTATCTGGGAAACTGAATTTAATCTAGGTCTTCCTCTTCAATAGTATGTCCCAATAGCAAGAGAAATTTTAAATTCCGCACCATTTCGAAACATTTCAATCTACTGTAGTCATATTTTGCGATTATCATATAGATATAAATTAAATTGATTATGCAGTGCTACATAAATGCAAAACGTATACAAATAAAACAATCTTATTATGAAAAATACCTAAGAATGCTATGTGAAAACAAATTTATTATTAATTTCAATTCAATTCCTAAGCTCTTCCACTACACTGAGAATGCTCAACCCTAAAAATTAGTTTTTATTTATTTTCTTAGAAAGACGGACGGACTGGTAAGCGAAATAATGAAAGGCAGTCCATAAATTGTTTAATTTTATTTCCGACATTTCGGAGACTTTTTTCTCTCCTTCTTCAGGGTATTGAATAGTTATTGATGGGTGAGTATTACTCGGTTCCCATTTGTCTCTCCTTTCAGTGATAGCAACAATATTACAATGTTTTCCAACATTATATTTATATTTTGTTTATTAGGCCTCCGAGGAGCGGGCCGCCTCTTTGAAAGATATATATGATATATATGATATATGTACTCTTTGTACTGATATATGTATATGTATATGATATATTTTTGTATATGATATATATGTACTCTTTGTACCTCTTTGATATATATGTACATATTTACAAGTAAATTTACACTCAGAACAAATAACTAAAATTCAGAGCCGGTGGCTGAGAGAGCCAGGATAAATCTTGACTCACATTTCACCTTTTTTTGTCAGTATTTACAACATAAAATAATTATACGCCACCAGGTCTATATGTTCTTCTGCCGAAAGTGTAAAAATTAAGTAGAGATCCCCTCATGTGTAGATAACCAAGTACACTTATGGTATAATGTTGGAAAATATTGTAATATTGTTGCTATCACTGAAAGGAGAGACAAATGGGAACCGAGTTATACTCATCCATCAAAAACTATTCAATACCCTGAAGAAGGAGAGAAAAAAAGTCTCCGAAACATCGGAAATTGAATAAAATTTAAATAATTTATGGACTGTCTTTCATTTTAACCTACCTAAAAATTAGTCCAGATTTAAAACAAAATAAAACAATCATTCCTCAGTAAAAAACTACTGTGAAGAACTCAATTTTGAAGAACAAAAAAAAAATGTTAATGATTCAACAACTTAATAAAATTTTAAGATTTATATGATTTGGAATCTTGTAGTGCTGAATAATTTTCATGATGACATTTATAATTTATGACTGTTAAAGGTTTGACAGTTTAGAAATGGTGCTTAAATTTTGATTAATATTTTTATTGTGAGACCCTATATTTCTTTACTCACTTCCCAAAATAATCAGCAGTAACTTATGGATATTTATTTTTAATATCTAAATGAAAAGTCCAGTGACAGATTAATTTTTAATTGGAAATCTTTAAGTTTTTGAAGGAGACTATAAAAGAGGTGTCTTCTGTTGGAATTATAATTCCAGCTGAAGACACACTCTTTTATTGTCTCCTTCACTATATAAAAATTCTGCTACCCTCGGCAAAAAACTTTCAATTTTCTTTAAGTTTTTCTTTATTAATATTAATTATAGGTAATTTATTTAAATTTTTATTAAATTTATTAAATATTGAGTCGAAAAGAAAAAACCCTTTAATAGAAATCAACGTTAATAATGAAATATTAGATTCTTTAATAATTTAGAGATTAAATCAAGTAAATAAAAACTATTTTGATTAGTTATGTCCATCGATTAAATTATTAAAGTTGTAGAGAAATAAGGACTATATCTTTTATGCAGATAATTTATATTTTATTGCCAACGTTTCGTCAACTTTGTTGACTTCTTCAGGGCTCAAATAGTTAGCTTCCCTGCATATTTGTCATTTTTATAATTGATGAAACGTTGGCAATCAAATATAAATTATCTGCATAAAAGATATAGTTCTTATTTCCCTACAACTTTAATAAGTAAATAAAAACTTTTCAATTAAATCAAGCGCGTCTTCTGATTGATGTAATTAAGTAAATAAAAATAATCAAATAAATAAATACAGATTTTTAAAAAACTATAGTAAAAACGTTTAATATACAGTTCTAAAGATTCGGGAGAAATTCTCTCTTTCTCAATGAAAAAATTGACAAAATGTAGTTGCTTTATATTGTTTTGAAATATATAAAAATATTTTAATAATTATTTTGATTGTTTATGTAATAAGTTGTTGTAGGGATATAAGGACAATAGCTTATGCAAATATTTTTTATTTTATGCCAACGTTTCGTCAACTTTGTTGACTTCCTCAGAGGCTCAAACAAATTAATTTCTTTGCATATTTGTCAATTTATAAATATTCATTCTTAGCAAAGATTTAAATAGGAAATATTTTCAATCTGTTCAATGACTGGCCTATATGTGTTTGCTAAGAATGAATATTTATAAATTGACAAATATGCAAAGAAGTTGATTTGTTTGAGCCCTGAGGAAGTCAACAAAGTTGACGAAACGTTGACATAAAATAAAAAATATTTGCATAAGCTATTGTCCTTATTTCCCTACAACAACTTATTAATTATTTTAATAATTTGAGAGTATAGTTTTGAAGGCTTAAGCTTCATTTGCAGTCTACTAAAAATATTTATTACAAATATTAATTAGCGAATTTTTAGTTATAAATTGAATTCCATAAGCTCATCAGTTTTAGATCAAGCAAATAGGAACTTTGATTTATTCCTTGTAAATTGAAGCAATCAGCTACTCACGGCAAAAAAACTTGTTCAAATTTATTCTATAATTTTACTTCCTATTAATTTTAAGTTTAAATAAAAGAGACTCGAGATAAATAAGAGTAAAAAAAAAACATACATAATTCAAATAACTAAATCAATAAATGACAAAATCTTAACCTAAAAAATCGCATAACCATTATTAAATTGCAATAAATACAAAATTAATATTTAATCCATTTATATAAATATATATAATCAATTTTAAATTAATTTTTTTTTCAAACTCTAAATATAAATGGTTTCTAAATAATAATAGATGTAATGAGAGGATTATAATTTATTAATATCAATTAAACAATTTTTTTTAATAAATCTTGCCCATTTAGTGATTTTAAATCAATAAAAATTTCGTAATTTTGAAAATAATAAAGATAAATAATAAAAATTGCTTGGCGATTGAATTACCATTGGTTGTTCCCCCAGAGTCCTGGTGAGTGGAAGCTTTAGACTTGTCAGACATTGAGGATGAGCATTACAAAAATACAACGACCCAATAAAGAAAGGCAAATATTTTAAAAATATGCCTTCTTGTTTCTCGTAGAGCAATTGTCATTTTTTCGTTCGTATCTGTGGATTGGAAAAAGAAAAATTATTCATAATAAGAGAAAAAAAAAACTAAAGCAAATCATATAGAAATTTGGATGTTCAAAGAATATACATATATCAATTTAAAACAAAAAATAGCATTAAAATAATTTAATTAAAAGAAATGTCAAATTAATATTAAATTGAAGTAAAAAAAAAATTTGATTTGAGTTTTAATTTGTGAGTAAATTCGAAATGTTACTTGAGTCAAATAAAAATTATGCGTATATAATTTGATAAAATAGATAAGAGAATAAATATGTTTGCAAAATAATATATATCCATATATAATAATTTTATATATATAGAATGAGAGAGAATGAGACAGATATATTTATTATATATATAGATAGATAGATATATGTACTTCTTGAATCGGAAAGGATCCCAATCAAGCGATATAAGACATTACATTTAATAAATTAATTAAAGAAAAATATAAAGCAACATAATAGACATTAAAATATATTTACCGAGAAAATCAAAGGTGCCTAAAAAAAAAAAAAGATGCTAGCAATAAAACATCTTGGATCCCCCTGACCCCCTGGCCTGGCACCAAAATATGGCTGCCACACCTAACAGGCAGGAATGCTGGGAGTGGAAACACGGAGCGGCGACAGATGGACATTCACCGATCGCCGCTAAATATGAAATGAATCAACGCATCAATTCTTCATGCAAATATTTATGAAGTTATTTTTAATGTAAAAGAAAAGAAAGGCTGACTAGGGACGTTCCTGGGTTAGGTGTCGCCGTAGTGCAAATTCAAATTCACCCTACCGAATAAGTAAAGAGCAAGGATAGTGCGTCCAGTGACGGACTGGCTATGTGGAAAAGGTAGAAAATTACACATAGGCCATATATATACAATTTGTGTCTTTTTTCTAAGTTATACGTATTTATAAGTAGAAAAAAGACATGTTTATATTTATGGGATGAGCCTGTAATAATTTTTTCCACAGAAAAATTTTAGGGGCAGTCCACTCATGCAGTGGCGTACCTAGAAATTTTGCCGCCCGGGGCGGACTCCAATTTGCCCACCTTTCTAAGGGCCGGTTGTATGTCGCAAAGTAAATGCTTTTTACCACTAACCAAGGGTAGATGGTAAATGGAGGGACTGGGATGGCCAATCAGATGACAGGCTCTGAAAGTTAGTGGTAAAAAGCATTTACTTTGCGACATACAACCGGCCCTAAGTCAATCAAATGGTGGTTATTATAAATTAATAAACATAAATAAATAACTTTTAAGGAGTGAGGTGTTGGTTCTAGGTGAAACATTTTAATATTATAATAAAACTTGAGCAAGATGCGAGGTAGGTTTCACAAAAAAAGAAATAAAACGAAATTGAGTTTTGTATTCACCATCAGGAGTCAGAGAAAACTTTTTTGTGTAAGGGCTCACCCCCGAAATATATCGAATTCAAAACTCAATTTAGTTTTATTTTTTTTTATTTTTTGTGAAACCTACCTCGCATCTTGCTCAAATTTTATTATTATATAAATAAATAATTGTAACTGAGACAAATTATAGGTGGGGAACTTTTTTACCATTGGGTGCCATATTTAAATTAGGCAGTAATAAAGGAGGCCGCATATACCTACCTATAAATGCAACGTTTATAAAAATACAAGATACTTTTTTTAAAAGCCACAAGAAACTAACGGAGGCCGCAGGTTCCCCACCTATTAGACTATGTTTTGATTTGCACCTAATTTACAAAAGTAAAAAATTACCATTAAATATTTTTTATTTTATATCTATAATAAATAAATAATTTCATCAAGTTATTAGAGATAATATTTCTACCCTACATTGACTTGACGACGAGGAAAAATATTCGAAATCATATATAGTAATTCATAATTCGTGGAAATTTAATAGTAAACTTAGGAAGTGAACAAGTTGTTTTTTAAAACTATAACTAGATATAAAAAAGGTCGCCCCAAAATATGTGACGCCCGGTGCGAACCCCCCCCCCCCCCCCGGTATGCCACTGCACTCATGAGTGCGACGAAATTTATAAAATTTTAATGAAAATATTTTATTATATATATATGTAAATAAATACAAATCTTTGATAAAAAAGTGTCAGATTGTTTTTGGGTTTATTTAAAATTAAAGGCTGTTTTATTAAAAGAATAAATTCGTGCGTGTAACCTTTACGTGAGGTTGAAGTAAAACTTCTTTGACGTTTGTGGCAGGTATTACTAAAAAGATTAAACTTAAAATAAATATCATCGACTTAGAGTGTAAACCTGCTAAATCCATTTTTTATCATATATCGTCGGCTAAGAGTGTAAACCTGTTAAATCACAACAAGGAAATTTTACAGGGCAGAGAAAAAACAAATAAAATTTGATATTGTTGTAATGGAAAAAACTATTTTTCACAATTTTTTTTCTACAACTTACGATCGTAATTTTAAGTAGCAGTTTTACTTGGACGATGTTGCATCTCTTTTTCTTTCGAACGGTATTAATATGTCATACATGATAAAAAAATGGAGTTAGCAGGTTTACACTCTAAGGCGACGATATATGACATATTAAAACCGTTCGAAAGAAAAAGAAATGCAGCATTGTCCAAGTAAAATTGCTACTTAAATTTACGACCGTAAGTGGTAGAAAAAAATGTGAAAAATAGTTTCTATCCATAACAACAACAATATTAAATTTTGTTTGTTTTTTGTCTGCCCTGTAAAATTTCCTAGTTGTGAGTTAGCAGGATTACCTCTAAGGGCCGATTGTAGATGATAGGCATTGAAAGTTCCTGTCATCTGATTGGCCATCCCAGTCCCTCCATTTACCATCTATCCTTGGTTAGTGGTAAAAAGCATTTACTTTGCGACATACAACCGACCCTAAGGCGACGATATGTCATATTAACTGCGCCAGGTCTTCCTCCGGCACAACAACATATTATGTACTTTCTAATGGGTAGAGGTCCACAAATTTTAATCCTCCACCCGGGTTCGGAGGGTGTTAGGGGAAGAGGAGAGAGTCCAGAGGACATCTATAGGGTTGGCGGGGTGAATGGTGAACAGAGATGGATCTAGGGGGTAAGGATAGGGTCGGTGGGATGGATGGGGATTAGAGGAAGCTAGGTGGATCTCTTGCTACCTCCTTATGACATATGGCTACTACACTGATTGTAATTTCCAATCCTCAAACCTTTACTCCTTCAAAAAGCAAATCCCTATGAATAAAATCTAACCCTTAAATATTCATAAAGTTTTATGATATTTAATATTAATAATAATATTTAGGGATAGGACAAATTAGATAAGAGAAAATAAAATAAGGATTATATAATGAAAATAAATCCACCTACCGTTAATTAGGTTTTTTAACCTAAGTTATCTCAATACGTTTGAGTTGATAATAAATATCACCAATCCGAATTGTCTGAATATATTTTTCTTTTTTCAAAATAAATTATCTGAAACAATAAAATATTTAATTTTTGGTAACTAGTAATTTTTTCAAAAAATTTAATTTTTTCAAACCCCTACTAGAGGTTTAAGTCGACTAATTAAATTCTATGTAATTATCTAAGTGTCTACTAGGTAGATTTATTTCTAGATATAAAAAGGGCTGTCGCTCTTCGGAGATCGAACCCAAGGACCCAAAATGCCATTCTTGTCATTTGGCAATCCTTCGAGGCGAACTATTTCTGACTTCTGACATATTAATTTTACCTATCATTAAGTTCATTGAAAGATAAATATTAATTTGCAATATTATGAAATCACTTAGTCAGACTGGAGATGATACTGTCATAGTCTAATTATAGTGAATGAAACATTTTTCACCTATAAAGGACATTATTTCCATAAAATTTATACTATTAATTTTAGAAACATTTTTGTTTGCTTTTTAATCAAATGGATAAGTCTTTGACAAATATTTCAGAAATATCTTTATAATTAAAGATTATGAGAGAATTCCCTTATGATCGTGCTTAAACAAAATTTTCCTTTTTCACCTTATTAACCCACTATTTCGGGGGCGGGGTCCAGAAAGGATAAATTAAAAATTAATAAATATTTTGTTTTGAACGTATTTTACTTAATCTCTTGACTCAACATAGAAATCGCTTTTCTTTTTAGGCTTTTGGAGTTACTAGGACCTTTAATAAATTATTAATAATTTGGACCTCTAAAGCACTTAAAAATGATTAGTTCCTCGAAAATGATAGTAATGAAATCACTTATATACCAAGTATATGTATCTATAGATAATTTTAGAGCTTATTCCAGTTAATTTAAATTCGTTTAAATAATCTAAAATTGTCCCCCTTTATTGCTGATCCTTGGGAGTCGGGCTGTCCAAGCTGGCCAAGGCACTGGCCCCGCTTCAGCATCGTTGATGGCTATGTTCAAGCGGGAGACCCGCTTTCGTGCCTGGCTAGCATATAAAATTTCGACCGGCTAAAACTCGGCTCCCTCACTAACCCTACTAATACTTTACTGATGTGCTGTCTAAATGGGGTTTGATCCCGGTGACAATAAATAAAAAAAAATGCTGATCCTTAAGACAGGCCCAGCGGGTCACAGCAGAGACTATGCAAAGCATCCCAGACCGATCTCTCTGGCACAGTGGATTGGCTGACGTTTAAAATTACCAAAGAGAGTCCCATAATATTTTCCATTTATTGTGACGAAACTATTTTGTTTAGCATGTGTAGAGAAAGCATAAAAATATATATTTTTTTTAATGGCCTTCGGAAACTATAGTCTATTTTGACCATTAAGTGTTCGTGTGTGTGTAAATTAGTTTAGGGATCAGATTATACCCGGTTTGCTGCAAGTCGATCTTGATTCCGCGCTAGCTTGATTAGAAGCCCTGCTCTATAACCCCTCAGCCAACCTGATCCCCTAAAAATAAAAAAATAAAAATTGTGAAGATCTTTCTTCCCAAACAATAAATAGAGCTTAAAAATAAAGTTCGCAACCCATCAAATGGGGTATCATTGAATAGGTCTTTAAAAATCTTTTAATCATATTTTCTTGTATTTATTTTGAAATCATCACAGTCGGGTGACACTAATATTCTGTTCTCTCTAATTTGGTAACCCTTTTTTTTTTTTACTTTTCGGCCATTAGCCAATATACGATACTATTAATTAAATTGGTCTCCCACGTATGGATAGTAACCCTTTTAAGTATCTGTAAAAATCCCTGAAAGTAGTTTAGTGGAAGTACTTTTGCCGTTATAAAATAATTTGTTTGGTTAAAACATTAAAAAAACTACTGAACTGAGAGTTCGACTTCCACTTAATAAAAACTAAGATATAAACTAAGTACTTTAATTAAATAAAAGACTGATCTGCGGGGAAAATACCAGGAAAGTAGGAAACCCTTTGCGATCATAGTAGAAATAAGCAGAAACAACTCATTCATAAATTCGTTTCTACCTACGACCTTTAAAAAAATTTAACACGATAATTTAAAAACTACCCTTACAAGCAGGTACATTCTTTAACAAAGAGTTGACATCAAAAACCCAATCCACCTTACACCCTTGACAAAGGAGAGGGTAAATGACCTTACTCAGGACAAAGACCCTTACTATATTTTTAAACCAAAGCCCTTGGGCATTCAAATAAACGTATAAATAAAAATTTTCACCAGTTTTTTCATCTGACATCCAAATTAATGATTTTATAACAACTAAAATGGGTCCAGTTTTTCTTTTTAAACGGAACCCTTAGAAAAGAATAAATGATTTGGGTGTCATATAAATATTATTATTCGTATAGGAAGTAGGAATGCCTACACTTGGCGTGCGAGTTGAATAAATTCAAAAAATACTTAGTCCCGTTCGTTCTTTAGAATCTCTCTGCCATTTTTGTTTTGCCTGTTTGGCGTATGTACTATTTATACTAATTAATATTCACGATGAACAGTTTGTTATAATAATTCTAAAGGCTAAGGAGATATCGGTACTTCAATTTTTTATTACATATTGAAGCATGATTCATTAATTGGAAAGAATACCTATATATCTATGATGCAGGGCCGCGCCTGCCTGCTCGGTCATTCGTCGTGTTCCAAGTTTATTTACAGCTTTAATTTTAGAAGTTTAAAAAAATGTACAACCAACAATTAGTATTAAATGAAATTATTTGATTAAACTATAAAATATCTAGTGCACTCCTATAACCGCGGCCTTGCTGAGGTGCCAACGACCTTGGCATCCGAATCTAATAGATCTTAGAAGTGTTAAGCAAATTATTTTCTTGGATGTGTTCTTAGATTAAATCGCGTATTTTTATCTGAACCGATCCCAATTATATTATTTCCAATTTATATTAAGGAAGGTAGGTATGTGACCCTAAATCTCTGTTTGAAATCCAACGGCTATAATATAAAATAAGTTTATAACGCCATTGATAGTATGGAAAAAACTGATCACTTTTGATATCTATAGGATATTTTTAGGGTCTCGTTGAAACTAGACTCTTATAATTCTGTCAGTCTGTCTATCACAGCATCGTATCTACCAAAATTTACGATCTCTTCTAATAAAATGTCTAAGACATAGATGCTTTTCAAAAAATCTAAAATATTTCCTCAATATAAAAAGAAATATATAAAAAAATTTGGGGCGCATCCCGGCAGTTAAAATTTAATGCGTGGTCTCTACATCTAATTTTGCAACACTTGTGATTAGAAATCTGTAAAAATTCATGAAAGTTTAATGTACCTTATTTTGAATAGGTACTTTCGATGAAAATTATGTTATTAGTTATTGCTATACCTACATTAATTAGTACATGTGAAAGATGAAAATTTATGCTACCCTCGGTGATCCCACTTGAATATGTTTTTAGTTTAAAAAAAATATATATATATAAATATATATATTAAATACGATAGTTTCGTACCTAGTTCACTGGATGATCATTTAATTAATAAAATAAAAATACTTACAAATATATTTGAAGTTTATCCAAAAAGGAGAAAAAAAACGGCAATTTTTTCACACACGTTCTTCTTATTTCTAATAATATTAAAATAATAGAAAAAATTGAATGCTTGAATAGAAATTTATCAAATATACTTTTTATTAAATAAAATATAGACGTGTACTCTCTCAATTATAAATCGATTTTTTTATTGCGAAATTATATTTCCATTAGATCTTAATGAACTTTCTTTTGCAATACATTAAATACAAATTATTCTCACTCCTAAGAATTAATCAATAAAAAATTAAAATTGTAATTATGACTTTAATTGCGATTTTCTTTTCTTGATAATAAAATATACGAAACAATCAATGATATAATTATAATTAGCAATGAAAATGTAATATGAATTCTAAATAATTTCCAAAATGTTCTTATTATGTGTTTTAAATTATCATTTAGACAAGGAAGATCGTTGATGATAATGATGATGAGTAACTGGAAAACCTAAATTAAGATTAAATTCTTCTTCTTTAAGTGCCATATCAGGTCTCCCTGACATTTCGGCTCCTCTCCACATATATCTGTGATGAGTGTGTTTAGCTGTTTTTACACAGATATACGGGACCTACTTTTTAACGCTGGTTCCGAACGGCTAGTTTGGAGAGGTTGACTAGACAATTATACTCTTGGTAGTTTGCCATTGCTTTCCAAGAAGAGGCGACTGCAAATATCTGTCGAGCGTACCAGCATACTCCAGGCCAGCGGCCCTACACTCTGGCTACTGACCCCACCGTCGCCCCATAAGATTAAATTATTTTATCCAAATAACGGAAGATGTATGATTTTCACAGAAATCTAGTAAAATAGTTGATTTGAGATAGAATTTGATTGTGCGAACAGATGCGTCAAACCATCCATCAATCTGATAATGATCTATTTTATTATTTGTCTATTTAATTTAATGAGTATTCAAAGTTTATTATATATTTTTTTAAGCATCTCATGAACACACAGTAGAACCTAGGATTTAATGTGAAGTGTGAAATGAATATTTATTAGGCCGGATACTGTCGTCTATTACTGTGCTTCAAACTCAGAGGTATATTGTATATATATATATATATATATATATAAGACTTCCAGGATATGTTTTATTAAAGAAAATATATATTTTAAATTATTTGAGTATTTGAACCCATGATAAATTACAGATAAAATATTTCTAATTAAAAAGACTAATGATGAATGTCAGGCCTTCGAAACTATAGTCTCAAACAAACAAATTGTATATTCATATACACACAACTCTTTTTCAACACGTTTTTTTTTACACGAATTTAAAGATACACCGTTCAAAAAAGTCTTCCTTTTTCTGATTTTCATTGTTTTTTATGAGTATTTTTAAAATTATTGAATTATAGGAAATTTATCCACGAATTTCTGAGGAACGTATCTACCGTTTAAAAAATATTGGGAGCATTTATATTTGATATATATCTTATAATATTAAACGAACAATTCTTGTATATACAGGGTGAATCACGGTCGATGGCATGTTAGACGTTTATGGAAAACGGAACGCAGTATTTTTCTGAAAATTTAGCACCTTACATTTTCTTACCTGTTCTATCGATCTAAAATATTTTCAGCATTGCGACATTTCGGCTTCAAACGACGAGAACGAAGTCCTTATAGTACAAAATAAATAATTTCATAAGAACTTCGTTTGAATAATCAATATTTGCGGTCATTTTGGGAGATTTTTTTGAACATCGTCAATAAACTGTTTATAAGTTACTTATAAATAGTCAACAAACTGTCATAAGCTTGATATTTCCATGGTTAGTTAAAATTAAATTCATTAAAATGTAATTTTTCACGAAAAAGCGGCTTTATTAAGAAAACTTGATGTTTTAGGTATAGGGACATGATATATCGTCTTAAAGCATTTTTCTTCGTCTTTCAATTTATTGAGTAATATTCGGGAGGGGCGGGGGTCTCATTTGAAAAAACGAACTTTTGACCCCTTTTATGAATACCGGAAATAATAGTAATCTTAGCAATGCCCTGTATAATATGCAGTTGATTTTTCGGCGTAAATTAAATACTTCGAGTCTGTCTAAACTACCACCAAAATATCAATTTTCCATCATGAATTGAGAGCACTAATTTATTTAAGTTTAATTAGGGCCATGTTTTGGACCATATTTAACACAGATTATTTTTTATCTCGAAACCCGATAGAGATAGGTAGAGAACAATATTAACAAAAAAGTATTTTAATAAAAGGGCGGTTCTAAAAATGTGTTAATATACGGGGTGTTCTATTTAAAAAATAAAATTGCTATGACTTTTCGATAGAAGCCGAAACGTCGGAATGCTGAAAATATTTTAGATCGATAGATCAGGTAAGAAAAATGTAAGGTGCTAAATTTTTCAGAAAAATACTGCTTTCCGTTTTCCATAAACGTCTAACGTGCCATCGACCGTGAATCACCCTGTATATATATACGAGGGGTGAACCGCAACCTAATATCGTGTACACCTACTTCCACTTCCACTTTTATTTCCAAGTAGAAGACAATAGATGAAGGGGCATTATCTAATGAATTCCAAAAAGAATTCCACATAATTCCAAA
Organism: Forficula auricularia; assembly: GCA_024734495.1. Taxonomy (NCBI): domain Eukaryota; kingdom Metazoa; phylum Arthropoda; class Insecta; order Dermaptera; family Forficulidae; genus Forficula; species Forficula auricularia. The sequence goes on along the minus strand of JALMQS010000187.1, from coordinate 3,028,466 downwards.
GACGTGAACACTTAATTCCAATCGCGGTTCACCAAACGGCTCTAACGATTTGGATGAAATTCACGGGTTAGCGGTTTTTTGGTTTGATATTTCGATCTGTCACAGTATCATCTTCAGCTAAGTTGTTTTTGATGGGTTTTTGTTAATTGAAATAATTATTCATAGGTGTTGTCTCGATAAAAATGTATAATTACATTTTTATTCAATTTCCTTATATTCTTTAATTGATTTTTTAATTTTAAATCCCACAAACCGATCATTACAAATATTATTATATATATAGAATTTTCCAATTTAATTAATTAAAGGTATTTTTCTATAAAATAATTTATTATAATAGAATATAAATTTCATTCTCTTAAAAAATCTGACAATTCGGAGGATCGTACTTCCTTCTTCAGGATTTAAAAGGGTCAACGAAAGAACCTCAGTGTATATTAAATATTATTTTTAAATGCAATTACATTCAAAACTTTATGGCCAGTTTATACGTCTTGATGATGGCCATAGCGGGTGTAAACGATGGTAATAAAAATATAAATTAAGTTTTATTTCAATTTTATTTTATTTTTCCTGCGACTAAAAATCGACCTGAATTTAAAATTAAAAATAAGCTGAGGTGTTCTGATGTGGCCATCCACTTGACTTTACCATACAACCTGGCCCCTCACTTATATTTAATATTTAATAAAATTATTTATAATCATGTAGGGGAAGGGGGTTAGTTTTTGCATTTTTAGACTTCTGGGGGCCCACTGATTATGCATACAAAATTTGGTTGAGTTTGGTACAAGGGCCTATATTTTGATTTTTTGACCCCCCCCCCACATTTTGGGCGGTTAGTTTTTGCATTTTTAGACTTCTCGGGTCCCACTGATTATGTATACAAAATTTGGTTGAGTTTGGTACAAGAGCCTATATTTTTAATTTTTAACCCCCCTCCACCCCCTTAATTTTGGGTTGATATGCACCAAAATCTAATCAGCTCTTAATCTCAATGGACCAAAACTACTTGTGAAATTTGGTTTCGATATTCACACTAGTTTTTGAGCTAGCTCGTCCACAAAAATGTGATAACGCACAGACTAACGGACAACCAGACAACCGGACGGACACGGACAGACTAACAGACATTTTGACAAAACAATTATTATCTCGAAAAATATAATTTTTTCGATGTTCGCTTATTAGAGCTTTTTTGTAGAGCAAAATGCCATGGTTTCGCTCAATTTTTCTAATCAAAATAATTTCAGCCGTTTTTGAGATATTTCGAAAAAAAGAAGGAAAAAAAACACTTTTTTCATGCACGATACAATACTTGACCATACCCTGTATGGTAAATTAATAATATTAATATATCGTTTTTAACTGAATCAAAAAATTACCGAGCATCGCTCGGTGGTCCAGGTACTATATATACCTATATATATTGAGGTTTCCACGGATGGGTTTTATGTCATTAGAGATTTTTCGGATTTCTCCGCGTGGGATCTCAAAGTATATATATGTATTTATTTATTTCATTATTTTATTAACCATAAGACAACCTCGTGAGAAATTAAAGATCTTTAATTACTCTTTAAAATAATTGTAGAATTCGTTTTGCTATGGTACATTTATGTTTTATAGAGAGAGAGCGAGAGAGAAAATGTTTATCGCTAATAAAATAAAACAATATAATTTCCGTGAATTCACTTCCTCCCCTTGCAAGCGAATTCGCTAGCTCTTACCCTCCCTCCTGCCTCTCTTATTCTCTGTCTCTGTCGGATGTACGCAACAAAGAACGCCACGCCTCCGCTACTTCCTCTCTCTTTCTCGCTTTATTCAACTTCCTCTCCCTTTTCTACTTTTATCTGAATTCCGATTCTAAATAATAAAGAAAAGTTTTTTTTTAATTAGGTAGAAATAAATCTAAATTATTGCAAAAATTGGCTGTCATTATAAAATGTCTAATTTGCGAAATATAGACAAAATCTTTTTTTTTCGATTTCCTATCTATGATGAAATGAAATTTCCAATATTATCAATACGTTTCGGTTATTGCTTTTGGAGTTGATAAAAATAGTAAGAAGACGGCCTCTCAAACCATTCATTTAAAAACTATTTTTTCTTTTATAACAAAATAAACTACAAAGAATATATATCTTAATCATGGAATATAACTTCAATTCCCCCTTTTAAGATTTATAATTAACAAAATTGTATTTTTTTCAAACAATAATTTAATTTATCTTTAGGTAAATTTTTTGTTAAGAAATCTGCATCCATTCTTCAGATTTTACATGTTCTAGCTTGATATTTTTCTTGATAACTTCATTTTTAACAAAATAGTATTTCCTATTTATATGTTTCGTTCTTGAAGTATTCTTCAAAGATTCTATCCAGTTAGTACCAGCAACACTGTCTGTTCTAAGCCTGACTGGAGAAATGTTCATACTTTTCAAATTTAATTCACTTAACAAATTCTGAATCCATTTAATATTGGACATGCCTTCAGATATTGCTATCAATTCTGCTTCACATGTTGATAAAGCGACTTAATCATGGAATATAACTTCAATTTTGATATCAAGAATTGTGATTCTAGCTAGACATTAGAACGCGACACTAAATTAGAAGCGTCGACCCGTACAACGCAGGATTCACTTTTGAGACGAAACCTAAGTGATGAGGTAAGAGAACCAGGGGCTCATCGCTCAAAATCAGGGTCGGTCTTTAATGCTATTCTTTGCTATCCTCTCCAGCCTTGAAAAGAGCAACAGCGGCCCCCATGTTCTGCCCGTCAACGCTTCTAATTTGGTGACCCGTGGTATAATTCACTTAAGTCCATAATATCGATAATCTTGGGTATGAGAGTCCACCTGCTTGCTACATCACAACTTGCACTTTGTTACATATCAATTAGGGTTTGTCTTTGGTTAGTGATTGCTATCGTATTAGTCTAAGATCCCGACTTATGTCGACCTTCACCTATCGAGTTTCCTAATTAAATTAATATTTTGATAATATAATATGTATTAATAAATAAAACTTGATAGGGTCGACATCCAATTTCTCTGCATAGGTATTTTTAATTAAAAAATTAAAGTTGTTAATTTTATTACATAAATGTAATTATAGAGTTTCCGGATAAATATATTACCAATCGAGAGTAAAATATGTAAATAAAATGCCAAAGTTGGGTCGCCATATATTTTCCCTGCATAAGTCCAGGTAGACAGGGTATCAACAGGTAACTTCGAATTAGTATTTTGTAGTTATAGTGTTTCCTTTATTGTTATATATGAAAATGTAGATAATTTTATTGGGAATTAATTAATTTATTTTATTTTTTTATATTTATTTTTATTTTATTTTATTTTTTATCAAAAATAGCTATGCAGGGAAATTGGATGTCGACCCTATCAAGTTTTGTTTATTAATACATTATCAAAATAGTAAGGAAACTCGATAGGTGAAGGTCGACTTAAGTCGGGATCTTGTACTATATCTTCTTTCGCATTGAAAACGGCAATAGTGGCCCACGTGTTGATGAACCACTTTAAACAACAGTTGAAGTCGACTCTAGTAATAGAAACCGAAAAGTCGAGATAACTCTATAAAAACCAAGGCGTGAGAATTTACCTTGATTAATTCCAGTTAGTAGAAAAGTAATTCAATATTATTTCGATTTGATATTTAAAGGAAATAAACAAAATAGGAAATATTGGTTTTGAAATCTTCAAAATTCATTACATCTTGTGGTTTGAAGACGGAAGGTGAACATCCGTTTAAGATTCTATTAAAAAAAAATAATAATATTACGTAAACAATTAAAGTCAATAATAATTTTTTTAAAATAGAATATTCCTATTGAAATAAAATAAAGAACTATGAAAATATTGTTTTATTTACTTATTTATAAGATCTACAATATCAGTCTTAACATGTGAGTGTTAAACTACTTAACATAAATTAACTGTGTAACTGCATTTAAGCCAAGCTTAAATGTCATCAACGAAGTTTCGATCAGTAAATCTGTGATCGTTATCAGGTGAAAACAGCTCGAAAGTTCATATACAACTGTGTTAAATTTGAATGGGCAAACGGGTACTAGGATCCGATCGCCCAGCTCAATCGAAAAACATTTCTCCCAACCCCTACTTTCAAGGTCATTTTGTTTTACTGAATGTTATTTTTTATTATTTTTTTAATTGCGATATCACTCATTTTATACAATGAAAAAATTATTAAAAAATCTTAAGGATAATATAGATAAATTATAACTTTATCCTGTATATTTTAACTAGGAGAGTTACAGGAAATGAAAGGGAAAAGTATTGTAAAAAGAAAGTAAGAAGAAAACCTTTATATTGAAGAATAAAAAACATGGCCATTCCTAGAAATTAATTCAGTACTCATACGCCCAACAAGCTGGGGTCGCCGAGAGTACCTACCGAGTGGTTAAATAATTATTATACAAATAAAAATATCTTAATTGTTAAATTGATGATAAAAATTTACTTTAGTGAAATATATTAATTCTTAATCATATTCGTAACTTTTCATTTTTTATTGATAAATATATTTCATCCGATCTATAATATAAGCCTATAAGTTTTATTATATCCTTAAACACCAAAGGAAAAATTAAAAAAATTATATGATTAAAAAACAAAAAAAATTAACATATCATTTATGCATTTTATGCAAATTTTGCTTATCAAATAATGATCTCAAAAAAATTCAACATGCAACTTTCTATATACCTACAGGTATCATATTTATGTGAGTTTCTCTATTGAATTATAATTTTTTTAAATAACATACAAATGATATTGATGCAAGGTGTTAACAAAAAGATGCAGCACCTATAAATCAGGATTCATTCTCGCAGGGTGAGAAGAAAGAAAATAATTTCAGTCTTTGGGTCGAGGTCGAAGATATCTAATAATTAAATTCATCTAAATGGGTGTATTATATTTATTAGACTATAATTTCGAAACCATGCCTTTATCTTCGCAGCCTTGTTATATATTTTATATCATATTTTTTTAGGATTAAATTGTAATAGTATGTGTAGGGAATTGCCTCCATTCATATCCGAACAGGTAATTAATTACGACTTAATGTCATGATTTTATAAAATATTTATATTACTTAACTACCGATTAAAATTTTCTAAATGATAAATGGATAAAATATTTGATTAGATAATTTATCAATAAATATTAAATAATTGTATATATCTCTGTGTATTATTATTTTAATACAGGGAGAGGACACACTCTTTGATTTAGGTATTCTTAAAAATTCAAGAACTAATTCTTTACACTCAGCAAAAAACCTATTTAATAACAAATCTCTTTCGTGTTTATCTTGTATTATTTTGGAAAAATCTCTGTCTACACTTTAATCGTTGGTACCATCTTGGGCTGAATTATAGTAAGGAATTTTTGGAGAAAATAGATGATGATGAATTTCCTGGAGAGATTGAGGAGGGGGCGAAAAAGCTGAAGACCCCGCGCGTCCCCTCGCCCAAGTCGGCCATCTGCGGAGCTCGGTGGCTGCGGTGTTGGCCACAGGTACGAGCGACGGTGCTGCCCTCGGCGCCAATCGACCCAACAGCCTATGTGATTGGAACTAAAGGTGAAGAAGTTTGGCAACATTCGATTCCGAGATTGAAAATACCATCCAATTTATTCAATGTATTTCATCAATTTGGTACATTTCTAATCTATTTGTGATATAATTTTTTTGAATTCATTCATTTTTCTAATTATCTAGTGATTCGTTTTGTTCCAGCTAAGTGATTTTGTGTGTGTTTCTTGCAGTTCAATATTAATTATAGCATTGTTTTGATGACAGCGTCATATTGTTCCTAGGGATAATGGGATGCTCAAATATATGGGAATGCTATAAAACATGTAAGTGAAAAAATTCTTATTCCATTCTAAACTTTTATATTCAATTTAATAATATTAAAATATTTGTGATTAATTGATGTTAAAATAGTTACTCATAGAACTCAATTCATTAGGTTTATCCACGAGAATTCCACGGCCTGAATGAACGATACCTACTCGTCAAATTCCAGAAGGCCAAGTAGTATAGAATCTTTTTTAGGTAAATATTCTTTTTTCTTCTTTTAAAAATTGAAATTAAAATACCAATTTTAAGGTTATATTTTAGTACTCTATTTGTCAAATCTTTTTAATTGCAAAAATTTATTAATTGAATAATTTTTTAATAAACTACTCTCTAAATTTTATTTTAAAATTTTTTAATTTATTTTATTTATCATTTTAACGTTTCAACCCTTTATTGCCCATTCATTATGGCTAGTTTTTCTGGTTTATTCAAGCCTTGATAAAGGCGCAATAAAATGTGGAAACGTTGATGTAAGAAATAAACTTAATTTATTTTAAAATTAACCCTTAACTACCGACCTTTTTTTATTATCGAAACAAAACAGCATACAAATATAATCATTTGATTAAAATTTTAAATATTTCCTTAATTAATATTTATATAAATGACATACCTATCATTATGAAATGAATTTTGATTCTTTATTATTTTAAATGAATACAGTTCTTTATAAAAAACAATCATCAAATTTTATTCACAAGTTTCGGAAGATATTCTCCCTTTATTAATTACATTTTTTTTCAGAATGTACTGTCTTATTTGAAATTAAATAAAGGAAACCAATCATAAACATTTTAAAAAAATCCTACAATACTACAGACTATCTTAAAAATAGAGAGATTACCTTGGATAATAATAAAAATATTTAAGAAAATGATTTACTTCTAAAAATACTGGTAAATCTTTCAAAAATACAGTTTGACCTTTAAATTTAAATTTAAAAATTTCGATCATTTCTAAAATTAAATTTTTCAAAATTTCGTTCTTTATTCAGAATTTGAGGATTTGAAAAATCAAAACTATATCCCGTGTTAGTTGTATGGCTAGCATTGTATTTACAACGAGGGGTGAACCGCGACCTAAAATCATGTACACCTACTTCCACTTTCACTTTCATTTCCAAGTAGAAGACAAAAGATGACAATAGATTTTCTAATGAATTCTAAAGTAATTCCAAAGACGGTGTACACCTAATTCCAATCGCGGTTCACCCCTCGATTTACAATATACTAGTATCTTTTATTGATAAAGGTATAATTTCTTCCAAAACATTTGAATATATTGTATAATAAATGCTTTCTGACATATATTATATAAATGATTTTTTTTACTTTTTTTAAAATAATACAGATATTATAATAAAATTAATTGAATTGCTTGAATATATTTATTTTTTCAGACTATATGGGAAGTATAAATTCAAAAACTTGAATAGAATAATAATAAATCACAGTGTGTTTTTGATGTAAATGAAAATTTATTCACATATATATGTTATGGCTAATATGCAAATTTGGATAGTTTATAAACTAGCTGGATAGTTTATAAACTAACTGGATAGTTTATAAACGAGGCGTGATCCGCGAATGGAAGTAGGTGTACACCTCTTTGGAAGTATTTTGAAAGTACTTGGAAATATTTGGAAGTACAAGTGAAAGTAGGTGTACAGCATATTAGGTCGCGGTTCACTCCTCGTTTATAAACTAACCTAACCATTGGCTATTTTTATAGAAAACGCAATTTCCACTAAAATAGCAGCTAGTTTGCAAACCAAGAGTCTTGGCTAATTTACTTGAAATTATTGAGAAAACCAAAATAGCGGGTTGGTTTATAAACTATCCAATGCAGCCTGGATAATATGAAAAGCATAATTTTTAGTAACACAAAATAGCCAAACCTTTGGCTGGTTTATAAACTAACCAACAAATTTTCTGGTTAATTTGAAATGTTATTGTTTTTCTTTTTGTTGTCCTGGCCGGGTTTGTTTTTAATTTCACACGAACGGCAACAGTTATTGTTAATAAAATGAATCACAAAGAGAAATTTCTTACTATTAAAATATCTAAGTATATTGTAAGTACTTATTAGAAAATATTATATTTTTTTAATAATAAAAAATTTAAATCAAAAGTTTGCATTTTATTCATCTCCAATTCATCAAATAAGAAATGATATGAACATTAAGCCTAGTTTATAAACTATTTGGCTATTTTGTGTTACTAGAAATTATGGTTTTCATATTATTCAGGCTGCATTGGATGGTTTATAAACTAACCCACTATTTTGGTTTTCTCAATAATTTCAAGTAAATTAGCCAAGACTCTTGGTTAGTTTGCAAACTAGCTGCTGTTTTAGTGGAAATTGCGTTTTCTATCAAAATAGCCAATGGTTTGGTTAGTTTATAAACTATCCAGCTAGTTTATAAACTGTCCAAATTTGCATATTGGCCGTAACATATATACTATATAATTTAAGACCCTCATTTTGATGGCTATACTTTCATCTACAGTCTTAATCTAATTATTATCGATATTTAATTGAGCTTTAAGTCATAATTTAATACTCCAGTTTAAAAAAAAATGATATTAATTCACAGACTCGAAGTTTTTCTCATCTGAACATATATGTATACATTTATAACTTTAAACTCAATTACTTATCCATAATATTTATATAAGATTTTAGATGAAGGCAAAGCTTTCGAAACTATAGTTATATATGGTATATGTACTAATTAAGTCAAGAGCACACATTTGATTTATTTTTATAAATAAACAGATCTCTCCACTAAAAATAAATACACTCCTATATGTACCTATTTTATTAGTAAATTTACACAGTTCCATCAATTATTTAATTTTAATTAATTTTTGCAATTATATATTTTCTTTTATTCAAGGCTTATACTTCATTATATTACTTTGGGTTTAAGAAATAATACAATTGGAGTAAAATATATATAATAATAACTGTCCGATTCTCAAGGATTATTGACTTATGTAGACACTATTTAAAATCATAAGATTTGTTAATATTGAAAAAATAATGGATAAAACAAGTATATTTTATATTTTTCAAAATTTCGGGACTTTGTAACTCGCCCTTCTTCTTATAATGCCTTGGCTTGATCAAAAGTACTATGTACTTGTATAATCGGATATTTTTTCACCTTAGACTACATTTGTAATTGGCGATCCCGTCCCACCACACACATACACAAGCATTATACCTTAGACTGGGGTGCCCATCCCCCTAGCTTCATGACCCCCCCCCCTCAAGTTTCATGAAAACTACCCCCCTTGTAGAATATATTTTATTCACTTCTAAAGAATTAGAAGAGCTTTTTATTACCTTTTGTTGAAGTTATAAACTATAAAATAATTTTCAACCCCCCTCCCCCATAAATTTCAATGCCGAATTCTTCATCTTAAACCCCCTCTGGGCACCCCAGCTTTAGACCACTTTTAAAATCCATTCTTTGTCATATTTTCTCCTATTTTCTAAAGCAACTTTTCCAAAATCAGAAACTTTTTCCTAAGAACAACTCTTTATTTAAGGTCGTTCTTATGCTTCTAAGGCCATCAACGACCACTTTCGATACATTTATTATTACATTTTGAATATACAATGTATGACTTTATTTAAAACAAAAAAAACAAATTAAATTACTTACATAAACTTATAAAATTTTATTTCTTTTAAAAATTCGATTGTATTTTCAGTCCCAGACTTTGTATTCAAACATTGTTTTACATCATTAGGGGGCTTAGTTTTTAATCTTGCATTATTTAAAAAAAAAACATTCAATTAAAATATGTTGAACTGTCATTAATTTTCCACACTTTTCACATACTAGACTTTCTTTGTTACACATTAAATGTCCATGTGTAAAGTTAGTATGACCTATTCTAAGGACCAGTTGTATGTAGGTTGGTAAACTCTTTTTAAACGTTGACAAAGGGTAAAACCTTAAAATTCACCTTGTGCCCGGTGGGATGGCCAATCAGATGACATGCACTTTCATCTGATTGGCCATCACACCAGACACAAGGTGAATTCTAAGGTTTTACCCTTTGTCAACGTTTAAAAGAGTTTAACAACCGACATACAACTGGCCCTTAGGTTGGTAAAGTCTTGTAAAAGTTGACAAAGGGTAAAACCTTAGAATTCACCTTGTGCCCGTCGAGATAGCCAATCAGATGAAAGTGGATGTCATCTGATTGGCCATCCGGCCAGGCACAAGGTGAATTCTACTTGGTTTTATCCTTTGTCAACTTTTACAATTACTTTACCAACCGACATACAACTGGCCCTAAGTCTGTCAATAATTACTTGGACTTTCCGACCCAAATTAGAACTTGGGAATGTTTGATATGTTGACTCTCTTACAGTTTTTAACTTTGATATTATAATCTCCTTCCAATCTTTATCCCACTTTTCTTTTCTTTTTATCCGGACTAATTTTTTTTCATCTTCGGGTGTTAAGTTTTTTATATCATCCGGTAGAACAACTCTATTCTGCTAAAAAAACAAAAAAATAACTGCAACCAAAAAAGTGCATTTTATTTATCTTTGATACATAAGTTGCTGCTAATATCTGTTACAAATTTTTAAAAAAATTGTTCAATCCATTGCTCATTTTCGCGCTCTTTTAAGTATTTTGCCCTAGGCGAATTCCTCCCTTGTCTCACCCTCGATCAGGCTTTACACGTGGCAATTATTAAATCAAATACAACACATTGAACATTTTATTATACACTCACGAGCAAAGAACTGGGATCACCTCCCTTGAGAGTTATTAAATGTAATTTTCATTCTTAAATATAATAATAATAATATAATATATTTCCATTATTAGGTTATCATTCTACATCAATTTTATGCCTCCTCTTACTTATGAGCCAACTTGGGCCAATTCAAGCTAACGCCAATGTGTAGAGGGGGTTGGCTTGTATTGGTCATTAGTTGACGCTGGCGATGAGATTGGCGATGGTTGGTCTACGGAGCGGTTTTTTCGGTTTTTAGTGACTAGGTGTCGTTTCCACATGGCCATAGACATTGGCCCATCTCTTCGACCACTGTGTTGAGACACCGTCAAATTAACTCGTTTAACTGTTGACCAACATGGTCAACATGTTTGGCTCACGTTGGACCATAGTGTAGAGGGCTCATTAAATGCTGAAAAATGAAACTTATAGAAAAAATATTTAAATTTCTAATAAATTACAAAGAAACATACAAAGTATCATTGAATTAATGAAAAGAGAGTGATTCTATTTCTTTGCTCGTGAGTGTAAATTAATTTATTTTTCAATTACACATATTTTAAATCCACTTTGTGATAGTTAATGATAACATGTCAATGCACTCAAAATAAATAACAAAAATTGCTTTTTAATTTGAACTAATATAACTAAAATCTTAATGTTATTATTTTTTTTTTCATAAGTCGATAACCCTTGAGAATTGGATATGGCTTTATGATTAATTTTTACTTCAAATTGCATTTTCAACACAACAGTTAGATCCTCATGCCTCTAAAATCATCTTGTATCTAGAAATTTTGTTTTTAGTAATTGTTATTAATTGTTGTTATTGAGTGGATATTGATGAGGCCGTCCAAAAAAAGAAGAAGATAATTTATACTATCTTTTTATTCATAAACCGACGTTTTGGAGGCTATTCCCTCCTTCTTCAGTGAGGGAAATCCAATGCGACATTCCCCTCTGTCTCCTCTTTCAGTGGCAGTAACAATAATATATTCTATTTCATTCTCAGCAGAATTATAGTGTAGTGATCACCGACTTTTCAAACCCCTGAAGAAGGAGGGAATAGCCTCCGAAACGTCGGTTTAGGAATAAAAAGATATAATTAAGTAATGGAGAGGGATTCAGCCAATGGGTAGCCTCTACTGAATAAAAAACTCCCAATTATGGAAAACGTTTCGAAAAAGATAGTATAAATTAATTAATAAAGTAAAGGGTGTGTAGTTTCACTGTGAAATTATTCACTGTGAAACTACACAGCCTTTACTTTATTAATTAATATCATGTTTCACCTAAAACATACATCACTTTCTCTAAGTAAAAAAAAATAGTATAAATTATCTTCTTTTTTTGGACTGCCTCATCAATATCCATTCAATTCACTTATCAGTCCGTCTCCAAAAATTACTTCAATCTTATTGTTGTTATTGTTTGGAAAGTGATTCGTCAACTACTGAATCGACGTATAGAAAATCTCTCTTATATGTTAGAAGGGTTGTATTCACACCTCGAGATTATCCTATATACCAAGATTGACTAGTTCACAATCTCTCGTGATTTTTTTTAGAAATCCCCTACAATTAACAATTTTAACTTTTACAATAAATATTTGGAGAGTTTTTTTAACAAATTTAATCATTTATTTATCAATTTAAATTTAAGCTTTCGTGGTTGTGATTTAATTAGAATGTTGACTAAAATCACTTTAATTAACTTTATCATTTAGAGGCCAGAATTAAGGAATTTATCGTTGTGGGGGAAAATAGAACTTCTCTTGATAATTTTAATTATTCTAGTATAAATTCTTCATATATTATTTGAAAGAACACTTGTTCTTGTTTTTAATCTAAACCCTTTCAATGAATATTCTCTTCAATGAAATTTTAGATTTATTTAACATTTTCTAAACTTATTTTCTAGTGAATTTATCTAAAAAAAAATATAAATTTCATTCTTCAATGGTTCGCTTTATTTATAAAAAAGTTTTGGTGTAAACCATCTCATCATAATGCACAACGTTTTGAGACTTAATTCTTGAAGTCGTTTTCAAGTACATACTTGCGAAGTCATTTCTTAAGAATTCATTCAACTTGAAGCTTCTTCGCAAACATTTGAAAAGGACTCCAGAATTAGGTCTCTAAAATTGCATTCTGGTGAGAATATCTCATTAAAAATATCTAATCTTAGTGGTTTCAGTCAAGACTTTTTTCAGATCAATGGTTATTATATTAAGGGCCGGTTGTATGTCGCAAAGTAAATGATTTTTACAACTATCAAAGGGTAGATTTTGTCGATTTAAAAAATAAATTTCCTTAAAATTGGAAAAATTTTTGAAAAATGATAATATAAATATAATTTGTATCTTAATGGATTTAATGTCTTATTGAGGATGGAGGGACTTCCAACCCTTCAACTTCATCAAAGTAACAAAAATCATAGACAAATCACGAGTTAGCCAATATATTTATTTATATTAAGTTAATTTTCCTGAAAAGTTTTTATTTTGCCGATAGTTGCAGAGTTGTTGATTCATAGAGAGAAACAAAGAGAGTGTCCTCTGCTTAATGCAAATATACATACACATATATTTATAATATATATATGTATAATTTAAAAATTTTCAATATCCAAGCGATACTGACCCCATGAAAAATAATATTTATAATTAAAAAGACTGATGATGAGGGCCAAGCTAAACTATAGTCTCAAACAAATAAATAATATATAGATATACATTATACATATATATATTTTATATATATTATGTGTGTATGTTTATTTGAATCAAGCAGAGGACAATCTCTTTGTTTCTCTCTATTAATTTTGCTGCCTTAGCATGTTGTAAGCATCTGTTAACAGTTTTATCTCCATATTCTTAATTTTTTTTTATAAATTATATCTAATTTCTATAATCTATAATGCAATTAAGAAAATAATATAATAAATTCGATTTTCAATAAAAGCTAAAAATAATTATAATATTTGACTTTTTTTATATTTAATTACTAATTGACATAATTTTTATCTTTTTCAGATATTAAAGAATGATTTTTGTCTTCTGGAATTTATTTGACTTAAGAATTCGAAAACGGAGAACTACTTCATCATCTAACTAGAATATATTCCAGTTTTGTATTAATATAAAAGCCAACTTTATTAATATATCACAATCTCTATATCTTGATATTTTCCATTTGAAAAGTTTAAAAATAAACCAATTTTCATGGTACTTAGACGAGGATTAGCTGTACCGCCGGTACCAAACATGAACGAGCCGGTGAAGAAAAAACAGAAAGTGGCTGATGATAATGTAGATAAGGATTTACAAATGATTCAACAACACCTTCTTAATCAATGTCTGTGCCCTATATCGGAGGCCACTCTACGGAAACCTTTCCAGGGATCAAGACATGTTGTGGAAGATCAAGGCCAGTTTCGCATACCAACACTTGCAGAATTTAGCCGTGATCATATCCTAATGTTTGTTAGTACTTTCCAATTACTTTGTGAGGTTTCTATCAAACAAACAGCAAAAGGTTTGCTTTGCAGTCGTGTAAGTGATATATGTGAAATTCTTATCCGAAATGAACATGGTTTAATTGAACAATTGATTGATTTTAGTTCACATTCAGATCCATTTATTTCGTTTTCTGTTGGAAGAGCTCTTTCGGCTTTTTTAATAGTGGCAAAAGCAAATATTGATATTAGTTGGTTAGAAACGCTTACCGGCAATACAATTCTTTCAACAAATCTCAAACAAATATCCTTTTCTCTCGATGTGATTAAGCGGGTTGTAGAGTGGAAAGATTTAGATATACACCCGCTTGAAGATGTGAGTGAAGAGAGACCGCCACCGACATGTGAAGTGATTAGCTTAACTGATTCAGAAAGTCTCGATACAAGCCAAGTAAAATGTTTATGTATCAAAGCTTTGGAAACAAAATGGCCACCCCTTGTTCAAAAATTTGACCGATTTATAAGTATTTATACCCCCGAAAATGAACTGACAATAATAACATTTTTAGAATTATGGGAAGCAATCATATCAGTAAAAGCAAATTTATCAGTCATGGAAACGAAACCTTTCTATACAGATATGAATCGATTTGTTCATCTTCTCAATTCATCATCAATGCCACCAATAATATGGAAATATATTCTTGCTCTCTTTAACGAAGTTCTTTGTTATGGCAGCACATTGGCTCTTCAAGATATCCTTGAAGAGGAACCTTGTACTCTAGCACATCAACTTGTTCGGAGTGTCAAAGATTGGCATCTTTTAGAATCTCTACCTTATCGAGGAGGAAGCGGACGTTTCGGTGGCGGTGCTGGAGATGGAGATAGACCCTTGTTACAAAAGATGGTACTTTTGGTACTCAAATCAGTCGCTGTTACTGTTAAAGAGACAAGGAGTGATAGCTCTAGTGATAGCAGTGTAAATAGCGATGCCGATGATGTGGACGCCGATATGGCAATGATCGAGCGTAGTATTCGTGAAGTACTTCGCCAATTAGATCAATGTGTCAAAGCTTTACTTCCATTTCATCCAGACACACCTCTTGCACAATGGGCTGTCCAATTATTTTCTGATCAGGATGACGCTCTGGTTGAAAGTATGGTCTGTTGCCTTGACGTTGTGGTTGGTTTATTTTATCGAAATCCATCCCAAGTAGATTTACAACGGGCGTTAAATCCAGCTACATCATTTATACAATTTTTACATACCGTTTCTCATGATTCGGATGTATTATTGGATTTGCTTGTATCAAATGAAACTTGTTTTTTACTCTACTTGTTACGATTACTTAAATTTGTTCGAAGACACTGGATTGAATTTGTAACTGCTTGCGGCCGAGAACTCGATGATACCATGTCTGTATTAATTCGTCTTCGGGTTGCTATAGATAGACTGGTCTCGAAATCACTTTTTCCATATAACATTAATCCAGTTCTCAGGCTATTGCAAAAATGCGAGGAGCTTTATGAAGGAATAGAGAATTGAAAAATTGCTTCATTTTTTCATAAATTTCCTCCTTTCATTTCTATCCTCTGTATGTTTTCATTTTGTATAATTTTGTTCATTAAGCAACCACCATTCTAACTTGATTTATATTAATTTAAGATAAAATAAATATTTAAATTTAAAAAATTAACCTATACATTTAAAAAAATCATATTATTTAATAACTGCCAAGAATAATGATATTTTTTTTTTATATTATATGTAGATATATTTAAAATAAATTGTATATGTTCTAATTTAATTATTTATAGTAGTTTTTTGATTTTATATTAAGGATAAATTCATTAACTTATAATTATTTTGTATTTGATAAAGAAGCAATATTAATGTATACTAGACACTTGATAATTTTTAATAATATATTTCATCATCTCTATAAAAAGAATGAATGTCTCCTGTTAATATTTATATAAAGTTGAGAATTTGGATAAATGTTTTTAATCTTGAATTACAATAAAAATATTTTACAATTGAAGTTTTCATTGAATTGTTATTGTTATATAGATAGTAAATTTACTACTTTCACTTATATCTATACCAGATGAGGTCTTGATTTTGGCATTGTATAAAAATATCTTGTTGATAAAGGTTTTCAAAAGAGAGTATAAGAGAATTTAAATACTTAAGTGAAAACAAAGGTTTTGATTGATGGCAATCTAATCATTTTTAAGCTTTTTGTTTTATTGTGTGTTTTATTAAGTGTTCTCACATATAAACGAGATGTTATGGATAATTTTTCTTAAATGTCAGAAAGGTTGTATTCTCCCTCTCGGGAATTGAACCCATGTGCCAAAACGTATCCTCACTATTGGGAGAGGACACTCGTGATTTTTCCAATAAATTAAAACTATACTTCTATCGGCAAAATTAACTTTCACTTTCTTTTCGCTTTAATTATAAATAATAAGAATTCTATATTTAATATAAATGTTGAGTTCACTTAAAAACTATATCAATATTTTAATAAAGATAAAAGTAAATAAATATATGAAATATTCATTTACTATGAGTTAAGATTTCTAGGCCACCTGTTTCAGATTAAAGTTAATAAATTTACCTCTTGTATTTTTTTAATTTTAATGTGAATCAAGTGACCTAGAAAACTTAACTCATAGTAAATGAATATTTCATATAATATTTATTTACTTTTATCTTTATTAAAGATGTTTTCACCTTGCACCAACACCACAATCCCTATTAATTATCAATATTTTAAGGCGAAATTCCATTTAATGGTTTATTGAACAACTTTATAACATAATAATAATAACATAGGACACCACGTTATAACATAATATAATAACATAGGACTCAGAATTAACTCGTAACCTTTCTTTAGTAAAGTATTTAAATTAAAGCTTATCTTTATTTTGAAATCAATATTAATATTAAATTCATACAGATGTATAGTTAACAATATACTTTTTAATAAACAGTTTTTATACAATGCCTGATTCAAACTAAAAAAAAATAATATTTATAAATTGTATTGAGTTTGGAGTTGGTGATATTTCACAGTAATTATATGTGTATTTATATTGAATTAGAGAAGTATTTATATCAATTTATAAAATATAATTTTGAGGAATAATTTTTCTCAGAGAAATTATTTCTTATTTTTCTTGTAATAAATTAATACAAATATATTTATATTTCATTATTCATTGTTATTTCCACAGGATCTTGCATTCATTATGCCCTCATCAGTTTATTTAATGTCAATGATTATACAATTTTTAAAAAATGTTTTTATTTTTTCCTATGTTATTTACTTCATTTAAAATTGTTTAATATTTACTCATATTTTTAGAATCCAATTCGAAAAGTTTTTTGTAATCAATGACATTATATATGCTGATGATGACAACTGGATGCCAATACCTGCCTTAAAAATATAAATATATTTAAAAAAAATCTAAACTAAATTCTATGAGAAAGATCCTTCCTCAAAATTATATCATATAATTGTTAAAAAAAATAAAGATTTTGAACTGAATACAAATAAATTTTTATGAGATTTTTGATACTTAGATTAAGAATAATGTGTTTGTTTTTAATTGAAATTTTCACTTTGTAATGAAATCATGATGTTAAAATAGAATTGAATTTTCTTTTGAATGCCTTACTTTTTGGTAAAACATTTTTTTAAATGTTTCAAAATATTATTATTGAATTACTAAACTTGAGTCTCTTCACTATGAAAACTCGGGATACGGGTTATAAATATTATATTATTTGAATTACTATTAATTAATTCTTTGAAATAGATAATGGACACTTGAAAACTAAAAAGCATATTCAAAATAAGATTCAATTTTCATTTTTTTTTATTAAAAAGCTTAATATTAAAAAATATATGTATATACATACCCTGTGCTTTTAGTTTATTAATTTTAATTAATAAAGTAAAGGGAGTGTAGTTTCACAGTGGATTAAATAAAACTCAAAGAGGTTTATTTCATCCACTGTGAAACTACACTCTCTTTACTTTATTAATTAATATCATGTTTCACCTAAAACCTACACCACTTTCCCTAAGTAAAATTTATAATTTTATCTGAAAATAATTTGTTTGGAAAATCAAGGTGTTTTTTTCCACTGAATCCGAGTTGTTATGTATTACTTTTATGTAAGCCTCCCCAGAGGATAAATACCCTTCCGACATGTATGTATTAAAAATTGTCGTTAACAACTCGAATTCAGGTGAATACTCCCTCATGATTTTCCAAAGAAATTAAATTCTCCTTCTATCGGCAAAACAAACTTTTATGTAAATATTTTGGTTAATTTTGACTATTATTCAAAACCTTTGTAATTCAAGGATTCTTTTTATTAACAGAAGACAATCATGTTTATTTATTTCTTTTTTTTATGTAAAATTTAAACTATGCTATATCATCGGCATATTAAAAAAATAAGTAAATAAGTGCCATTATAATAATCTTAAAAAAAAAATTAAAAGACCATCCAAATGGGACCAAGAAAATTTTGTATTTTTTTTTTTTTTTGTATTTTTTACTTTATTTAATTTAATTTTTTTTTTTTTTTTTAATTCCAATGTAACTAAATATATATAAATATATATAATATAGTACATATATATATATGAATATAAGTTTTTATTTATTTCAGAAGGCAGCTAATATTATATGTTCAAAAAAAGTTCAAGATCCTACCTAGGTCATACTTTTTGTTTCGCTGCAAGAATTTTAAATACAAGTGCAATAGTTACCCAGTTCCCTCCCCCCTTTGCTGTACAAAATTATTTAATTATAAATATATAAATATTTATGTTACAACCAAAGCCATGACGAAATACACTTTTTGTATAGAGTAAAATAATATCTACTAAGGGTATTGTATTGTATATATATATATATATTATATATAATTCTAGAAAAAAAACATATGTACTAATGAATGTAAAACAGTAATTTTTTTAAGAAAAGTATAATATTTTTTTAACACTATATATATTTATAATAATTCAATTTGAGATTTTTCTATGTATAATTTTGTATACTTTCATTCAATTTTGTTAACTTATTTAGTGCCTCAATCCAAGACAATATATTTGCAATTAGATTTATTATTATTACAATTAATAATGTAAGTAAATAATATATCTCAAGGCGTTTAACTCCTGTTCTATTTAGAATGTTAATTTGAAAAAAAAAAATAATTATATGTTAAAAAGTTTCTTGTTGTATTTCTATTTAATATTTGAAAATATTTTTGGAGTTATCTTATTAATGAAAACTTTTATCTTTCATTTATTGTTGTCAACGCCTACCTAATCCGCACATATCAATGGGAATTTATAATAAAGTATTTTTTAATGAATTACGAAATTAATTATTTACCCTGTATTCACACTTTTAATTATAATTATTATTATTATTACTTCATTCGTACTAATAGCAACTTATTTTTAATTTGCTATTTCTTAAATGGGTGCCCCTCTGGGTGAAATTATAATTTTTTTGAATTTTCTAGTTAAATCACGAACTTATGCTGCTAATTTTGAAATCGTTTTCATCATATAAATGCAATAATTTCAATCCATCTGAATAGTAATAGCGAATTCAATTAATCTCGATCTAGAAGTTAACTCTGCTAAATCTTTTCTGACTACGAGCCCCGTCCCATCTCAATTGGCCCACCAATATTTTTTCTTTTTAAATAAAATTATGCTAATTCACGGTAAATTTAATTTAAATATTTATTTTTATTATCATTTGGAACAACATTTTAAACAATTTAAAACATTTTATTGTAACATTTAACTTAAAATTATTTATTAATTGTTAAAAACAAGGAAAACAGAAAATCCAAAACCTTTACCAGTGTGTGACGTCGCCTTTATTTTTAATTACGGCTTGAATTCTTTTGGGCAACGTACTTATTAAGATTTGCCGATGACATTGCCCTTCTAGGAAGCAATAAAAAAGAATTAGAGGACTTCTTGAATGGAATTAACCAAATCCTAATAGAAGAAATCAAAATGAAAATAAACAAAGAATAAAACCAAGGTCCTAGTATGTACAAAAAAAGAACAAACAGAGACAGGAATGCATCAAAATTAACCAAGAAAACCTAGAAGGAGTTAAGGAATTCCGCTACCTAGGAAGTAAAATAACATGGGATGGGAGGAGCAAAAACGAAATTAAATCAAGAATTGCCCAAGCAAAAATGGGGTTTAATTCAAAACAAAAACTACTATGCTCCTCCTCAATCAGCTTAGCAAACAGGAAGTTGCTATTGAAGACATATGTATGGAGCATAGCCATGTACGGGTGTGAAACCTGGACAATTGGAGAAGCGGAGAGAAAGAGATTAGAGGCTTTCGAAATGTGGTGCTACAGAAGAATGATGAATATCAAATGGATGGATAAAATTACAAATGAAGAAGTTCTTGGAAGAATCGGAGAAAGAAGAACCTTGTGGAAGAGTCTGAAGAAGAGAAAGAGGTCAGATGATGGGGCACACACTGAGACATGGGGGACTGCTTAGGGATATCTTGGAGGGGGAGGTGGGAAAGAAAAGGGGAAGGGGAAGAACCAGATTAGAATATTTCAACCAAATAATTGGGGATATGGGATGCCAGACATTTAGAGAGGTTAAACAGCTGGCGGGGGACAGAGTCGAGTGGAGACGGATTGTTGCATCAAACCAGTCTTAGGACTGTATACTCAATGATGATGATGACTTATTAAGTTTTGACACTCATCTTGAGTGAAAGTATCCCAAATATTTTGAAGTTTGTGTTTTAATTCGACTACGTTTCTAGCTGGTTGTATTCGTAATAGCTTTTTCATTGTGTGCCAAAGAGTTTCTATTGGTGACAAGTCGAGACTGTTTGCCACCCACTCCAAAAGTGGAACATTATGATCAGAAAGCCATTTTAAAGATTTTCTTGATGTATGGCAGGCCGCCCCGTCTTGTTGGAACACAAAATTATTATTATTCTGCAATGCATCTGCCATTGTTGGAAGTAACGATTTTTTTAAAATCTCTAAATATTTATTGGTGTTTACAATTCCATCAATGAAGTGAAGTTTTCCAACACCTCTAGCAGACATTGAACCCCATACCATAACTGAAGCAGGAAATTTTACTTTCTTTTTAAACAATCTGAATTGAAAGCTTCATTTTTCTGACGAATAACTCTGCTTCGATTGTCCCCAACACAAACTTCAAAACGAGACTCATCACTCCAATGGACACTATTCCATTCATCACTCGTCCAATTAATGTGACTTTTAGCCCATTTAAGCCGGTTTTTCTTTTGTTTTAATGTCAAGAGTGGCTTTTCTTTCGCCTAAAAAAAATTAGTAAAATTACAAAAAAAAATTTTTGGAATAAGTTGCAATAAAATTACCTTGTAAGTTTTAAAACCTAACTTAAGGGCTTCTCTATGGCACGTGGATCTTGAAACACTTCGCCCCACAGCATCGCTCCAAAGAACAGATAATTCCCCATAGTTCGAACGCCTGTTTTTTCTAATAATCTTCTTCAATGCCCGTCTATCAGCATCTGATATTTTGGATTTCGACGCATACCGAGGTTTTGTAGCTATTGTACCCGTTGTTTTATAAACTCGAATAATATTTCTGACAGTAAACTTTGATAAATTAACTAGATCGCCAATTTCCGCGTTTGATTTTCCCTTTTTAAATAAATTGATAATAATTTTTTCATCAACAACCCTTTCCACGAGTCATTTTTACTAATAATAAACAAAACAAACTTTCTTTTGTTGGAAAAAGGCAAACCCTACTTGATTATTTCACATATTCAAAGATTCTTAAAAAAAATCTTGAAAAGCAAAGAACTATTTTTTACATAATATAATATAGTTTTTAACAATTAAAAAATAATTTTAAGTTAAATGTTACAATAAAAGTGTTTTAAATTGTTTAAAATCTTGTTCCAAATGATAATAAAAATAAATATTTAAATTAAATTTACCGTGAATTAGCATAATTTTATTTAAAAGCGAAAAAGTATTGGTGGGACAATTGAGATGGGACGGGGCTCGTACATCTTTTAAAATAAATCATCCATTTTAAAATAAGAAACAATATTACAAGGTTTATTTAATTATCCAAACGTCCCGGGAGAAATTCTTCCTTTATCAAAAAAAATTAGCAAAATGTACTAGTTTTAGGAAATAAAAATAAATCAGTTATAGCTCTATTCTATCTAAAAACAAATACATTTTTTCATTATAGGAAGACATTTAGCAAATTAACTTTTTTAAAGAACAGTACCTATCCATTAATATGTAATTATTTATAAAAGACTTCAGAAATGGGAAACAAACGTGTATGAACTAGAAAATTTTAACCAGTAGTACCTCTCCTAGAAAAGTTTAACAACCTAATCACCGAGGCCTCATCAAGCAAGTTCGCATTAGATAACATCTGTTCATTTAGCTAAAGAAAGCAGTGAGCGAATATAAGTATCAATTCTTTATCCAATCCCTAGATTTATTTAATTTTTTGCTTTTATTCAGAAAAGCTATAATATCGTCGCCTTAGAGTGTAAACCTGTTAACTCACAACAAGGAAATTTTACAGGGCAGAGAAAAAACAATTAAAATTTATTATTGTTGTTATGGAAAAAAATTTTCACATTTTTTTCTACAACTTACGATCCTAATTTTAAGTATCAGTTTTACTTGGACGATGCTGCATCTCTTTTTCTTTCGAACGGTATTAATATGTCATATATGATAAAAAATGGATTTAGCAGGTTTGCACTCTAAGGCGGCAATATGTATTTCATTCATATCAACTGAGGATTATATAGTAACGATCAAAATTTATTAGATCTATAAATATTTCAACTTATTATAGAACTATAAGCAGCAACTTCCTCATATCTATTTTAAATAAAGTAATTGTTTCACTTTTAATAAAAGAATTATAAAAAAAGTGTTTTAGACAAATGAGAATGAAGTCTAAAATGAAAACTGAAATAAGATCAGGTTGAAGATATGGATTTTTCTATGGGTAGAAAAATACAAATTTTCACTTTTAATTTCAGTTTTTTTTTTTTTTTTTTAATTAAATTGAATGCAAGAAGGTGCTCATAAAGAAAATGCAACACCTATGGATCTCGAAAAGACCTTTGCATTACCGAAGAGAAAGGGAAATTAATCAGTCGAAGGGTGTAGGTTCGCAAGTTATATGCTCTCGGGAAAGACGGAGGCCGGGAGAGAGTTCCAGCTCCTTGAAGTCATAGGGACAAACGTATTGGCGAATAAAGTGTACTGATACTTTTCTAATTTAACCGCGAAAGAGTGTTGGGAATCGGCAAAACGCGTGCTAGCGCGCAAAGTATGCTTTAGGGGGAAATCACCGAATTTAACTCATCACATGCCGTGATAATATCTATAAAATAGGGAAAGCGAGGAAACACTTCTTTGATGAGCCAGAGGGTCAAGGAAATTTAAAATAAGCAACTTCATTCTGAAAATATTTCATTGATAAAGAGGAATTTCCCCAGAAACGTAATACTACTTTGATCAAAAAGTTTCAGGAATTTATTCAGAAAAATTAAAAATACAAATTTATTCATCAAAATCGATATTGTCCCATTGAAAGTAGTACTCCCCATGGACTTCAGCGCACTTATACCAGCGCTTGACCGGATTCTCGAAACATTTTTTATACTAGGTTTTCGGTATGGACTATCAGAGCGGTTTTTTGATTTTTACGATTTTAAAAATGTATTAAATTTTGAGTTAAAAACGGTCTGAAAATGTTGAAGAAGTGTTACTCTATCGGAAACAAACTTTTATATGTGGCCCAAGTTTTCGTGAGTCTGACGAGGATGACGAACGCAGTCGACATCGAAAACCGACGAAAACGTCTATAAAATCGAAGAAATCATGGCCGATAACTGAAAATTGACCATTGAAGAGATGGCCGCGAACTTATTAACTTATGAATCCGTTCAAGACATTTTGTTTAATGACTTTGCTTTGAGACGCCAAAAAAGACGGGATTTGTGGGAACCACGTAACGGGCGGTCGAACAATGCCATCGTTATCCGCAACTTTTTGACCAAGAATACCATCCAAGAGCCACCGAATTCTTCTGAATTGGCTTTGGAAACTTTTTGATCAGAAGTATGTATTTAAAAAACATTTATGATTTTTTATAAAGAATTCTATTTATTTCATACATTAAAGAATTAAGAAATTATTTTAATACTAGCTGCAAGGCCCGCCTTCGGCGGCCCTCTTGCTAGCCGGGGAGCACACCCTCCCACTCCCCCCCCCCCGAAACCCACCAAGCACCTCCACCCCCCGCACATGCCTAACCCCCGCCCCCACTCCAACACCCCAACACTCCATTCCACACCATAACCCACTAACTCCCCCTCAACCCCACCCCACGAAAACCCTCCAGCACCCCCACCCTCGCACCCGTTCCCAACCCCCGCCCCACATCACCACCCGCACTCCACCCACCTCGGACCCCGGACCCCACCCCGTGCCCTCCAACCCTGCGCACCACACCCCCGCCTAGCCCCTTGGACCCCACCCCCGCTATGCCCCCTGGACTCCACCCCAAACCACTTTACCGAATTTACATTTTTTCACCCTCCCCCTTTTTTGGGTGGTTTTTTGGGGAAATTTTTTTAAACAAAAATTGTCAGAAATCACATCCCCTACAACTTTGTTTATCATAAAATTTGCTGTAGGGTTAATAGTTTAGGAGTTATTTGATAATTTTCATTCGTGCGCTCCCCCAAATCCCCTTCTGGGGTCAAAATATCAAAACGTTATATAGCTAAAAACGTAAGTTAGAAGACATCTGTTCTAAATATTAAATTTCATAATAATCCCTTCAGCCGTTTTTACGTGAATCGTGAGCAACTTTTCAAGGAAACCACTGATACAGACATACAGACAGACAGGAATTTTGTTAAGGGTGCTTTCGTTCATAACTTTGCTTGAAACATGTGGAACCAAAACTTGGCGTGATTTGAAGAAAATGTACAGACAAAACCTTAATTTTACATAGGTATATAGACAGATAGATACATGTATATTTATTTGCATCAACCTTTTAAATTTCAATTAATTAATATTCCGATTTAGGACAAAGGAAATGTTGAACGGATGACTCCCTTAATGCGATTTCCTCTTTCGGGCAGAGCCTGTTGAACTGCATTTGACCTCCACTCCATCAAGCTCGAACGCAACTTGTTTCAGAAAGAGAGAGTTGGTGTTTTATCGTATAATAGATTCAAGGTCAAAATCACCAACAAATTAGCAATGAAAGGCAATATCATATGTCCTATGAACAGGATTTTTTTTTCTTCTTTCATTTCAATCCCAAGCCAAGGTTTAGAACAATAGCGTGGGTGTTGCTGGTTCAATGGTATGCAGCATATGCGAGGCTGGAAGAGAGAAAGAGAGGAGAGGATTCGACTATTAGGCTTGACCGTTTGCACGAGGCCACCGTTTCAGATTTGCATACGTATACACCTGGTTTATACAATTGAAATTTTTCTGATTTTTTCGGGATTAATAATAACACTACTCGACAAAAATTAAACAAAAATTTCTCCTCGTAAATCTAACATTGCTGGATTCCAGTAGAGGTTTTATACTGAAGGAGACAATAAAAGAGTGTGTCTCGTGCTGGAATTCCAGCAGAAGACACACTCTTTTATTGTCTCCTTCAATATATAAAAATTCTGCTACTCTCGGCACAAATACTTTCAATTTAAGAGTTTTATACGCTGATTATCATGCAATTTCCCAATTTTTTACAAGTCAGAGTTTAGAGATATTATCGGTCAAAATGACGAAAAATGCCATTTTTGACCTATTTTCGAGTTCCATTAAATATTAAACAACAATATTTGAAATCAAAATATTATGTTGACCTAATAGAAAACAGTTTTCTCTTTGATTTTCCACATTACCACTTGATTTTATCTCAATTAGAACTCGAGTTATGATAAAAAACTAAAACCTTATGTTTTTATCTATGTTTATTATTCTTTATAATCACGCAGTTTTAGTTATAACTCGAGTTCTAATTGAGATAAAAACAAGTGGTAATTTGAAAATCAAAGAGGAAGCTGTTTTCTATTACGTCAACAAAATATTTTGATTTCAAATATTGCTGTATAATATTTAATGATACTCGAAAATAGGTCAAAATGGCCTTTTTTTAATTTTGACCGATAATATCTCAAAACTCTGACTGTTGTAAAAAATCGGGAAATTACATGATTCATAGAGAGAAACAAAGAGGTTGTCCTCTGTTTGATTCAAATAAACATACACACATCTCTATATACATACAATTCTTTGCCCGATACACTCACTCACTCACTCACTCATCATCAAAACAGCCAGAACCACTGGACATAGAAACATGAAATTTGGAGAGGATATTACATCTATGACATAGGGGCTCACTAAGAAAGGATTTTTCGAAATTCGACCCCTAAGGGGGTCAAAGGGGGCAAAGTGTGTTTTCACTGATTATGCGATATCTCTTAAGGACGATAAAATATCTACTTGCTTTTTACTTATAAAAATACTAAATTAAAATATCTAAAAACTAATTTCAGGATTTTTTGAAATTCGACCCCTAAAAGGGTCAAAAGGGGCAAAATATCTTTGCAATGTGTTTACACTAATTATGCATTTTCAATTAAGAACGATAAGATATCTACTTGATTTTTACTTAATAAAATTCTAAATACAAATATCTAAAAAGTAATTTCAGGATTTTTTGAAATTCGACTCCCAACTATCCAAAATGTGAGTGGGGGCAAAAATTAAAACTCTCTCCTATCTTGATCAAATTTTGTAGAGTTATTCTTTATTACTTTAAGAAACTATTCCTGTAAAAATCAACTATCAAAATTGACTGTATGGGGGCGAAGGGGGGGGGGGGGGCAAATTATAGAAATTTTTAGCTTTTTAGTACATTTACTCTTTAGAAAACTGTGGATTATTTATTTGCAAATATCTAAAAAATAATTTCAAGATTTTTTGTAATCCGACCCCCCCCCTCAACTATCCAAAATGTGAGTGGGGGCAAAAATTAAAACTCTCTCCGATCTTGATCAAATTTTGTAGAGTTATTCTTTATTACTTTAAGAAACTATTCCTGTAAAAATCAACTATCAAAATTGACTGTATGGGGGCGAAAGGGGGGGGGGGGCAAAATATAGAAATTTTTAGCTTTTTTTGTACATTTACTCTTTAGAAAACTGAGAGTTATTTATTTGCAAATATCTAAAAAATAATTTCAACCTCCCAAAATGTGAGTGGGGGCAAAAAATTAATACTCTCTCCGATATAGATCAAATTTTGTAATGTTAGTTTTTAAGACTATATAAAATGTATGCTGTAAAAATCAATAGCCAAAATGAGTGCGTGGGGGCGAAAGAGGGGGCAAAATATTACAAATATATATTACAGACCTAATAATCACATGCCGAGACGCTGCCCGCCAGGGCCACCTGCCCGGAGGGCCGAGCTGTAGAGGGCGTGCCGAAGGCACGCCTGGAGCAGCTCGTTTTGTATATAAATAATTTAAATATAAATAAGTTTACGTCTATGTTTACTTGCATCAAGCAGTGGACAACCTCTTTGTTTTCTCTCTATGAATCAACAACTCTGCTACTCTCGGCAAAATAAAAACTTTTCAATTATATTGCATGATAATCAGGGTATAAAACTCTACTGGAATCCATTGTTAGGTTTACGGGGGGAAATTTTGTCTAACAGTGTTATCACTCATGGTAAAATTAAAATAGTCTAGCCAAGTACTAGTCGGACTCGCATTACCGATAGTTCCGCTATTATATTATCAGGGCCTCGCCACACAGAAAGCTAATGCATGCGCCGCATACGGGCGGGAAAAAAAGCTGGGGCTTTAAGACTAAAAATACCATAAATAGACAGAACGGCAAGCAGAGATGTATAAACAAAAACAGGGGTTTTCATGCGGTCATATTGAAGAGTATTCAATTAAGACAACCTCGGTATTAAAAACAAAAATAAAGATACATAGTGTCGGTATTACGCTAATTCCCTAACTTTATTTTCTTTTGCACACGGGCGGCGAATTAGCATGGCGCGTTCCTGCAACCTTATATATCTTCCAAAATACTTGAAATCTTTATTATTATTTGATTTATGGCACTTTTAGTTGCCGAGGCTATATGAGTCTTAAAAAAAGATTTTTTAATTAAGCCTATAAAGCAAGATCTTTTACGATTCGGGAACACATTATAAAAACTGTTCGGTTTTCGCGACCCACCAGTAAAGAAATAAACTGCAACGGATCGTTGCTAAACTTTATCCAAATTCATTTGAAATATTAATATGTTTATTCCTTTATATAAATCAGATATCACTTGCAATTTGCAGTTCATGTTGACTTTAATTCAAAAATAATGATCGATTCTCATTTAACAGTCGAGGAATAACAATTCTACATTGGATTTTTGACATTTCGGTTATTATTGGTAATCATTGCTTAAGACATGGAGGAATCGACTTAAAATCAAAAATAGCGATTGATTCTCATCTAATACTTGAGGAATAATAATTCTACCTTAGATTTTTGACCCTTCGATTATTATTGGTAACCACTGCTGAAGACATGAAGGAATCGACTTAAAATCAAAAATAACGATCGATTCTTATCTAATACTAGAGGAATAACCTTATTGCATTCCATTTTTGATGTTTTGACTATTAATGGCAACCTCTACTGAAAACGTGGAAGAATCGACTTAAAATCAAAAAAGACTAAATTCTTTTATGGCAAACAACTCAAGCTTTTTTTTATTTTTATGTTAACTCAAGATTGATAACTTAAATTTTTTAAATTGTTTTCTCGATGTTCTCACTATTTTATGTACGTTTAATTTGTTAATTGATTGAGCACTTGATAAAGTCCGGAAACGGACGAAACGTTGTGCAAAAATTAATAAAATATAAAATTTGTCCAAAATACCTATTAATTTATTAATTTTATTTAATATCTGTGTGTTATTTTCTTTTTCCTGTTTTTTTATATGTAGAATTTCTAGGACGTTAGATCAATTTTTATCCAACTTTCCACATAAATTTCACCATTACTGCCTAACCCTTTGAGGTACACAAATCTATTAATCCATTTATTAAAGTACATTTAATTTCCATCAGAAAAGATGATATGAGTGAAATGTCTAAAATCAATACTTTACTAGTTAAAAAATCTTCCAATATTGTAGAGTGAATGAATCAATAACAAAGAATGTGTGATGGAGAGATCCTATCGATATAACAGACCAAAAGACATAAATGAGAAAGAAATCGATCATATTTGATCGATTTCATCTATCTAGAGGTTCACAGTAGCTTTTTAATATAAGAAAATAACATTTTGATTAAGAATTTTGTAGTTTAAAAGAAATTGATTGAAAAGATTCAATTTCTTCTATCCGAGAGCGAATCAACTAGAAATGGCAAAAAGTTTTATTTTTTCTCATTAGATATTTAATCAAATCTATTGAAATTTCATAACTGTGTGTTATTGTCATTTATCTTTGATATCAAATAATTATTATTAGGAAATTTTCATTTTAAAGGGTAGTTTATTTCAAGTTAAATATGAAATTAATAGATATTATAAAATAATTAATTATTTAATTAATTATTAAATTATTTAATTCAATTTTGAACGAAATCGATTTAGTACTTTTGAGAAAATCGTCAAAAACACCGAAAACTGTCTATTGAAGGCCGTTTTAGAAACATTTTAAAATTCACTTCCATGTCACAAGTCAATGTTTCCTTTCACATGACTTTTATAACTTTTTCAAAGACATCTCGTGCTTTCAAAAAACATTTTTTAAACAGTTCAGATGGTTTTTGACCTTTTTCTCAAAAAGTACTTAATCAATTTCGTTCAAAATTGAATCCAATTATTAATAATTAATTCTTTTTTAATATCTATTCATTTCAAAAAAAAAAAATTCAACGGAGCTATTAGCATTTTTTCAAATATGGCCTCAAATAAAGTGCCTTTTAAAATGAAAATATTTTAATAAAAACTATTTCCCATAAAAGATAAAAGGAAATAACACAGATATGAAATTTTAAACGATTTGATTAGATATGTAATGAGAAAAAATAAAACCTTTGGCATTTTTATTTGATTCGCTACCGGCAGAGTAGAAATTGGATCTTTCCATAAAATTTTTTTCAACTATAAAATTCTTATTCAAAATGCTATTTTCTTATATTAAAAATGTACCGTGAACTACCAGATAGATGAAATCGATAAAATAAGATCGATTTCTTTCTCTTTTATAATTTTTTTGATCGGTAATATCGAGAGGAGTTGTCGCCATCAGTCTCATTTGTTACTATTGATTCTTATCCATTCACTCTACAAAAACTATCTTTAAACTCGTAAAATAATGATTTTTAGACTTTTCACTCATATGAACTTTTCTGTTGGAAATTATATCTTCTTTAATAAAGGTCATTATATAAATTTGTGTGCCTCAAAGGGTTAGGCATTAATGGTTAAATTTATG
This sequence comes from Forficula auricularia, assembly GCA_024734495.1. Classification (NCBI taxonomy): domain Eukaryota; kingdom Metazoa; phylum Arthropoda; class Insecta; order Dermaptera; family Forficulidae; genus Forficula; species Forficula auricularia. The sequence continues at coordinate 2,997,686 of JALMQS010000187.1, read as the reverse complement.
TGTAAAGTTAGATAAATACTGCTATAGAGCCCAAGATATTCTACATATTAAAAATTTCTAATAAATGAACATTTTGATATCTTAATTTCCTAAAAGATAGTTCATTATCTTTAATTTGCTCCGATGGCTATTTAAGTATTACTATTTAGATATTACGCCCTTGAACAGAAGCCTAAAAATGTATTAATAAAAGAATAAAATAAAAAAAAAAAAGGAAAAAAATTAAAAAAATCGATATACTTATAGTAAATTTTAGTGGATAGGCAATTTTTGTCACTGAACGGTTTGAGCTAAAAACTTGAAACTAGCAAAGAGGTGCGGTATTATTCATATAAGCCTGTTGTCAAATCTCAACTAATTACAAAGAGGCTATTAATCTAGAAAGGTGAAATTCGAAACAACAAACAGCCCTTCCTTTTTGGAAAAAAAAGAAAAAGACAACTCAAGAATTTTACCCTATTTTGGCCTATAAAATGAATAGAACATACACTTTATTCAGTCAGAAGGATTTCTCTCACGGGTTAAGTCAACTTCCCAGAAAACTTGGGTTCAACATCTAAATTAATCCCGGCCAATCGACTATTGCTTATTATAAAACATTCCAATACAGAAAGATCCGATTTTTTCTGATTTTCTACAATTCTCATTTGAAAATTCTGAAGCTACAAAGGCCAAAATTTAATCCCTCTCTGTATTAAAATTATAAACATGATTAAAAAGCCTACTTTAAAATTTTAAATAAGTTTTTGAATTAAGAAAATATAGATCTAAGAAAAACATATATTAGAGAGAAAAAAAGATTAAATTCGTTAAAATTAGATGATAAATCAAATCAAAAACACTATTAAAAAGTAAATATAAATATATACCTATAGATTGAATATTTTCATAAGGCGCTAAAATAAATTATATAAACCAAAACGAATTTAAGCTAATATTCACTCCGGAAAATTTATTATATGTATTATACGTGTTCTGAGCTTTTTATGTATCTTTAGAATTTAAATTCGCTTGCTCTTTTGTTAAATAATTATTGAATATGATTAAACAAATGTACTTGTTTTTAAGAGTTTCGTAATTACAAAGAACCCAATAAATTTCGTCATGGCCGACCCGTCCCTCTTTCGTGCTTTCTACAAGACATTGATGAAATTACATAACCTTACCTATGCTTTTAAATAAGCCAATGAGATATTCAAAAAACGTCAGAGTATGATCGTGAATGCGATTCGCCTGGATGTTATTGATATGCTTAGGAGAAGATAAAAAATTCAATCTCTTGATTTTATAAAAAAAAAACAACAAAAAACAGATGGTGGTGTTGAAACATGAATGAATATGAATTAGGGATGTTACGGAGCTTCAAATTCGACTCCGAAAGGTCGGCACTTCCGATTGGCTTTGCACCTCCGGATCCAACTTAGGCTCCGAAAATTTTGAATCGGAGGTTATAATGAAGATCGAGAGACCGGCCAGAGCAAGTGCACCTGCAAGTTTAGACTTGTCGGCCGGATAATGCGGGTGTGATTTATAAGCCACATGCTAAAATTATAGCCAGGCGCTATTATAATAAACACAAGCTAATTTTTGCTCTATTTGTTCTTTTTTTGCGTTTGGAGCGCTTGGTTCTACAAAAAATACCCAAATTGATTTAAAATTTTCAATTAAGCATATTTTTCTATTGTTGCATGTTACTTACGTATGTGTAAGTATTATTATTTATATTTGTCTGATTAAAGAGACTGATTACCGAATTATATTTCTATTATTTCATTAGGCCTGCCCTTAACAGTTAGTTAAATACATTTCTCTTCTACTCCGACTCCGTCTCTGACTCAGATAAATCAAATTTAAAATCTCCGCTTCCGTTAAACCCACCTCCGTAACATCCCTAATCTGAATCAGAAAATCTTGTAAGCGTCCGCGCTATCACCATCATAGTTAAATGACTACAATAATTCGATAGAAACCTAGTAGTCTTATTCCCACTTGAAGTTATAGGGATAGATAGTGAGACAACCGAGGGGTGATCCGCGATTGGAAGTAGGTGTACACCTCTTTGGAAGTATTTTGGAAGTACTTGGAAATATTTGGAAGTACAAGTGGAAGTAGGTGTACAGCATATTAGGTCGCGGTTCACCCATCGGGGACAACCAAGTCTTATTAAAAAGTTTTTTACTAACTCTGGTCAGGGACCCTAATAAGATGATGTGTGTCACCACATGACTTTTTCTCAACACATACTAAAAAAAATATTTAATAAAAAATGTTTTATCCAGATATGTGTACTGGGTGATAATATTTGTTTTAATTTTATAAAATGAAAAGCCGGCCAAGTGCATGTTGTAACGAATACCGAGGGTTATTCCGTAACTTATAACTCCCAAAATACTTGAAATACATATAACATTTGTTCTTACTTGTCGTTGATAAGGAGGGAATTGGTGAACTCATGGAATTTGTTCATAATTTTAAGTTAGGTAATTTCTAAACCCAGACAGGTACAATAAACAACCTGAAGCTTCTCACACTGCCAATTTAAAGTGAAATAAATTAAAAAATCAACTTAAAGGGATCTTTACAAGGATATCACACTTGATGATAAAACATATTTTTTTTAATTTTTGATCTCATGACCTTCCCTAAAATAATCTTTTGATTAAAATTGATTGATTGATTTACGGGAAAATGAATAGATACAACTTTAAATTTCAAGTTTTGTTTGTATTTATTTTACGATCTTCAATGCTCTGACAGACATTATAGCGGCACTAATAGGGTCCTGTTTTACATTTTAAACGGACTCTAAAAACCACTTACTCAATATTATGAATTATTTCTTGACTTTACATTTGATATTGTTCTAATTAATCAGAAACACAAGCCAACATATAATCCCTCCGGGTTGTTAGAAATAAGCTATAATTGGCTAAAATGGGAAAAAATGAAGAATGATTTATAGGACACCAGGTGACAGAGAGCCCTGAGTAGATTCAAATATCAAGGAGATTATTTCAAGCTCTCCCTCTATTTTTGATCTTGAAATCCCTCGAGTACCTAGAGTGACGGCCGGTCTTGTGCAAGTCAGCTTTTTTCATATTCCTATGTTCTGGATGATGGTACCTAATCATTCGGGTTTGGATATAGTAGTTAAAAATATTTTTTACTTTTTAAGCTGGCTATACACTGAAATAGCATAGAAAAATATGTTAATAATAAATATTAATCGGGAGAAAAAGTGAAAACTTTTTCAAACTCGATATATTGTCAGGAAATTTTAGTGATTTAACAATTTTTTATAAAGTTGAAACTTTGTACAGAGATACATTTTATTAATACAAACTATGATTCTTCATGTAACAATTCTATTTTTATTATTTTTTTTTTATTTTTAATATTTTTGAACAGAAAGTTCTAAAGAAAGAAAGCCCAATATCTAATCTGTTATTTGTATTAGAGTATTAGAAATAGAAAGCAAACTGACTATGACTTTTTATTCTTGAGTTATCGTGGGTATATGAATCTAAAGTGACAGACAAATAAACAAAAAATATCATTCTTGAAAATCATTTCTCTTTATTTATCATAAGACTGGTTTGAAGCAGCCATTCGCTTTCATTCAACTCTATCAAACTCTTTCACTTTTCTACAAAGTGTCATATCTAATATTTTTTCATTATCTGGGAAAATACTCTAATCTAGATCTCAACTTTTCTTTCCCATTTCGCATTCTAAAATATCTCTTTAATCTTCGTCAAGTTTCAGAAATTTTTAACATTACTACTTATACTCACTGATAGTAATGGCAATTTTTTCGTCGGCCTACAATTTGAGCTAGAAAGTTGAAACTTGGTCCAAAAGATATACTGTAGCTTTATAATACAAACTTGTGGGTCAAATTCTACTCAAACAATCAAGAGCTTTATATTATAATTGATTTTGAATCACAAAAGATCTGAGGCTAATCAATTTTATAACTTTTAAGCAGTTAGGTGTTGAGTTTCTAGGTGAAGCATTTTAATATAATAATAAAACTTTAGCAAGATGGGAGGTAGGTTTCACAAAAAAGAAATAAAACAAAGATTGAGTTTTATTTCTTTTTGTAGAAACCTACCTCGCATCTTGCTCAGAGTTTTATTATTACTACTTAATCGAATTTTCTTAATACAATCAATTGGCATTACAACAAACTATCTTCAAACTTCTGTTCTTGAGTTATCAGATTTCAGAACACAAAATCATTGAAGATTTTTTTTCATCATTTCAAACATCTGTAAACATCAATTTGCTATAAAATTGAAATTTTTTTGGATCAATTTTAGTCACAGAGGGTACAGATTAAAGGAACGAACTTTAAATTTTGTTTCAGGAGAATAGTGTGAGGTTCAAGATAAATATATTAAATTTTTTAACGAACTTAAATATTAATTTAAGGGGGGGGGGGGGGGGTGTAACAGCGCGTGTAGCATCACTGCTTTGGCATCGTTGCTCTGATGATGACAAGAGACCCCAAGTCCTATTATTTTATATTATAATTTATTTTGAAAACTAAAACATTTTTATTTTAGAAGCTCGATTGACCAAAATGCTTTTAGTCTTCTTTTTTTGTCATTTTTCTATATTTTCACCATTTTTCTTACATTATTTATTTATTTTATTTTTTGAATAAAAAAATCAACTCTCTCCAAAGGATGAAGGCTAAAGGCTTGTCGGTGGTATTTTTATAAGGTGGTAACTTGGAAAGTGCCTTCGCTATTCGCCTTTGATCTGCATGAGGAAAAAATGACACGGGAGTGGAGAATCGCTCTTGTGTTCTTACCTAATCCCAACTGATTTGGTAAAGGATACATTCTCACAAATATATCATCTATTCTTTGATGCTAAAAATATCAATATTCCAAATAGAAATTTTGAATTCTATTCATATGAAATTTTATTAAAATTATTTAACATTCCACCTCGTATTCAGACTCATATTGCATTTTCCCATAGATTAAGTGAGCAAAATTTGGTTGAGATAGGGCCAAAAGCCTTAGAATTTTCATTTTTTGACCATCCACTCCATTCATGTAAGCTGAACCACTTTTTTGATTCTCCATATACTGGGCTAATAAAGAAATACGTTGCTTTTATATTTTAATAATTATTATAGGGCAGTTAAATTAGAAAAAAAATATTAATCGGTAAAGATCTGAATTTTGGTATACATGTTTATTATGGCTTCCCATTGAACATACTAAAAGCCCTCTTTCAAAATCTGTTGCGATTGATCCACAATCTTGAAAATGGGTTAACTTTTTCAGTTTTTTGCCTATGCTAAAACTGATATGAAAAAAAATGTTCAGATAAAAAAATATAGTTTATTAAATTTCCTATAAAAAAAGCATATTAACATTTTTTTGTATCTCCAATACTTTAGCTGTAAACCGTCGTTGAATAGAGAAGAATTTTCTGAAGGTGTGATAACGATGTCGATTTAAAGATCTCTCACTAGCAGGCGCATTATACAGGGTGTTTCTAAATTGATGCGAAATATTTTAAGGGGTGATTTTTCAGCAAAAATTAAGGGGGTCTTTCATATAATTTTTTGTTCAAAATCCCTCTTCCTCCTCCAAGTTTTAACCCTCTAAAGTTAGGGCTGCAGCCGTAGGGGGTAACAATGCTAGATTTGGCTGTAACTTGGAGGGAAGGGATTTTGAACAAAAAATTATTTGAAAATCGCTCCTTAAAATATTTCGCATCAATTTAGAAACACCCTGTATAATGCGCCTGCTAGTGAGAGATCTTTAAATCGACATCGTTATCACACCTTCAGAAAATTCTTCTCTATTCAACGACGGTTTACAGCTAAAGTATTGGAGATACAAAAAAATGTTAATATGCTTTTTTTATAGGAAATTTAATAAACTATATTTTTTATCTGAACAATTTTTTCGTATCAGCTTTAGTTGCCGAGATATAGGCAAAAAACTGAAAAAGTGTACCTTTTTTCCAAGATTGCGGCTCGAGCGCAACAGATTTTGACGGGGGCTTTTAGTATGTTCAATGGGAAGTCGTAATAAGCATGTATACAGAAATTCAGATCTTTACAGATTAATGTTTTTATTTGTCGAAAATTGGTCTAATTTGACTGGACTATTTAACCCATATCTTCCCAACACCAAATTGTATTTTTCATTTTTGCTGTTTACTCAACTTTAGATTTGACAGATAGATAGGGTCTGCCTCCCCCCCTGTGTATACGCCACTGTTTATGGTATGCGAAATTTCAGCCCAATCGAATAATAGAAAGTGAGTTAAAATTTGAGTACGAATGCTGTTGCAAGTTAAATTAAAACTTGTTAAAACAAATAATAATTGAAAATTATTTTTCTCCACATTTCAGGAATTTTCAACCAAAAGGAAAAAAAACTCAGTGAATTAATACTCGTATATCGGCAGGAGTCTAATAATTTTTATTTTTATTCCTTGAGTAATTTGAGTAAGATGAGAAACATCGAAAATAGACAGCTAGAGCCCTCTACAGTTGATATGATCGAACTAGTCGGCGTACCATAATGAACTTTTCGGTTTCACTTTATCACACTAACGCTCCATCCATCGCTCCATCCCCTAACTTTTATACGTATATAATATTAATAAATTCAATTTATAGTATTTTTTTATGAACAAAATCTGATACCTTTTTAATCAGAGAAGATATTTCTTGCATTTCAAAATCAATATTTGACAAAGTTGTTTTTTATGGAACTAGTGTTGTTGACTTCGCCCATCAACATCCTCCTACTTCAATATATATAGATGAGAGATAGACTAGACTGTCTTGTAACTGCCAGTCAGACTGTCGAAATGTCATGGATTTTATTTGTTCTGAACAAACACACGCTCAGACACACACACACCATTGCATATGCAACATATGACAGCACGGAAAAGAAAATGCAGATCGTTTCGTTCAAGATAGGAATCCAATTTCATTGGGCTTTTTAAAGGGCTGCTCGATATTCAAACAAGGAACCCTAACATATCCGGCAAACATACCCAGATGGATATCTATAAAGGCTTATATATGTATATAGAGAAAGAGATAGAAAATCAAGAGCGCAATGCGTACTTTTAAAACACATTTAAGATTTAAAAGAATCTATTTTATCAACAGTTTTTCCATATTTATTAGATACTATAAAAAAAACAACATATTTATCGATTAGAGGGAAATATATTATTATTTTATTTATTTATTTATTACATTTATACAAAAGTACATACCCATTTTGGGATTTGGTACAAATTATACATACAGTTCTATTAACACAATCTAATTCCTCTTTTCTTTTGCGACCTCCTCCCAAAAGAGGTGAAAAATATATAAATATTTTAAATTTAAGAATAATTTTAAGTGGATGTTTAATAGATTACGAGAAAGGGAAAACGTGATAGCAGCGCAAAGAAAGAAAATATAGATTCTCACTGAGATGTTTCGGCAAAATTTTGTCATCTTCAGACACAAAGTTAAATCTTATTTATTTATTAAATAATTGATTTTTCGTATCAAATATAGCGCTCCCAAAAAAGATTTCAGGGAGGGGGGGGGGGCATAGCTTGGAGACAATAATTTCATTATTAAATTTTTAATTTTTTTCACAAGTACAATACACTAATACAGTAGTGCTTAAATATAAAATACTTGCGGTACATTAAAAATAGTTTTGTGTAGGCCGGGCCGGAAGTCAGGGCTGTTACAGAATTTGTTATTCGATCCCAGGGAAGGGGGAACAGTTTTCACTCTCCCTATTAATATAACATTATTAATTACTAAGAGAATACTAATATTTTTACACTGATATGATCACAATAAAATTAAATAAGTGTTCGAATTGACCCTAAAAGTAGACTTTGAATTGCTAAGGAAATCACAAGAGGGTTGTTATCTACTAGATCCGAGATGGAGTGAATTATTTTTAATTATATGTCAGAAAGATACTTTTCACCCCTTCGGAAATCGACCCCGAGTGTCAAAATGAGTAATCCAGACCAAATGCTATACTATTATGTGAATCCCTCTCTGATATATGTATCGCGCTAAATATTTCCCTCAAATCTTGATTTGTGAAATTTCACTGTCTAGAGATTCTAAATTTAAGCACAGTGTAACACGTTAGCCACTCACCTCGTTTACAAATTATTTTTCCTGAAATAGTCCTCAATTTCTCAATTCTTTTTCGTATCTCAATACCTTCATGCGACCAAAATGTAAACATAGCATGAATTTTTGAATCAGAATATCGCGAATCATAAGATCATCTTGTCTTATAATTTCTTTTTAAGAGTTTACAATATTTTTTTAATTTTTTTTTTTTTTTTTTTTATTAGTTATTTTATAATTTTACATTTCTCCATGCTGATGGCTGGAGAGCTTAAAACTCGTCTCTCAACTCCAATTGACAACTGACCACCCCAAGTGGGCTTCAGCTTAGAACTGCCAACTCTCTGACTGACTCAAGACTGCCTGAAGAGTCGAAATTTTAAGATTACTTCTCATAGGCCAAATTCTTAATTAGCGGGGCGTATCTTAAAATCATTCCTCCCATTTCTAGAAATTTCCCACGCAAAAATGACATTTACAATCGACATGTGTTAAGAGCCATTTGACATTTAGGTCCAGGAAGTTGTAAAATCCCTTACCCATTGTGAAATGGTCATATTCGAGGATCAAAAAGGGAAGCCGATTGCCAAAATATTACCCTTAAGAATAATTATATTTATTTAAGGAAAGAATTCTCGAGGGGCACAACAACGTGATCTTTCTTGTCCTGTATGCTGGTTAGTTCGTTAATCCAGTGAGAAGAACGTTTGATGTCCTCAGCGTGAAAGTGGCATATGAAAAAACATATGTCACCTTTTTTCAAAGTTTCGGAGATTAGACCATCTATTTCTCCAATTTATATTACTTTATGGAATTCTATTTTTACACAGTATGTGAGTCTTCGAATAAAGGTATCCTTCCGCCAAAAAAATTATGACTGATGATTGACTTAGTTTCGATATCAGATGAAAACCTGGATATTCTACAGGACTTGGCTGTTTAATTTATTTATTTTTATAGCAACTCCCAATCACATAAGGATTTTACCATTAATTATTATCAATTATTATTGAAAAAATACGAATTTAATTAAGAAATATGAAAATTAAAATATTGTAGACATCAAAATTTCTATTCAAGCTTTTTAATATTAAGCGCCTGAGGATGCAACCAGCACAAAAGATGGTTCTATTTGAATGCATAACTTAAAACAACACAGGAGCGCTGAATCTAAGCCAAGCCAATTAACATCAGAATCTAACTTGCCATGTACATTGAAGATGGTTAATATTTTTGAAAATATTCCCTGCAATATGCAAAAATGTTACTTACCCTTATTTTTGCTTGAAAATTGCCTGGAAAATTGCTAAGATGTTTCCAAAGGAGTGGTTAAAAAATAAAGTTGGGTGAATGTACTAACTTAGTTCTATCACTTATATCTATATAACAATAAAAAATATTTCCCTATCTATTGACAATTTCAGATCTTCTATCTCCAAGCTTATAAACGTTACTTTCACTTGTCACAACTAGGTGAAAATAAATAATACCTTTAATTTTTTTATTTTTGTTACCTGAAAACTTTTCCATCTGTTTTAAATATTTTTTTTTGTTTTTTTATAAATTTTATTAAACCAATTATTTTACATGAATTAATGTATACATTGTATTGAGCTTCGACTCCGGAGATTACTTCTCCACCATCGAGTGTCCTTGATCATCTTTTTAGTCGTTGTTTTTAATAAGAGGAAAAAACTAATTAAATAAAAAAAACCTCTTTTCCGATAATTATTCCAATTCCATATTCAATCCGATCCTCGTCTCAGTTCTGTTTTAAAGATTATATACTAATATCTAAATTAATTCTTATTTTAATTTTTAAGAAACTTGGTGTCGGTTTTAGGTGAAACATTTTAAATAAGAGTTGAACTAAACTACTACTTTCAGATAAATTTTATGTGAAATCTACTTAGTAGGTCAATCAACTCTTTTTTTATTTTACTTTCTTTTCAAAATATTTAATATTCAAGTTGAGTCATTTCTGGTATAGTATAAACATAGAATTTAAAAATGATTCTTATTTAAGATTACAAATGGACATAAATTTTCTTCCTTCCGTTTCCTGCCTATCCGAAATACAAGTTAAAGAGACGCGTGTGCTGTTCTTGCTTCTCTTTGGCTTCTGCTTTAATATCGACACAGGCCGAAGAAAGAGACGGAGATAGATAGATAGTGAGAGAGAGAGAGAGCTGTCCAGGCTCTTTCTCTTGGTTGGTCCTCTAAACTCCTTATTCCTTGCACCCTACCACCCTTCCACCTTCTCAGCCCTTTAACTTCTTCCTCAAACACTTGGAAACGTCATGTAATTTATCGGCACTTCCCCTTAGCCAAACGACAACAGATAAATCATCGTTTACAGTAGTATCCGGATTACTCTACTTTGTCTAGTACAAAATTTCTCCAAGATTTTATTCTCATTCAACGACAATAATCGTCAATCTTAAATTTATTCCTTGCAAATTAAAAATTCTATGTCCATATTGGCAATATTTTATTTTATATTATAAGTAATATCTTTTGAAGAGACGGATGAATAAAATAAATTCATTGGACCGTCACTTTCATCTTCTTAAGAACCGATTTTTCGGATGGTCTTCTCTTTTTCTTCAGGGCTTAAAATGGTCAACGAAGGAAACATACAGGGAACTTCTTTCTTCAGTAGTGATTGAATAATTTATAATTAAAAAAATTCTATTGATACTTCTGTCAAGAAATGGTAATATTCGAGGACTGCTGAAGGAGAAATGAGAGTTTTCTGTATGTTAGCCCTTTTACCATAAACCCTGAAGAAGAATGGATGAACCTCCGAAAAGTTGGTTTTAAGAGGAGAAAGTGACGTTCCAATTATTGTTTTATTCGGAAGTTTATTTTTCTTCATCCATGTGCTGCCTTCCATCAATTATCCATTGAAATAATATTTTATATCTGTTAATTTATAATAATGAACCAATTAGTATGAGATATTGGATTGTAAACATGGCGGATTTTGTGCCGAAAAAGAGCATTTGCGGGAGGTGATGTTGCACTATTTTTTAATGAAGAAATCGGCTTCGGAAACGGCTCGTATTCTCGGGGGAGTTTATGGGGACCATGCTCCATCTGAAAAAATCTGCCAACGTTGCGTTGGTTTGGACGGTTTCGAAGTGGAGATTTTGATGTGAACGATAAGGAGCGGCCTGGACAGCCGAAAAAGTTTGAGGATGCTGACCTGGAGGACTTGCTGGCAGAAGATCCGCGCCAATCGCAAGGAATGCTTGCAGAGAGACTCGGATTAGGCCGCAGAACAGTTGGTGACCGGCTGAAAGCATTGGGAAAGATCTACAAGGAAGGCAGATGGGTGCCACATGACTTGAACGACCGGCAAATGGAGAAGCGAAAAATGATGGCTGAAATCTTGCTGGTTCGTCAAGAAAGGAATTCGATTCTGTATCGTATCGTCACGGGAGATGAAAAGTGGATCTATTTCGACAATCCCAAGCGCAAAAAGTCATGACTTTCATCTGGAGAAGCGGCACCATCGACCCCACGGAAGAATCGGTTCGGAAAGAAAACAATGATGTGCATCTGGTGGGACCAAAAATGTTTGCTGTATTATGAGCTGCTAAAACCGGGCGAAACTGTTGATGCGGGCAGCTACAGACAACAATTGATTAATTTGAATCATCATAATTCAACATGAACATTTATTAAATTTCATTTATCCATTTCAAAATTTTCTATTATTAATACGAAGGAGCTAAACATAAAAAGATAAATTATATTAATTTCTCAATCCTAAACACTAAAATACCCTGTATATAGTTTTGTATATATCATATGTATATTTCTTGTATGTATAATAGTTTTATCTGATGACTCGTGTATCCAAAAAAAAAATATTTTTTATATAAATATTGACAAATTCCCAGTGAGTAGAAAAAGAAAATTATAATTGATTGATGTACTCGGACAAGGTCGATTTAATATTGTTAGCATTGTTTGTCATTGTTCAGCTCTGAAGATGGCTATAACCAATAGCTGAAACGTTAGCGGGAGTTCATAAATAAAAAGAAATAAATGAAAGCTGCACGTCTCTGATTTAAACCCTTACTAAAATAATAGCTAGCTGCGACGCGATGCCCGCCTTCAGCGGGCCTCTTGCCAACCAAGGGGGTTTCGTGTCAACTTTTCCCTCAATGGAAGCAAGCTGCCAAGTTGAATTAATGATTTCTACTGCCACAGGAGATCTCTAGCTAACTTGGTTGTTATTTTATAATAAAACAATTCTTCGGTTGTCGGTATTCTTGAGTGTAATGAATCTCATATTAAATAAACACTTTCACTCCAATCAGTTATCTCAGGTAATTTATGATAGCGTCGATTCTCGATAATTCGAAATACAAGGGACTACAATAAAAATTCGAATTATCAAGAGGAAAGAAAAAAATTCAAATTATTAATAGTTTTTATTATATTTTTGAAAATTTCTATTGGCTTACATAAATTTTATATATAGCCTCGAGTAAAAAAGTAAAAATAATGAAAACGACAAAAAAGAAAAAAAAATTGGTAACGTACTAACAGACAAACAGACATTTGACAAAACAATTACTATCTCGAAAAATACAATTTTTTCGATGTTTACTTATTGGGGCTTTTTTGTAGATCAAAATGCCATGGTTTTGCTCAATTTTTTTAATCAAAATAGTTTCCGCCGTTTTTGAGATATTTCGAAAAAAAGAAGCAAAAAACCACTTTTTTCATTTATGATTACAATACTTGACCATAGCATGTATGATAAAGTAAAAAATTACATATGTATTAACATTGCAATAGAAAAATAAGTAAACATTACGCGGAAAATGAGGAGTAAACATTTCTAGGAAAAATTCGAATTATAAAGAGGGGAAGTGGCCTAGTTCGTATTATAGAACGTTCTCTCCCCTTCTTGTTACGAAAAGAATTTCGAGTTATCGAGCGTATCAAAATACACAACATTTTTTAGATTTACCGAAGTTAATAGCTGAAGAGTCCGAATTATCGAGAGTTGACTGTATTACTTTTTTTACATGTTTCAGGTTTTTTGTATACCTATCCTCAGTTTATTTCATTAAATTCCCCTCTTTTTCCCTTTCCGAAAATCTCAATATTGAAATTGATTATAACATTTTAGTAGACAGTTTAGATAGAGATTTTTTTTCGTCATTAAGCAAACTTTCAATCATATTCAAATAAAAACAATTTCAAATGATTAAAATCAATCAATTGTATCAAATATACCAATACATTTTTTATTTGAAAATTCTTTTTAATTAAAATCAACAGGACATTAATTTATTGTTTGATTTTATTGGTTTTAAAATTGTTTTTATTTGAATATGATTGAAAGTTTGCTTAATAACGAAAATATTTTTCTCTCTCTAAACTGTCTACTAAAATGTTATCATCAATTGTCAATTTTGAGATTTTCGAGTTGGGAGAGGAGGGAGTTTAATGAAATAAACTAAGGATAGGTTGACAAAATTCTGTAACATGAAAAAAAGAAATATCATAAAAGGGATAACTGATTGAATTGAGAATGTTTATTTAATATGAGATTCATTAGTCATAGATCACCCCAAAGCTTCGATTTTTCATAATTATATTGATACAAAAAAGATGTTGCACCAAAAAGATGGAACCTCTGTAGTCCAGGATAGACCCTTGCATCATGAAAGGAAGTAGAAGAAATTTCAGGCTTTGGATCTGAGTTGAAGATATCTTTGTATTATTTGTAAGAAACACGTGATTTTCAAACGCTCAGCTTCTCTTCAATGTCAAATTAGATATAACTTGAACAAACACCAATTCGTTTATCTCTATGACTTCTAGAAACTAGAGCTCGTTTCTTGTCTCCGTCTTAACATTCAGTCATTCAAGACCAGGATTCAGAGGTACCTACCCTACATCTGAAAGTTTCTTCGGTTCTTTTCATGATTTAGGGAGTTACCCTGACTTAAAAGGGCTCAGTCTTATTGATGACTTTTTTGTATTTTTATGAGTGTAAACATCGTATTCTAAATTTAGAACCATAACATATTCTAAGGCAAAGTAAAATGTCAGTAATATTGATGAACTTATATCGGGTGTTTTTAGAGGTATAGAACTTTGAATTGAAATAAAACACAAGAAAATCTTTTTAATGTCCATCAATTTGGCTTTATTGGAAGGATAATTTTATGCCATTAATGTTTAAATATGATTTCGGGCATGTGGCCGCCGCGGCTGAGCTCGAATAAATCCAATTCTACAGGTCAATTTTCAACCACTTTTTCGAGCATATGGGGCCGTATGTTGGCAATAACGCCACGAATGTTGGCTACGTCAACAAGCAAAATTGCCGCATTTGGAGTGAAGAGAATCCACATGAGACCCTTGAGACGCCATTACATCCACAAAAACTGACTGTTTGGTGTGCTCTATGGGCTGGTGGAGTCATTGGGCCATACTTCTTCCGAAATAATGCTGGAGAGTCAGTTACCGTTAATGGAGACCGGTATAGAGCCATGATAACCGACTATTTTGTTCCCGAATTGGATGGCATGAATGTGGATGAGTTGTGGTTCCAACAAGACGGCGCTACATGCCACACAGCGCACGTCACATTCGATGAGCGCATAATTTCGCGGAATGGACCTGTCAATTGGCCACCAAGATCGTGTGATTTGACACCATTGGATTATTTTCTTTGGGGATATGTGAAGTCGCTCGTCTACGCCAACAAACCAGAAACGTTAGGGGACTTGGAAGCCAACATTCGTGGCGTTATTGCCAACATACGGCCCCATATGCTCGAAAAAGTGGTTGAAAATTGGACCTGTAGAATTGGATTTATTCGAGCCAGCCGCGGCGACCACATGCCCGAAATCATATTTAAACATTAATGGCATAAAATTATCCTTCCAATAAAGCCAAATTGATGGACATTAAAACGATTTTCTTGTGTTTTATTTCAATTCGAAGTTCTATACCTCTAAAAAAAACACCCTATATAATCAGAGCTCTTTTTCCCAATGAAAATAGACTTTGTGCTACTACCAAGAAGGTGGCACATTATTGGTTGAAATAATTATATATAACAAATTATTGTAACGTTAACTTAAGTTTTATCTCTCTCTCACATAAATTCAGTTCATATTAATTAAACTAATATGCTAGTTGCATTTTAGAACAATTCAAACAAGTTGAAATGCTGAGAAGGGAGAAATTCAGCCTTAATTAGAAAGCCATTCATTAATTTCCACTCTAGAAAGAGAGTCTAATTCTCAAACTGGATGAAATGTTAGAATTCGCGTGATTCGTTTTCCTATTTACATTAGCACCTAAATAAACTCAATAGCAAAATAAAAATGTAAAATCGATAATTAAGACAAAAAGCAGTCAACTATGATTGAGACTCGGATTCCGAGGGCTCTGTGAATAAAAAATATATGTATAATTTTCTTGATTGTAGAATTAAATAATATTTCCATAAAAAAGACCAAGGCATACACTTTTTTGCATGAGTAAGAAAAACTATTAAATCTCACAAAATATAGTCGAACCCCCTAATTGAACTTATATAAAAAATCTATATTATAGAACTTTTTGAGGAGCATAGAATTTTCATTAGAAAAACAGTTTCTGAATATTGAACAAAAATTTTTTTCGACACTGCTTTAGATTTATTCCTAACGTTCTTTGAAGAAATTTTTACTTCTGAATAAAAGCGAACATTATTTTGAAAAAAATAATTTTTAAGAAAAAAATAAAACCGACTTCAAAAAATTAAATGCAATAAATAAAATACACTAAAAGGTATAAAATAATTATTATCTTATTTAGTTACAACTAAACGATGAAATATTAACATGAAATTACTTTTTGAAGTCGGTGCCAAACATATACCTTTTATGAATCGAACTCGACGGATCTTACTTAGTACGTTTGGAGGGTATGCTCGCTTATAGGTATAGTTTGTTTGGTATCGACTTCAAAAAGTAATTTCATGTTAATATTTCGTCGTTTAGTTGTAACTAAATAAGATAATAATTATTTTATACCTTTTAGTGTATTTTATTTGTTGCATTTAATTTTTTGAAGTCGGTCTTTATTTTTTTTTTAAAATTATTTTTATTTTTGTCTTTTAAGTGATGTTATTAATAGTGATCATATCATCAGAACTTGACCAAATTAATATGGCACCATCCCTAAGATAATTCCTTTCAAAAAAAAAAAAGAATCATCGAAATCTGTTCATAAACAAAGAAGTTAGGCCTGAACAAACCTAACAAAAAAGGTCTAATACCAATAAAAAAAAATGGGACCAATCGGAAGCTAGACTGAACCAAATGCAAAAAGAATTTTCAAAATCGGTTTACAATTGGCTGAGATATGAGGTAACATAGACACAAAACAAAACAAAACAAAAAAAAACAATAAAAATTCAGTCGAATAGAGAACCTCCTTCTTTTTTGAAGTCGGTTAAAACTGAAACTGCTTCGGCAAAAGATTATTTTCAAAAATAGATTACCAACCACTTTGTCCAAAAATAAATAAAAATTTCGTTTATTTTTTTTTTTGTGTATACGAAGATACATTTTACTTTACCATTGTAATTGTGCATGAAAAAAGTGGGTTTTTCCTTTTTTTCGAAATATCTCAAAAACGACAGAAACTATTTTGATTAAAAAAATTGAGCAAAACCATGTCATTTTGCTCTACAAAAAAGCCCTAATAAGTGAACATCGAAAAAATTATATTTTTCGAGATAATAATTGTTTTGTCAAAATGTCTGTTAGTCTGTCTGTTATTCTGTTAGTCTGTGCATTACCAAATTTCTGCAGACGAGCTAGCTCAAAAACTAGTTTGAATATCGAAACCAAATTTCACAAGAAGTTTTGGTCCATTGAGCTTAAGAACTGATTAGATTTTGGTGCATATCGATCCAAAATTAAGGGGGGTGGAGGGGGGTTAAAAATTAAAAATCTAGGCCATTTGAGCAAACTCAACCAAATTTTGTATACATAATCAGTGGACCCCAGAAGGATAAAAATGCAAAAACTAACCGCCAAAAACGGGGAGAAGGGGAGGTCAAAAAATGAAAATCTTGTCAATTTACCAAACTCAACCAAATTTTGAATACATAATCAGTGGGACCCCAGAAGTCTAAAAATGCACAAACTAAACACCTAAAATGGGGGAGGGGGGGGTATAGTCAAAAAATGAAAATCTAGGCTCTTGTACCAAACTCAACCAAATTTTGTATACATAATTAGTGGGCCCCAAGGAGTCTAAAAGTGGAAAAACTAACCCCCCCTCCCCTACATGATTATAAATGATTTTATTAATTATTAAATTTAAGAGAGGGGCCAGGTTGTATGGTAAAGTCAAGTGGATTGCCACATCAGAACAGGTCAGTTTATTTAAGAAGTTTTTAAGCAAACTATAATTATATTGTATATTTTTAAAAATAAATTTATTTGATAGTTTAATTTTGTTTAATCCTTCTTTAAACTTAAAAAATTACATAGTTTTTTTTTTAGTAAGAAAATAACAAATTTGCTATAATATTCCTGTATACATATGGTATGTACATATAAGGAAATTTCTACCTTCAAGAAATAGAGGTTCTACTGTACTTGAAATACTAAAATTGTTTCCATAAGCCGAATTCAATGACTGAAATTAAATAATTCTTTCACAATTTCAAATTTTCATAATAAATAAAAATCGTATAAAAATTGACATATTAACGACCCCACACACCGTAATTTTGAAATGAATTAAAAATATATTTTTCTATTTTTAACCCAATCAAAAATTCGATCCTCTCTATGATAATCACATGATCAAAGTTTTAATAAATTTTCTATTTCAGAGAAAATGAATACATATAATTAAGAAATTTCATGTTTGTATTTTTTTTTTATTTATGAGCTCAGATTGACGGGTGGACATACAGACAAACATAAATTTTACCGATCCGAAAAGGAATTAGTTTAACTTTTTTATGAAAACTCAAAAAATGAATTCAACTATTAATTTAATAAAAAACGATTTTATTGTGAATATGTTGGAACCTGATGTATGCAAAAAAATTCCTAAACGGATTAGATCCTAGGGATCTTCGCAGAGAAGCCAGCCCGCATTCTATATAGTGTGCTACATCCAAATGGAACATTTTCCCTATAAAATAAACATATAAAAAGCCTTAGTTTGCCGTATAGATATAGATAAAAAATTATATCTTACAAAATACTTGAGGTATCCAAATCCTTCTTGAAATCGTCTAAAAATGGCTAATTTTACGTCTCCGATACTAGTATTTTATTTTATCCACGATGGGCAATACGGCTTCAGGCATTCCCGGTCGACTGGTGACATCCTAGCATATGTAACTCATATCTGGAACAAAACCCTGGAGGCCGGGAATGAGACCCTCGCGGTAGCTTTAGACATTTCAAAAGCCTTCGATATGGTCTGGCACAAAAATCTTCTTGCCAAATTGACCTCCGTCGGCCTTGCACCGAAACTCTGTAAGTCGCTCGAAAGTTTTCTTTCGGACCGTAGTATTAAGGTTGTCATCGATGGAATATCATCTTCCCCTTCCACACCAACGCTGGAGTTCCTCAGGGATCGGTTATCTCTCCTACGCTTTTTCTTATCTATATCAACGACCTTCTAAACTTGCCCTCCAATCCGGTACATTGTTACGCAGATGACAGCACCCTACATAACGCTCCTGCATCGCATAAAAACCGTGCAGACATTGCCTCTTCAATTAATTTAGACTTATGCAAACTTAGAAACTGGGGATCCCAAAACTTAGTAAACTTCAATGCAGGGAAAACTCAGTGTTGCCTTATTTCTAGGCGCGTCGACAGAAACCTCCCAAACATATCATTCGACTCAAACTCACTAGAATTCAGGGATAAAATTTCAATGCTAGGCGTAACTCTAGGGTCTGACCTTTCATGGAATGACCATATCTCAACCACTGCAAAAGCTGCAGCGCGCAAGCTTGGTCTCCTATTTAGGTCTAGACGCTGTTATACTCCCAGTCAACTTCTTATACTGTATAAGGCTCAAATTCGTCCCTGTCTCGAATATGGCTCTCATCTGTGGAGGGGTCCCTCCAAGTATTCTCTTGCTACACTGGATGCAATTCAGAAGCGAGCAATTAAACTAATAGGAGACCCGGCTCTAACCAACTCACTCGACTCCCTAGCTCACCGAAGAACCGTTTCTGCCCTTTCCCTGTACTACAGATACTATCATGGTGTCTGTTCAGTCGAGCTGAAATCAATTATCCCCCCTAATGCCCTCTTTACGAGAAACACGCGGTTTTCTAACGCTCAGCACCCCTTCGCTGTCAAATTGCATATTATGCTTTCGCAAACTCTTTTATCCCTATGACCTCCAGAGACTGGAACTCGCTCCCTGCCACCATCTTTCCCGCGACTTATAACCTTCAGCTATTTAAGACACGTATCCACAGATACCTTCGACCCCCGCCCAACCCATAAAATTCTTTCTTCTTCTTTTCACGATGGAGGGGCCAACCAAGGCCTTTAGGGGTTGCACCTTTTTGGTGTAACTCCTTCTCTCATCATTATAAATATAAAAAAATTTTAAAATTTGTTAAATTTAATGTTTTTTACTGTGAAATAAATACAACATCTCAGGACAAATAAATATTTTTCTATTTTTGATCTCACAAAAAATCGATCTTATTCAAAATAATAATCATCTGAATGAAGCGGTTATTGGTTCTGAATGATTTCTAGAATAATCTGAAATGAAAAATTCTAAAACATTGACTACTGAAATAAATTTTATTAATCGAGGATCAAATTATTTTTTCTCATTGAATGGTATTAAGCCTAATCATTAAGAACATTTATTTTAATTGATTTTTGCCCACATAATTCGCCAGTGCAATACAGGGTCATAAGAGCTATTGTGTAAAGTTTCATCAAGTTAGAATAAAGACCCTTGAAATTTATAATGAATTAATAGGACCATATTAGGTACATATCAAGCCCAAAATTTTACCTTCCCCTCTATATTAACCATGTATAGGTTTTTAATTTCGAAAACTTCTTCATTTTTAATATTTTAATCAAGAATTTTTGGCTGATTTCAACCCTGCCCCATGGGTTCGCCACTGCGAGCTATAATAATGCTCTCACAAAAAAAAGCCATGGTAGCGACACTAATAGGGTTTTGCTTTGCTTTTGTAAGTACTCTAAAAAAGCACTATATATTTATATTCCTTTTTAACTTATTACAAAAATTAACTAAAAAATCCCTATATTTTTTTCTATTGCATTTTCATGAAATAAATTCTCTTCTCTAGAACATTTTCTCTTCTTGTTTGTTATTGAACAAACAACATATTACCTAGAAATATTTTAAATAGAACGTGCATGTATCATTGTACTTAATTATTCTGAGTCAACTCCCATGTTCTACTTTATCTTTATCATTTTCAAACAAAAAAATCGACCTCATTTATCTGAGAAGCAAATGTAATTTTTGTTCATTAAAGTAACATCCCTCGTATCGCACCCCCTAGCCCTTCACCCTCCACCCCATCTCCCATGATAAAGAAACTCCAGCTGATTCCAGAATGGGCTCAAAAAATAAGATAAAAAGAAATAAGTAAAATAAAGAGAGCGAGTGGAGGAAAAGACCCTCTGGACTATCTAAATAAAAACAGAAAAGAAATGACCTGCCCCGAACCGAACTATAGTAATTGACCGTTTGCTGCCCTTTAAAGGGAGCACAGCTGAGCACAATAAATGGAAATACCCGACAACGTGGGGGTACGATAAAATACAAAATATTCTTAGTTTTAACATTAAAATAGACAATAGAGATAGTGGTTTCAAAATATAATTAATGTATTCACCATATGAATTTCATCCATTTATTTAGCAAATCAAGGAAAAATAAAAACTTTTTCTAGACACACTACTAGATATTGTACGGATTTGACAATTTCACCCAACGAACAAAAAAACCAAATAAATATGTTCACCATATGTATTTCATATTTATTAAAGAAAATTAAGGAAAAAGCAACTTTTTGTACAGATAATACACATTGAAGGAGACAATAAAAGAGTGTGTCTTCTGCTAGAAGTTTAAATTTTATTTATTTATAACGAGACTATAGTTTCATGATGATTCATAAATTAATTCCTGTGAATCCATTGTAATAGACTGATGAAGAGGGCAAAGCCCTCGAAACTATAGTCTCGTTATAAATAAATAAAATTTATACTTCCAGCAGAAGACACACTCTTTTATTGTCTCCTTCAATATATAAAAATTATGCTACTCTCGGCAAAAACTTTTGCCGCAACGCTGACGTAATGCTGCCGAGAGAGAGCGCCATCGGTATATTTGCGGCAAATTTGAAATATAATCGTGATTTGGACTCAAATTTCGAAATGAAAGACTCCAATTGATTTTAAATTAAGAAACATTAAATATATTGATAATTATTACCCCCCCCCCCTTCACCACTCAAAAATTAAATATTCAATTCGCTTTTCTTTGCGCACAGAAAAAGAAATCAATCACATCTTATTTGATTTATATATTATTTTTTAATAATTTGCCACTTTTTTATAATTTTTTAAAAATCTAAATTTTGTTATTCTTATTTTTTGATTTTTACAAAATTAAACGACTTAAGACACGCATGCCCATATGAGTTTCTCATTGGAATACTGGAGCAGCCTGTCATACAAACAACACCTGATCTCTTTTAAATATTTGGAGCCTTATATCGGTTATCGATACCAAATTTAAAAAAAATGATATAATATAATTCTCCTCCTCACACGATACCACTTATTTAAATAAATCTATTTCCACACAAAAAATATCACAATTCTGTAGATTATAGAAAAAAATACTTCCAGATTCATATCTAGAGCCTCATTTCTGTAGCTTTGTCAGGACGAAAATGAGGCGAAACTTTTAAGAGACTATGTATTTTCGGGAGTTTACAGGTATACATTTGGAGTGTGGTTTTTTAAGAGGAATAAAAATTTTGGACCGAGACGCCGCCCGCCAGGGCACTTCAGAAGGCACGCACGAAAAGCTCGTTTTAAGATAATACACATTTTGTCCACATATTGTTCAGATAAAACGTTTATTTTCTGCATTTTCGAGAGTTATAATGCCAGAAACCCCAAGATATAATTAAATGAAATACAAAGATTTTGACCCCAGAAGAAACTTTCGTTTCATGAGTTTCCAAGACACCAAGAGTACCTGGCTTAGACTCCTTCTCGAGCGAAATAATATTTTAATTAATGCCTTAGCTTATATCGAAGTAAAATAGTAAGCACCAAATTTAATACAACAGGATTTACACTGGCCTATGCAGCTTAATTTGTAAGTTTAAATAAAAATAAGACTAGAACTATCAGTTGAAGTTTTACTTTTAAACATGAAGAAAATGATTAAATATAATTCTATTTAAAATTTATATGTTTACATACATAGCTGTTTGAGTGTTTAATGGTAGGTACTATATTTTTGTTGAGCGTACTTTGTCAAAAACTACGGATGTTTACATCGGCAATTTTATATAAAGTAAAGCAGCAGTTTCCAACCTTTATGCTAACACCCATCCGTAAGAAAAAATTCCGCGTCTCCCCCACCTTTAATTTTTTTAATAGATATAAATATAGACACCGTTTAAATAATAAAAACTTTATTGCAAACAAAAAAAAAATGAAAACTACAATTAACAGAATATAACAAGGTTTTTGCAATAACATATACGTACATGTATATTTATTTTTATATTAATATATTTTAATCATTTAAATTTAAATCAACTACATCTAAC
The DNA here is from genome assembly GCA_024734495.1 of Forficula auricularia. NCBI lineage: Eukaryota > Metazoa > Arthropoda > Insecta > Dermaptera > Forficulidae > Forficula > Forficula auricularia. The sequence goes on along the minus strand of JALMQS010000187.1, from coordinate 2,974,668 downwards.
CCATCAAAATTTAATGAGAGAATTGTTGTTTATTGGTACAAAGTTTATCAAATTTATTTTTAGTTTTATTTATTTGTACATATTTTGGTATGAAAATAAATTTTTCATTAAAAAATTCTCGCCCCTCCTTGGTTGGAAGCCGCTGAGATAGTAGGTTCAAAGGCTTAGAATTTTGGGTAGTTAGTTATTATATTTCTAGTATTCTAGGCGTCTAGAGATTGAGTGTACAAAATTTGGTTCAGCTATGCCCAAAGGCTTAGAATTTACATTTTTGACCCGACCCTCTATTTTCGGTGGTTGGTTTTTGCATCAAATTGTATTGTCATGGAAACTAAATAGGTATGCGAAATTTCAGCTAGGCTTGATTTTGTTCGAATTGTGAATTCATTTCATTCCATTTTGTACTTATGATTTACAATATTACTAAATGACAATTGTTTATCTCATTAAAATTCTATAAAATAAGTTAATAATTATTATATTATAATATTTGTGAAAGTGAATTAACCAATTATTATCAATGAATTTCTGGGTTGGAAAAACTTTTTAGAAATTTTTGACTCTCCCCCTTATTTGGGTGGAGGACATTTGTTTTTCTAGGCTTCCACAGATTAAGTCTACAAATTTTGGTTCAGGCAGTTAGTAAGGGCTTAGCCGGCATACTATAGCTAGGGTGAAAATTAAGAATAAAGAGAATATAAAGAATGTGCAGTGGAACGATTTTTACTTTAGCTTACAATAATATTAGTAAAAGCATTGTATTCCTCTCTCAAGTCTATTGCTTTTTGTAGTCTTCTAGCTCCAGAGTTATAAAAGATAGTTTTTCGTGTTAATTTTGACTGACAGTATAATTAGCCTTTAAAGATAGAAATCATATCAGAGAGCGACGAAATTTGAAACAATTATACTATACAGAGTTTTCAAAAATAGAGGTCACGGATTTAAAGGTCGATAATACATCTCAAAACAATAAAAAAAGTTCATATAAACATATGTCCGAAAATGCTTAGTTTCAAACCTATAGCGATTTTAATATTTTATTTCTGTCATAGTTCATCTCATACTTTTAACATTACGATAAAATCATAGTGGCCATGTACAATGGAAAACAGTCAATTATAAATTATAAAAAATGTTCAAAATGTCACCTTGAACTTCATCACAACATTCTAATCTTCGTCTCATGGACTGACGAATACTTTCGAAAATTCCGGGTTTTCCATTATACACGGCCACTATAATTTTATGTAATGTTATAAAAAATAATTTTTAAGAAAAAATTAAAAACCGACTTCAAAAAATTAAATGCAACAAATAAAATACACTAAAAGGAATAAAATAATTATTATCTTATTTAGTTACAACTAAACGACGAAATATTAACATGAAATTACTTTTTGAAGTCGGTGCCAAACAAACTATACCTATAAGCGAGCATACCCTCCAAACGTAGTAAGTAAGATCCGTCGAGTGCGATTCATAAAAGGTATATGTTTGGCACCAACTTCAAAAAGTAATTTCATGTTAATATTTCGTCGTTTAGTTGTAACTAAATAAGATAATAATTATTTTATACCTTTTAGTGTATTTTATTTGTTGCATTTAATTTTTTGAAGTCGGTTTTATTTTTTCTTAAAAATTATTTTTATTTTTCTCTTTTTAGTGATGTTATTAATAGTGATGATATCATCAGAACTTGACCAAATTAATATGACACCATCCCTAAGACACCCCCTTTCGGATAAAAAAAGAACCATCGTTTATAAACAAAGAGGTTAGGTCTAAACAAACCTAATAACAAAGGTCTAATACCTATGAAAAAAAAACGAAAAAAAATGGGACCAATCGGAAGCTAGACTGGACCCAATGCAAAAAAATTTCAAAATCGGTTGACAATTGAAGAAGAGAAGAGGTCAGATGATGGGGCACACACTGAGACATGGGGGACTGCTTAGGGATATCGTGGAGGGGGAGGTGGGAAAGAAAAGGGGAAGGGGAAGACCCAGATTAGAATATTTCAACCAAATAATTGGGGATATGGGATGCCAGACATTTAGAGAGGTCAAACAGCTGGCGGGGGACAGAGTCGAGTGGAGACGGATTGTTGCATCAAACCAGTCTTAGGACTGTATACTCGATGATGATGATGATGGTTGACAATTGGCGGAGATATGAGGTAACATAGGCACAAAAAAAAATTCAGTCGAATAGAGAACCTCCTCCTTTTTTGAAGTCGGTTAAAAAGTATGAGTTGTACTCATGACAGAAATAAAATATTAAAATCGCTATAGTTTTGAAACTAGACATTTCTGGACATATGAACTTTTTTATTGTTTTGAGATGTAAGTATTATCCATCTTTAAATCCGTGACCTCTATTTTTTGAACACCCTGTATATTACCCTGTATATTACCAGTACCAGGTAGTTAGAAGTTGTAGAGCAAGGTTTTGGTTCGAATCGATGAACCGGAAGTAGCCCTTTAGTTTAGGTGTTTTTTGCAATATGTTCAAAACCGGTGACTGGAATTATATTTTTTTGTATGAATTTACTCCGATTGAAATTAAGATTAGGTGTGTTTAATAAATAGTTATATTTATATCACAACAGTGATAAGTCGTAAAGCAATTAAATTAAGGTAGGGTGGTCTTGGTTTATAGTGAAACATTAGCTAAATTATAATTAAAGGCATTTTTTGTTGACTTTCAGAGAAACTCAACAAAAAACTCCCCTTAATTATAATTAAATTTTAGATTTAAGTTGAGTATTGGGTAGAAGGAATAGAGCAAGACTTTTCTTTGTATTGAATGACCCTGTGCGATTATAGCGTTTTCGATTTTCAAGGGGGTAATTTAAAGTTAAGTTCTAAGTTAAAAGAACCCACGATTTTATTTTTAATACGGTGTATATGCAAATTGTTTGGGAAGATACTGTAAAAAAATTAAAGGGATAATTTCAAAAGTTTTATTTTTAAATTATTTTAGAAACTTCATTTAAATTAAGAAACTCGAAATAAAATTTATCAAGGGATATATATTAGAAATACAATTTAATTAAACTTGAAATTTCACCAAAATTTAATAAAAAGGCTAAGCTCAATCAATAGGTAGAGAATTCGCTTTTCAAATTGAAACAGCTAAGTGCTTTCTATCTACAGGTAATAATTGGATTTTTGTTTAAGGAAAAAAAGAAAGAATCCTCTCTTTCTTGAGACTCGGTTAAATAAAGAAAAAAATGTCAGCGATGTGTCCCCTTTACAAATAGCTTATTTCGTGTTCTATTGTTATCACTTTTTTTTAACCGACTTCAAAAATGGAGGAGGTTCTCTATTCGACTGAATTTTTTTTTTGTGTCGATGTTACCTCATATCTCCGCCAATTGTGAACCGATTTTGAAAAAAAAATTTGCATTGGGTTCAGTCTAGCTTCCGATTTTTATTGGTATTAGACCTTTTTTGTTAGGTTTGTTCAGGCCTAACTTCTTTGTTTATGAACTGATTTCGATGATTCTTTTTTATTGGAAAGGGGGTATCTTAGGGATGGTGCCATATTAATTTGGTCAAGTTCTGATGATATGATCACTATTAATATCATCACTAAAAAGAAGAAAAATAAAAATAATTTTTAAGAAAAAAATAAAACCAACTTCAAAAAATTAAATGCAACAAATAAAATACACTAAAAGGTATAAAATAATTATTATCTTATTTAGTTACAACTAAACGACGAAAAATTAACATGAAATTACTTTTTGAAGTCGGTACCAAACAAACTATACCTATAAGCGAGCATACCCTCCAAACGTACTAAGTAAGATCCGTCGAGTGCAATTCATAAAAGGTATATGTTTGGCACCGACTTCAAAAAGTAATTTCATGTTAATATTTCGTCGTTTAGTTGTAACTATATAAGATAATATTTATTTTATACCTTTTAGTGTATTTTATTTGTTGCATTTAATTTTTTGAAGTCGGTTTTATTTTTTTCTTAAAAATTATTTTTTTGAAGAGCAAATTACACTACTTGATATTGTTTATTGTTTTTAAATAATGTATTTCGATGTTGGTAATTATTATTGAAGAATTCACAAACAATATTAAACTATTGATTTCGATTAGTTTCATTCAATTTTTTCTCCAAATTGTTTTATCTGAGGACCCCTTAATTATCAATACACTAATGAATAATATACCGGGTGAGTTTTTTTATCTTGAGACAGTCTTATAACTCAAAAACAGTGCATTATATGAAAAAAAAGTTTCAAATAAAAGTTTATTTATATCAAGGTGGGAAATTAAACTACGCTATTGTTTGTAGATCTAGAACAAGCTTTCATGGGTATTTCGAGGTCAACTTCTGTTTTTTAAATGGAAACCTATATGTTTCTGTACATATTCTGAATCTACAAAAAAAAAACTGAAGAACTTTTATTAAAACGTTTTTTTTATTCGACATCAATTAATAAAAAATATTAAATCAATTAGATCTCAAAAAAATTCCAGTGTATGCTCGCAAGTCCCCTGGTTGAATTCCAGTTCCAATTTAGTTATTTTGGCTTTTTTAAGTTTCTTCATAGCATTTACATTTCCTGTTTTTTTAACAAATTTACAACACGATAAAATGAAACTTGAGAGGGTGTATTTCGATCAGGAAAACGCTCGCCATCCATTTCAATGGCAACCCCTAACACTTCTACATTCACCATAAATTAAGACCATTTCAATTCTGTCATCAACAAACAATGCTCCATTTTTATTATGGTAATACAGTACTACTGGATTGACACGAGAAACTTTTTTAAATTAATGACTTTCATGACTTTAAATAGATCTAATTAAGTAGAAAATAATATCTTAAATCGGTGTATAATGAAGTTTTAAGATCTTTATAAACACTTATTTTCATTTTTCGTTTTTCATTTCGATTTAATAAATATTTATTTAGTAATTAATTATTTGATCATTATTATTTGATAATTAAGTTGAATGATTGTTAAAAATAATTATTAAGTTTTTTTTTAGAGATCTAATTGATTTAATATTTTTTTTTATTTGATGTCATATAAAAAAATAGTTCTAATAAAAGTTGTTGAGTTTTTTTGTAGATTCAGAATATGTACAGAAACAAATTGGTTTCTATTTAAAAAACAGAAATTGACCTCGAAATACCCTTAAAAGCTTGTTCTAGGTCGACAAACAATTGCGTAGTTTAGTTTCCCTCCTAATATAAATAAACTTTTATTTGAAACATTTTTTCATACAATGTTTTTGAGTTATAAGACTTTCTCAAGATAAAAAACTCACCCAGTATAAGGAAAGAAAGTTTGGGTAATTAATGATGGAGATGAAGAGGGTAAAGACTAAAGAATCATATAATTAAGTGTTGACTCAGTACATCATAAATTCGTGAAGTTCCGTGTTTAATTAAAGCTTCCCAAGGCTCTTGTTATACTTGGCACTTCGATTTAGGTAAATAAAATAGACTTGACATTGAATGCTTTCCTCATATGTTACAAAAACAACTCTTTACAATTTAATTAAAGTCTTATCATGTCCTATATAGACACATTCCATAATTGATCATAGTTATTTAAATACCATGATCATAGTTAGGGGGGGGGGAAGACAGGAAGTGCTTGCCCCCCCCCTAGAAAAATCAAAACTCCATTATTACTAGTCATCACTTATGTATTTCAAATTAAATTATTTCGTTACTTCATTTAACTTCTTTGCACTGATATCTGACGATTCTCGTGGATGCTAGGCTCAATGCTGTTGATAGTATAATTCGAGGGGTGAACAGCGACCTAATATCGTGTACACCTACTTCCACTTTCATTTTCAAGTAGAAGGGGCATTATCTAATGAATTCCAAAATAATTCCACATAATTCCAAAGACGTGTACATTCCCATCACGGTTCACCCCTCGGTATAATCGTATATACATTATTTTTTATTGATTCAAGTCCATTTACTCTTCAATATCGGGATATCTTTTAACTTGTAAACTATTGATTTTAGAAATTTCACTCTGATGAATTTTTCTGTTGGAAATTAAATTTTGTTTAATAAAGGTCATTATATAAATTTGTGAATCTCAAAGGCTTAGGCAGTAATGGTGCACAGCATTGAATGCGGCCCGACATAAAACTATAAATTTCCTTAAAACAATTAGATTTTTATGTTACTGGAAAAGATAGATAGATATCTGATACAATTTGAGCTGATAATTTTTTTTTTCTAAAATAAGAAGAAATTTCCCCAAAAATTTTCGAATAATATAAATCAGATTTTCAGTTTTGAACGTGAAAAATATATCAAAATTTCCGAAAAAATAATAACAATTTTGGCATATTTTGAACCATTTTTACTATTAATAATGTCTCTTTATTAAAATTTTATAAAAATTATCTACCCATAAACAAATATTCCTCCTGGGTTCTCAATATTTATTCTTCTTCGAGTGCCATACCCGAAACGGGTGTCGGCTCCTCTCCACATATACCTGTGCTGAGTGTGTTTAGTTGTTTTACACAGATATACGGGACCTACTTTTTAACGCCGGTTCCGAACGGCTAATTTGGAGAGGTTACTAGGCAATTATACTCTTGGTAGGTTGCCATTACTTTCCAAGAGGAGGCGACTGCAAATATCTATCTGCCGAGACTCGGTCTCGAACCAGCGATCTTCGAGTCAGCGAGCCGAATATTTATTCACTTTTTAGAAATATAAATTTACATATGTGAGCCTGCTTAAATGAGCACATGCGATCAAAATTTGGAGCAATCGTTGATAAGTCTGCTGGCATAACTCTCAGCTATGTGTATTATCTTCAAAACACTTGACATTTTTACGCGGCACACCAACTAATGACTACGGTACACCAGTGTGCCGCGGCACACACTTTGCGGAACACTGCTCTAGACAAAATCGATCTGAAGAAATAGTCTCACTTCTCCAACATTTAATGCAAATAAAATCATATTTTCCTCTTAATTTATAAGCAAAATATTGATTAAAATTTACCAAATATTTTTTTCATTTTTATTTGTTAATTTTTTCATTTTTTACTTTTTTTCTTGTACTGGTGGGGGTTTCAGCTCCCTTAGCCCCTCTTTGTGGTTGCGCCACTGGTATCTCAGGATTGGATGGAAAACAGTCCAGAAATTAATAAGCGACTATTTCCAATAAAAGTGTATTTATTATAAAAGTTTTCTCTTTATGATATTTTGAAACCGACGTTTCGAAGGATCTTCCCTCCTTCTTCTCAACATATTTTGATTCTGTCTTTTTGGCTATTAAAATTTATTAAATCAAAAAATAAAATATTAAAGAATTAAAATTATTGAACATATATAAAAACATTTCATTTTAAAGAAATTCTATAGTACTAAGGCATGCACATTTTTTCATGAGTGATATGAGATTGGCCAAGTATTAATAAATGCACTTTTATATATTAAATTTGAATATTTATTTGAATTATTTAATTTTATTTTTGGATTTTCTTAAGGCTCGGTAAAAGGAAGTCATGTGGAATTTACGCTTGATTTTTTTTTTCATATTCATTCTAATGATCAACAAAATTGAACTCTTAGAATTTAAATTGCACAAAAGGATCTGATATGATTTGGCATTGATGTTTTCCTTTACATTATTTTCTCCCTTTTCCGTTTCTTCTTCTTTTTCGTCAACACCCTCTTTGTGATGTAATTAACCCGCCAAGGCTTCCTTTCAAGATGTCAATTTTCCAGTATGTCATCTCTAGATAAATGAATACGCAGAGAACAGTAATTGGAAGGCATACAAAGATTTTGATCATTTATATTAGTCTCATTTTTTGAAAAGACACAAAGAAGGTCTAGAAAACAGATCTCATATTTGAACATTTCAAAAAGAGCTAGACCGCCAGGCCAATTATATTTCCCATTTGCTTCTAATTGTTTTTTGATTATTTTTTCTAAATAAAACCATATAGAAGTATTTTTACAGGCCAAAATAGGGTGATTCCATTTATACATCTTTGCCGTCATTAATTTTTGCTTTGCGAAAAAAATATGATATGATATTTTAAATATATATATTTTTTACTTTATCCAATGCAAAGCATGGGTAAAGTATTGTAATCGCTCTCGGGGCAAGCGTGGCTTCAAAGGGTCCTCAGGTAAAGACTACGGAACCCATGGACTCAATTAAAGTCACAAATTGTAGTATTCAATTAGGTTGAATATTAGCACGTGACGGTTTTGCCAAAAATTACATGGGGTCTCGTCGAGAGGCCAAAAAGTGCGATTTTTTCATTTAGTGCGTGCGGATGGATGGATGGATGGATGTATGGATGGATGTATGGATGGATGTATGGATGGATGGATGTATGTTATCGCTTTTTTGGCCCACGATTTTTTCCACACCGTTGCACCGATTGAAATGAAATTGAAAACCTACCATTAGTTTAACAAAATGAAGCGCTGATTAGTTTTTGGTACATATCGGCCCACAAACATTAGTACTTTATTTCAGCTTCAAGCTTGAGTTGTTTACCAAAAAAGAATTTAGTCTTTTTGATTTTAAGTCGATTCTTCTACATTTTCAGTAGAGGTTTCCATTAATAGTCAAAACATCAAAACTGGAATTCAATAAGGTTATTCCTCTAGTATTAGATAAGAATCGATCGTTATTTTTGATTTTAAGTCGTTTCCTCCATGTCTTCAGCAATGGTTACCAATAATAATCGAATCGTCAAAAACCTAACGTAGAATTGTTATTCCTCAAGTATTAGATGAGAATCGATGGCTATTTTTGATTTTAAGTCGATTCCTCTATGTCTTCAGCAATGGTTACCAATAAAAACCGAAACGTCAAAAATCCAATGTAGAATGGTTATTCCTCGACTCTTAAATGAGAATTATTTTTGAATTAATTTCAATATGAACTACAAATTGCAAGTGATATCTGATTAATAATAAAGGAACAAACATATTAATATTTCAAATGAATTTGGATAAAGTTTAGCAACGATCCGTTGCAGTTTATTTTTTTGAATTTAGCAGCCGAACATCTATCTATAAGAACTTCATAAAATATTTAAATGTAGTACGTATATATTTCATTACAGAATGTGTCATTATTATTATTTTACTTTATTGAGTGGAATTTGATGAAGCAGTCAAAAATTCAAAAAAAGAGAGATAATTATAAATATTTTTTTATTCAAAAACTGACGTTCAGCAGGTTTATTCCCTCCTTCTTCAGGGTTTTGAAAGGTCAGTGAAGGAAATCCAATGGGACATTCCCCTCTGTCTCCTCTCTCAGTGGCAGTAACAAATTATATAGTATTTTTTTTTAATGAAAATGATGAGAGAAGGAGTTATACCAAAAAGGTGCAACCCCTAAAGGCCTGGGTTGGCCCCTCCATCGTGAAAAGAAAAAGAAGAGGGGATTTTATGGGCTGGTTAGGGGTTGAAGATATCTGTGGATACGGGTCTTAAACAGCTGAAGGTTATATGTATTTCATTCTCAGCAGAATTTAGTGTAGTCCTTTTCTTCACTGACCTTTCAAAACCCTGAAGAAGGAGGGAGTAAACCTCCGAAACGTCGGTTTTTGAATAAAAAAATGTAGTTATAATTATCTCTCTTTTTTGAATTTTGGACTGCTTCATCAAATTCCACTCAATAAAGTAAAATAATAATAATAACGCTGTTCTGTAATGAAATATATACTATATTTGAATAAAAAAGATAGTTATACTTATCTATCTTTTTTGAATTTTCGACTGCCTCAACAAAATCCACTCAATTCACTTATCAGTTCGTCTCCAAAAACTACTTCAGTTTTACTTTATCCATGCAAACCAAAAAAAAGTATTTTTTATATGAATATCAAGAAACTATTTTGACTTCTTCTCGACATTAGAATTTGTTGAGCTAACCAAGCAAACTCATTCATTAGAGTCCTTGAAAAACAAGTCAATTTTTTGACAAGGTAGGTATAGGATAAAAAAATAAAAGTATTAAATTTTACTTGAGTATTATGTTCCTAATTTTAAATAGGAAATATTCGAGGAAAGAGGTCACTAAAGACTTTAATTTTCATTCCAAGCACACATTCATAACTTGTCTTCAGAATTGCCTGTCTGGGTTAATTTTAATTACGCACAAGTGTTTAAAGTCCCGTCTGAGTACTTCACATCGCTCCTTTATCCTCATTACTATCAAATCTATTCTCCCTCTTATCTTTTAGTCGTAAGTTGCTACAAAACAGGCTCAGCGCGACATCGTGGACCCGTAAATGCCTGGCAGACGAATAAGCCAACATCTGGTCCTTAAGTACTAGCGAGAAGACAAGGCGCCTGATACCGTGCGAATTCTTATTTGTACTTGAGATGAATTAATTGAAGAAGCTATAAAAGTTTTAGGTGTAGTTTACAGTACATAAAATTACAATTAAAATTTATATCTTGGAGGAAAAAGCGTAAAAAACTCGATCAAGACTCGGTAATTTCTCTACAAAATTTGGTGATTCATCATTTTTTTAACAGGGAATACTTTGGTAAGATAAGTTGAAACTTGGTTATAGTTTATTAAACAAAATAACTTTCCATTTAACAATTCGTTTTTTCCGGCATTTCTCAATTGTCAGTTCTGAACCTATAAAAAACAAAATATAAACATTTGTTTTAGAAATACAAACACTTTGGCACCAAAACGAACTTGCTCTATAATGTGTATAGTAATACAGGCAGGCAAAGGGAAAAATTGTGCTTGAAAATAATTTTTTTTCTAACTTTTCAAACATTTCAAAACACGAATACCTAATCAAAATAAATAAATAATAGACTATTTTCATAAGTTAAACTGAGCGTATAGAGAAACAGGGTTTCTGCAATTCGTACACTACACATTTATATGAAAGTTATTATGATATTTTAAATATTTTCCTAAATCCAAAAACATGCTGGAACTGCTATTATTATCAAAATATTTGATCACGCCGCACAGCGAAAAATTGTTAATTTTTACTATTTTTTTTATCATGTTTAAAAATATGAGAAATAAAAAATCATTTAAGATAAAAAAATCTAGGGAATATTATTATCAAATAGTCCCTAAACAAAAGCAAATATGTGAACGCGTATCTTGGGAATGATAAAAAGATTATTCTTTAAAGGTAAATTGAAGATCATTTTTTTCCTTTAAATAAACTTCATATTACCTATTAGCGAGAATATATACATTATAAAAAACCGTTTGGTATAAAGTTAGAAAATAATATCTCATAATTTTCTACATATATGCTAATAGATCCAAAGACTTAGAATTTACATTTTTGACCATTATTTTCGGTGGTTGGTTTTTTCATCACATTGTCACGGGAACTAAATATGTATGCTAAATTTCTGCACTATCAGATAATAAAAGGTGAGTTAAAATTCGAATACGTACATATTTTGAATCAGAAAAACATGCGAACTTTGCAAGTTAAATAATTGCAAATACAAAAGTATTAATAAATAATAACTAATTAACCAAAGATAAGGGCCAATAGAAAATAGTGATACCTATACTATACAAACATAAAAAACTGCTTCCCATTAAATTTCTAAAAATAAAAAAAATATATAACCTTCTCTGTAAAAGAACAATAAGCCTATGAAATATGGGTGTTTTGAAGAATACTACGAATATTTTGGGCGCTTGGGCCAATATATGTTCTGATAGGAATGAGAACAGAACTTAGGCTGATGCATCGCCTTGATCAGGGGTCCCCAAACTACGGCCCGCGGACCAAATCCGGTCCTTGAAACTTTTCCATCCGACCTGCGGCTACTACAGAATTAATTCACAAATATTCACTATATTAAATATTAATGCCATATAAGAGTGTATTATTAATATAATTTCCGTATAATATGTTATATCCGACTCAACAATAGTTTTCGATGTTCTCAAGTTGCCCTATCTCTAAAAAGTTTGGGGAGCCCTAGCAAAGAGAAAATAAATTTAGAATATTTGTAGATAAAAAAGATCAGCTGCAATAAGTAGAATAGCTCATGGTTTGGTCTTAATGTCTCTTTTTCAGAACAGCGCATGTTAAAAGATAAATCAATCCTGTGAACTGAATAGATTTGTAGTTGAATAAAACAGTCCAAATTTTTTCAATTTTATTTTACTGGAGGTTCGCGGTACGTTTATAAAATAATAAAATAGCATTTCAATTAAGAAGGTTGAGGTTTGATTGAAATTTAAAGAAAATATCTAGATTTCTCTCTCCGGGAGTGAATCAACTAGAAATGACTAAAAGTTTTATTATTTCTCTCATTAGATATTTATCCAAATTTATTAAAAATTCATATCTGTGTGTTATTTTAATTTATCTTTTATATAAAATAATTATTATTATGAAATTCGCATTTTAAAGGGTATTTTATTTGAAGTCTAATTAAAAAAAAGCTAATAGCTCCTTTGAAATTTTTTTTAAAAATATAAAATTATTATATATTATAAAACAACTAATTATTAATAATTTAATTCAATTTTGAACGAAATCGATTCGGTACTTTTTGAGAAAATAGTCAAAAACCATCTGAACCGTCAAAAAACGATGTTTTTTGAAAGCTCGAAATGCCTTTGGGAAAAAGTTTAAAAAGTCATATGAAACCAAACGTTGACTTGTGACATGGAGGTGAATTTTAAAATGTTTCTAAAACGGCTTTTCATAGACAGTTTTTGGGGTTTTTGGCGATTTTCTCAAAAAGTACTGAATCGATTTAGTTCAAAATTAAAGCAAATGTTTAATAATTAATAGTTTTATAATATCTAATTAATTTCATAATTTTTAAAAAAATTTCAACGGAGTTATTAGCGTTTTTTCAAATTGGACTTAAAGTAAACTACCCTTTAAAATAACAATTTCCTAATAATAATTATTTTATATAAGAGATAAATAAAAATAACACACTGATATGAAAGTTCAATAGATTTAAATAAATATTTAATGAGAAAAAAAATAAAACTCTTAGGCATTTCTAGTTGATTCGCTCCCGGAGTGAAGAAATTGAATTTTTTCATACAATTTCTTTTAAACTACAAAATTCATAATCTGCAATTTTCTTATAAAATAAGATCGATTTCTTTCTCATTTATAATTTTGCTCTCTTATATCGAGAGGATGTCTCGTCGCATCAGAGAGACATTTGTTATTGATTCAAGTCCATTCACTCTTACAATTCAAGTCCTGATTCAAGTTTCTGTTGGAGTTTAAATGTTCTTTAATAATGTTCATTATATAAATTTGTGAACATCAAAGAGTTAGGCAGTAATGGTGAAATTTGTATGGAAAGTTAGATAAATACTGAACTATCTCAGTAGATATTCTACATATTAAAAAACTCTAATGAATAATTTTAATATTTTAATTTCCTAAAATAAAGTTTTTATATATAATTAGCTCTGATCAATATTTAAGTAGCTAGAGAGGACAGATAATTTTCTGAATCAAAACAAATGGAATTTATTTATTGTCACGGATTTCAATAAATTTTTTTACCTTCATACACATGCAGGCAGAGTTGTTATGGATTTTATCATAATATACAAAATTATATGAAATATAAAATGGTACACCCCTAAGGGGTCAGTGATCCTAATTAGATCAATGTCCTCATAATGTTATTATTAATTGAATGAAAAGAAAAAAATTGCTTTATTTGTACTTGAGACGTTGCGCATATCTAGTGAGAACACACCAAGATTTATGTACCATTTTATATTTTACTAGCTGCAAGGCCCGCCTTCGGCGGCCCTCTTGCTAGCCAGGGGGCACGCCCCCTGGACCCCCAACCCACGAATCCCACCCCCACTCCAACCCACCACACTCCCCGAAACCCACCCAGCACCCCAACCCCCGCCTCCACACCACCACCCCAACCCTCACCCCACCCCACCCACCTCGGGCCCCCAACCCACGAACCCCAACCTCACCCCCACTCCAACCCACCACACTCCACGAAACCCACCCAGCACCCCAACCCCCGCCCCACACCACCACTTCAACACTCTAACCTGCACCCCCACCTCGGATCCCCACCCCGTACCACCCCACTACGCCACTGGACCCTCACCTGAACCCCCCATCCACCAACCTTGCACCACCCCCGTGCCCCCCCCCCCTACTCCGCCATACTCCCTCACTCCACCGCCATTCCACTCCGCGCATCTAATGCCCTAACCCACCCCCACTCCACCCCCGCACACAGTTTTTGCATTTCTAGCCTTCTAGTGACCCACAGATTATGTAAACAAAATTTGGTTGAGTTTGGTCCAAGAGCAAGTATTTTCATTTTTTGACCCCCCCCCCCATTTTGGGTAGTTAGTTTTTGCATTTCTAGCTTTCTAGAGTCCCTCAGATTATGTATACAAAATTTGGTTGAGTTTGCTCCAAGGGCAAGAATTTTCATTTTTTGACCCCCCCCCATTTCGGGTGGTTAGTTTTTGCATTTCTAGCTCTCTAGAGGCCCACAGATTATGTATACAAAATTTGGTTGAGTTTGGTCAAAGAGCAAGAATTTTCATTTTTTGACCCCCCATTTTGGGGACGCCCCCATTTTGGGTGGTTAGTTTTTGCATTTCTAGCTCTCTAGAGGCCCACAGATTATGTATATAAAATTTGGTTGAGTTTGGTCCAAGAGCAAGAATTTTCATTTTTTGACCCCCCCCCCATTTTGGGTGGTTAGTTTTTGCATTTCTAGCTCTCTAGAGGCATACAGATTATGTATACAAAAAACCTTAATTTTATATATATAGATATATTTTTGATTTAATTTTGATTGATATGATAAAATCCATAACAACTTATTTATAAAATTAATTGTATCGCTAATACTGTAAGATATAATTGTATAATTAACAACTTTGGATTTTTTGTAAAAAATTTTATTGTATTTTTACATGTGTGCTCTATCGCTTTTTTCAGCTCTTAGGAACTGATGATGGCATTATTTAATTAAAGCCGAAACGTTTTCCATAATTGGGAGTTTTTTATTCAGGAGAGGCTACCCATTGGGTTGACCTAGCATTCAATTCAAGCAAAATATAGTAAAAAAATACTCATTGTGCTTAAAAATGTCTGAAACGTGGAGAAAAATCATTTTCTAAATTTTTTAAATTTAGTCACATAAAATAAATAAATACAGTCATTTTAATCAATTGTTATTATTTATTTGATTGATTTACCAGACAGTTTCTGTCATCCCTAGTTTACAATCTTCAGTAGTAAATTGCGTTCAATATTATTTTCTCTGTCTGTGTGTTTGTATGTCTGTCTTTATTCTGATACCCATGATATCTCAAGAAGAGAAAGCCGAAGAAAGTTTGTTCTTTTTTCAAAATATTTTTCTTTTCAATGCGGAGAATTGATCAGATTTTGGGATCTCAAGCTGTAGAACTCCTAGTTCAAAAATCCATAAAACCTCATTTTTCATTGGTTTTATTGAAATTTTAATTTTATTAAATATGTTTCGCCTTGAACCAACACAATGCTCTCCGAATAAAATTGACATTTTATGACCATCTCATAATATAGGTATAAATAAAAGGACGTAGTTTTCACTTCTTCCTCAATTTCTCCTGTTTTATTTTTAAAACTTGCTTCTCACTTTATACATCCTCTCTTATATTTTATCTCCTTTTTATTTGGGATTGATTTTATTTTTTGTATATCTTTTAATAGAAATCTTGTTTTTTTGAAAAAATTATTATACCTACTCAAAGCTATATTATCATATTATTAGTTTTAAATAAATAATTTTACTATTAAATAATTTAAAAAGTTAATAAAAATTATTTAATATTTTATTATAAAAGCAAGGTATTCACACCTACAGATAAATGAAATTGATAAAATAAGATCTCTTTATTGCTTACTTATAAAATTAATACTTACTTATTAATTATTACTTATAAAATTGATTGTTTGTATTCTGTATGCAAGTGTAGTAGAACAAATGTATCGGTAAATCAAGTTTAAGAATTAATTAGAACTCCTATTGTTATCACTGCCCATTGTTATTTTAATTAAGAAATATTTGATCATTTATTGTATGTAATTATTTAATCATCATTAGACTAATGTCAATTGTAATAATTTCAAGAACTTATTTGCTAACTTGGCACTGCATGAGCGTGTAGAAGGGTAGCGTTTTTACTGAAATTCACTGCACTATTACTCTAAATGTAGTTGAGTCTTGGTGATAATTTTTTTGTGAGATATTCCTATTTGTATAAAGAACATTTTGTAAAATTTTCAATTTTTTTCATTAACTCCCTTTTCAGATATTGATCTATGAAAATTGACATTTAAAGGGTTTCGGTCATTTTTGAAAAGCTCTAGGAAAAAAAACGAGTGCATTCTCCGGACTACAATTTATACTGCAGGTAGTTATATAAGTATACAACACAGAAATAACTTATTATTAGTGAGTCTCTTTTTCTTCATAAAAATTTATGGATTTAAAAAGTAACGATTTATACATTTTTTCCGAGTTTTTACAGGAAGAGTTTGACTGATTCTCTTGCATGATAGAAAAATTAAAATAATGTATACCTAAAGTTCATTTCATGCTGAACTCACTGGTTTTTGAATTATTCTGTTATCTTTAAAAATAGCTTGGCATTTAAACTTTCCGCAAACCACGTTTTTCATTAAAATATGCCCAAACACCATTTTAAAATGCCTCCCACAAAAAAACTATGACATATAAAATTTTTTCAAGTACGGTTTTGTGACTGTCTACTTATAGAGAACTCATGATAAAAAAATCAGAAAAATATAAAATCATGAGGAACAAATTTTATTTATATTGGGCGATTTGAAATGGATTGACCCAATTCTGATTGAGAGAAGCTTTTCAGGATGAGAGACAGTCTACCTCCGATCTCATACTATATATTATTTATTATGGATTTTTTCAGTTTATTTTCAGATTATTATTATGAATTCATCAAATTACTAGTACAGAATACACTGCTGTAGGCCTGGCCAACCCGCATTTGGCCCTCGACCCCTCGATGGACTTACTTGTGGCCCGTGGTCACCTGGTCATATTTGACGAATTGTTTTTTATCGGGTATTTCAAAATATATTTTTTATCGCATTAAAGTAATTAAAAGAATTAAGGTTCTCTATAATTACAAGAAGAATAACATATTAAATAATAATAGTAAATTTCAACTAATGATATAGTTTTAGAAAAAATAACTGAGCGAAAAGAAACGCAAATACCTATCAGACAGAAAAAAATAAAAAGCCATTCAAATTTGTTTGTTATTTTAAAATAAAATTTGAAATATTGTTTTGTTTATGCAACTTAACTAATAATTTTGATATTTTATGGTTATTACCATACAAATATATTTTGTTGTTGGATCAATGTGTGTTTTCATTTCATATCTGGTTGTATGTATTGTTTTTTCCACATTTACACGGGTTGAACACTTTCAGTGTATCACTACATTCAAATTAATATTAATAACTTACTAAATTATAAAAATTGATAAGTACCAAATTCGTTGTGAAAAAAAAATATTGAAAAATTGTAATTATTCTTATTTATTATGTGCGCCTCAGAAATTTTTAAGTCATCAATCGGCACGCAGTGCAATTCAGGTTGGCCAAGCCTGCATTAGATAGTATTAGTACTCAATTGATCTAGAATTGCCCGTTTTGGTTTTATTTCTATTTACAAATATTTAATAGATTTTTTATTGATAAAAACTCGAGACTATTTGCAAACGAGTCTAGACACGCATGGACAAGTTGAGACATGTTGGCGAATTAGCTTGAAAAAAATGTTTTCTCTGATGAAAAAATATCAATTACGTAAAAAATAAATGTCGATTTATAAGATACACATTAATTTCATTTGCTTTTACCTGAAAATGTTTCCTGCGAGTACAAAATGCCAATCTTGAAAAGCTTTTAGCTAATGAGCTGAAAATTGGTACGCAAATATCTTACAATGCACCAAATTTTAGCTTTTTCCCTGGAAACCTTTTATGAACGTACAAAATGCCAATCTTGAAATATTTTATTTAATGAGCTGAAAATTGGTACACAAATTTTAGCTTTTTACCTGAAAACGGCTTCTGAGAGTACAAAAATTCCAATCTTGAAGGGTTATAATCAAATAACTCCTAGGGGATGGACATAGCCTGAGGCTCGAGCTGAAAATGGTACTTAAATATCTTACAATGGACCAAATTTTAGCTTTTTACCTGAAAAGAGGATTTTTTTTCTAATAGTAGCATAAAGGTTGGAAATTTAGATTTTAAATTTCTTTTGTTTAATATCAAATTTATTCTTAAGAAGGAATCAATGAGATTTTCTTCTTCTTGATGCAAATAAACTTATACCAATATTCAAGTAAATAATTTATTTATTAGAGACTATAGTTTCGAAGCTTTGATCTTTATCATAAGTCTCTTTAATTCAAACATCCGATTGGTTGTAAATTCGTTTTGTTGGTAACCAAGCTGGTCACTTTCCAAACGAATACCAGCTTTACTATAGCTGACAAAACGAATTTACCTACAGCCAATCGGGTATTTGATCACCCTGAGACATAACAGATACAACATTTCTAATTAAAGATTGATGATGAAGATCAAATCTTCGAAACTAAAGATTCTAACAAATAAATGGTATTTGTTGTTTAAAAGAATTGCATGTGAAAGAAGAATTTTATTTTGGTTAATTAAATATAATATTTAGTATAGAGCGATGTGCTTATATGATCATAAAAGAACGAATAATCTTTTTGAGGGTAAAATTAAATATTCAAGAACCATTAAGCTATTGTCGTCATTAAATCTAAGTTCATGAATATCATATTACTTTTAGGCAAAAGCAAAGTAAAAATTTTGCCTCTTTTTTCTCGTTCTTCTTTAAATTGCTTTCGTTCTTTCCAGAATATTATATATATTTTTTTAATTTTATGTTGTTTTTTTATCTTGTAGCTCAGAGTCAGTGAGAGTCTTTTAAAAGAAATAAAGTAGCTTAAATAGCTTGGTTATATTACAAAAACTTTGATAAATATCATCCTAGAATATTTCGTATCACAGAGAACGAAAGAAATGAACTTCATTATTTCTTTAGACAAAGATTTATTTTCAGACATTATAAAAGATTTAAATTGATTCTTTTAACATTTATTAACATAATTTATTAAATAGAGAAATCTAACCGAAAATATATTATCCAACAATCTGTTAATTAATATTAATTTTTTAGCAAGAGGGGCATTTTGACTATATAGACCCGATTAAGTGGTAGGATAAGGATAATTAGTAATATGCTAGTATAGACCATTTCCTGTTGATCTTGAGACCCTAATAAGTTGTCTTAGAAAAAATGCACTTTTCCCAATCTAATTATCAGTAGTTGAATGCAGGCCTCAGTCGAGGTACAGTCGACTCTCGAAAATTCGGACCTCGATAATTCAAATTTTTCGATAATTCAAACTCTTCAGCTGTTAACTTCGGTAAATCGAAAAAATGATGTGTATTTTGATACGCTCAATAACTCTAAATCCTTTTCGTAACAAGAGGGGGAGAGAACATTCTATAATTCGAACTAGGCCACTTCCCCTCTTTATAATTCAAATTTTTCCTAGAAATATTTACTCCTCATTTATTATCTATTTATTTATTACTCAAATATATAATTTTTGTTCTTTTTTGTCGTTTTCATTATATTACTTTTTTACTTGAGGCTATATATAAAATTTATGTAAACATATATATATTTTCAAAAATATAATAAAAACTCTTAATAATTCGAATTTTTTTCCTTTTGATAATTCAAACTTCTTGATAATTCGAAGTATTGATAATTTGAATTTTTCTTGTAGTCCCTTGGATTTCCTCATAAATGAAAACGATCACAGATGAAGTGATCAAATCATAGGGTAGTTGTCTGTTTGTGCATATTTGTTAGTGTTTTAACAATACATATATTAAATAGTGTATAACGGGGTTTATTTCGAAAAGTAAAATATTTAACCACCAATGCTTTAATGCTTTAATCTATTATCAAGGTTTGAAATGAGTGGATAAATCGTTAGCTATTAGAGATTTGTAAAAAGGTGCGTACAGTATATTGTTCCAAAATTGCAGCAAGATTTAAATATTCGATATTTTTTCTGATATCTCAAATTTATCATCACTAAGTTCTAAAACTATGATGATGCTGGTATGTTTCAAATTGCGTCCGTCATCATCATTGAAATTAAGAGGATACAAACGCACGTATCATTTTTGGAGCCGTCAAACCCATGAAATACTTATACTTTAACAAAATAATATATAACCACATACTAGTAAAGGGCTATTGTGTTTGTGTCTCTACTAGATCTATGTTCGACTCCTCAGGCTATGTCCATCCCCCTAGGAGTTATTTGATTATAACCCTTAAACTGTTTACTCTACGATAAATCCCATTAGAAGCAAAATTGGAGAGGATGTAATTTTTGACAATTTTGTTTAAAAAAATTTGAAAATATCCCGAAATGGAAGGGGGAGTCAAAAAATGCAAATTGTAGCACTTTGGACCAGTACTCTAACTAGCCTTTTATGCGCCCGGTGCGAGCTTCTATAACTGCGCCCTTAAAAAAAAAGTTATTATTATGAATGACCAAAAACTTGGTCATGGTCTGGTCATTTCTGCGCTCTGTGCCTGGGTACAGCCTTAGTTACGGCACCGCTTTGGACCAAACTGAACCAAATTTTGACAAGATATTCTGTGGACCACCAGAAGGCTAGAAATGCAAAAACTTACCACCCAAAATCGGTGGGGTGGAGACCGGTTGGAGGTGGAGGGGGGAAAGGGTTCAAGGAACGGAGGAGGGTGTCCAGGGGAGCGAAGCCCAGGGAGAAGTCCCCTTGGCTAGCAAGAGGACCGCTAAAGTCGGGTGTCGTAGCTAGTATTTATAATAATGTAATTTTGTTTTTTCTTTTATCTTATTTAAATATTTATTTATTGATTGAAACGTTCTCTTCTATAGGGGAATAATAATAATATTAAACGTGAAACGTCTGTTGATTTATAAAGTCTGTAACGTTTGACATTTATTAAACATAATTCAGTTTTTATAAGTTGAATAAAATCTCTCCTTTTTTCATTCCCTCTTTTTTTCTCTCACCCTTTTCGTTTTTCCGCACAGTCACTTCCAATTTCAAAGGGGGATTTTTTATCCTAGCTACCAAAATATAAACCCTATATAAAACAAATATGTACCAACATAAATGTTTAATTCTTAATACTTTAAATCCATTTTTCAGATGATTTTGATTTCCATTTATTATCCATATATGCACTGGTATGTTTTGTCGTGGAGGGTCAGCCGATTCTTAATTTTTTATAGCTATTTTAATTTAAAGATTAATTTTAGTTCTTAAGAGTTACCTTTTAAAAATTATAACCTGACCCTACAATGCTGCTGAATGTCTTTCTATTAAAATTTTAATAATCAAATGTTTTTTTTTTTTTTTTGGGGGGGGGGGGAGCGTCGAATTTTATGTGGGGTCAACAATAAAAAATAGTTTTTTATCAGAGTGAGATGTCCCTGTAAATATCTATTTAAGTAGAATTAGAATTATTATTATTTTTAACCGACTTCAAAAAAGGAGGAGGTTCTCTATTCGACTGATTTTTTTTTTTTTTTTTTGTGCCTATGTTACCTCACATCTCCGCCAATTGTCAACCGATCTTGAAAATTTTTTTTGCATTGGGTCCAGTCTAGCTTCCGATTGGTCCCATTTTTTTTTCGTTTTTTTCATAGGTATTAGACCTTTTTATTAGGTTTGTTTAGACCTAACCTCTTTGTTTATGAACCGATTTCGATGGTTCTTTTTTTATCCGAAAGGGGGTGTCTTAGGGATGGTGTCATATTAATTTGGTCAAGTTGTGATGATATGATCAGTATTAATAACATCACTAAATAGAGAAAAATAAAAATAATTTTTAAGAAAAAATAAAAACCGACTTCAAAAAATTAAATGCAACATATAAAATACACTAAAAGGTATAAAATAATTATTATCTTATTTAGTTACAACTAAACGACGAAATATTAACATGAAATTACTTTTTGAAGTTGGTGCCAAACATATACCTTTTATGAATCGCACTCGACGGATCTTACTTAGTACGTTTGGCGGGTACGCTCGCTTATAGGTATAGTTTGTTTGGCACCGACTTCAAAAAGTAATTTCATGTTAATATTTCGTCGTTTAGTTGTAACTAAATAAGATAATAATTATTTTATACCTTTTAGTGTATTTTATATGTTGCATTTAATTTTTGAAGTTCGTTTTTTATTTTTTTCTTAAAAATTTTTTTTTTAAATTTATTTCTACTTAAAATGACGGTCTAAAGAGAGCTTCAAATTGGCGTAAGGTGTTTTTCCATACCAGCACAATTTTATTTTTAATATTAGGTAATATTCAAATTACAATTACGAAAAAAATCCATAAACTCTCATAGTTATTTTTTGTCAAGGAAGGATTTTGTTATCTCAAGTATTTTGGAAAATAAAATCGTTTCTCTGAGCGAAATGGGCTTTCAAAACAAATTTTTTTTAAAGTTTCATCTTTTTGCGAATTTTCAGCTTCACTTCTCATTTTTGGAACCCTAAAAAAGAGGCTTTCGAAGTAGCAAATAACGGGTTCACCGTTTGTAAATATTAAAATAACGTCTGAATTTTCACATGTCGGGATTTTTACATTCGGTATTTTGGGTGCCACCCGCAAACTATAATGCTCTCATTTCACTGAAAATTTTAGTCCCAGCCTCCTTAAAAATATTTAAAGATGTGTCCTTAATAAGCATTTATAAGTTTCATCTTTGTCCCAAGTTTTAGATTTAACTCCAAAATTACGGAACCTTAAAAACGGAAGTTTTAAAGCAAATGGGCATTTGTATTTTCTTTTTGAAATTTGGAACGTTGTTTCGTTTTCTTTCAATAATCTCCCATAGAGAGCAAAACAACAACTTGCGAATATCCTTAACCTTTCCAGAATACCTCATCTCGGAAGGATTAAACATGTACTTGAAAATAACTCCAGAATTAGGTGTCGAAACATTGGAGTAGATTAATCTCACAAAAAAGGTTTTTCTTCTGATAAACAAAACAACCACAAAAACATCAAATTTGCGAGGAGTGTTCAATGCATATATGGGCAACCCCCGGCCCTCCACCAGCTTCAATCCGGCCCGCAAGAGATTCAGAAATTTCAAATAATGTGCAAAAAAAAATTAAAGGTTTAGCACACATAGTTTATTTGTAATTACTTTGTATTTGTCAACCAACCTGAACTCGAAGATTCAAAAACAAGGGCAATTGTTAACTCAGCTGTACAGTCATCTTAAAGCTTTTCAAAACAAAATTCGCTTGTGGGCAACACAAATGAGAAGTAAAAACTGTTTTCATTTCTTAACATTATCCAGTCACGTAAACATTAATTACGGTAGCTATGCTGAAGAACTGAAACTACTGTCAAAGCAATTTACTGATCGGTTTTCCGATTTTAAGAATATGGATAGCACTTTCAATATTTTTGCAAATCCTTGTAATTGGAATGTGGTAGATGCTCCGTTTCACGTACAAATGGAGTTGATCGAGCTTCGATAAGACTCATATTTGATGATTTGGAACTAAGCAAATTTTACAGAACATAGCTTTTCGAAGAAAAGTATCCACATCAGCTGAGAGTTTTCGAACGAAAAATAATTTGCACATTCGGAAGCACGGATAAATGTGAGCAGCTTTTTTCATTCATGAAAATTAATAAAAATAAGCATCGTACTCGGCTTACAGATGTTAATTTAGAAAACACTTTGCGCCTATGATACTAGTGATATTGACCCCAATATTGATCATCTTGTTTCTCAGCTTTAAACTCAAGTCTCTCATTAGTTTTCATTTCATTTTTCCATCTTTTTTTTACTTTATCCAATGCGAAGCATGGGGAAAGTATTGTAATCTGTCTCGAGGCAAGCGCGACTTCCAAGGGTCCTCAGGTAAAGACTACGGAACCCATGGACTCAATTAAAGTCACAAATTGTAGTATTCAATTAGGTTGAATTTTAGCACGTGGCGGTTTTGTCAAAAATTATATTGGGTCTCGTCGAGAAGCCCAAAAAGTGCGATTTTTTCATTTAGTGCGTGCGGATGTTTCGGTTTATATTGGTAACCATTGCTGAAGACATAGAGAAATCGACTTAAAATCAAAAATAGCGATTAATTCTCATCTAGTACTCGAGAAATAACCATTCTATATTGGATTTTTGACGTTTCGGTTTTTATTGGTAACCATTGCTGAAGACATGGAGAAATCGACTTAAAATCAAAAATAGCGATCGATTCTTATCTAATACTAGAGGCATAACCTTATTGCATTCCATTTTTGATGTTTTGACTATTAATGGCAACCTCTACTGAAAACGTGGAAGAATCGACTTTAAATCAAAAAGACTAAATTCTTTTTTGGTAAACAACTCAAGATTGTTTTTTTGTTAATTTGCTTTTTATGTTTGATTATGCTAAGAATTATAATTAATAAATAAAAAATGTGTGATTTTTTATCGCTATTTTATTCCCTACTACCTACTTATTTCTTACCTAGGGCCCGCGACCTGATTAAGTCCCGAAATTATACCCTCAGCTAAGCAAAGGTTGCCCACACCTGGTTTAATAGATAGTTAGATAGACAACAGAAATGTGAAGCTAGATGAGAAAATTCAGCTAGCTGGAGATTATTTTTAAGGTCCTTTTTTTCGAATGTCTTGATTATAAATAGAAACTTTTTCTTTTTATTCAGTAATTTCTTGAATTATGTCTGATATGAATGAAATGACCTGTGCTAGAATTTTAAATTAAAAATTTTAAATTTATCTCTGGATTATTTCTATTTAATTATTTTATACAAGTTTTATTAAGTATTAAAAAAAATAAAATTCTTAATTTAAAATTTTGACTTTATGGGGGGCGGGGGGGGGGGGGGGGGCGAATAAGAGACATACACCAGTTTATTCTCTTATATTTTTATCTATCTGGAATTATACTTCTCTACATCGGCAATGTCTAAATAAAGCCTGCCTGGCCAATATAAAATAATACAATTTTTCAACTTTTTTAATTAAAGTTTAAAGAATAAAAGAATATGTATGAAAGTAGAAGTAAAAAGAGACGATGAAATCAATTTTCTTTTTCGCTTTTAATATATTAAGAAAAAGACAATTTAATTCTAACTGATTAAATTTTTCCTTCGTTACTTTTCATCTTGAATATTATTTGTTAATTGATATTTTGAAAATGAAATTTTAATTTAAGTAAAAAGATCTTTGGATAATAAGTCATTGACATCAATTATTCATTTAGCTATACGGAAATTAACAATTTCAACTGTTGTATATTTAAAAATTCAATTAAAAGACAAAAACTGAAGAATAATTAAAGGATTTACAATGGATAGCATAATATTATTTTACTCCTGAGCGTATTATTTTGTTTATTGGGCCTCCGAGGAGCGGGCCGCCTCTTACAAAGATAAAGTTACACCTTCAGCTTACAATATAAAGTTCATTACACCTTCAGCTTCAGAACAAATAAATTCAGATTCAGAGCGGGTGGATGAGAGAGCCAGGATTAATCCTGACTCACATTTCACATTTCTTTTTTTTTTGTATTTACAATTAATAATCATACGCCACCCGCTCTATATGTTCTTCTGCTGAAAGTGTAAAAATTAAGGAGAGATCCCCTCATCGCCCTATATGTCAAATTGTTTATTGTTTTTTGCGATATACCCAGGGCGATGAGGGGCCCCACCGCTTTATGCCACCACACTCCCTTCCACGAGAGTGTGATGGCCTCGACCCTGACCGAGCCCGCCCCGACGCCAAATCGCTCCGCAATATTGTCCACCAGACTGGAGTTGCCCCTATATTTTTCTATTTTGTTTCGGTGGGCAACACCCAGTCCTGCAAGCGCGGAGACGATCTGGACGTCCAAAACCCACACCACCCCCGACGAATCCTTTGCCACGATATCTGGCTTTCTATTGCCTGCCGAGCTGGAGTACAAGTACTCCAACTCGACACGCATTCCCTTTTTGATCAAATCATCGGCCAGACATCGTATCACCGCGTCATGCCTCTTAACCCGCCCATCCGCGGTCCTATCACAACATTGGATGATGTGCGCCGTTGTCTCAGTTAGTGTTTAAGAATATCATAAATAAAGTCTGCTTTGCACAGAAAAAAACATTATTGGCCAGCTTATGCCTCTACTGGCAATGCCATACCTATACTTTTAATGAATATAGCCGTTGCTTTTCTAGCCAAGATAGGGGGGGGGGTCACGAGCCCCACTATTTCCCTCCAGGCCTTTTCTATCAATTCCAATATAATACAAATGCACACAACATTATCATAGAAATGAGATGGTTGTATACAGCACACAGTTTCTTTCTGTAAACAGTCACCAGCCTACAGAGTAATTATACAAAATCTTGTACAAATTAGCTAAAATTTAATTATTTTGACCCCTTCCCCAATTTAGGACATCTATTTTTATTCCATTTATTCCGTATGTAAAGAAAACTATAGAACATTTGGCTCAAATCGATCAAAAGCTTAAATTGATTAATTCCCCCTCCTAATTTATGGTGAATGATTTTTGTCCCATAGATTTAGCAGGGTCATAAAGAATTTAGACAATTTTATAGGCCATGAACAGTTCGAGCTAGAAATTTAAAACTCGACAAAAAGCTGCAGCTTACTGATATATCCTGCTGAATTCCAGCTCGTTAGCTATAAATGTTCAAGAGCTTATTCTATAACAATTTTTTCTTATTTTCTGTATTTTTCAAATGGAAACTCTTAAAGTAGAAGGCCCAAAATCAAATCGATACTTTGCAATAAAGATTTAAACGTTTCTATACTAGAATGGACTTTCTAGAAGCTTTTATCTTTAGTCATCGTTAGATACTAAGACGAAATAATCAAAAATATGTTTGTAAATGACTTTTCTTAATGAACCATACATTTCTAAACAAAATAGTCTACCATATGTACGGTGACCATCCGTCCTGTATTTATTTCCGGGGACAGTTTTGTATTTCAGTACCCTGTCCCCTAAATTTTTTCTAGAAATATCTGAGATACGATAAATGTTCTGTATTTATTTTTTATTCACGTATTTGTCCCGTTTGCATATACTTACTAGTAGGTATCATTTTTTTAAATTTTATTTAGATATTTTATTATTTCACAAAACTAGCAATTTCATATCATTGAAAAAGTGCAAATATAGCCCATTAATATAATACAATAAAGAGTTTTGTCATTTTTTGCTGTTTGTGTGTTGTTATAATTCTCAGCTTCCTTTTTGTCCCCGATTTCGCCCCCAAGTTAGAAAAAAGTACATATGAAATGGTTCTTCGTTGTTTGATTGATCCAATATGTCTTTTGAATTAATATTAAATTAATAACGACTAAATTTCGGCTGGAGTTGACTCGATATTTGTTATTTATAACTTGAGAAAGACTTATTCAGATCTAGAAAACAGGAGGGTCGTGAAAATTAGAAAATTTTAAAACATTTTCTAAATTCAAACACATTTTCTAAATTCACCATGAATGGTCCATTCATCCCGAAAGAATTACTCTGTACAACGATTTATTTATTTATATATTTAATCAAGTTTTTTTCAATTAGTTAATTATAACTTCATAATGTGTATATTTTCATGTACCTAATTACTTTTTGAAATTATTTTTTCTAAACAGAAAAAAATTGAGTATAAATACAGTGCGAAAATGCATCATGGGAAAGTTAACAAGTGTACAGTGAGCTAGACTCGTACAATTTTCTAAACAGTCATCAATTATACTCTCGCTCCTTTCTTTCTGAAGCTCTTATCGAGAGAAGCGAAAATCAATCTTGCCAGCATTATCCAAACAAAAGCAAAGGCTTTGTATTGCTTTTTTCTGTTTTGTTTTTGTACTGACCTAATGGATATTTTCAAGAAGTCCAGGTCGGAAAAAATAAACAAGATTCTTGTACCTAAACAAAAAAATAACAAAAAAAAATCGAATCCTTATACTCCTGTATACGTTTGTAAATAAAGGAAAAAAGGGCAGTGGGATGAGTAAAAGCGAAAGGTAGAATGTTGTTTGTTCAAAGAAAATGAAAACGAGCGGGTTTAAAGTTGGAACAAAAAATAAACAAATAAAGAGTTGAGAGACTTTAAATAACGATTTGGATTCGTCGAAAAAGGAGTAAAATACATTATATATCTTTATATAATTACTAGTAGGTATATAACACTACTTTGTATATGTCAATGTAAAAGCCCTGAAATTGATAATTTGTTATTTACTATAAAGTGGTGTTCAGAGTCTGTAGCGTAAGACTAACTAGAATCACCTGATTCCCCTCGCCCTCTTTACCAAATCCCTATATTTTTGAAATATTAAACTATGTATATTTAAGGAGGTTCGGGGCTGTTTATCATTTTTATAAGAAAATTCTGAAATTTTTACCATCGAATCATTGATGCATTAAATATTTATTACCGAAATTTCAAGTTGATCGTCTGTCTCATTACCGAGAAATAAATGATTGAAAATTGTCCTTTTAACATTTAACATGTTAAAATGGACCGAGCTTTTAAAAGGAGGGCTATAACTTCTATACAAATTATACCATTTTCAACAAATTTATAAGATCAATAATTCAACTTTTATGAATCGAATGATACATTTTTCAATAGATTTGACAGTCTAGTTAATTAGTTATTCATAAATGTATAAAATAAAAAGTTATTTGCAGCCAACAGAATATGACAAAAGCACTAGTTTTTAACTCTATTTGTTGAAATCGTTTTTGTGTTAAATAAATGTTTTTATAATGAGAAAAAATTTATCTCGATATTATTTTTATTAATATTATCAAAACAAAGATTTTTATTCGAAATTAACCTCATTATTAACAATTTTTTATTAAAAAATTTGGTATGCAGACGTTGTCACTCTGGAGAAATACAAAAGATTTTTTCGAAGATCAACAAGATAGATAAGCAGTCTCGAACTCCTTAAATGACTATTTTATATAGTTGTGAAAAAATTGATTTCGTCAAAATATCTCGAAAAAAAACTTTTTTTTGAGACCTTCTTCAAGTAAGAGAATTTTACAACTGGGTCCATGATTGTTTTCTATTTTGATAAAAAAAAATAACATTTAATTTGAATTATAATTAAACTTTATTTACATGAGTATTTTATATAGAGATGAAAAATATAATATCTTTAAAATATCTACAATATATAATATATTCATTTTCCCCGAAAACAAAAAATTGTGTTAAAATTTTAATCGAATGAATATTTTGGAGTAAGTCTTTTTTTGAGGTGTCAAAAAAAAAAAAAATTTATCCTGGTTTGTAAAGTTTAAGGCAGGAGCTCACAAAGTTTTTCCTGATGCATCGAGCCCTTTTAAAAGAATGATCATCTTCGTCCGACCCCCTTACATATTTCTCTATAATATACGGCATACAATATAATCATAATACAAATAATTGCACATAAAGGAACTTAAAGAATTTAAAGTAGGAAATAAATACAGTATAATCAAAGCATTTCAAATTTTTGCACTCTTATTTGGCTTGGTGAGCCACCTATGTGTTAATTTCGGACGGACATTCAGAACGACAGCGTTTATTGAAAAAAAAATTGTTTTGTCGAGATTCAGCATAGTTGTTGATTCATAAAGAGACATCAAGCAGAGGCCAAGCTTATAGATTTCTCTTAAAATGACATATATTTAAGCATTTACTAATAGGGTCCCTTTTTACTTTATCCACGCGAAGTAGATTAATTGTAACTGTGACAAATTTTACGTACATTTTTATTTATTATTTCAAATAAAGTTATAAGAAGTACAAATGTGCGATTTCAAAGGGTCCTCAGGTAAAAACTACGGAAACCGATGGTCACAAATTGTAATATACGTTTAGGTTGAATTGTAGGTCCTAACGGGTTTTTCAAAATTTATACGGGGTCTTATTAAAAGCCCCAATAGTTTTATTTTTTAATTTAGCCCGTGGGGAGTATGGATGTATGTATAGATTCTCTTCTTTTCGTCTTCGAATTTAAAACTTAAGTTAGAGTTTAAATAAACCAATTTAAGTACCAAACCCCCCCCCCAAAATGGGAGGTATTTTCTTTCCATTTTGAAGTAGCAGGCATTTTCTTTTCGATCCTCCATTTGTAAATTCATTAGGTTATGTTTCTTGAAATATCATTGGACATTTGTTTGACTCCACCACCCAAAAAGAGATAAGAAAAGGGCCAATAAGCATTTAAAAATCAAAAAGAATAATATCCAGTTGTAAATAAGCTGACGTGTTCTGATGTGGCCATCCTCTTGACTTTTCCATACAACCTGGCCCCTCATTTATATTTAATATTTAATAAAATTATTTATAATCATGTAGGGGAGGGGGTTAGTTTTTGCATTTTTAGACTTCTGGGGTCCCACTGATTATGTATACAAAATTTGATTGAGTTTGGTAAATGGCCAAGATTTTCATTTTTTGACCCTACACCTCCCCCCCCCATTTTGGGTGGTTAGTTTTTGAATTTTTAGACTTCTCGGGGTCCCACTGATTATGAATACAAAGTTTAGTTGAGTTCTGCTCAAATGGCCTAGATTTTTAATTTTTAACCCCCCTCCACCCCCCTTAATTTTAGGTAGATATTCACCAAAGTCTAATCAGCTCTTAATCTCAATGAACCAAAACTACGTATGAAATTTGGTTTCGATATTCACACTAGTTTTTGAGCTAGCTCGTCCACAAAAATTTGGTATCGCACAGACTAGCAGACTAACTAACTAACAGACATTTTGACAAAACAATTATTATCTCGAAAAATATAATTTTTCGATGTTCACTTATTAGAAGCTTTTTTGTAGAGCAAAATGCCATGGTTTCGCTCAATTTTTTTTAATCAAAACAGTTTCAGCCTTTTTTGAGATATTTCGAAATAAAAGAAGGAAAAAAAACACTTTTTTCATGAACGATTACAATACATGACCATACCCTGTATGGTAAGGTAAAAAAGCGGCCTGACATACGAGAACAACAAAAAAGGGACAGACACTAATTCAAATAAAAACAAAACATGAATAGCGAGGTTTCACCTAAAGATGAATTAATATGTAAATATAAAAATTATATGGCCATGTAGTAGGTGTGTTTGGATTACTTTCTTTCGTCTGAAGGATTTTTTCCACACCGTTCCACCGATTAAAATGAAATTGAAAATATATCATTACTTTAACAAAATGAACCGCTCATTAGTTGTTGGTACATATCAGCCGACAAACATTAGCACTTTATTCTAGTAGGTAATTTTTTAGTTTTTTCTAAATATTTTGAAAATAGCTTAACCAGTTTTGATCAAATTTAATATTCTATTTAAGTGCCTTTGAGGACCCCATAAAAGTCAATATAAAGTTTTTCGAAAAATTTCATTTTAAAGTACTTTAGTCTACACTAAGTTGATACTTTTTTAAAATTCTTATTTGGTCGGTTTATATGATTAATAATAATAAAGGAATAAACGTATTAATATTTCAAATGACTATGGATAAAGTTTATCAACGATCCGTTGCAGTTTATTTACTTTTAAATGGAACCCTTAAAAGCCTCTCATCTCTTAACTTCTCACTATCTTAATAACTTTGATTTTTCTTTTTAAGATTTTTTTTCAATTTGCACGTCATGTCAGAATCGATTTTCTGGATATGTGTCTCACTTACGCTGACCAACTTATTTTTTTCTCCCTAGTAAATGGTTCGAGGTTGATCGTGTCAAAAAATAGTCTCGACCAATGCGGTGGAGGCATTTTCTCTCTCTCTCTCTCTCTCCTTCTTTCATTTTATCAAGCCTTTTGAATCCCAGGCGAATTTTGCCTGGACAAGCTTTGTTCCTTCGGGATCCTGTATAGAAAGCTGCACGTCCAGTGGTCGCCATCATAGAGCACGCACGCACTAAGGGATAGTGAGGATCGAATACACAAACACTGGGTCAGCCCACGGGTACAATATCCTCTACAATGGGAAGATGGCAAGTGAAACGGGTCAAAACTAATCCACGTTGCAAATATTACGAGATAACAAGTTCCACTTTCATTTCGGTTGAAAATCAAATTAGAAGTAGGTAATGCAATTATTATATGTATAGAATAACACTCTGTTTAAGATGATGATTATTATTATTAGTAGTGGTACCTGGAAGAAACGGAGCTATCTTCGAAAATTATTAATTATTGCTTATTTAATCAACTACTTTTTCTTATTTTGATTCAACCAAATGATTTATTTTTAAATGAAAAGTTTTTGTTTTGCCGAGAGTATCAGAGTTGTTGATTCACAAAGAGAAACAAAGAGAGTTGTCCTCTGCTTGATAAAAATATATATGTGCAAGATATATATGTGTATATTTATTTGCATCAAGCAGAGGACAACCTCTTTGTTTCTCTTTGTGATTTATTTTTATTCAACCACCAACAGGTGATTAATAATTAGTTTTTTTTTTAACCGACTTCAAAAAAGGAGGAGGTTCTCTATTCGATTGAATTTTTTTTTTTTTTTTTTTTTTTTTTTGTTGCCTATGTTACCTCATATCTCCGCCAATTGTCAACCGATTTTGAAAATTTTTTTTGCATTGGGTCCAGTCTAGCTTCCGATTGGTCCCATTTTTTTTCGATTTTTTTTCATAGATATTAGACCTTTTTTATTAGGTTTGTTTAGGTTTGTTTAGACCTAACCTCTTTGTTTATGAACCGATTTCGATGGTTCTTTTTTTATCCGAAAGGGGGTGTCTTAGGGATGGTGTCATATTAATTTGGTCAAGTTCTGATGATATAATCACTATTAATAACATCACTAAAGAAAAATAAAAATTTTTTAAGAAAAAAATAAAAACCGACTTCAAAAAATTAAGTGCAACAAATATAAAAATACACTAAAAGGTATAAAATAATTATTATCTTATTTAGTTACAACTAAACGACGAAATATTAACACGAAATTACTTTTTGAAGTTGGTGCCAAACATATACCTTTTATGAATCGCACTCGACAGATCTTACTTAGTACGTTTGGCGGGTACGCTCGCTTATAGATATAATTTGTTTGGCACCGACTTTAAAAAGTAATTTCGTGTTAATATTTCGTCGTTTAGTTGTAACTAAATAAGATAATAATTATTTTATACCTTTTAGTGTATTTTTATATTTGTTGCACTTAATTTTTTGAAGTCGGTTTTTATTTTTTTCTTAAAATTTTTATTATTTTTTTACTTAGAGAAAGTGGTATAGGTTTTAGGTGAAACATGATATTAATTAATAAAGTAAAGGGTGTGTAGTTTCACAGTGAATGAAATAAAACTCAAAGAGGTTTATACAAACTTATTAAATTCACTATGAAACTACACACCCTTTACTTTATTAATTAATAATTAGTTTAATTAAAAAACGTATCAACATATTTTTTTCCAAAAATTGAGACCTGTTTTTATGCATATTCTTCTATTTCTTCACCAATGATTAACAATAATAATCGACAAGTTAAAAATTAAATGTATAATGGTTCATTCTTGAATGCCATATCCGAGTGTGAACATCTGTGCGCTAATTATGGCTAGTAAAATGAACATTATATTATGATAAATTTAGTGAGTGAATAAAATTAAAAGTTTATTAGTATATCATCAATAGGTAGATAATATAAATTAAGTGAGTTAATGTAGACAAGTACTGATCGCAGTTTTTTTAAATAAATAACTCTGCAACATTCTTGATAATTTTATTACTAACTTTATTTATTTTAATAATTTTATTACAAACTTAGGTATATAAGATAATGATTGAAGATAAAGAAATGATAATGAAAAATAATAATGATGTATTTTCCTAAATAGTTTTATCATTAAATATCGATTATACATCCAGAAAATGTGGTTACGACATGTCCATCGTTTAGAGAGCAACACTTAAGAAATTAAATATTTTGAATATAAATAATGTTACAAATTGTCTTCGAGACGAAATTACGTTTAATTCAAATAAAAACGAAAAAAATATTATATTTTTCTCCAAAAATCTTTGATAAACATTTTTTACATTGTTCAGGTGCGGAAGCCTTCACCCCACCCGATGACCACCACTCCTCCTCGGGACTCGGGCAGCTCCGCTAGTAGTCGGCTGGTCGTTGAGGGGCCGCCCATGACTATATAAGTAATGATTCGCAGCAAGAGGATGGCTGGTTGGGATTTGGGACGGGAAGACTACATTGATCTACTAATGCATTTACGCTTGGTACCGTGAGGCCCAGGCCTAGGGAGCTAAAATTTTAGAGGCTACAAAATTTAAAGAACGATTAAAATTTAAAAATTGATTTGGTTTAGTATTGCTGTAATTGTATGAACAAATTTCAAAGTATTACAAAGTATTTAAAATAATTATAAAATTCTTAAATAAAAGTTTCTTAAGAAATTTTTTTTTAATCACACCATATTTATATTTATAAAATTGAATTGTTTTTATATTATTAATAGATAATAGAAAGTTAACGTTCGTTTGTACCAAAAATATTTATTCTTTGGCAGTTAAGGTGTAAAATATTAATTTTCGAATTTTTAAAGATGGTTAAAAAATTCTATAACATTGATTTTTAGTTTTAAAAGCAACACAAATATTTATAAATCGAGTTATTTTTTTACTCTATTTCCACTAAAGCAATTGTTTTTATATTACCAAAAAGAAATTGTATAAATTTTAGTCCAAAATTTCTAAAAGTACATAGAAAATTGGTACAAGAAATTGATTATGAGGATATAATTGATGTTTTCGCGCGAGCTAAAGCAAGAAGAAAAATGTTTTAGTGATATGCGATTAATCATAAAAAATTTAGTTATTGTTTCATTTTAAGAAAATTATTATTATATCTAAATTCGTAAACCCCAAAATAAAATATTTTTAATATTCCTAAATTAGATGTTTGATTATAATAATTACTACTATAAAGCAAAAATGGCGCCATATCGGACAGGGCCTAGGGCGCCGTCGACCCTAAATCCGCCACTGCTTTAATCCATGTTTTTTCACAGAAGTGTTTTGATTGAAAATATTTTATTTTTTCCGAGAATAGAAGAGTTGTTGATTCATAAAGAGAAATCAACGAGGATGTCCTCTGCTTGAATTCCTCGAATTCATTATAAGTCATTTTAATAAGAGATATTTTATATGTAATTTTATCATGAGTTCATTTACCTGATTGTACATAGAAAAATTTGTTTTGTTGTAATAATAAGTTAGCCATACAATATAAAAACATATTTAATTTATATTTAGTAGTATATATATATATATGTAGGCTCAAAGACGAAAACGTCCAATAAGCGAAAAAATATCACAATACGAAATACGAAAAAAAATTGCATGTAAATCACTTTTCTACTAATTTCTTACATTTCCTAACACCAATAAGAAAAAACAAAAATTTGAATGAGAATAATACACCAGTCCAATCTAACGAGTTATCCGCCGTGATCATATGGTATTAAAATTACTGTAAAAAATTAAATTTACTCGGTATTACTTAACTTTATACTCCAATTAATAATTATATATTTTATATATAATATTTATATTGATTTCATTATATACAAAGGTGTAAATACCCATTTTGGGCTTAATAATTATATATATCATATATATTTACCCTAAGATTCCAAAATAATTATTTTAGTATTTATAAGCCTGTATGCTAGGCAACTGTTCGCCAGTTCTGACAAAATACGCTGCATGTATTCCAGGCGGGGCGGGGTTGCGTTGATCCCTTAATATGAGTAGTGATTTTTGAGTTGGAAAAAAAATGAAAAATGTCTAGTAAAAACTTCTTCGAAAATTTAATTTTAATAACCCTCTTGGGATTTGAAAAGCACTTTTTATACTAATTGGTTTTTATGACTTTTTAATAGGGTTTTTAGAAGGGGAAGCAGCAAGAATTATGGAAAAGGAATCAAATACAAAATGCCTGAGAACCAATGGAGTAAATTACTTTTCATTTTATTTTATTTTTTTAATAGTTTTAAAACTTGAAGAAAATTACTTTGATTAATATTACTCTAAGATTATAATATTTTTCCAGTTAGGCATGGTAAAGTAAAAAATACACTTGAAATATATTTAAAAGAAAAATATGGCGGCCAAATGCGAGTCAGACTTCACACGGATGGCTTCGTACCTTTATAAAAATACTTGAGATATAAAATTAGTTCTTATTTTTTCGTTAATAAAAAAGAGAATCAGTGAATTTATGGAATTTTTCCTTTAAGTTATATAATAATAAAGCGGTTTGTTCTACAGCATGCGCCGTTTTCCGCATCCAACACGCCAATTCTCTCTATCCAGAATGTCTTGCTCTTGTAGTTGCCTACTGGTCATTGCCTCATCTACTCCCTGCTTCCACGTTCGTCTCGGTCTTCCTCTTCTCCTCCGTCTTTCCGTGGGCATCCAGGTCTATATTTTATGAGGCCACCTATCTTCCGGCATTCTTTTGAGGTGTTCATACCATATTAATCTCTTCCTTTCTATTCTATCTATTATGTCGTTTTCCATTTTCATTTTGTCTCTTATAGTTGTATTTGGGATATGCTCCAATCTCGACACTCTGCAACTCCTTCTCATCGCATCCATTTCGAGCGCTTGTAATTTTTTTCGTTTTTCTTATTCATGTCCCATGTTTCTGAATTGTATAGGGCTATGCCTTCCACTATGGACCGAAATTTATATTTTTAAGTTATATACCAATTCTAAACCCCACAGGTATAAACATAATCTAAAACGGCCACTTTGAAGCTTTCTCACTCCGTGAATTCAAATCGAAATAAACTCTAAAAAATCAAAACTAATTCTACTTAAAGAAATCCTTTGAGAAATAACTCACGATTTATGATAAAAACTTTTTTATTTTTGACCCCACATAAAATTCGATCCTTCCCAAAATAATAATTGATTAAGATTTTGAGAGATACGATTTTTGATTTACGGGAAAATTAATACACTATCTTCTAAATTTCAAGTTTTTATTCTCTTTAATTTATAAGCGACCGTGGTCTGGCAGACGCACACACAGACATATATTATAGCGGTATTAATAGGGTAACGGAGTTTTACATTTTAGTAGGGTCTCGAAAATAATTATATATTTAGTTGATGTTTAAAATTTTATAGTTAATCGCGATTAATAATTTAGAAATTGAGAATAGTCCATTTCAAAGTGTTGTAACTATTAAATTTTAATAAGTGATAAATCAATTTTACATACGAATAAATCAATTTTAAAATGTGATTATTCACTTTAAAATGTAGGTACAGAATTATATTAATTCCATTTTGAAAGCAACAAGTGAATACAGTATTAGAAATCAATTTATATTCACGAGATTCTTGAATTTTTACCATATTATTTAAACACAAAATATCAATACAAAATATAAAAAATAAATTACGCGATAATACTAAAAACATTTATTAGTTGATTTGAATGAATTTAACATTGAAAAATAGATAAAAAATCTAAAAGATTCTTTAAATAATCATTATGGTATAAACAACATGAAAAATATTGAGTCCAAAACAAACAATCGCTTGGAGATCCCAAGGAGTAAGTTACATGGGCGGACTGGCCATGTGGAAAATGTGGAGATTCCACATGGGCCGTTTTTATAAATTACAAGTAATAATAAATAGAAATGGCCGGTAATAATTTTTTCCACACGAAAATTTTAGGGCCAGTCCACTCCTGGTGAGATAGGACATATTTTGTTAGATTCGGGGCTTTGATCCATGGTATCTTTACTGTTTGTCAATCTAATACTTTATTCGAATTCGCATATTAACAATTTCATAATCAAAACGATGAAACAAATATAATTACTAGATAATAACTATTACGATAGAGGTACCTAATTATAAATATATATATTTTGGCGTTAATCAAATCGCACAGCGTGCGCTGAACAAGTTCGATGATC
Source organism: Forficula auricularia (assembly GCA_024734495.1). Taxonomy (NCBI): domain Eukaryota; kingdom Metazoa; phylum Arthropoda; class Insecta; order Dermaptera; family Forficulidae; genus Forficula; species Forficula auricularia. The sequence goes on along the minus strand of JALMQS010000187.1, from coordinate 2,936,508 downwards.
AGCTTGGCCGTACACGCTGTACGCTATTTACACGAACCATTTCGACCCCCTGCAGCTCGGAATCCATTTGAGATACAGAGCTGAAATTATACACATGTAATTATGTAATCCATCTATAGGAGAGTACCAAATTCCAATAATATAACTTAAATAGATTCTGAGATATGGACCTGAGAAAATAGCTAATTTTGGCACTCACTCACTCATTCACTCACTCTCTGACAGGTCATCAAAACCTATAGGGTACTTCCAATCATTCCAGCATCATGAAATTCCGTCTGCTAATAGAGTTTGGGACACAAACAAAGGAAAAATTCCAAGAATCAAAACTTTCTATCTTTCAACCCATTCAAAAGGGGGAGGGTCAAAAATGAAAATTCTAGCCCCTTGGACCAATCTCAAACAAATTTTGTATACATATTCTGTGGGCCTCCAGAAGGCTAGAAATGAAAAAATTAACCACCCAAAAATAAAAATTATAGCACTTTGAACTAAGAGGTTTTCTCATAGCTTATAAAAGAAGAGAAATCTCAACCAATACATTCTGTGAAAAAACAGGCCAAGATCTAAAAGTAGTGAAATCTAGTGTGTGGCCAAGTTAAATTCACAAAGAATAATTAAGTTGAGAAAATAGTAGATCTCTCAACTTAATTATTCTTGGCGAAATTAACTTGGCTACACACTAGATTTCGCCACTTTTTTGAACTTGGCTTGTTTTTTCACAGAATGTTTTGGTTAAGATAAATTTTACTTTACCTATATTTAAATAATTATAGACATTCACTAAATCACAATGCAAATAAGAGACGTCCTTAAAAAGTATTCGTAAGTAAAACTATTAATGAAATTAGTAATTAGTTAGATGAAAAAGGAAGAGAAGGAGTTTAAAAAAATTAATATATTCTCTTAAGGTCTAAAGAAAAGTCGAAAGAATCCTAAAAGAGTTAATTAAAGTGTCTCTGTTAAGTTTTAAGCTATTTGAAATTTAGAAGAATTATTTTCACTTAGGATCGAAGAAACAAGAAGCTCTTTTAAAACTTTACCTTTGCAAAAACTTTTCTCCATCTCTCTCTTATCGTGGTCTTTGTATAATAGTTATTTCTTTAGTCCATTTCTTTAAAGTTTTAGGCATATTTTATTAATTATCATTAAGGATAATTATAATGAAAACACTTGTCTGAAGTTAACTCTTTTCTCATTAAATGTATACATTTACTTATATATTTTAGAGGTTTAAACCTAAGCGTTAGGTTTATTAGACTTTTAAGTCAAATGAGATTAAAGTAAAAAAAACAACAACAACAATACACGTTTTTTTACTTTCACTGATACCCATGCAGATAAACAATCATGGCATGTTCAAAGCACTGCAAAGTATTACATAAGTTAAGCAACATATAACGCGGATTATTCTCAGATGTGTGACCGATATTTGACACTGTGTACTGATTTTGGTAAGTTTACGATCCAAGCTATGTTGCGTCCATGATGTGTCTCATTGGAATTGATTGAGAGACCTTAAAAGAAGATTATAGAAGTTTCGATACATTAGCTTCGTTTGACCCGAAATTGCAGAATTTTCTGCTATTATATAAACAGATTGGGATTGTGTTTGAGGTGCATGAAATGACTTTTATTCAAATGTTGGTCTTTTTATGAAGTCTTTTATGAAGGAAAGATAATAATGAAAGGCAGTATGGCTATCTGAAATGTATAGGCACTACAAAATCAAGATCATGAGGAAGCGAAATTTCGAGCTAGAACTAAGACTTCATTTATTACCCTCACTAATCAACAAAAATTTCTCCCCGTGAACCTAAGAATGGATTCGAGTAGAGTTTTATACGCTGATTATCATCCAATTTCCCGATTCCCATTAGATATTAAACAGCAATATTTGAAATCAAAATATTTTATTGACTTGTAAGAAAACAGCTTCCTCTTTGATTTTCAAATTACCACTTGAATTTAGCTCAATTAGAACTCGAGTTATAACTAAAAAACTAAAGCCATATGTTCTTATCTATGTTTATTATCCTTTATAATCTTGTAGTTTTAGTTTTTTAGCTATAACTTGAATTCTAATTGAGATAAAAACAAGTGGTAATTTGAAAATCAAAGAGGAAGCTGTTTTCTATTTTGATTTCAAATATTGCTGTATAATATTTAATGAAACTCGAAAATATGTCAAAATGGCCTTATTCGTAATTTTGACAGATAATATCTCAAAACTCTGACAGAATTAAAAAAAAACGGGAAATTGCATAAATAATCAGCGTATGATATATGATTGTTAGGTTTACGGGGAGAAATTTGGAGTGTTATTTAATGCTTTCTTTTTTATAATAAATTGTTCTTTAGTGTATAATAGTTTTATAATGTACGTATGTTAAGGTAGAGATTAAATTCATTTTATGAGATTAGTTTTTTTATGTTATCGATAGGAAGGTAAGCATTCACAATGTTTTACATGAAGATTTGACCAGGAGAATGTTTATCTACGTTTAGCCGATGTGTGCCTCTTATGTATCTTTGGACCAGTACTCAAGTAAACATTTCCAAGGCCCTGCTGGAGCGATTTGAGAAAAACCATAAGGAATCATAGCTTTTAACAAGGGGCCTTCGCATCCGCAGACATCTATTTTGCAGAGCAACTACTATTTATACGGATTAAAAATTGAAAAATGGTATCCCCATTTAAAAGAAAATTATGTTGAAATATTAGATTTAATTTGATAGAAAAAATGTTTTCTGAACGCTTCAAAACATTTCAAATTATAGAGTACATTTATGCAAAGATCCTTTGTTGGAAAACAAAACAGTACTAAATTGAAAGTTTTTGCCGAGAGTAGCAGAATTTTTATATATTGAAGGATACAATAAAAGAGTGTGTCTTCTGCTGGAATTATAAATTTTATTTATTTATAACGAGACTATAGTTTGATTCATAAATTAATTCCTGTGAATACATTGTAATAGACTGATGAAGAGGGCAAAGCCCTCGAAACTATAGTCTCGTTATAAATAAATAAAATTTATAATTCCAGCAGAAGACACACTCTTTTATTGTCTCCTTCAATACGAAACAGTACTTATAACGAGCCCCGGCTGATCCTTTTGTCTGTAATAAAAATAAAACTTTTCTTCGTTCCCTAAATTTAAATTTGTTATTAATTGTCTTTACACGGCCTCGTTGTGGTCGCGCCCCGGGTGAAGAGAAAATTATTTTCGATCTTTGGGGTCTGCGATCGATTGGGAGGCGCTGGAATATTTAATTGTTTAATTAATGAATCAAGGCCTACGCTGCGAAAAATGAACGAGGAGAGGATTAAAAAAGAAATTCCATAATTCATATAGACAAAGGGTATTAGTTTGGGTTCAGGGATCAGTAGCTTAGTGGATATAGGAGCTAATACTCTTATGACAAAGCATTGCAGTACACATGCAAAGATCCCGGGTTCGAGCCCCGGCTGATCCTTTTGTCTGTAATAAAAATAAAACTTTTCTTCGTTCCCTAAATTTAAAAAGTACTTATAATGTTTTATTTATTTTTTAGGAGATATAATGCATCTTCTTAGTGAGCCCCCCCCCCACTCCCACCCGAACTAAGAAGATGCAGCCCCTATGGATCTCGAAAGACTCTTGCATTATCAAAGAGAAGAATAAATTTGAAATCTGTGCACCTGAGTCTTAAAGGTTTGAAGTTAAAAAAGTGTCGTGGAAGATGGAGGCCGAGACGAAATTCCAGTTCTCCGAATTCATGAAAACAAAGATATTGACGAATGAAGTGGCCCGGTACTCTTCCAATTTAACTGAAGGAATGTTGTGGATCGGCGAATCGCGTGCTTTGGAGAGAGTTACTGACTCATCAGAACACATGTTGTGGTAATAAATTAAGGAAAATTTGATCTGGAAACGCTTCTTTGATGGGCCAGCGAGTCGAGAGAGGCGGTACGAATTGTCTTTTAATTTGTTGGCTCGCCTCTGAATTAGATCCCGGGAGGCAAGAGAATGCTTGGTGGCCTCTCTCCACAGATGATAGCCTTATTCAAGACACAGGCGGATTCGGGCTTTGTGGAAGATGAGAAGCTGCAGGGGCGTGAAAAATCGCCTGGACCTTAATAAGAAGACAACTTTGCTTGCTGCAGATTTCAGCACAGAGGAATTGTGTTCATTCCAAGACAGGTCAGATGCGACTGAGACGCCCAATATGAACTGCCTGTCACACATCTTTTAGCCAAAAAGAATGTCAGAAAAAATTTTATTATTATTTTTTAGTTAATTTCAACCTTTAAATTTTAAAATGGGAGGAAGCGTTTGAATCGATCTCTGATGACATGACATGCTATTGATCTTGGATTCAGTTATAACTTTTTCTTTTTTAAGGTAGTTGTAAAAGTTAATGCTAGAGTATATAGAACAGACAATAAGGATTCATAATTCATAAGCCCAATTCTTTTTGCTGTTTATGTACCACTACTAGCCAATCCCGTGCTCGTTTGACAAATTTGGCAACATTGTCTGAGCTTGAATATTTTTATCATAGAAATGACAGATAAAATACATTATAAAGGTCGATTTATAAAACAAAAAGTTCTTATTAAGCGATTGAAAGTTGTTGCGACAATGGCAGAAACGAAAAAAGTCAAAAAAGTACAAACGTTAACACAATTTTTAGGTTAAATACATGGGTTGTTGCCAGCTTGTGTTTAGTGTAAATTTTTCATTATTTATTAATTATTATCTCAGAAACTGTGTTGTAACTATGAATTAAAATTTTCTTAAAAAATGTATTAGTTATTGTTTAATGTTGGTTTAGTTTTTTATAACAATGGTAATAAGCGTTTCTTAATTATAATTAGATATGCATGTAAATTTTCCGATATCCCGTATAGTGCAATGTATAAGAGTCTGAAAAACTCTATTTTTGGAATTTAATATCTCCGGAACTATATTGTTCATAAATTTCGTTTTGTCACCAAAGTATGCAGAAGTAATTAAATAATAATCTGTCTAAATTTCAAAAAAATCCTAAGAAACCCTATATGGCGAAACAACTACCTTAATACTTTTAAAAACAAAAAAAATCGTATTAAATATTTTTAATTAAACTCTCAATTAATATTAGATTCTTTTAAATTAAAATATTTAAATATCAGAAAAAATTTTATAGATTGATTGTGGCTTAATGATTTTTTTAATAAATGAAATTTGTTAAATTTGCAAGATCTGATCATTGACTAGTAATAGTAATTACTACAAAATTTGATTAGTTCTCAGTGATTTGAATTACGTCAATCGTCTTTCAAGTTAGACATCTTCGCAACAACAATTGCGCATTCAAATATAGTCGTATGAATAGTGATAGAAAATAGGAAAAGTTCTAAAATTAAGGCAAAAATGAGAATAGTTTGAAGTAGTTGAATTTTCTTTTGTTTGGGTGGAGTTTTCTCTCTATTCACAGCCTCTAATCCCTTAGGCACCATCTTACCGAGTCTAGAACACCTCTGGGGAGGAAGAGTTCGTTACAGAAAAAGAAAAAAGTCGATCTGTGTCGTAGGACACCGGATAGGAACGAAGTTCCTTATTATAAAAATATTAATTTTAAGTTCTATTCTAGGTATAAAGAAAAATAATTATTCAGGTATACATTTTTTATTATGATTTTTTTATCGATAAAAAGCAAAGAAACTACTTTATAAAATTATCTTAACACCTTTATTTTATTTACAATGATTTATAAAAATATATAATATATAATAATAATAATATACAAAAAGAAACAGGTATTTATATGAATAATAATAATTAAGCCTAATTATGTTCTATCATAGAAACTATAGCTTTATGGTAACTAAAATAAGATATATATATTTGTGATTCGATTTTTGCCAAATATCTCGAGAAAACAGCATCGATAGTAGTAAGTACTAAAATTAATTACAGTTATTAATGGTAATAATAAATTTATTAAAAATGTATATAATTTTCATACCATACCTTGGATCTTTTGTATTTTTTCTTTTATTCTTTGTCGATACTCTTGTTGATATTGCCTACTTGTTTTTTTTTTTTATATTTTTTCTCCGATACTGAAATTGATTATAAAATCTATTAATTTCTCGTCTGATGTACTACTAACTTTACAGTCATGTATTTAAAATTACACTGCAAATATTATAATACTATATACCATACGTATATAAATTATATATCATATCTTGTTTTTTTTTTCACGCTCCGATGCCTTTTTTGGTACTCAGCTTTTTTTCGTATTTTCCTTCAAAGAAAATAAAATAAAAAAATGTTAAAATTAAATCCATGAGTGCTAATCGAGGGAGGGGATGGAGAGGTGGGTACTGAACAAACTTGTTTGGAAATATTTTTGAATTTGAGAAAAAACAGTATATGAATTTATACAATGTTTTACTCAGTATATTATATAAATATCTAACTAATAGATACTCTAATAATAAATAAATAAATAATCTTGGATATTTTAATAATGACTCATCAAATCCTGTTGAAATCAAATTCAGAGAATTTTCTTCTTCTTTAATTTTATTTCCAAATGAATAAATAAATAATAAAATTCAATTAATTAAATAAATAAATAAATTATAGGAATTAGTTATGAAATCAATTAGGGATTCACGGGGATTTTACACATACACCCACGATTCATATATAACGCTTACCTTTAGTAGATTTTTTTAATTGATTATTTTCTTCTATTAGCTGAAATATAATAAATAAATTTAGTAGAATTATTGCAATATTCATTTCATTTATTTCATTTCATTTTCATTTATTTATTAATTGCAGTAAGCAACCTTTGTTTATTTGTTAGCTGAATAACGAATGTTCTAGATATGTTCGTCTCTGAATTGATGCCATTTTATTGAATTCTATTATTCTGTCTATTAAATTAATAAAAAAATTTTAAAAGTGCTGATTTCGATAAATAGAAGCAGAGAGGTAGAGGAGGTAAGCAGCTGAGCCACGCCTGTCGAATCGAAAAGATTCGACATCGAACAGCATCGATTCCCGACAACAGAGCGCAAGCCCAGAGGCCCCGCCCCAGGCAAGAAGTGGCTGAGTGGATGCGCGCGCATGCAGGCCTTGGACTCGCTTGTCTTTTATTTAACGTTGCGGACACTTTCACAGACTAGGAGTTTCACCACCGAGGCGTCCCATAAGTTCACTTCGTTCCAAAACAAACAAAAAAATAAACAAATAAAAAAAAAAAAGAAAAATACATACACATACAAAACTAACTAGCAGCCAATTTCGTGTATAAATAAAAATCTCAAGTCGCCATGACTAATCGCAATAAAACTAATATTTATCTTTCTCTCTATTAAAACAAACCAAATATTAAAATTCAATAATTCAAAATAATAAGAAAAAATTCTCCACCAGAAAAAATATAAGTATAATCTAAGTATATAATCTACAATAAATTACAAAACTTATATATATATATTACTTAAGCTTTGAGAAAGGAATACGCTGAGGGCGAACTCACCGGGATTTCGATATTAAAGTTAAAAAACATTTTATTTTACTTATTCTTGTTTAGAAATGTTTGAAACGTGGATGGAAATGATGTTCGAGCATGCTTTTTTACTAATATTTGTTGAAAAAAGAATGAAATTACTTATGAACGAATTTTCATTCAAAGTACTCACCTGCTCACGCACAAAAAATAAATAAATATTCATAAAATGATCGAAGATGAATGTTAAGCCTTCGTTACTAAACCTCATTCAAATAAAATTAGATATATTACGTATATCTATTCATTTATATAAATGTGTATGTTTATGCGCCCATATTAGAGAACACCTCAATGATATGCTCTTAAAAAAATTGTCTAAATAATAATAAATTAATAAGTAAATGACAAGTAGGTATAGTATATTTTTTATTTCTCGAATTTCATTAACGTATTAAAATGCCAACCGCCCAAAAGATTCTATAAATTGAGACTTTGAAGATTATACTGATTAACTTGACGGGATATCCAGACGTTAGTTACTCGAACCTAGTATTGAATTCACTCAATTCCTTTTTATTTTTTGGGGCCACTGTGCTTAAAAATATCGAATGTGCATGATTCCGATATCCACGATAGCAGAAAGCAGTAGAAAGTTCGTTCTGGTGCCTTCGGCACGCCCTCGAAGCTCGACCCTCCGGGCTGGTGCCCTGGCGGGCAGCGTCTCAGTCCAAAAATTTTATTCCTCTTAAAAAACCACACTCCAAATGTATACCCGTAAACTACCGAAAATACATCGTCTCTTAAAAGTTTCGCCTCTTTAATTTTTGAGTGGCGGGGGGGGGGGGGAATAATTATGAATATATTTAAATTTAAAATTTAAATTTAAATTTCATTTTTTCTTTTCAAAACAAAAATAATGAAATGATTTATGAACTGCAAAAAATTCGCAGGCTGAATCATGGAAATTATTCAAATTTACGCGGTTCAATTAATTTAATTAATTACAAAAAATATATTTAATGTTTCTTAATTTAAAATGAATTGGAGTCTTTCATTTCAAAATTCGAGTGCAAATTAAAATTATATTTCAAATTTGCCTGGTTAATGAAAATCCATTGGAGCTGTCAGTTTAAAATCCTAGCTGACAATTATATTTCAAATTTTCCTCGTTAATTAATACATATTTAATGTTTTTTAATTTAAAATCAATTGGTGTTTTTTCATTTTCATTCGAGTTCAAATGAATACAATATTATCTCGACACAAAGTCTAAATCAAAAATATCTAGTTTTAGTAAGAGAAATCAAGATAGAAATATTAATGTCCCAATGGTGTAATCGCTAGAGCCAATGACCATAGTTCAAGAGTTCGTCGGTTCGATTCTAGGCAAGAGCGTAATTTTTTTAGAGAAATTTCTCTAAGCGTTGTTACAAATTAATCTAGACGAATATTAAATAGTATAAAAGTATTTTTAAATTTTTTTTCAAAAAAATAATTATTTACCTACCTAATGTTTATGTTATTTGGAACCATTTTACAAACACAAAGTTATAAGAAGGGCCTATCGGGCCCTGGGTTTTTCCGTGTATTAAAACAGTAAAATCATCATCATTGAGTATACAGTCCTAAGACTGGTTTGATGCAACAATCCGTCTCCACTCGACTCTGTCCCCCGCCAGCTGTTTAACCTCTCTAAATGTCTGGCATCCCATATCCCCAATTATTTGGTTGAAATATTCTAATCTGGTTCTTCCCCTTCCCCTTTTCTTTCCCACCTCCCCCTCCAAGATATCCCTAAGCAGTCCCCCATGTCTCAGTGTGTGCCCCATCATCTGACCTCTTCTCTTCTTCAGACTCTTCCACAAGGTTCTTCTTTCTCCGAAAACAGTAAAAAGTATTGATTTAATATTTAATTTTATAAATCTTTATACAAATTAAAAAAAAAATGAATAAGTATAATTATTGAAAAATCTGTTATAAACCAATTACACAATATAGTGAGCCTGAGGGGCCCACCTCGTGACTTTGTATTTGTGAAAAAGCTTGTGTGTTAAGGGTTAAATATTCATATGCTTGTATGGTAAATAGCAAACAAATATTTAACAAAAATTGATTTCAATCATAAAATATGTAGATGGTCAATAGTCATAAAATTTTAAACATCGACTAAAATATATACTTTTTTTGTTTAGCGACTTATTGTATACTGAACTTTTGAATTGCTTAAAATAATCAGACCTGAGAAGAGAAAAAAATATAAATTTGACCGAGGTAGAAAATTTCGAAAATTAAAATTTATTCTATCTCAAGTTGATTTATATTCCAATATGATGGTAATTAAGACCAGGCTGTTTTGTGAATTGGTCCTTGTGAGTGTTTAGCCAGCAAGGAGAGGTTGTCACCCCCTCATGCACCCCTTTACCGCCCATGAATGCGGCTTCCGGGGGTCGATTCCGGGCACGCACTTCCTTCGCGGCTCAAATACCAACTGCGGCATCCTGGCTGCTTTCACCCTACAATCAGAGAGAGAGAGAAAGGGAAGGAGGCTCTTCACCTCGCCAGTATCTGGAACCCTTTAGACCCAATCAGCATTGGCGAACAAAGGCTTCTTTACTAACACACAACGAATATTTATTTTCGAATGACGGAAAACAAATCCTCTTGGTCGAGGTAAATAGATCTTAAACAAACTACTCAACATCAAAAGGAAGTTTCAAGGAAAATTCTACAATTGAAATTTTTTGAATAGTTACGAATCGATCATTTATTAGCTTTTTCTTTTGACGGAATCACGTTAGACTCGCGCGACATCGAGATATACAGAGTTAATTGAAAAGTTTTTGTTTTGCCGAGAGTAGCAGAGTTGTTGATTCACAAAGAGAAACAAAGAGGTTGTCCTCTGCTTGACGCAAATAAACATACACACATATATATCGAGATGATATATCTGTATATATATATTATTTATTTATTTCTCTATATCTCAAACAAATAAATAAATATTATATATACAGATATATCATCTCGATATGTATGTGTGTATGTTTATTTGCATCAAGCAGAGGACAACCTCTTTGTTTCTCTTTGTGATACAGAGTTAAATTGAAAGTTTCTTTCAACCGAGAGTAGCATAATTTTTATAAATTGACGGAGATAATAAAAGAGTGTGTCTTCTGCTTGAAAAATAATTTTTTTAATTTATTAACTAGACTATAGTTTCGAGGACATTGCTCTTTCATCAGTCTATTACAATTGATTACAACTTTCACACATTAATTATTGTGAATCAATTGGAATAGACTGATGAAGTGGGCTAAGTCCTCGAAACTATAGTCTAGTTATAAATTAAAAAAACATATTTTTCCAGCAGAAGACACACTCTTTTATTTTATCCTCAATATATCTTCTTAGAGTGCCATACCCGAAAAGGGGTATCGGCGCCTCTCCACATATTCCTGTGCTGAGTGTGTTTAGTTATTTTACACAGATATACGGGACCTACTTTTAAACGCTGGTTCCGAACGGCTAGTTTGGAGAGGTTTACTAGGCAATTATACTCTTGGTAGGTTGCCATTGCTTTTCAAGAGGAGGCGATTGCAAATATCTGCCGAGATTAGGTCTCGAACCAGCGTACTTTGAGTCAGCGACCCGGCACTCTAGCCACTGACCCACAGTCGCTTTTCCTCAATATATAGAGTTAATAATTACCTAAATGTAAAATCAAGCTAATTCACCCCTTTGCGGCTAATCTGTGGTTTTTCTGGGATGCATGAGCCATTCACTATCTGGAGGAACAAGATAATGCACCACTTCTGTGACAAAATGCTGTTGAAAAAACAGCAATCTCGAAACAACAAAAACTGCTGAAGGATTATTTTGCGGAAAAGTAAACTTTAAAAAATATGTAACTTATATGCACACATACATATATGTTGTACTTCTAAAATAATAAATTTTTAAACCTGCTTCTCCTCTGAATAAATATTTTTCAAAAACATTCTTCTGTTGATTTGTGTCCTTTTTTGAGTATTTTGCGTGTTATCCGCGGAATTGTCTTATCCACAGTTGTCGCGCCACCCAATTCCGCGGATAAACGAGAGTTTACTGTATATCAAATATAAATATGTATAAATTTTGTATATTATTTTTTATTTTTGACTAGCAACCCCTCGAAATTTGAAGACTATTAAGATTTTATAGCTCTTCAGCTGCATTTCTTACTTTTATTGGCGAAAATAAGATAGGTAATTCTCAATAATATAAGCTCTGGTAGAATAAATTAAGCAAATTAATTTCTCAGTTTTGCGATGAAAAAGCCTTTTGAATATTTTATGTGATTCTAATAGAAATTCGGCATCTGAATACGATAATAAATTTTTTTTGCGTATCACATCACAAATTTTAACAATAGAATTACTGACCGTACAGGGACATAAGTAGGCTGGTCTGACTTGTAAAAATACTTCAATATGGTTTTATTTTATAATTTTTTAAAGTTATACCAATTATTAACTTGGCGCCTGACCGAAATCAATATTTGATCATATAGATTTTTCCTCTACGCCACGATCATCTGCATAATTTACGTAGATTGTACCTTAGTCTTAAAAAAGTTTTCACATTTTACCTTCAATTTTTATTAAAATTAATTAAAAATAAACACAAGGTTCCAAAAATACGAATATTTTCATTTTTTTTTTTTTAAATAAATTTTTAACTAAAACTTATATTGAATTATTTTTATATTTATTAATTTCAGAAGGCATCATCCCCACCAGGAGTCGAGTCCATTTGCCAAACTTGCTTTCCGGACAGTTATACTAGTATTAAAACTCTATAGCGCGAAATTTTTCTGACATGTGACAAAATTTTATTCAAGTTATAAAACACCTGAATACAAAACATATCTATTAAGATCTTGGATATACGGCCTTTAAATCTTCGATAACAATATGGAAAAAAACAAAACATTTTTTAAAAATGAAAAACTCGCACTTGATTTTAATAATTATATTTGAATTGTAATGCTTTTTAACTTATTTTATTTATTTATTTGAAAAAACAATTTGGCAGATGAGTCAGACTCTATTCATACAATTCATTTAACAAAATTGTTTTAAATATAGTAATTTCGCGTGTTCAGCTAGGGTGGTCCTTATTTAGGGTATTTTCTAATTTTTACGCTAAAAGAGGCTCATTTGGTTCGAAGTAAATAAAAATACATCTAAATTTGCAATTGAACGATCAATTTTTTATTCCGGCCAAAGCAGTGGCTCAAAAATTTCAAACTCTGTAGACTTTATCTACTCTTATTAAACGAGCAAAAATTGTATATATATTTATATATCTAACGTTTACATATATATTTGTTTATCTATATATATATATTTGTATCATTGTTCTATTTTGAAAACGGCTTTACCGATTTTGATGAAATTCACAGGTTAGAGGGTTTTTGGGGTGACAATACGATCTGTCACGGTCTCATCTTCGACAAAATTGTTTTTGATGGGTTTTATCGTAATCAAATTAATTATTCTAAGGTAGAAAAATTCCATTCTTAAGGTTTAAAAAAAAGGTTTTCCTTTTACTATTGTACCCAGACAGACAATGGGTTGGGCTAATTGTTCTCAAAGGCCTTGAAGAACTATTATGATTGTAGTGTTTTGTTGTCAAGCATTAACTAAACCCGATCAAAGCTCGGTCTTCTAGGTATATATAGATATATATGTAGGAGGGGCGGGGGTTTCACCCCCTTCTGCTCATAGGGGTGAAAATAATAACACTTATTCATTCTTTAATATATATATTTATTTACAAAAGGGGGTTGGTACATTTTCGTCTAGGGGGTCATCGTTAAACATCATAATACACATCATCTTAAAATTAACGTGTCATCTTAAGCGGCTCTCGACTTCAAACTAACTCAAATCGACAAGCATGTCATTTCGACCAGGGCTCGTTTTCAACTGACTGACGCCTTGTCAACGACTACCTCTCAGATGATTAAAATAACACCGTTTTTCAAAATTGAAAAAGTCTTAAATTCAATCTAAATATTTATTATTTTATTGTATTAAATAATATTGTCTTAAATACTAGTAAATACTTGTTGCTAATTGCGACCTACCTCCCCTCCTCCACCCTGTACTAGTCACTTGCAAATTTCCAAGTACCATTCCCGTTAGGCTCGCTCGTCCCCTCCACCGGGCGCCCGTGCTCTCACTGAAGCGCCGTTCAGTATATTGGGATCTCCCCACGCGTCTAAGTGCCTCCAATTAACGATTCAACTCATCAAACTATTCAAGGTAAATATCACAATCTAATTAACTCCAAATGATTTGTATTTCCTTCTCGCTATGTGGATAAAAATTATTTTTAGAAAATATCATAAATTTCTCTGAAATGTCGTCGACTTTTTTTAATCCGCGTGATTTCCAACTTACTTATTTTGATAGATAAATTTTAAGACTATTATTATTATTGTATTTTTAATTAATTTTTCAAAAGTTTATAATTTTATTAATAAATATATTTTTTAATTTCAGTTTAATTTAAATTATTTCAAAATAATGCCTAAATTTTTCAAAAAACGTCTTATTCAAAGTGAATATTTTTTGATTTTACTCTTATAATTAATTTTTTTATTATATTAAAAAATATTTTTTCCATTTTTCAGATGAAACCGGCTAATTAAATCCTGAATTGAGTACTTTGTGGCGGTTCTTTTCATCTCTACAAGTAGTAAGTGATCTATCTATTTTATTTTTTTCATTTGCTTATAATAATTATAATGATATGAATAAAAACATTTGGCTTAAAAGAAATATAAACTTAGATAGATATACGGAACACCTAAATATAATAAAAAAAAATATTTGTATTATACAAAAAAAAATGAAGTAATTACAAATACTATTTCAAAGTTACAAAACCCATGCAATTTTAATTATTTGTCAAAAACGCTCGCGGCACACAGGTTGAGAAACACTGGCTTTTAGAGAGCCCAAAATCTAAACAGTTCTCCGCATTGAAAATATAAAAATTTTGCTACAGAACAAACTTTCTAAGACGATTTCTTTTTATAAATTTAATTTTTCTATTGAATGATAAAAATGAAGAAAAAAGTAAAACTTTTTCACGACCCAGTACGTTTGCCAGTTAGAACAAGTATTTTTTTTCACATTATTGTCTAAATTTTATTGAAGTTCAATTAAATATTTGCTCTCTCTATAACGAGTATAATTTTGATCCAAGAGCAAAAGGCCATTCCTAGAATAATAGAAATTAAAAATTAAATCTTTAATAGTCTGAACAGGTCTTGACTTGCATTTCTCTTCGCTATAAAGGAAGAAGTTAGATAATTTTATCCACGACCTTTTTAGTTATTTTCCTCGATCGGATTCTAATGAAAGAATTGCCCCTTCCCCCCCACATTTATCAATTAAGGAAAATATTTTATTCAACTGTTATTGTAAATTTGAATTTTTTTCTTTACCCAGACAGTTTTTAATATTTTTTTAAAATCAATTAAAGTTTCACTTGTAATTTCTAATTTCTTATACTAAATAATTACTTTAATCAAATCAAATAAATATATCGAAATTTCAATTTACATTCACAATATATTACACAATTTATTATTCATTTTAGTTATAATTAAAAATGTTTTCAGAATGGAGTAATTTTAATTTAAATGCATAAAATGTGTTTTATATAAAAGTTGACTATATTTGATAAAATAATATTTTTTTCAATAATTATCTTTTTTTTCTTTTAATGTAGATTTCTTAAGAATTTGATAGCCATTATTAAAACCAGAAAATACTTTTCAGTATATAGAATTATTATAGATGCGCTTTTTAATTTAAATATAAAATAATCTATTTGAATGAATTTTAAGCGATTGCTCTTTAATTATCTCTCTCCCACAAACATAGACGCACACACACACACACACATTCCCTGCAGATGATTAAATTATTTATTCACTGGAAACTGGTTAAATATTATTATGTACCTATCAAAAGTAAAATATATTACAACTTGTCTTAAAATATACGCTATTACTTATTCTAAATTCTTATAAACATATATACCAACGCTCAAGATTATAATTAAATAAAATGTTAAAAAAATTAATATCTTATTATGGCCTTAATTTCTTTTGGCTCCAACGGCTATAATTTCAAGTTTAATAAATTAATAAAAGATTGAATATTGAATACATACATCATATATATGTATTTATTTGGTTATTGGTTGGTTTTCATTTATTTCTAGAAACATGTCGACTATAGTGCTGGATTTGTTTCTCCCAACGTAATCAGCTGCGAGGACGCATCTTAATTCGACCCACGAGGTATGTAGATATTTAATATACTAATTCAATTTTCCAATTAGATTTCCCATAAGACCAATTTAAAAATTCTCTTTAAAAAATAATAATAATAGTAATAAAAATAATAAAAAAACTTAGTAAAAAAATAATGTCTTGATCTTTAGGTCTTTTTCTTGGTCTATTTGGGGAACTGGTTCTGAAAATTGCTTTGAAAAGACCGTATCAGTTCTCATTTTTTTAAAGGTTGTAGTGATGTTTCAGAAATAAAATAAAAATTAAAAAATTCTTAATTATATTTTGGAGTTTTATTGAATAGCTCTATATATATTGGGTTTTTAGTCCATCATCAGGAGTTGTATTTACAAAAGACTTTTGAAACACCACTACAACCCTTTTGTAAATACAAGCTTCAGATGATGGGCTAAAAACCCGAAATATATATAGAGTATTCAATAAAACTCAAAAATATAATTAAGAAATTTTTTTTAATTTTTATTTTATTTCTGAAACACCACTACAACCCCTAAAAAACTCTTGTGTTCAATATGTTTCACTATAAATCAACACCACTTTCCCTAAATATTATATAATTTTTGTGATTAATTTGGTAAAATCTCCAAAAAAGGCTATTTTTGCCTATTTTCGAGCCATATTCATTCAAAACAGCAAACAACCAAAAATACATGATTTTTTATTATAAATCAAACTCTCATTAAGTAAAATAAAAACAAGTAGTGAATTAGAAATGATAGATAAAGCCCTTTTTTCAATTAATAAAACTAAATATTTTTATTTAAAGTATTATACTCAAAAATATGCCAAAAAAACGTCTTTTTCGGAAATTCGACAAAAAATTATCCCAAAAACTAGAGCTGATGTGGTAAACCAGTGATATTTTTGGAATATATTTTCAAATATACCCAGAAACGGTCTAGCGTTTTAGGCCACAAATTATGTGTTGGCCAGTATACGAAAACATACTTTATAGCAATACATACATTTCAAAAATTAGATATAGAAAAGTCCGAGAGTATTGGCGAAAATCACTATAAGATGGAACATCTCTTTGAGTTATATTTAGAATTAATAATTATATGTAATTGAAAAGCAATATCATTTCTCCTGATCATCTAATACCAGAAAAATTATCGGAAAAACAATTTCTATTCTCTCATAAGAATAGATCATAAATACATTAACTGCCAATTAACTAGCGAATCTGATTTTTGCCTATACATAGTTTTATACCTTTTTTATTATTTTTTTCAATCCATAAGCAAATTTAAAAGAGTTAATCTTTATTTTTGTATGACTAATTTAAACAAGCTCTCAAATAGTTAGGGCCCAGGCATGCGATTGCAATACTTCCCCATTATATTCTATAGAATATAAATTTGAAAGTAAAAAACGCACTATATTTATTAAATATTAATTTTATGTTGACAATTGTATGTAATTTTACAATTTTTTAATATAATTTTTTTCAATCCATAAGCAAATTTAAAAGAGTTAATCTTTTATTTTTGTATGCCTAATTTAAACAAGCTCTCAAAGAGTTAGGGCCCAGGCGTGCGATTGCAATACTTCCCCATTATATTCTATAGAATATAAATTTGAAAGTAAAAAACGCACTTTATTTATTAAATATTAATTTTATTTTGACAATTGTATGTAATTTTACAATTTTTTAATATAATTTTTTTCTCTTTTATTTTTCATGATGTTTCCTCCATCTCTTCGTCATGTCTTCTTTATCTTCTCTTGTTGGCTTCTTTCTACTCGTCACTTGAATCTGAACATCATAGCTTCGCATCCAATATGAGTACAAAATCTTTTTTTTTACAAACATGGCGTTCGAATTTATTATATAGGGATCAAATGTTTTAAAAATTAGAGGGCACTAGGATGTATTCTCTTTCAGCATTCCCTTTAGATTAGAGATTTCATTGAAATATAAAAACAATAAAAAAATAAATAAATAAATAAATAAATTTTTCAATTTAGAATTGTTTTTGATATTTTTTAATTTTTGCAAAACTTGAATTCATTTTTATTTGATTAATTCACCATTAAAATTTTTAAATTAATAAAATTTTCTAAATATTTGCATAGAATTCAAACTTATTTTTTAATATTTTTAAAATTTTTATTTAAAATTAAAGATAAAATTAAATTCAAAAAGAATAAAATGTGAAGGATTTTCAGCATTCTCTTCATCAGCCATTGGATAGACCAAGTGGTCCAAGGATCAAAGAAGGATGGATCTTCAGAGAGAGGATTTATCTTCTAAAAGTAAGCCACCCTTAGAATTGGTAGTTTTCTGGGTCTAAGATTTTCGTATTTTGTTTTGAATATCGTTAGGGCCTTTTTTCAGGTTCATCGCCTCTCGCTCCGTAGGATCCACTACAAAACCACTTCAATTGATTGCATGAATTAATTTTTAAGATTTATTATAAACTCAAATAAGTGGGATAAAATTAGAAATAAGCTTAGGAGGGTGGGCGGGATACGCCATGCCAACGTTAGGGATACTAATCTGTTTTCTAGATGGTTCTAGAGACAACTGTCTACGAGACCAGAGAGATGGCTTCTAGATATTCAGTATGGATCGCTGTAATTATTCAAGGTGAATATTAAACTTAACATTTTATATAATGTTGAAAATTATAAGCTTGTATATTGTTCAGGTAGATATTGAATTATTTTGCATACATATTTAACGAACCTGTTCTTGGAGTCTCTAAATTTAAAGGCGAATAATTAAAAAATTATCCGAAATACCGAAATGTAGTTTTTATTGACTTAAGAAATGTAAAATTTTACACTCACCTCTCATATTAAATATATCGTTATTTTTACTGAAACGGCAGAGAATTCCATTTTTTCCTACTCTTATTATCGTTTAATTAAGCTCGAAAATTTTTCCAAATTTGATACATTGTCGGAAACGTAAAATTAATGAAAAAAAATCGAAAATAATTATTTAAGAAATGGAAACATATCCTTAATATTCGTTAGGTTGTGAAATAATTTGATGATATTACTTTTTTTATTTTATTTTATTTAGTATAGAACAAATCCTTTTATATATAAGAATCACACATACACAAAAAATACCAAGAACACATCAAATATATAAATCAGACTCAACCAAATAACAGTCGGAAAATCCGAAAATTCAAACCGTCCAGTTGACAATATTTTGTTTTAATATAATAATTCGAAATATAGTTATTTTGTTTTATTTAATTTTATTTACCCAACATCAGTCTCCTAATACTACCAAGAGAACAATATTTTCAACTTCATTCTTCATTTTTCCTAGAATTTTATGGATTAAGTCATTTTTTAATGATATTGAATGCAAAAATATGCAGCCTCTATGGATCTTGAAAGATTAACCTAATTTATTTTATGATATTATAACACAAAACATAACGTCTCTTCTCTCTCTTTCTCTCTAATAGAGTTAGCTGAATCCTTTCAGAGCATATCGTCCTGATTGTGCCCAATTGTTCGTAATAAAACTTGCACAAAGGGAATAAATGAAAGACCATTGATGAGCTCAAATCATACATTCAAAAGTCAATAAATAGCTCACGAGCTGCCCATCCTCCTGTTCCTTTCATATTAATGTTTTTTTTATATGAAACATTGTCAATATATTCATACTTTTTTATTCAAATCAATTGAATATTAATTACATTCGATATCATAGAGAACTTGCGGACTTAGGCCCTAGAATATTTTGTAGGTGCTAGAATAGAGACATAGTTTTCATTGGACATTTTACTACGATTAAATATTGTTCACACCTTCTTTTTCTGAAAATATATCGTAATTCAACTAAGAATTTCACTCAGATTATGAATTTGAATACTAGATTTTGATATCTCAAATATTTTTCAAGTTATACGAAATTGTGATTTAATTATTATTTTTTTTTAGAAAGAATTTGCATTTTTTTACTTAATGAAACATGATCATTCTGAATTATTTTAAAAATCAATATAATTTAGTAAATTAATCACTTAAAAGACCTTTTCTTTTTTCCAATTGGTGTCCAGATCGAAAATAGTTCGAAGTTCTAGCGAGCCGGTCATAGGTCAATAAATCATTTTTTAAGCTATTATTCCTTTGTATATATACCGGGTGAGTTTTTTTATCTTGAGACAGTCTTATAACTCAAAAACAGTGCATTATATAGAAAAAAGTTTCAAATAAAAGTTTGTTTATATTGAGAGGGAAACTAAACTACGCAATTGTTTGTCGACGTAGAACAAGCTTTCAAGGGTATTTCAATGGTTCTGTTTTTTAAACAGAACTCTATATTTTTCAACACGCCTACTTAATCTACAAAAAAAACTGAACAACTTTCCTAAGAACTATTTTTTTATTCGACATCAAATAAACAAAATAGATGAATCAATTAGAGCTCAAAAATATCTTAATAATTATTTTTAACAATTATTTAACTTAATTATCAAATAATAATGATTAAAAAATTAATTATTAAATAAATAATTATTAAATCGAAAAGTCACAACAATGAAAATAAGTGTTTATAAGGATCTTAAAACTTCGTTATACACAGATAAGAGATTATTTTCTACTTAATATAACTAGTTAAAATTCTTGAGTTTAAAAAAGATTATTTCTCGTGTCAATCCAGTAGATAGTTATATTGTGTATTACCTTAATATAATAAAAATGGAGCATTTTTTGTTGAAGACAGAATTGAAATGATCTTAATTTATGCGGTGAATGTGGAAGAAGTGTTAGGGGCTTCCATTGAATTGAATTCCGATCGTTTTCCTGATATGAATACACCCTCAAAAGCTTCATTTTATTGTTTTGTATAATTTGTTTGAGAAAGAGAGTAAGCAAAATAAAAACAGGAAATGTAAAGGCTACGAAGAAACTGGAACAGGCCAAAATAAGGAATTCATCCAGAAGACTTGCACATACACTCTGGAATGTCTTAGAACAGTGTCGAAAAATTATTAAATTATTAATTATTATTAAATTACTTATTTAATAATTAATTATTTAATCATTATTATTTGATAAATTGAAACTAATTATTAAATAATTATTTGATAATTAAAATAAATAATTGTTAAAAATAATAAGAATTTTTTTTTGAGATCTAATTGATTCATGTATTTTGTTTATTTGATGTCGTATAAAAAATAGTTCTTAGGAAAGTTGTTCAGTTTTTTTTTTCTAGATTAAGGAGACGTAAAGAAAAATATAGGATTCTATTTAAAAAACACAACTTGACATTAAAATACCCTTTATAGCTTGTTCTACGTCAACAAACAATAGCATAATTTAGTTTCCCCCTTGATATAAACAAACTTGTATTTGAAACTTTTTTTCATATAATGCACTGTTTTCGAGTTATAAGACTGTTTCAAGATAAAAACTCACCCCGTATATAGAATCGGTTTCTCGAAAATGGCTATAACGATTTCGCTAAAAATTGGTGAACTTATCAAGTCTCATGAGTTATTAGTCGTGTATAAAGTTTAATCCGATTGAAAGGAAGGGGTTGTAAATTAGGAGTATCGCAAAAATAAATATTTTAATCGTTCATATCTCGTCTTCGGTAAGTCGCAGAGCCTTGAAATTTGAAAATTAAGCTATTTAGAGGCAAAAAGATACCGAGCATCGCTCGTTGCACCAGCTACTTCTCTTTAATAGATCTATTTTCGATAATAATTATGATTCTTAATGAGCATTATTATTATGATCGAGTATACAGTCCCACGACTATTTTGACTCAACAACCCGCCTTCACTCGACTTCTATTCCATGCCGACAATTTGACTTAAAGTCCCATTTCTCAGATTTTTCATTATTTGGGAAAGTGATGAATAATAATAATAATATAATAGTTATAATAATTAGAAATTATTAAAAATTAAAACTAGAATTTAGATTCTTTACCTTTTTGACTTGGAGAAATGAAATGGACAAACTCTTTAGAGAATAATGTAAAGGTTGAAGCTGGCTAACAATTAATGCGGTAGTTGGATTTTTTTCTTTTTGTAGATTCTGTTCAAAAAAAGTGCCCTTTATTTTTTGAAATTTTATTTTAATCTTAGATTTTTTTGGAAATTTCTTCAAATTCGGCATCATTTTCGTTATTTTTCAAATTTAATATTAGATTTTTTAAAAATATATTTTTGGACCTTCGCCCCAAACGGATACTGCTTTTAAATAAATTTTATAATTTTTCTCATTAATATATCAAAGAATAATTGATACGTCAACGAAAATTATTTTGACCGCACTTATTTGAAAAAAGATATTTATCGCGAGACTACTGCGGATTACGCTATTGGAGTCTGCGGAGTCTTAAGTCTGGACCAAGAGAGAAAAAGATGTTATCCACTTAGCTACAATCCAACGTCATTTCGCATATAGCCCGCTAGACATTCGGATGGATCACCAAGTGAATTTGAAATCTCAGATGTTATATATTCGATCTCCCAGCCCAGAGCGCTTGATCTATTAGCATGTATGTTAGATGCTTGCCATTAATTAATCGAATGTTTTCCACATTTGATTCAATCGCGAATCTAATGTAGGGAGTTTTTGTCAAATATTGAGTCAAAATAATGATCTGAACTTACTATATATTTTCTAACTTGAAATAATGATTTTAAATAAATTTTATAATTTTTCTCATTAATATATCAAAGAATAATTGATACGTCAACGAGAATTATTTTGACCGCGCTTATTTGAAAAAGATATTTATCGCGAGACTACTGCGGATTATTGAGAGAAATAATTCTCGTTGACATATCAATTATTCTTTGATATATTAATGAGAAAAATTATAAAATTTATTTAAAATCATTATTTCAAGTTAGAAATATATAAGTTCAGATATTATTTTCACTCAATATTTGACAAAAACTCTCTACATTAGATTCGCGATTGAATCAAATGTAGAAAACATTCGATTGGATACTCCTTTGTGTGATAGAGGCTAGAAGTCAGAAATTAATTATTGTGACTTAAACTCCACACTCCGAGATGGAAATCGACCATATCTTCCACAATGAATCAGCCTGTCCTTTAAGAAAAAAATTAAAATTTCTCCTAATTCTATTTTTATAAGCAAACTATGACTTGTCTATATAGCACTCTTAGTTATTTCCGATCTTATATTAAGAGTTTTTAGAAATGGATTAGTCCAGAGATTCCCGAATCATCTTTATTTATTCCTTTTTTGTATTATTTCTATTTTAATAGTTCCTTCGCGTAACAATGTTTATTCGACTGAAACTTTTCAAAACAAAAAATGATTTTTATAGTAATATTTGAAATAACGGATAATAATTTGAAAATTTAAAGATCGTCCTGAAATTTTGAAGTCGACCTAATATATTTATGAAAATACTCTAAATGTTTGCAATTTTACGGATGCGACGCATCCACAGTATCCATGGACCGCACGCCACTGGTATATATAATATTTTTTTTGGAGAATATCTATAGTTTTGAAGGTTTGACCTTCATTATCAGTATTTTTAATTAGAACTATTTTATATGTTATTTCTCATGGCTTAAATCAATTACCCGATTGGATATAGAAAATTCGTTTTGTTGTTTTAGCACCTAGCCTCTTTCCAATTAGTCTATGTTCATGTGTAGGTATTTCAGAAAACCCTAATCGTATTTCAGAAATCTTAATTGAATTTTAGAAAATCACATGTATTTCAGAAATCTCAATTCTATTTCAGAAAACCTCAATTGAATTTCAGAAAATGTCAATTGTTTAGTTAGTTGTTTATCTATATATGTTTATTTTATGAAATATATACAATTATTGTGATTTTTCTAATATTCGATTGAGAATTCTTAAATACAATTGGGATTTTCTCAAATTATCTTGATATTGAATGTAATGGAAGGCAGCCCGAGGGTAGTGAGGAAAGAAAAATTAGCACATATCCAAATAAGGTGTAATTTATTGAAATCCTTCCTACTTTCCTTTCAAACCAACGTTTCAGAAGATTCTTCTTCAGGGTTTGAAGTGGACAATGAAGGAAACAAATAAAATGCTTCCTCCCTCCCTCCACAGCAGTGTTTAAAACTTTTTTCTTCCTTAGCAGAACATAATTAATTAAGAAAAGGAAGGAAAAAAATTGTTTTTCTATGCTCCTAAGGAAGAAGAAAGTTTTAAACACTGCTGTGGAGAGAGGAAGGAATCATTTTATTTGTTTCCTTCATTGGACCTTTGAAACCCTGAAGAAGGAGGGAAGAATCCTCCGAAACGTCGGTTTGAAAGGAAAGGAGGAAGGATATGTGTTATTTTTTCTTTATTAAATTTCTTCCAGAACTTAAGTGACTTGATTTAAATTTTTCGTTAAATTGAAGGGTTGGTTTTGTCACAAATATAATAAAACAATAATTTTAATAACTATTTGAATTATTTAATTGATAACTATACAGTTTCGGTCACCACTGGTCGACCATCCTCAGTAGTTCTAAAATTGAAATGAAACATTTATTTACATTTTTTCTTTTTATAGAGAATTATATAACACAAAATTTTTTTACAATAATTTGAAATCATACATACATCTCGTTCAAGAACCGGAATTTGTCATTTCACATGAAACATTCATTCTTAAATCTTCAATATAGATACATCACACAATTCATTACAATCACACACATACATATATATAGCAACAATTTATAAAAACGTTTATCACTGAACTAGAAACTATTTTGAATTAATGATTATATTAAATATTATTTTCAATTTTATTTTTTTCTAATTATCTCATTGCATAGTCAATTATTATACAATTAAAAAACCCATTATAAATAATCCATTCTAGAAACACATTATAAGTTAATTCATTCTTTATTTTTTATTTTTATTAATGAAATATCAAAATACATATCTCCCTATTACATTTTTCTTATAAAATCAATACTTGTTTAATCAACATACTAAAACAAATCAATACTCTCACAAC
The DNA here is from genome assembly GCA_024734495.1 of Forficula auricularia. Classification (NCBI taxonomy): domain Eukaryota; kingdom Metazoa; phylum Arthropoda; class Insecta; order Dermaptera; family Forficulidae; genus Forficula; species Forficula auricularia. The sequence continues at coordinate 2,911,658 of JALMQS010000187.1, read as the reverse complement.
AATGACACAATGAGACTGTAGATTCTGATATGTTTTCCGAATCCATTTTGAAATTTACACAATTATCGATATCCTTCAATATATAAAGAGATTCTTTTATTTTCCTCTTGGTCCAATTTTTCTCATAATCTAGTATCTTTACTCCTTCAAAATCGAAACTATCATCACCATCACCATCATAATCTGTGGACCTCTAGAGAGCTAGAAATGCAAAAACTAACCACCCAAAATGGGAGGGCGTCCCCAAAAGGGGGGGGGGTCAAAAAATGAAAATTCTTGCTCTTTGACCAAACTCAACCAAATTTTGTATACATAATCTGTGGGCCTCTAGAAAGCTAGAAATGCAAAAACTAACTACCCAAAATGGGGGGGGGGGTCAAAAAATAAAAATTCTTGCCCTTGTAGCAAACTCAACCAAATTTTGTATACATAATCTGAGGGACTCTAGAAAGCTAGAAATGCAAAAACTAACTACCCAAAATGGGGGGGGGGATCAAAAAATGAAAATTCTTGCTCTTGGACCAAACTCAACCAAATTTAGTATACATAATCTGTGGGTCTCTAGAGAGCTAGAAATGCAAAAACTAACCAATTAAAAAGAGGGGGGGGTCAAAAAATGAAAATTCTTGCCTTTTGGAGCAAACTCAACCAAATTTTGTATACATAATCTGTGGGACTATAGAGAGCTAGAAATGCAAAAACTAACCACCTAAAATGGGGGGGGGTCAAAAAATGAAAATTCTTGCTCTTGGACCAAACTCAACCAAATTTTGTTTACACAATCTGTGTGGTCACTAGAAGGCTAGAAATGCAATAACTGGGTGCGGGGTGGAGTGGGTGGGTTAGGGCATGGATGCGCGGGAGGAATGGCGGTGGAGTGAGGGATTATGGCGGAGTAGAGGGGGGGGGGGCACGGGGGTGGTGCAAGGTTGGTGGATGGGGGTCAGGTTAGGGTCCAGTGGCGTAGTGGGGTGGTACCGGGTGGGGGTCCGAGGTGGGGGTGCAGGTTAGAGTGTTGAAGTGGTGGTGTGGGGGCGGGGGTTGGGGTTGATGTAATAATTAAGATTTATACTCTTTAGTTTTTAATTGTTGTAAAATTTATTGAATAAATAAACAGTTAATTAGAATCCACGAAACATTTTTAGAAACAATTTTGGTAGCAGAGCGTGGTTAATGTTAAATAATTGGTTCATAATTAGAATAATTAATCAAAAGAAAAGATGACCGATACAACATTGATTCAATATAAAATTGAACCTTTGAATGGGTCAAATTATGAAATATCGGCACTTAAGGTGAGTGCAATTTTAAGGTCCAAGAAATTATTTAAAAGTGTAATCCTTGGTCCAGAACCAGAAAAAAATGATACAAATTTTGAATGAATGGGATGAAAAAAATGATGAAGCCTTCGGTATAATAATAAATACGCTAACCAACGAACAAGCCGGTACGTTTATCGGAGAGGTAAATGCTAAAAATATATGGGAAGAATTAAAAAGAATATATTCGGGAAATAAAGAAGATAAAATAATAGATTTAGGATTAGAATTGAAAAATATAAAAATGGGATCAAATGAATCGGTGGATGATTATATTACAAGAGGAAGAAATATAATATCTAGAGCTTCGGGACTTGGTCACAAATTCTCTGTACGCGAGATAACTTTTCATATTGTTAGGGGAATTAATTTAAAATATGAGAAAATAGCAACTATCTTACGGACTCAACGTGATCATTCTTTGGAAGAAATTCAACAGATTCTTCGAGAGGAGGAACAAAGAATTAGATACAAACCAGGACAAAATAATGAGATAAATGGAAAAGAAGAAGCCTTTAAGGTAAATAATAAAAATAAACAAAGAAAATGTTACACATGTGGCAAACCAAACCATATATCTAAAAATTGTTGGTTTAGGAAAGAAAATCAATTTAATAAATCGAGACAATTTGAAGTTCATCAGGAGGAAATATAAAGAAATTTGACAAACCTTTATATAAAAATTCCTATTTTCCAGATAAAAAGGAAAAAGGATACCAGGCTACACATAAATTAAATCAACAAGAAGAATCGCAATTTTGGAGCTTGGATTCTGGATGTACTGCACATATGACTTGTACGAATGAATGGATGGAAAATATTACCGAGTGCGAAACAGAAGTATACTTAGCTGAAGAAGAAATGGTTACACAAGCAAGTTCAAAGGAGATATAAGAGGTAAAACAAAAAGGACAACTAAGATCAAAAAATTATTATAAAAAATGTGTTAAGTACGTTCCAAAATTGAGAACGAATCTGTTATCAATATACGAATTAACCAGAAAGAGGATATAGAGTAACATAATAAGAAAATGGAGCTGAACATTTACGATGAAAGTAATCATATAATCGGAAAAGCTAAAATTCAAGAAAGAATGTATGTAATAGAAATGATAAGGGAAAAACAAAATAACAATTTAAATGAAAATAATTTATGCTTCGAAACAAATAATGATGATAAAACTAATTTATGGCATAGACGAATAGGTCATATTAATGGAAATGTTTTAAAAGAATTAGCTAAAAGGAAAGATATAAATTTTGAAATTAATTTTGAAAGTTTAAAATTATGTGATCCATGTATAAGAGGCAAATTAACACAAAAACCTTTTAAACAAGTCACATATGAATTGCATATTAAAGAACCATTGGAATTGTTACATATGGACTATAAAAATCAATGAAAACCATCACTTGGAGGAGCAAGATATTTTTTCATTTTTAATTGATGATTTTACAAGGAGATATTTGCATATTTTAAAAACAAAAGATGAAATGATTGAATATTTTAAGGAATTTAAATTAAGGTATGAAAGAGCTACTGATTTAAAATCAAAAACATAAGAACAGATAATGGTGGTGAATTTGTAAACAAAGAATTCTGAAATTTTTTTAAAAAATGAAGGTATCAGGCATCAACTAACTGTGCCTTATTCGCCGCAAAGTAACGGAGTAGCAGAGAGATATAACAGAAGTCTAATAGAAACAGGACGAACATTATTACTTGATGCTGAATTACCAATAGAATTTGGCCTGAAGCCGTAGCTACAGCTGCATATTTAAAAAATTGTACACCAAACAAACATATTAATTATAAACACCTTCTGGAAAACGGTATGGAAAACCGTCATCGGTGAACCATCTTAGAGTGTTTGGATGTCTAGTTTATTGGTTTATTCCAAGAACAAAAGATGTAATAAATTTTCTCCAAAGGCTAATAGAGGAATATTTATTGGTTACTCGGCAGAGAAAGCACGAATATATGATCCTGTTAATAAAATTGTGAAAGAAGCAAGAAGTGTAAAATTTTGTGAAGAAAAAGAAAGGTAGAGTATAAATTTTACTGATAGAATTAAATAATAATAACTATGAAGATTTTTATCCAATTCAATCAAAATCAAAGAAAATATTGAAGTTATTTAAAGATAAAATTAATCAAACAAATAATGAAAATTTGGTTAACATAGATCTAAAATGGGAGAAGAAAACAGAGAAAATTTTATTACGAATCAAGTTGAAGAGGAAAATTTTCCAAATCAAGATGAAATCTAATTTAAAATGAGAGGTCGAAAAAGGGGAGAAACAAAAGAAATTTTAGAAGAAAAAGGCAAGGTATTTAGAAGAACAAGAAGAAAAATTACAAAGGGAAGAGTAAGAAGATCAAATCGCATAAAAAAGAAAATAGGGCGGAAACAGTAATTTTAAACAATAAAATATTTTTCGAAAATTATGAAGATGTAATAGAAAAGAAGGAAAAGAAGAATGGCTTCAAGCTATGAAAGAAAATATTAAACCAGAGCATGTAAAATCTGAAGAAATGGATGCAGATTTTTTGACAAAAACTTTATATAAAGACAAATTCTAACTATTGTGTAGCAAAATAATAAAAATGTTAGAGATACAACTTAAAAGGGCGATATGACGTAATAAATTAAGATTTGTAACTTTAGTTTTTTAATTGTTGTAAAATCTATCAAATTTCATAAACAGCTAATTAGAACTACCAACGAAGCATTTTGAATAACAGGGGTGCTGGGTGGGTTTTGTGGAGTGTGGTGGGTTGGAGTGGGGGGTGAGGTTGGGGGGTTCGTGGTTGGGGGCCCGAGGTGGGTGGGGTGAGGGTTGGGGCAGGATGTGGGGGCGGGGTTGGGGTGCTGGGGTGGGCTTCTGGAGGGAGGGGGTGAGGTTTGGGTTCTGTGGTATGGGGGCGGGGGTTGGGCACGGGTTCATGGTGCGGGGGTAGGGGTGCTGGATGGGTCGGGGGGGAGTGTAGTGTGAGGGCGGGATTCGTGGGTTGGGGGTCCAGGGGGCGTGCCCCCTGGCTAGCAAGAGGGCCGCCGAAGGCGGGCCTTGCAGCTAGTCTTAAATAAAATTGAAAAAGTTGTAGTATTGAACATCTTGTTTTATCTAATTTGCATTTAGAAAAGATATTTCTGAAAAATATTAAGGGGCGTAAGAGTCATAGAAGATTCAAATCATAAGCTCAAATTTAATGTCTTTAATGGATTTTCAGTTTCTTTTAAAAATGGAATCGTCTTATCGTTATATTTCTATTAACTGATCTTGGCATGCATGCATTTTTATATCCAAGAGAAAATCGAGCGTGACATAAACCATTAGCTCGCAATTGTTAAGGGTCTGAATTTCCCTCCCGGATAATCTACTATGGGAATAAGTTTTTGTTTACCCAATTGAAAAACTATCCTATCCTCCCAGGGAGCTTCCCATTTGGGGCTGCTTTTCTCTCCCCTTGTTACGTTTCCCTCGGCCGTTAGGTGATTTTTTTTCTTAGCAATTTCTCGATCACTCGGCCACCCCTCCCTCTTTTTGCGTTTTCCATTATGGATTATTTATTTTTATGCTGAGGGCATCGTTGTTATTCGGGATGTTTCCTATTTTTTTTTCTGTCCAGTTGCTTTCACACAAGGGAAATAACCATTCTTAAATATTTTATAACAATATTATTGAAGAAAGGGGTCGTTTGAAAAATAAATATTATTAAAACTCGATAATATGAATACCGAATGTTAAATCATAAAGGGAAACAAGGAAGTTGTCCTCTGCTTGATGCAAATAAACATACTCACATATATATCGTGAGCTTATTGCAAAAAGTCATTAACTAACATTTTCTTACATTTGAGATAAACCAATTTCAAACTTACGATTACTTTTAAAAATACTTAAGTAGCAATGTAATTGTTTAGCTTTTTTGTAATTATAAATATGTTTCACACGTCACACAATTGAGTAAAATACTTTACATATATATTTTTTTTCTCTCTGTAAAATCAGAACATTTTGCACTTAGTGAGATTGTTTTTTAGCTTTAATAGGGTTTGTGTTATTTTGATTCCCTTAAAGTATTTTTATATCAATAAATATGATCTAAATTCACAACTACGTTCTATTAGATGAAAATACCCCAAAAGTGTTTTAACTAAGCTTGTCTGCTAAGTAAGAACAACTATAGTCTCAAACAAATAAATAATATATATACATATACTATTATATATTTGATAGAGGGGTCGGTAGCGCAATCGGTTAAATCACCAACTTTTTTAATCCGATTAGGAGAACATCAACCTAGACTTCAATAGTTCGAATCCAGCAAGAAGCAAAGTGAATTTATTTGAAAATAATAAATAACCGGCTCCTCGGCTCCAGAAACTGACAATCTTTGGTTCTACAAAACCTCGCGCATGCGTAGGACAAACTTTCGTAACAAGCAACCATGAATCGTGAGAAGCAAAAACAACATTACCCCAGGTGGTAACCAATCCACCCACCTTCGAGTGGCAACCGGGCATTCAGATTCTGGGGTACCCGGACCATCACGAACTCAAGGAAGAAACAATGGAAGAATAACACCAACAATCCATACGTACCTGGGCACCTTTAACATCAACACACTCATCCGGACAGGAAAAATTACCTGACCATGGAACCCGATAATACGTTCCGGAAAAAGATAGAGACTTGGAAGGTCCAACCAGAAAGAAACATCAAGCTTTGCGTGATCCCAAGGTCCAAACGCAACAAATAATAAATAATTATATATTTGATATATATGTCTGTATGTTTATTTGCATCAAGCAGAGGACAACATCTTTGTTTATATTTATGATTCACCAACTCTGCTACTCTAGGCAAAATACAAACTTTTCAATTAAAATACCGAATGTTTTTATTTTTTTCATTCAAATTATTAATGTAGGCGTATAGTATATTCAGTATTAGATGAAGGAGGAGTTATAGTATATTCATACAATGAATGGTTAAGTTCAGCTGTCGCCAAACCTTTTTTACATCGACCCCTTCAAGAATTTTTTGCCTTTTTATTGATCCCCTTTATTTTAATCTTACGTAATTATAATAGGACAAGCAAAAAGACGCTTATAGAATATATAAATTAACTATATATTAATATATTCGATTAAAATCAAAGGAATTCCCTTTTGTTACCCTGAATATTTATATGGTAAACTCTCCCGTTTCTATTTCTTAGATGTCATAAGCCGAGCGGAGAACCGCGACCTAATATCGTGTACACCTACTTCCACTTCCACTTTCATTTCCAAATATTTCAAAAAAATTCCAGTACTTTAAATACTAAAATAATTCCACATAATTCCAAAGACGTGTACACCTAATTCCAATCGCGGTTCACCCTTCGCCATAAGCTCTGGAGCATTCTATCAACGACTGGACTCGCCTAGTTCTTACGCAGCTCAATCTGTTGCCTAAATACAGGCGCACCAACGTCATAAATCAAGTTCATAGAAAACCTGAGGCCTTAGGGTCCAGTATATTTTGTAGGTGCTACAATAGAGCCATAATTTTTATTAGACTTTTTACTACGTTTAAATATTTTTCACACCTTCTTCCTTTGAAAATATATCGTAATTCATTTCAGAAATTACTTAGATTTTGAATTTGAAAACTACATTTTGATATCTAAAATATTTTTCAAGTTGTTATAAGAAATTTTGATCTAATTAGTTTTTTTTAGAAAGAAATTGAATATTTTTTTACTTAATAAAACATTATCATTTTGAATTATTTTTTAAATCAATACAATTTGGTAAAATTAATCACTTAACAGACCTTTTCTTTTTTTCAGTTGGTGTCCAGATCGAAGAGATAACGTTCTAGCGAGCCACTCAAAGGTGAATAAATCATTTTTTATTAAGATAATATTCTTTTGTATGTATCTAAATCTTATATTATTATATTAAATGAGCAATTCTTGTATATATATTATATAGAATCGATTTCTCGAAAACGGCTCTAACGATTTCGCTAAAAATTGGTGAAATAAGTTATTAGTCGTGTATAAATTTTAATAAATAAAGAAAATGGTTGTAAATTAGTCATGTCTCAAATTAAATATTTTAATCATTCATATTTCGTCTTTGGTAAGTCGCAGTGAGTCTTGAAATTTGAAACTTAAGCTATTTAGATGCATAAGTAACCGAGCATCGCTCGGTGCTCCAGCCACTTCTCTATTAAGTACGATAATAATTATGATTCTTAATAAGCATTATTATTATCACCGACTATGCAGTCCTAGGACTGTTTTAACTCACCCGCCTTCGATATACTCTATTCCATGCCGACTATTTGGCTAAAAGTCCCACTTCTCAGATTTTTCATTATTTGGGGAAGTGATTAATTATGATAATATTAATATAATACTAATCCATAACTATATATTAATATATTGGCTTAAAGTCAAAGAAATACCCCCTTTTGTTACTCCACATATTTATATGTTAAACTCTACCTTTTCTATTGCTTTGATGCCACAAGCTACTATCACGGCAGGTTCTCTGATGAGATAAAATCAGTAATTCCCGCCAAAACATGCTTTGCACGCAGCCCGTGTTTTGCCGACTCCCAACACTCTTTCGCGGTCAAATTAGAAAAGTGCCGGACCACTTCATTCGCCAATACGTATATCCCCATGACTTCAAGGAACCGGAACTCTCTCCCAGTACTTATAATCTTCAAACCTTCAAAACCCGAGTGCCTCTACCCTCTCACTTAATCAACTTTCCCTTCACTTCGGCAATTAAAGGGTCTTTCAAGATCCATAGGGGATGCATCTTTACTGGTGCGTCCCTTCTTGCATTCGATAGCATTAAAAAAAGCTCTTTTTCCATCAGCGACTGGACTCGCCTAGCTCATACGCAGCTTTCATTCTTTGACGCGGAATTTGTTGCCTAAATACAGGCGCACCAACGTCATAAATCAAATTCAAATTGAGACTACATTTTGAGGATTTTAATTAGTTAATTAGTTTTAATTTGTTTTTTCTAATACCTGCGAAAAAATTGAATTAGTTACTAATCTCTTTCCTACCCACAACACCCCTTGGGTAAGAATCGAATTAAAGCATTCGTTAATTCACTCATCTCTTTGTCTAATACAGAATGTAACTCGTTCCTTGCTCCCGTTTTTCCAGAAACCTCAAACTTAATTGTTCAAGATCCACCTCCATAAATACCTTCAACTACGACCCATTCCTTGAAAATTCTTCCTCTTCTTCTTTTCACGAGGGATCAATCCAGGTCTATAAGAGTTGTACCTTCTTGATGCAACTACAAACTTATAGCATTAATATAAATGAAAAAAATATGATGTAGTCATCTCATGACTTCACCATACACCTGCTCTTAATCTCAATAAAAAATATCTAAATATAACATTTTGATACTTTCATTGATTTTTAAGCTAGAGCGTACACATAATTTGATAATACCCTAACTAATCATTTACAAAATAATTAATATCAACGCCAAGTCACATGATCTATCGGCACTCAAGTACACATAATTAATATCATTTAAAATTTACATTTTTGATTATAACTATACAAGGTTTTATTGTATTTCGAAACGCCGTGATTTATATTGATTTATTAACTTTTTTAATTATCAAAATAATTTTTGAGTTATTTCAAAAATTCAAAGCAAAATATCTTTATATTTATGCCCGATTATAATATTATAGTTTACCATACTCCGTATGGTAAAGTAAAAAAATGGTCCTCTTTTTCTACAATTAATTGTAAGAGTTAAAATTCTACCTATATCACCTATAATATTTTCAAAAATGTATGGCTATACTCATCGAAGACGGGTTAATATAATTCAACGCTATATATGATTAATTAAGAGATAATATTTTATAACTTTAGGCCAAGAGTTTATCAAGTTGTATATATTATCGTCAATAATATGAAATGCCATTTAAATGAATAAACACATTATCTTCATTCGAAGTTTAAACAATCTTCTTTTTAATAATTAGTAGAGATTGTGGTGTTGGTGCAAGGTGAAACATCTTTAATAAAGATGAGAGTAAATAAATATTATATTTAATATTTATTTACTATGAGTTAAGAATTCTTGTTCACTTGTTTCACATTAAAATTAAAAAATTAAAAGATGTAAAATTTTTTCAATATATATATTTCTGGCTATCAGCCCATCTTCAGGAAGTACAGAAAATAACTGGGTGGTAGCCCGAAATATATATATTGAAAATTTTTTACATCTTTTAATTTTTTAATTTTAATGTGAAACAAGTGACCAAGAATCCTTAACTCATAGTAAATGAATATTAAATATAATATTTAGTTACTCTTATCTTTAATCTTCTTTTTTATCACTCTCCAGTTTGACACGCGTTCCACGTATTTGTCACGTTGTTTAGAGACTACTTGAAAATTATGCCAGACTTCTTAGGTTCGCAGATTTTTTTTAGACATCGTTTTCTATATACCTCGTTAAAGATTCTTTTTTTTTGAATACATGCATACTAAAATCTACTATAGTAGAAAAATATATCGGAATTTTTTTCTTAAATTTTCAGCTCAATAAACACTGCACCTGGTGACCTGGTTAAGAAAACTCAGTTCTTGATTCACGGGAGCGAAATAATTCGCTTTTTTTCTTGTTTTTATTGTGCTTTAATTAAAGTATAATTCAAAAAACCTGTCATGCTTTACCAATACATTTATAATTTAAGCTATATTTATTATTATACATATTAAAAAATTACATCTCTATCTTATAAAAATAAAAAAACAAACAATAGATAAAAGGATTAATTTGAACACGAAACGTTTCGAGAACATATTTCCCTTTATCATTCATAAGCGCTAAATATTTTTCTGAATGATAAAGGGACATATTTTTCCATAGCTTAGTGACATGTTATATGATATCACACTTGCAAACAAAAATACATATACGTAGCTATTGGTATTCACAATCGAAAGATTTTTTTGTAAAATCCTTTATTTAGTATACAAATGACATGTTGTATGTATTAGATGAACGAGGACGTATCAGCCAAAGTTGGATGCGTTGGGTTCAATAAAACACCCTGAATAAAACGTTTCGGCCTGAATTTATCTGGCCATCGTTACTTAATTGGGAGTAATACCCACAATGCGGTACACATATCGTCGCCTTAGAGTGTAAACCTGCTAACTCACAACAAGTATATTTTATAGGACAGAAAAAACAAAGAAAATTTAATATTGTTGTTTAGGAAAGCAATTATTTTTCACATTTCTTTCTAGGAATTTTAAGTAACAGTTTTACTTGGACGATACTGCATCTCTTTTTATTTCGAACAGTAATAATATGTCATATAGTATGATAAAAATGGATTTAGCAGGTTTACACTCTAAGAGCCTGTTGTATGTCGCAAAGTAAATGCTTTTTACCACTAACCAAAGGTAGATGGTAAATGAAGGGGCTGGGATGGCCATCAGATGACAGGCACTGAAAGTTCCTGTCATCTGATTCGCCATCCCAGCCCCTCCATTTATCATCTACCCTTGGTTAGTGGTAAAAAGCATTTACTTTGCGACATACAACCGGCCATAAGGCGACGATATGTGATTGAACCTAACCTTGTCAAAAATAAGAATTGTAGATTCATGTAAATTAACTGAAGATGGCCAAATAAAGTTTTATTCAGGGTGTTTTATTGAACCCAGCGCATCCAAGTTTGGCTGATACCTCCTCCTTCATCTAATAGAGTTCCATCACAGCCAAGTACTCAAACAACAAATGACATGGTTTTCGAAAAATTATATATATATTTACTTTTAATTAATTTATTTAATGTTTAATTATTCTTAAAGAGTGGTAAATCAAACATAAGGAAGCCCAAGTCCCACCAGATTTTTTCATCGTATTAAAATATTTCTTTTAATCTTTGAGCTAATAATTTTTTAATTCCATCCAGGTCTTTATAAGCTATCTCTTTAATCTAGATAATTATTTATTTAAAAGGCTTTTTATAATCTCTTAATTTTTATAAATATTTTCACCCGAAAAATCTAAAGGTTCAAAATTTTCTTTGTTCTATTGATACTTCTGTTAAGAAACGGCAAATTTCGAGCACTGCTGGAGGAGAGAAGAAGGAAGTATCCTGTATGTTTCCCTCGTTGATACTTTTAAACCATTAAGATGGAGGGAAGATCATCCGAGACTTCGGTTTTTAAGAAGATGAAATGACTTTCCAATAAATTTATTTTATTCGGAATTGCATTTTTTCATTATCCTTGGACTGCTTTCCATGAATTCTCCATTTCATTAGCATTTATTGCCTAAGCACATTCTCCTCTTTATTAACCATCTAATATTAATTATATATTTAAAATGCACTTAATATTTATTTACACAATTCTTCATTTTACTTTTTAACCGACTTTGAAAAAAAGGAGGAGGTTATCAACTCAATGGAATGTCTTTTTTGTGTTTGTTCATTTATTTATCTTTATCATGTGGACCGATTTAGATGATTTCTTTTGCTCTGGGTTCAGTCTCGTACACGATTGGTCCCGTTTTTTTTATTGGTATTGGGTCTTTTTTGTTATGTATGTACACCTATAACGTCTTTGTTTATAGACCGATTTCGATAATTCTTTTTTTATTGAAAAGGGGGTACCTGAAGGGTGGTACCATATTAATTTACTCAGGTTCTGATATGATCAATGACAAAATAACGGAAATCTCCAATTCTTATGTGCAAATAATCAAAATGGTGGATAAATAAAAAAGTCACACATAAAAAACTTGTCCTTATTTTCCCAATATAAACTTTCAAATTACAAATCAAAATAATAATAAATAAAATCTTTTATAAAAAAAAAAAACAATTTTAAAACGTTCATTTAAAACCCGCAAACGTTTCGAGAGAATTTCTATATTTATTAATTGAATTTTATTATCATTTTCTGATCCAATCGACTTGATTGGGGAATAATGGAATTGAAATAATTATCGGAAAAGAGGTTTTTTATCTAATTAGATTTTTCCTCTTATTAAAAACAAGGACTAAAGATGAATAAGGACACTCGATGGTGGAGAAGTAATCTCCGGAATCGAAGCAAAAAATACAATGTATACATTAATTAATTATCATTTTCTGATGGATTGAATCCAATCGACTTGATTGGGGAATAATGGAATTGAAATAATTATCGGAAAAGAGGTTTTTTTATCTAATTAGATTTTTCCTCTTATTAAAAACAAGGACTAAAGATAAATAAGGACACTCGATGGTGGAGAAGTTATCTCCGGAATCGAAGCAAAATACAATGTATACATTAATTAATGTAAAATAATTGGTTTAATAAAATTTATCATTTTCTGATTCATTCGCCCGACGCTTTCTCTTACGAGATGCATGCAAGGTATTATATTAAGTCACTATTAATAACATCACTAGAAAGAGAAAAATAAAAATAATTTTTATAAAAAAAATAAAATCGTCTTCAAAAAAATTAAATGCAACAAATATAATAATATGAACTCAAAAATTAAATAAAATGCACTAAAAGGTATAAAATAATTATCTTATTTAGTTACAACTAAACGACGAAATTGTTACATGAAATCACTTTTTGAAGTCGGTGCCAAACAAACTATATAGGCGAGCGTACCCACCAAACGTACCAAGTAATATCCTTCGAGTTCGATTCATGAAATGTATATGTTTGACACCGACTTCAAAAAGTGATTTCATGTAACAATTTCATCGTTTAATTGTAACTAAATAAGATAATTTTTTTATACCTTTTAGTGCATTCTATTTAATTTTCGAGTTCTTATTATTTTATATGTTGCATTTAATTTTTTTGAAGTCGGTTTTATTGCATCTTTAAATATTAATTAAAAACGCATGCATTTCCAAGACGTAAACGTTCTATGAATGACACCCCCGGTGTTAGGGAAAGGGGTGGTGTTGCCAAAGCAGGGCGGTTGGCGTTCTATCGCAATGTGCGCATGCGTGGTTTATCTCCGAACACACATTCGACGCTTTCTGAGTCATCATTCGGGCGCCGAGCGTCACTCCTGCGGCAGTGTCGCGGATTCGTGTTGGCACACTATCTCTCTCTCTCTTTCTCTCTTTCACAATTCTCTACTGTTTCTATCTCTTTCTCTCTCAAGCACCTCCGAGCGTAATATTTTTTCACGGGCATATTCTTTGGCGATACTCTTCGGGGAGTCGTCATCGTTATCATCAACGTTCGTCGCTCAGGTTAGCTCTTTGAAAATTTCAATATAGATTAGAGAAAGTAATCATATTTTATTTTGTTTTGCTATTTCTTTATGTATATACTTAGAATATACCTCTGTCAATTTATTTAATTATTTACCCACTGATCAAATCATTTATTTACAATGATATGATTTAATTGAAAATAATTTGTTTTGCCGAGAATAGTAGAATTGTTGATTCATAAAAACAAAACAAAATAATGAGGTTGTCTTCTGTTTGATGCAAATAAATAAATATATTGGTATATAATTTATGTATTTGAAACTAGAGTTTAGAATGTTTGACTCATCAGCCCTTTTAATTAGAAATAACATATAAACTATTTCTAATTAAAAAGACTGATGTTGAAGGTCATACATTCAAAACTATAGTCTCAATCAAATAAATTTTATATTTGATATATATTTATATGTTTATGCTTATTTGTCTTAAGCAGAGGACAACCTCATTGATTCTCTTTATTACTAATCATGTGATTCTTTTTTTATTTAATTTTCCAATATTATAGAAAAATAGTTTAAATTACAAAGACATTATTGTAAATATGGACTTGAAAAGGGAATGCTCACTTGATGCTCAAATTTCCAAATAAATATAATATAATTTTAATCTTGTAAATGAAAATTTTCTTAAAAAAAAAGTGCAGAATTCCAAAAATATAGCTGAAAAAGTGAAAATTGTATTCAGGACTCTCGGCAAATTTTGAGGGTCACTTTTGTGAAATTTTTTTATAATTGTAGAATAACTAAAACTTTGAAAAATGTATTATAAAAAATAAAACTTAAGTACCAATTATAAAGTTTCATATAATTTATATTATTTGTTTTTAACTCTGTATAGATATAAAAATTGTTTTCTTAAGAATCGGTGCGCTCTTTGCGAATTTTATAGATTTGGCTATTTTTCGTTAGCGGACAGTTAAAATAAAATATAGCTTATTAATATAAATTTTTGTCCCGAATTTCAGCATTATAATTTTAACTATTGAGGGTTCTCAATATAAGGATTAATTTCTTGATTTTTCTGAATTTGTCAACCGGAAATTTTCCGAAGTTAAAACACATCATCTAGTCCAGTGTTTCCCAACCTTTCTTTTCTCGCGAACCAAAAGAAAGGTCCGAAAAAATTTGACGAACCCCCTATGTAGTCGTTAATGACTTTGTGTGTCGGATGATTTGTTTCAATATGTCTACGAAGAAGTGATGGTTTTAAACTGCTGTTAGCAAGAACTTCGTTACATATAATACAAAGCGGTTTAGGTTACGACTCATCCCCAGTAAAATGAAAACCCAATTGTAGATAGTCGCTGTCATATTTTCGCTTTTTCCCTTTTCTATCATCATTTCCTTTGTTTTTCGTCCTGTGAAAGGGTACCTCACTACAGCTTTCAGTACTATCATCTCGATTACCATGTCTCGTTTCTAAACGACCCGTTTTTAACCATCGATCCATAATAAAAATAAGCTATAATAATAATTAAATTAATAATTATTTACACGAGAACTTGACAGTCACAGTATCACTATCACTCAAGCTTTACAAGTGCTAAGCCTATGTATGAACGTCGGTTAATACAACACTATTCTCCAAGTATCTAATTCTAAAATCTGTAGTAAACTGCCTTAATTTGATATTTATTTCCAATTGTATTGTAAAAAAAAATATTACATAGAAGGGAAAACTGCTCCAATGATTTTAAATATAAAGCAGAACATGATACTAATCACATTGATAAAATGTTTTAAATATAAATAAATGTTTGTAATAAAAAGAGAATAGTATTTGATTACTTCAATAAGAGGAATAAATTATAATGTATAAAATTGTTGATATAATTTGATATTGATGAAGTAATTTTGAAAAACAAATAAGGAAAAAAGAAATGAAAATATTGAAATTTATTATAGATTTCTAACAAACAGGCAGCGAACAATCTGTTTTACAGTGGGTGTGTTCTTTAATTTTTGTGTTTTTTTTTATTTTTTTTGCTTTTGATTTTAATGGCGTTTTAAAAAATCCGCCATTAAAATATTATTTTCGCGAACCCCCTCTGCAAACACTGCGAACCCCCAGGGGTTCGCGAACCACCGGTTGGGAATCACTGATCTAGTCGATTCTTCGTTTCCATTTACAAACATTTTTTTATTAGAATAAAATTTTTAATTTGATCTTTTGAATTATCTTAATCAAGAAACACAAACACAGAAACCGACAGAAAAATCATACTTATAATTTATTACCAGATATTTATAAACAAACTTGTTTAAATAAATAGTTCCATTCGATTTTATTAAAAACAAATAAGCATAAAGAAATTGAAAATTTTGATTTAAATACTCCACCCGGCGGGCTTCACTCATTGAATATATCAATTATTATATCTCTTATAAAATATTTTCATCGAACATTTTTGGATTAAAATTATTTTATTCGTAATTAAATCTTTCTTCAGAAAATTTATTAACACATTTATTATATTTCCATTACTTAAGAGAAGGTTCCAATAGGAAATAATGGATAACTTGTTTTTATTGTTGAAATTTTTACAAATCTTTATTTTTAAAAGTCTCATGTTTTTAAAAAATTGTTTTTTATAAAATCACTCTGTGTATGTGCGTGTGTATTTTTTCCGGATAGATTGTAGAACCACCCATTGTAAAATCTTCACTTTAAAGATTTTGCCTATAAAAATAATAAAATGATTATATATATAACTTTTTTCACCTTATTTTATTTCACTACTTTTTACATTAATTTTATAAAAACAGTGAAAAGTATTTATTGAAATAAAATCCTCTACAAAAATAGGTTCTTTGGCGAAATTCTTCTGGTATTCCACCTTCTTTTTATTAACTTTTGTTGCTAGATATTTGAAAATTTCAATATAGATTGCAGAAAACAATATTTTTTATTTAATTATCTATTTATTTAAGATAATTCTGTCTTAATGGACAATATAAAGTGTCTAGTAGAATCTAAATTAGAGAGCTTTCGAAACGCACGGTTATTGTAATTCTCATTTGGGTCCATTAAACCTTCCTAGTTTGCTTTTGTGAGCAACTATACCATGGCTGTTATTATTTCCGATCTATGGATGAATATGTTTTTGGATGATTTGTTTACGTGGTTTTCCGCTTAGAAGATGCAAATACGAAAATGAAGGGTAATTTATTCTCAAATGAAAGGTGGTTCAAAACAATACAACATTTTAAAGATAATCTTTTATTAAGAAATAATGACGTCGCGTTAATATAAACCTCTAGTAAATTTCCTAATATTGGCCACCCTCTGCTTGTATTGAGAGCACCCCTACACCCTTAATGGATGTTTTTCTAGTGGAGACAGAGGGTTCCAACTTCCACTATCCTTTATTAATTCAAGCGGGATACAAGCATTATACGATCGCTTTTCAGAAAAATAAGCAAGCTAAATACTGCTTAACTACAGAATCAGGTACTTTCAACATGTCTATGATAGATAGTTGGTAGAAATACTTAAATACTCTATTTGATTTTTTCTCCTTTTTATTCTAAATAAATCAAGGAGAAATGAAAAATAAATATAATAAATAAATAATTTCTGGCTGTTATACAATACAAATTTATTTATTTTTGGTACCTATCTAAAATCTACCATGTTATTTCAGAGGCATAAAACATAAAATAAATATTTTCGTTCTAGTTTCATATCTTGTTTATCAATTCTTGTTTATTCGCAACGTTTTGGCTTTTATAGCTCTTTAATGGCTATACATCGATTCAACTTGGTCACAATTGATATCTTAATGATGATGACTATTGAAACAGATCATATTTATAAATAGTCCCTACCTCTTTCTTAGAGAAGCGCCTTAAAATTTTTCAATTTTACCATGGGTATCCCAACCCGAAAATTTTTTTGATCATCCTGATCAACATGCACTTCCCCCAAAAACATTGTTTCAAGTATTACCTATTTTAGACATAAGTCCTTTGATTTTTCAATAATTTACTATATTAATGCAATCATAGCCCACGACTTTGTTAAAAGCATTGATTCCCAAATGATCTGGGAAGTTAAGCTACTTGACCCAAATAATTATTAAATTAGTCAACCTATATGTTAATCGGATTGGCTGCTCATACTTGAGAACTATCGCAGAATAAGTCGATCGAAACGTCATAATTATATTGTATTATTTGTTCATGTTCAATAAATAATTATGTATAATTAATTATGTGTGATTTAAATAAAAATTCAAATTTTAATCACATTAATCACAAAAATAAAAGATTCAATTATTAAAACGATAACCTTCTTAGACAGTGGTCCTCTCAGCATATTTGCTAGCTTACCATTCCGAGTTGTGCCAGAATTTTTATTAATACATTATTAATATTTTAAATTTTCGGAATATTATTTAAATCTTATTTTTGGTCAACTGGCCATTTATTAGCGAAATTGCGTTTGAACTATTTGAACACAGAGAAACAAAAATTTAATTCACATACCGAGAATTAATTGAAATTTAGTTAAATTATTCATTAATGTATCTGGAATCTCTACACAAAATTTACAAACATTCCATTACATATTCATATTGTTTTTAAATTAATTAATTTATGACACGATTCTTAATTAAAATTTAGTGAGTTCAATCACCAATGTGTAAAATTTAAATTCTAGCAGAAATCCCTTTAAGTCCGATTTTTCTATCTTGATTATCAAATACGGTTGTCAGTGGCGTGTGGTCCAAGGATACTCTGGATGCGGCGCATCCTTAAAATTTTAAACATTTAGAGTATTTTCATTCCGTGTCAAAAAATCTAATGATAAAATTGAAAAATAACGAAAATGATGATTTCGATGGAATTCGCAAAAAAAGCCTAGCTTAAAATAAAATTGAAAAAAATAAAGGGTACTTTTTGGGCAGCACCCCCTGGTTTAAAAATCACCAATCGCTGATGGTTGCCTATATTCCTGGAAAATCATTGAAAATCCTAAAATATTTGTAAACAAGTTAAGCATTCTTGAAATTATTTTTAAATATATCTAAAACACTCCCCTCCCCTCAAATACCAAATTTCAAAACTTTTACTTTTTAAAGTTATATTGTTTTTAAATTAACACGAATTTTTATAGTTTTTCTATAAGTATCGAAAAATAAAGACATACAGTCGACTCTCAATAATTCGAACTTCGATAATTCGAATTTTTCTGTAATTCAAACTCTTCAGCTGCTAACTTCGGTAAATCAAAAAAATGCTGTGTATTTTGATACGGTCGATAACTCGAAATCCTTTTCGTAACAAGAGGGAAGAGAACGTTCTATAATTCGAACTAGGCCACTTCCCCTCTTCTTAATTCGAATTTTTCTTACTCCTCATTTTCGTATTCTTTTTTGTCGTTTTCATTATTTTTACTTTTTACTTGAGGCTATATATAAAATTTATGTAAGTTCATACATATTTTCAAAAATATAATAAAAACTTAATAATTCGAATTTTTTTCTTTCCTCTTGAAAATTCAAACTTCGTGATAATTCGATGTCTCGATAATTCAAATTTTTCTTGTAGTCCTTTGGATTTTGAATTATCGAGAGTCGACTGTACATCAAAATAAAACATATCAATTTTTAAATTTGCCTATTTGACGACAATTCCAATTTTGTGATCATTACGAATTTGACTATACAATATCTAAATTATTATCTGTTTTGTTAGTGACTATATGTCATGTACACCCTTAAGTAATTTCAAAAGGCAATCGATAATGGAGCAAGATTTAAAAATATCCTCTATTGTTCATCTATGCTATGATATTCGAGCATATCATCATTGATAAGACCTCTTTTGTTCAAGGACTCGATACACGAAACACATACTTCTACTTGTAATTAATCTATTCTTTTGAATTTGAATTATTCGTTATATTTCGTTACTAATATTCAATATCAATTGAGAAATATATTTTGATTAGAATAATAGTATTTTTTAATTTATTTACCATGTAAATTAAAAATTGTATCTTATGCTTAATATGCATATTTTTATAAGATTGGAGTAATTTATGGAGACGGACTGATAAGTGAATTAAGTGGATATTGATGAGGCAGTCCAAAAAAAAAAGAAGAAGATAATTTACACTATCTTTTTATTCATAAAACCGACGTTTCCGAGGCTATTCCCTCCTTCTTCAGGGTTTTAAAAAGTCAGTGTTATCACATTATAATTCTGCTGAGAATGAAATACAAGATATTATTGTTACTGCCACTGAAAGAGGAGACAGAGGGGAATGCCGCATTGGATTTCCTTCACTGACTTTTCAAAACCCTGAAGAAGGAAGGAATAGCCTCCGAAACGTCGGTTTTATGAATAAAAAGATAGTGTAAATTATCTTCTTCTTTTTTTTGGACTGCCTCATCAATATCCACTTAATACATATTTTTATTTAATTAAAAATAATACATAAAAAAAAAATCGGCTGAAACCAGCTAGAATAAACATTTTTAATTATATATTTTCATCAGAATGTACAACATTTCGGCAACTAATTCTGGACTCGTTTTCAAGAACGAATTCATTTGAACAACATTAAATTACTTAAGAACTTGATTAATAATTTATAGTTACTGTGTTGTATGTTATCTTTTCGAGTTTCAAAAAGGATGAGTTATGGATTTTAAGTATTTTGATTTTAAATTGACACTTTGTTCTTCTAGTTAAATGTGTCCTTTAAGTGAAGCTACACTATTGAGATTTTGTTGCTCTACCTGTCTACCTCTTGGAAATACTTCACAAGAACTTGAAAATAACAACAAAATTATGTATCGAAACGTGGCGCATTTCAATAAGGATATACCATTAAAATTGTTTAAGCCGAAGTTTATTTTTTGATAAGCGATTTCTTCACCGAAACATTAAATCTGTAATACAGTTTTAAGAAATCTTTATCTTGAGGTAAATTCAAATCTTTTTTCTCTATCTGACTTTGTAGAATCTTGTAATCGATTTTTGACCTACTTTTACCGAGTCAATTTTTTTTTAATTTTTTACATAATAAATACCCTATTTCATCAATTCCAGAAATTAATATAGGAGAAGATAATTTGATTCTCTAAAAACATACATAGTTTAAACCTTAGACCATGAAATATATAGACACGCCTTGGTGTCGATTTGGTGAGGCCAACATCAACTAGAGAAAGTGACGTCATCTGTAGGTAGGAACACCCAGAAATAGCATGGCCACTATAGGAATTATTATACATTGAGATAAATTTATCGTAGTTTAGATTATTTATTTTGGATTCCAATAATCGCAAATTAATATTCAATTAATATTACCAAAATATTTATGCAAGAACGTGACGTCATCTGTAGGCGATGTTGGCCTCACTTCACTCTGTGTGGAGAGTAGCAGAGGGTCTGGTGTCTATATATTTCATGGTCTAAGGTTTAAACATTACAAGAAATTTCACCACCTACAAAATTCAAAGAGTATTTTTACTTTATTTATAATATTCTTTGCGGTTTCGCATATAGCTTCAATTTCAAATTTAATTCTATAAACCCCCATATTTGAGTCGAGATACTTCAGAATTAAAATAATTAGATATCTACATATATTGAGATTGCTTCTCCAGCACAACCTGATTTCATTTAACATGGTTTCTATACTTTCTGCATTTTTGAACAGACAGCCTAAAATCTAATCAGTTCTCCACATTTGAATTACACACATTTTTTAAAACGAACTTTATACGACTTCTCGTTCTTGATTTATCTTGGCTATAGGAATCCAGATTTCATCTGCCTTCCGGGCGTATAAAGTAAAACGAATAAAATAAAAATATGTATGTTAAAAAAAAAAAAACAAAAAAAAAACAGGATATTTTTTTTTTTATATCAGAATTCATTAAAAATTTTCATATTAAAAATAGATACGTGGGAGGTTTCAATTTGAAATTTTATTTAAATTAACGCACACGCGTCGAATGTCAAATATGTTTAACAAAAGCTCTAACGAGCACAATATTAATAATCCCAAATCACCTTCAATCCTAGATAATCCTGATATATCGGAATGAGTTTTACTAAATAAGAAGTTAAACCTCAAGTTCAAGTTTAATTAGAAGTTATTTTTTGTTCTGTTTAAATTATGAAAAGAAAGATTTATGGTAGTTTTTGTGCTATAACTTTGAAATTTATAATTTGATCTTAATCTGTGGGTTTTTTCATTCAATCTATAATATTTGGCGAAATTTAATATGGTGTTACTTTCGTCCCGACCATGGGGTCGAAAGTAACAATCTATCTTTTTTTTCTTCTTCATATTGCCAGAAAATTAGATATATTATTATAATATAATAATAGACATTTGTTGATTATAGACGAAAGTTTTACACCAATACATTTATTTTATAAATATTTTTATTTATTAAGAGAAATCAGACAAGAAGTACAAATTGTTACTTTTGTCCCCGGTCTCTCCTACAAACTGAAATTTCTTGGGCTCTAAAAAAAAATTTTAATTCTACTTTTTAATACATCTTAAAATAAAAGCCTATTTTTTAAAAAGTTTTTAATACATTTTTATTTAGTATTAGGCCATCCATAATGTAAATAGAGAATTGATTAATATTTTCCAATGAGAGCACAACATTTCGGCTCTCTACGGCCATTTTAAAGGTTTGATAGATGAGGCATGACTCAATCAGCCAGCCATCGATTTCGGAATCGAAATGCATGAGATGAAAGGTGTTTCGGAATTGGCTGGCTTGATTGATTCATGCTGCCTCTATCTTTCACTTTAAAGCAAATCCAGCACTAGAGGCCGATACGTCGTATTTGTAATTTAAACTTTTAATTTATTTTCTTTTTACATCATGTTCATAAATAAACTAATCCACAACAAAAAAAAAAACTTTTAAATTTTTAATCTGCTTACCTAGGTTTCAACAAAATTGCGCATTTTATTATAATGCTTTTTATTTATATATTTTTATTTTCACTTTAAAAACTTAATGTAATAAACAGAGGGGTGAAATTAAAGGGATAGAGCTAAAGCAGACATGCCTCAATGAGTTCAATAAATCCGCCCCTAATAGAAGAGAATTAACAAATTATACTAATAATACTTTCATAATATTAGCAAGTATCAATAAAATTTTTAATATTAATTATTAAATAACTTTTCGAGGATATTTTCTTAAGAAATGTTCTCATACTACATATAACCTGTGTTATGTTTTTACAAAAGAAAAATGACAACCGTTTCTTGAGAATATATCCTCGGAAGTTATATAATAATTAATATTAAAGAATTCTCAAATCAAGTCTTATTAATAAAGTTCTTAAGTTTCGTATTTTCGTATCTTAATTGCGATTTAATTATTTTTTAGAATAAATTAAAATCTGTCCAAAAATATAAATGTGAAAAAGGGGCCAAGTTCGGTAGAAACGGCTTCGCCGACAAAAGAGTTGAAATCTAAACGGGAACCAAGTTCCTTAGCAATTGCTTAAATCATATCTATAGGAATGTACAACGTTCTTCAATTGATTTAAAAGAAAATGTGTTAGGTTCTTTGATATTAAATCTATAACTTGTCAAGTTATAATAACTTACGTTTAACGTGATGATATTTAATACAAACTTAAAATTTAGCTTTGCTAGTTGTTCTATTTTATAGGATCTACAAACAGTTTAGTTGGATATAAATCTTGCCAAGTTATAAATTTAATATCAAAGAATGTAACACATTTTCTTTTAAATCAATTGAAGAACGTTGTTCATCCCTATAGCTATGATTTAAGCAACTACTATGGAACTTGGTCCCGTCTAGATTTCAACTCTTTTGTCGGAGAAGTCGTTTGAACCGAACTTGGCCTCTTTTTCACATTTATGCTTTTGGACAGATATCATTAATTTTTGAAAAATTTTATGCTTTAATTTATATAAATAATTACATTTAAACATTTATATTAATAATTATTAAATATTTCTCATAAAATATTTGTTAAGAACCCGGTCAGTTTTTCATAAATTTCACCCCTTCATTTTAGGTCTCGAAGAAGGGAAAGTTTCGGTTTATCAATTCCCTCCTTTATTAATGTTACAAGCTTTACCAGTATGCCAAATTTCAGCATTCTAGCTTGATTGTATTTTCACTATATGTTAATTAACACTATATGCTCTGATGAGATAAAATCAATAATTCCTCCCAAAGCATGCTTTGCGCGTAGCACGCGTTTTACCGACTCCCAACACTCTTTCGCGGTCAAATTAAAAAAGTGCCGGACCACTTCATTCGCCAATACGTATATCCCCATGACTTCAAGGAGCTGGAACTCTCTTCCAGCCTCCATCTTTCCCAGCACTTATAATCTTCAAACCTTTAAAACCTGAGTGCATAAACACCTACGTCTACAGCCTCTCACTTAATCAACTTTCCCTTCTCTTCTTCGGTAATGCAAATGATAATGATCTTTCGAGATCCATAGGGGCTGCATCTTTACTGGTGCACTCCTTCTTGAATTCGATTGCATTAAAAAAAAATATGTTAATTAACCCTATAATAAATTCCCCCCCCCCCCCCTTCATTTTAGGTCTTGAAAAGGGAAAGTTTCACTTTTTGGGTTTTTTCCTTTAATTGTAGCCAAATTTCGGAATTCTAGGGTTAGCGGAAGTACTCTAGGTTTTTGATATGTCAGTCAGTCAGTCAATGTTAAAAATGGCACTTTTCGGACTTTAATAACTCAATAACTATAATAGTTTTATTCATGAAATTTTGGATTCTAGGTTTTCTAGTGGGTCTTATTAGACATGCGAAATTTCGAGTGTGTAGGTATAATAGTTTTTGAATAATGGAGGGGTCGAAAATGGCTTGAAATGGTTCGTGTAAATACACATGGCCGGTGCGTCGCCCGTTTTTCCGAACTTGGCTGACACACTGCCGTGTGTCTAGATGGTGTCATCCGCTTGAAAAAAAAAAAATTACAAAAGATCACTATTTATACTTTTTTATATATCTTCGCATTTAGTTCATTTATTAATTTTTATTTTTTAAACTAGATCTTCTTTGAGAATGATGATTCTTTAAAAATAATTTTAATTTTTTTCTAATTATTTTCTAAATTATTTATTAAAGATTATTCTAAGCGTTTTGTTCTGCGTTTGAAATTTAAATTTCTGTTTTTCGGAGCCAGAGAGGACATTTAAAAGTTAATTGATTATTATTTGCGTCAATCAGAGGACAAACTCATTGATTTTCTTTATGAATCAACAACTCTACTACTCTCAAAAAAACAAAATCCTTTCATTATATAGGTTTTTGCATAACGTTTTTTAAATTTATATTTGAACGACATAGTTTAAAAAATCCATTGGCTTTTAAATCACATTATCTTGAATTTATTAGAATAAATTACTATCTTAGCAATATATAGTATAAATCTCCCCAATTCTTTTTATTCTCCCACGAAAAGATTATTATCTGCGTTATAAGAATTTTATGGCCTTTAATAAATTTACCTATTCAAGTCGATCTATATTCAAAAGCTCAAATTAAAGATTTTATCTACCTGTTTATTTACGAAAATTATACTTATATTATATTAGATATCACATGGAAGGATCGAACCCATTATAAAATTAATTATAATAGTCAGGGGTCACAGTCTAATATATTCTTAAAAAATTTACACCCAAGATGTGACTGAAACTATCTTTCACTGACAACATACTTTTTATTTTTATTTTTATTTTGGCCTTATGTAGTTTTCATCTATATGGCTTTGTATATTCGAGTATATACGTGTAATATACAGCTCCAGATCTTTTGACTTTTTACAAGCCCAATTCCGAGAATATGATTCGCTTTTGTGAAATAGAGCTTTTCTCTTGCCACCCTGAATGCAATTCAGAAACGTGTTATCAGACTAAGTACCTGGAGACACCGAGCGATGCACGGTAACCAAACACCCCCTGGACCCCCCACCCCAACCCCTTCCCCGAAACCCCTCACCTCACCCCGGATCCCCCCCCATTGCACTCCCCACATCCATCTCCACTTCGCACCCAGTTTTTGCATTTCTAGCTTTCTAGTGGTCCACAGATTATGTGAATATAGGTATATAAATAAATTCCCTATACTTTTTTCTTTAATTAAACAACAATTTATCGAGTTTTTTAATCAATTAAATAAATAATAAATAATCATTTTATTGAAGCAATTTTATACATGAAATAATGTATACATTGTATTTGAGCCTTCGATTCGGAAATTACTTCCCCATCGACTGTACTTGATCTTCTAGCTTGCGATAATATTTTTAGTAGATGTTTTTTAATAAGAGGAATTTTAATCAATTAAATTGGCAAATTCTAATATATAACAATATTTGGTATAAAGTATTAATGGGTTTTAAAATTGAAAAACCAATTAAAAATAAAAGAAAGAAACTTTTTTATTGTGATTTTCACCTATCAATAATTAATTTAATTAAGAAAAGATCAATTAAGATGAAATTTGTCGAGGTCCAGACCTAGACGGATCGCTTTCTAATCCTCAAAACTTGCTAATAGAGTTGGTTTCATCAAAATCGGTAGAGCCGTTTTCAAAATAGAACTCTGGTAAGATACAAACAAATATATAAATATATAAATAATTTTTGCTCGTTTAATAAAAGTAGATAAATGACGTACCATATTTCCAATTACTCGGTATACCCAGTATGTAGGCGAAACCTGCCTACCGGGCGAGCCTAGTATGGAATTCATGAATTTTTCTTTTTTTGCTTATTATGTTGAAAAATGTCTGGTATGTGGAGAAAAATAATTTTCAACCATAATTTTTTCTATCTATGTCTGTATCTCCTCTCTCTCTGGATTAAGACACCCACTATTACGTAAAAATTAAAAGTCGTAGAAAGTTCTTTCTTGCGCTAAAATTTTTGTATTTCCAATGCGTAAAATTTTGGGCTTTCTAGCTTTAGAACTTCTAGTTCAAAAATTCATTATTTTGAATTTTAATGCGATGTATTTATTTATAGGAATAAATGAAGAACTTATATTTAAAAGTTCATTATTACTTATAAGGTCATCTTTAATAAATTTTCACTTTATTTGTTATTTAATAAATGTGCGGGTGAGCGAATTTTCCATTAAAATCCAATCGAGGAAAATGACTAAAAAGGGCGCGGATAGAATGGTCTCACTTCAATTTAGAGATAAAGCTTTCAAGGATGTCAAATACAAGTCCAGACTTGTTTCAGATTAATAGAGATTAATTTCTTATTTTCTATTATTCTAGCCTTTTGACTCTAGGTAAGAAAATATTAAATCGAATTTAATATCAGATTTAGACATTTATCATTTAAAATTATTAATTTCCCGAAACTCATCGACTCCCTGGCTCACCAAAGAACCGTTTCTGCCCCTTCCTTGTACTACAGATACTATCACGGTGTCTGTTCAGTCGAGTTGAAATCAATTATCCCCCCTAAAGCCCTCTTTACGAGAAACACGCGGTTTTCGAACTCTCAGCACCCCTTCGCTGTCAAATTGGATAAAAATCGAACAAGCGCTTTCTCCAACTCTTTTATCCCTATGATCTCCAGACTGGAACTCGGTCCCTGCCACCATCTTACCGCGACTTATAAACCTTCAGCTATTTAAGACTCGTATCCACAGATACCTTCGACCCCCGCCCATAAATTTCTTTCTTCTTCTTTTCACGATGGAGGGACCAACCCAGGCCTTTAGGGGTTGCACCTTTTTGGTGTAACTCCTTCTCTTATCATTTTCATTAAAAAACAAACAAACAAAACAACTGTAAATAGCGTTCTGAGTTTTGAAAAAAATCTCACTTTTTTCCAATTTCATTATTAAACTTTAATATTACTTTAAATTATTTAACTTAATTTTTTTTTATTGCCTCGGGAACAATGCCCATTTTTCTAAATTAAAATTTATATTATTTTACACATATATGTTTGTATGTGTGTGTATGTCTGTGTAAAATACTGTACGGTCATATTATAGACGATCAAATTTTTGCAGAAAGCCGAGTTCAAAACCTCGCTTGTTGATTGGTAGACAAGGATTCTACCCACTCGGACAACCTGACCACCAAATTTCAATTTTTATTTTGTTAAAAAACAAAAACAAAAAAAAACGCGTTAAGTGGAAAAATTCAAGGAGCGTTAGTCACGCCAGAAATTTTATTAAAAACTTCTTTTTTTAATTTTAAATTAAAACGTAATCATGTTAAATTCTGTGAGAAGCTTCGCAGGCTGAATCGGAATATCCCTAGGGCCTTCAGATGGAACCAAACTACCAACAGAGAAAAGCTCTTATATTATATATTTTAATAGAAAAACTATTTCCTCCTCTGTTAACTTTTTCTTCTTTTTCCCGTCCTGGGAACATTGTCCTGTTCGTGGCCATTTGCTTTATATCCTTCCTGCGATGTATAGAATTTCTACCAACGCCCCCCTCTTGAGCGCTGGCCTCTGATAACGGATGCCATTTAATCAATAGGACCATAACAAAAGATCTAAAACAGAGACAAGTTCTTCTTCTTCTTAAGTAGGCCGAGAGACTGTTTTAAGCAACTGCGGCCCTTAACTTTTCACAGGGCTTCTACTTCCGTGTGGAAGGTATGGTCAAAGAACATTTTTTTTAATTTTCCTTAAGTATATTATATTCCCCACTAAAATATTCTCGATTGTTAAAATATTTATTCACTAAATCCCCTATTCTCACAAACAATCAATGTACTATCAAAAATAAAAAACAAAACACACATACAGATTCAATCATTTATAATTTTTATTGTAGTTAATACATGTTTCGGGTCTAATCGAACTCATCCTCAGTTAATTAAAATTGAATGTAGACATTCCTCTATATATACACTTCACACATATTTATCTACTCTGATGAACAAAGAGAAATTAAACCTTGAAAAAATAAAATAAAAATGAAAACTCAGAAAAATTTAATCCCTAGATATAATCTCTATATTGGATGCTAAGTTTAAAATCAAATTGGGTGTTGAGATTGGAGTCATATTTATTTATGTATAGACTCTCAAATATAAAACGTTTATAGGTGTTACTCTCCCGTTGAATGATTTTGAAGTTTTCTTCCCTTATATCATGTCCAAATTCAATAGCATGTTTTGTCATGCCAGAGTGAAATATGTTATTATTTTTCTTGGCGTATTTATGTTAATATATTCTGTTTTTTAGTCTTTGTTTTGTATTACCAACATACAGTTCATCACAATCACACTTATACAAATATACCAAATCCGTTGAATCCGCTGTTTTAATTCTATCTAGTAAATTAGATATTTTCTTCTCACAACTGTAGACCAACTTGAATGTTCCATCCTGATTCTTCATTAAATTTTCAAAAAATACATCGTTGTAAATTCCAAAAATGGATCTATATTATTAAATTCAAAAAATAATTTATCTTTTTGTTGAGTGTTACTTATAATCAATATGTCGTCCGCATATCTAGCATAGATGTTTCCATAGTTCTTTAATATTATGGTTTCATAGTAGTATATTACTACATCTTTCTTATATCTATATTTTATTCGATATTTTGAAATAAATACCTAATTTAATAATAATAAAAATATTTCATTGTTCGCATTCTTCTTGTATCAATATCATTATAAAAAATCCATAATTAAATATTTAAAAGTATCGTAGGGAGTTGGACAAGAATGTTAATCAAAAGCAAAGTTTCTTAATTAAATGGGCCAAACGTTTCGTCACTGATTCGCGACTTCCTCAATGGCTCATTTTATAAATTTATTTGTCAGGAGTTCTTACTACAAGAAAAAACATTCCAAAGAGTATGTCTTCACCGAATCATTCAATTTGTTATCAAGACAAAATAAAACATTAAAATAATTAATTGTAATTGTTCATTGTAAAATTAAATTTAATGGTGGATGAAAGATTTATATTCAATTTTTGATTTTTTATATAATTATTATAACGAAGAACAATTAGAATTGATTATTTTATGTTTTATATTGTCATGATAACAAATTGAATGATTCGGTGAAGACATACTCTTTGGAATGTTTTTTCTTGTAGTAAGAACTTCTAACAAATAAGTTTATAAAATGAGCCATTGAGGAAGTCGATAATCAGTGACGAAACGTTTGGCCCATTTAATTAAGAAACTTTGCGTTTGATTTAAATTCTGGTCCAACTCCCTACCTTTTATATAATGATAATAATAAATGTTTATTTAAAATAAACATACATAATACATCCTAATAATACACACAATATATACATTAAACATTTTTACTCATGATTCAGACCGATTCCAATACTTCGCATTCGATAAAGAAAAAAAGAAAAATCACATTATTTAAATGGAACTGAGGAGGCAAATAGGGAAAACTCCAATGTTTATATGGTAAATCTACCTTTTTTATTATCTACCTATTTAAAGCTTATGTAAAAATTATCCTTTCATACATACTTGATGGCTTACATGCCATAAGCTCTGGAGCATTCCATCAATGACTGGACTCGCCTAGCTCTTACGCAGCTTTCAATCTTCTACGCGAAAGTAGTTGCCTAAATACAGGCGCACCAATGTCAAAAATCAAGTTCAAATTCAGACTACATTTTGAAGATTTTAATTATTAGTACATTTATTTATTTATATTTATAATTCAGTATTTTTCTTATAAGTGTTTTGAATAAAATAAAAACAAAAATAAATTCAATAAAACATAATTACTTATTAATACCGATACACATTTGTAAAGAAATTTAATTTTTAATTTTGTGATAAATTCCTGATTTATTTATTATATTAAATAAATACAGTGAATTTTAAAATCAATCATTGAAGTGGGGGATTAGAGTGAAAATGGCTTGAAAAGTTGTTGATAAGTTCGAAGTGTATGATGAAAATGTATTAGAAATTTTATATATTATTTCTCTAGCCTCTGCCTTAAAGAAGGATATCGTCGGGGATTCGAAAGCTAAATATATTATATTACAGGTGTTTTTATTTAACATATATAAATAATACAATCATTAATCCTTTTCAATTATTCAAATTTACGGAAAAAATTCTCTAATGCATATTTTAAACACCACATGTGTACCAAGTTTCCGTTCATTGGTTTCACCTAGATATAAAAATTCGATTTTTCTGATTTTCTCCATTTTAAAATAAATAGTTCAGAGGTTTATTTTTTTTATTTTCTTTATATTGTCCCCGGGAACACACCCATAAGTAAAGTTTTAGTAGTGTTGTGAGGGAGCCGAGCTAGAAAGCTCAAAATTTATTAATTACTTTGTTATGGAAATACCAAAATTTCAGCACAGAAACGAACATTATACGATTAATTTTTGAGTAATATGCCGCGACGTTTTTTTGTTATAGTCGCTTAATATACCAACATTAAGAAAACTAAATGATTAAAAGAAGAATGCATAAAATGTAAATTGAGTTTTATTTTATTTAAATTTATACAGAAGACTAGAAGATTCTGATTTCACAAAATTATCTACACATCTTATCTTTTTATTAAATTAATCTCATCACAACTTGTTATTTTTTAACTATTTCATAAAATGAAATTTCTCTTTGTCTTTTTTTTACTCTGCTCAACACGTAAAATATTTTTCCTTCCCCTCTTTAAATGACACGAGAGAGAATGATTATTATTATCATTAAATGTAGTCCATTTGGTTCCTTATCTTTTTTTTATGATATATCAAATGTTTAATAAAAGAAAAAGGGCTTCGTAGAAATTTTACCGAAATATCTAAGTATGCATAGGTGAAACTAAGAATTAACTGAATTAAGCAAACTTTCACCTCAACAAAAAAATATAAATAATATAACCATAAAACGTTTGTTAATTATTCAAAAATTTCGGGAGAATTTCTCCAATGCATTTTTTAAACTTCTACATGTGTGCCGAATTTTCGCTTATTAGCTCAATTTTTATAAAACATTCTTTCTGATATTCTGAATATTTAAACTCGAAAATTCAAAGATCGGAGTGAATGTGCAAGCATCAGTAAGTTGTAAAGTAACGAAATTTGAAACTTAATTTATAAATCAACCAGTATAGTAAACTTTTGGTCCAAATCGATTTGCCCCTTTTACTCGATACTCCTATATGGTTGAGTGGTTAATAATTTGTTTCTTAAAAACGTATCCCTACTATTTTTTTTTTAAATTGGCAGGTATTGCAACTTCTATTATGTCTTTTCAACAGTCACAGGTAGAAAAGAAATTTAATTGGTAAATTACACTAGAGATGAGCTAAAAAGAGTATAGGAAAGGTTCGATTTGAATAGACCAGTCGGAAGAATCCCTTTACTTCCGCTCCTTTTAATTTTTTTTAAAATTTTTTTCTTCATAGGTAAATTAAAGTTGTGTGGTGTTTTTTTTGGTATTTGTTTAGACGATTTTTTTAAATTACTATACCTTCCAAAGCCCTATTTGTAAGAAAGACGATTTTTTCGAACTTCCAAGACCCCTTCGATTGAAATTTGGATAACAATCAAACCAACGCTTTCGCAAATTTATGGACTGCCCCTTTTGGTGTAACTCTACGCATCATTATCATTTAAAAATGTCCTTTTGCTTAAAATTATTCAAGCAATTTTTTGCTTCATTATTCAGAACATTATTATTATTTTGTTTAACGGCGCGTCGACTACTATTAGACCAGGATCTTCCAGACCTACGTCATAGAATAAAGCCTAATATTTTTCTATAGGTGGGTTATATAACGTTATAACCTACTATAGTAGGCTTTATACTTTGACGTAGGTCTGGGGTCGCTGGGATCCTGGCCTATGTGGTCATTTGAGCCAATTTTATTTAGAACATACCAGTTTATTTTGATTATATTGTATTGTCATCTTACGAAATTTCAAGAAAATCAGATTGGTTGGAAATAAGTCTAAATTTTGATTATATGATTCTACCCATGACCGACAGAAAAATTAACAGACAAGAGGAGCCAAGTTAAATAATAGCATCTAAGAAAATTGAACCGTTACTATATGGGGAGCTAATGATTGGTTATAGCTAAAATTCTCCAGGAACTCTTCTAATAAGCTCCACGCATTGATTAAGTTGCAAACGAAATATCAAAATTTGTAGACAGCGTACCAAGGCCTTTAAAATTTTTTACTTTCCTACCTATTGATACATTTTACTGTAGTACCTCCAAGTTTAATTAAATCCATAAGAAATATTTTGTACAAAACCCTCGGTATATGAGACCCACTCACTTTGCAGATTTTTTTCCATTTTATCTTATTTTAGACGGCCTTCAACAATCCAAAATTTTATACAGTTTAATAGTCCTAATCAATTTTCTCTTATGATCTAATGGCTGGTACATTTAAGAACTAATTATTTTCTTAATAGCAAAGAAAGGTCTTTTTTAAATTGATATAGCTACTCTCTATAAAGTTAGCTTAGTATTGAGAAAATTAAAAACTAATCGAATTAGTGATTTTACTATCTGCAAACTTCTTTGTCTAACTATAACTAGATTAAAATTTACCAATCGAGTATCTGCTTAGAAAGAAAGATACGTTTATTATATTATTAGTACCAACAAAAAATGATTTCATCTTTTTAAATTATATTTATATAACAGCTTAAATTATGTTCACTATGCTCATCATTGTTATTAATGGAGAAAAGGAAATAAAGGTTATAATAAAAAGTTAAATAGGAAAAAATGTAGGATTTTAATATCAAGATAGCTTCTTTATTTCTGAATTTTTCATTAAGGATATATTTTTTACTTCTATCCAATGCAAAGCATGGGTAAAGTATTGTAAACGCTCTCAGCAGCGTGGCTTCAAAGGTCCGTAAAGACTACGGAACCCATGGACTCAATTAAAGTCACAAATTGTAGTATTCAATTAGGTTGAATATTAGCAATGATTTGTTTGCCAAAATTACAAGGGGTCTCGTCGAGAGGCTAGGGCAAGTGATTTTTACTTTATCCAATGCAAAGCATGGGTAAAGTATTCTAATCGCTCGGGGCAAGCGTGTGGTCAAAGGGTCCTTAGGTAAAGACTATGGAACCCATGGACTCAATTAAAGTCGTAAATTGTAGTATTCAATTAGGTTGAATATTAGCACGTGACGGTTTTGCCAAAAATTACATGGGGTCTCGTCGAGAGGCCAAAAAGTGCGATTTTTTCATTTAGTGCGTGATGGATGGATGTGTGTTATCGTTTTTTTCGTCCACGATTTTTTCCACACCTTTGCGCTGATTGAAATGAAATTGAAAAACCTACCATTAGTTTAACAAAATAAAGCGCTGATTAGTTTTTGGTACATATCGGTCCACAAACATTAGTACTTTATTTCAGTACTTAGTTTTTTCTAAATATTCTGAAAATGACGTATCAATTTTGATGAAATTTAATATCCTATCAGCACTGTAATTACAAAAAGGTTAAATAAAGTTTTTAGTAAAATTATATTTTAAAGTACTTTACTCAAGAACATATTAATATTTCAAAATGAATTTGATAAAGTTTAGCAACGATCCGTTGCAGTTTATTTCATTTAGTGCGTGCGGATGGATGATGTATGTATGTATGTATGTTATCGTTTTTTTGGCCCACGATTTTTTCCACACCGTTACACCGATTGAAATGAAATGAAAAACCTACCATTAGTTTAACAAAATGAAGCGCTGATTAGTTTTTGGTACATATCGGCCCACAAGCATTAGTACTTTATTTCAGTACTTTTTTAGTTTTTTCTAAATATCTTGAAAATGACTTAACCAATTTTGATGAAATTTAATATCCTAATTAAGTACCTTGGGGACCACAAAAAAGGTTAAATAAAGTTTTAGTAAAATTATATTTTAAAGTACTTTACTTAGAGTAAGATGGTACTTTTTTTAATTTTTTAAATTCTTTAAAATTTATTCATTTGAAAGTTTTAATATAGCTCATTTAGCCTTGCTTAAGTAAGAATGGATAGGCTTCTTACTGTGAAAATGCTAAAAATTTGGGGAGGAATTTTTATGAGTAACTATAGCAACTGCGTTGTTTTCTTATCCGTTACCTTTGGTGAAGACAGAGAAATCGATTTTAAACTAAAATAGCGATTGATTCTCATCTAGTACTTGAGGAATAATCATTCTATATTGGATTTTTGACGTTTCGGCTTTTATTAGTAACCATTGCTGAAGACATAGAGAAATCGACTTTAAACCAAAAATAGCGATTGATTCTCATCTAGTATTTGAGGAATAATCATTCTATATTGGATTTTTGACGTTTCGGATTTTATTAGTAACCATTGCTGAAGACATAGAGAAATCGAATTTAAACCAAAATAGCGATTGATTCTCATCTAGTACTTGAGGAATAATCATTCTATATTGGATTTTTTGACGTTTCGGTTTTTATTAGTAACCATTGCTGAAGACATAGAGAAATCGACTTTAAACTAAAAATAGCGATTGATTTCTATATCTAGTACTTAAGGAATAATCATTCTATATTGGATTTTTGACATTTCGGTTTTTATTGGTAACCATTGCTGAAGACATGGAGGAATCGACTTAAAATCAAAAATAGCCATCGATTCTCATCTAATACTTGAGGAATAACCATTCTATATTGATTTTTGGCGTTTCGGTTTTTATTGCAACCACATTGCTGAAGACATGAATCGACTTAAAATAAAATAGACATCGATTCTCATCTAATACTTGAGGAATAACAATTTATATTAGGTTTTTGACGTTTCGATTATTATTGGTAACCATTGCTGAAGACATGGAGGAATCGACATAAAATCAAAAATAACTTCTGAGTTGTTTTTTACCAAAAAATAATTTAGTCTTTTTGATTTTAAGTCGATTCTTCCACGTTTTCAATAGTGAGGTTGCCATTAATGGTCAAAAACATCAAAAATGGAATGCAATAAGGTTATTCCTCTAGTATTAGATAATAATCGATCGTTATTTTTGATTTTAAGTCGATTCCTCCCTGTCTTCAGCAATGGTTACCAATAATAATCGAAACGTCAAAAACCTAATGTAGAATTGTTATTCCTCAATTATTAGATGAGAATCGATGGCTATTTTTGATTTTAAGTCGATTCCTCTATGTCTTCAGCAATGGTTACAATAATAACCGAAATGTCAAAAATCCAATGTGGAATGGTTATTCCTCGACTCTTAAATGAGAATTATTTTTGAATTAATGTCAATATGAACTACAAATTGCAAGTGATATCTGATTAATAATAAAGGAACAAACATATTAATATTTCAAATGGATAAAGTTTAGCAACGATCCGTTGCAGTTTATTTTTTAATAATATTGATGTGAGAAGGAGTTACACCAGAAGGTCCATCTCCCTAAAGGCCTGTATGGGCTGGCTCCTCCATCGTGAAAAGAACAGAGTAGAAGGAAAGAAGCCCGAATCACGAGCCAAATCTCAGAAAGTTAGATACAATCCAATATCCAATTTACTAAGTTTTTAGGGGCTTGAGCATTGGTAAATTCTCCGATCGATAAATTAGGTTTTTAAATTTATCTCCCACTTAATGTGTTTTATATTAATATATATTAAACCTTTTTTCCTATCAAAGTGCAATAAAACAGAGAGTTAGTAAGAGTTATTAAAAAATATGTTTTTGAAATAAAAATAAAATTGAGATGCCAAGTTGTTTTTTTATTTTATTTTCAGTACTGTGATTGCCTCAATAAATACTATTAGTTTAATCAATTATTATTAATAAATAACAATACCGATTAGAGTCCGTGTCACCGGTCGCCAGATGATTGGGGATCGGGATTCTTAAGGCCAATTAACTTTGCAATTAACTGACTAATATCGGAGAACGTGTTTACACCTTGAATGGACTTGCTTCCCTTGAAGTCTAGCACTTAAAGCTTTGGATAATGCAAACAGATTCTCGGATAGCAACTCCCTTTGCTAAGAAGGGTATCTTACGGGCCAGGAAGCATTAGTTAAAAACTACCCTGAGCACTTCTTATCCGAAGACTTCAAAATAAATAAAGCTAAATGAATTGATTTGACCGCAGGTTCGAATAATGTACTAGTAATCAAAACTACTTTGAAAAATTGAAATGTTCTGGAAAATATTTTTATTTTCAAGATTCAAATTAATGATAATTTGTTTTTAATAATAATTAAAAACAGAATTGGCTAAATAACTTAAATTGGAAATTTTTGATAAGAAATTATAGTATTAACTTATTAAAAATTAAAATATATATCTCAGAGATGGAAGACTCTTTATTTTTATTTTTAAAAATGGCGGAGGAAGTAGTATAAAAACTCAAATTTAATATTTTAACTAAATAACAGCTTTTTATTTTATTTTAAAAATCAGCAGTGGAAAAAATATCAAATGAACATGTTAAAATAACATTATGTTTTATAAAATAAATACAGTTTCTTATGATCAATATATTAATTGTAACATAGAAAATTCAATATATTATTTGATAATTATATCAATTAAGTAATACAATTCTGAATTAAAGAGTGAATTATTTTCAATATAATAGCAAAATATTCTAATATTTAAACATTAATATATGAATAGTTTTACAAATAAATACAAAACTACTTAGCTTGTTTTTCAAACGATCGTTCCAAAAGAAATTATTTTTCAACAATAGAACGCCTTCGATGTTGCCCTTTTCTTAAAGAAGATGTATTAGTCCTCGTCCCAAACTAGAATCTTGCACTAGTTGGAAGCAGACAATGTGAGAAATCCTTTTCTCTGGAGTCCCTTTGAACTCGTCAATTCAGGTTGATAATTACCACGTAATTAATCAAACAAGATGTTTTAAGATAACGGTTTAACACCACAACGGATGAAAAACGCAACTGAACTAGCCACTGTATATGGGCTTAATCAAAATGGCCGCGCAGGCAATAAGGATCTCTCTCGCTTAAAAGCCGAGAGCAGACTCCTGAATCCGTCTTAGCTAACGGGTAAAACGCAACAGAACTAGCCACTGTATATGGGCTGTTCAAAATGGCCTCGCAGGCAATAAGGATCTCTCTCGCTTAAAAGCCGAGAGCAGACTCCCTTGAGTCCGTTCCGTATGAGAGGAAGAACGCAACGCAACTAAAATCACCCCGGTTCGCTCGGAGCGAAGGGATCTCCGACGGTCACGTGATCAAAACGAGCATTTTGATTGGTGAACGTCATGTGTTTTTTTATGACTGTATTTTGTTTTTCTAGAAGGTTTGCTTAAAAGGCGACTAGAATTCGCATATTTCTCTAAATAAACTCCTCTGGAACTACAAAGTAATGAATAACAGCGAGTATAATTAATTTTTTGATTGAAAAGATATCTGTTTTGTTTTGAAATTGAATCTTTTTCTAGAATATTTTAAATAAGAATTTTAAAATATCCTTTACAACAGGAGAATGAAATAATAAAATTTCTATAATATTTTTAATAAAGTGAAAACTTAAAAACTAATGAATTAATTTTAATTAAATTAATTAACATAAAAAAGGCTGAAAAACTCTCGGGTTTGAACAAATACAAACTTAAGATATAACATACTATATAATATATAATAGCTTTTTCTTATCCACTATATATTAACGACCTACTAAATTTGCTTTCCAATCCTATTCATTGCAGCACAGATGACAGCACCCTTCATAACGCCCCTGCAATACAAAAAACCGCGTAGACATTGCTTCCTTAATTAATTTAGATTTATGCAGACTCAAAAATTGGGGATCTCAAAACTTGATTAATTTTAATGCAGTCAAAACGCGATGTTGCCTAATCTCTAGGCCCATCAATAGGCACCTTCCAGATGATTCTGACTTCGATTTTAACACACTGAATTTCCACGATAAGATATCAATTTTGGACGCCACTCTAGGATCTAACCTCTCTTGGAACGATCAAATCATGTCTGATGCTTAAGCTACTCGATTCAGGTCCAGGCACTATTTTACGCCCAATTACCTTCTTACCCTATATATGGCTCGAATTCACGCCTGTCTCGAATATGGCTTTCATTTGTAGAGAGGTGCCTCCAAGCATTCTCTTCCCATACTATATGAAATTCAAAAGAGAACAATGAGACTAATAGGAGACTTTTTCCTCACTATAGGTACTTACTATACTATCACAGAGTTTGTTCAGACGATTTGAAATCACTTAACCTTTCTCTATGTAACTTTTCTTTGAATGTTGTTTTTGTTTGTTTCAAACTTTGTTTTTCTTACTGAATAGAACTTAATTTATTACTTGTAAAATTTGTATTACGGGCTTTTTCACTAGCATTCAACTTGTTCCAATTTAAATCATTCAGTGAGAAAATTTCTGTATTGGATTATAGTTTAATAATTTTTAACTTACATCATGTTTCTTTTCTATTATTGTCTTGAACTGTAACTGTTGTTTTCTCCAAATAAAATAAAATTAAAATATAAAATAAACAATAAAGCCCTATTTGTAAGAATCATGCTGTTTTCGAACGCGCAAGCACCCCTTCGATGTTAAATTGGATAAGAATTAAACCAACGCTTTCGCAAATTTATGGACTGCACCTTCTGGTGGGAATTTCATTACATTATCATTTTAAACAATTACCTTTTAAATATAGTTGCTTAAAATTATTGAATCAATTTTTTGCTTCATTACACAAGGCTTTAAAAAAAATAATAATAACAAAAATAAAAAACACAGTGCTGAATGTAAACACAACTACATGGTGTGGAAATTTCATGTCGATATATATTTTCTCTGAACTAAACCAGGTGTGTCCCAAAAATTCTAGATGCCTAGATTTCACCACAATATTATATTCATCCTAGAATCCTTTTCTAATAAGGTATATAACTTCATGGTGGGTTCTAAAACGATAGTTAATTGCAATTCTAGGTTAAAAACTCAATGAAGTATTCTTTAAATAAAAATTTGTTTACTGGGATGGTTTCCGGTTGATTTCTCTTTACTTGACCGAGAATTTTTAATTTTTCTCATCACTGATAACCTGCTGAGTCGATTAAATCTCAAAAGCTCTAGTCACTATATGCTAGAAGCCTAAATTTATTTGATCCGACATAACAAATTTTGTATCTCTTAGCCATCGAGTTCAATGCAAACAAGTCGCTTAAAATAACCTTGTTTGTTTGGTTTTAATCCGATCGATTAAAGATACAGAATAGACCTGAAAGTCATGTACCCTTAGAAAATTAATAATGGAACGAAAAAAATAATAATTAAGGTGTTGTTATTAAAATAGAGCAAGAGAATGAGAGAGAAGGGAGGCTGCTTTCATGCCCCTAATTGGATAAATCGATAATTTAAGAAAGGATGATAATCGTTCAAGTATTAATATGATTACCACAAAAGCTTTTAAAGTATACATTTCAGTAATCCTAAAAGGATTTAATCCTTCCTCTAAGCTTTTCTCTAATTTAAAAACTTTTTCAGCCAAGAAGGGTACAACCGTACAAGAGGGAACAATCACGGAAATCTTTTATAACTATTGATACTAATCTAGTCAAAAAACAAGATCCAGGCTTTTTTCATTATAATGTTACAATATATGTAGCATGGTAAATAGCAACCAGGACATCCCATTTCATATAATCTTCATTTATAATTGAATATGCAATTTTGAAAAGGGCACATGTCTGAAAATTGAAAATGATCAGAAATGAAAAAAAAAACTAATTATTTTCTAAATTAATGTAAAATTCATAAAATTTATTTTTGAGTTACATTTTGGCGGCAGTAAAATTAATTCCAGAGTTGTTCATTTTTCGAGCATAGTAGGCGCAGGGAAGCTTTTATGGTAGACTAGCTGCAAGGCTCGCTAGCTGGCGGCCCTCTTGCTAGCCACCAGCCCAACCCCCGCCTCCACGCCACCACCCCAACACTCCATTCCGCACCCTAACCCCCCTCACCCCCGAAACACCTCCAGCACTCCCACCCACGCACCATGCACTCGTTCCCAACCTCCGCCCCCACACCACCACCCGCACCCCACCCACCTCGGCCCCGCACCCCATCCACCTTGGACCCCACCCCGTGCCCTCCAACCCTGTGCACCACACCCCCGCCTAGCCGCCTGGACCCCACCCCCGATATGCCCCCTGGACTCCACCCCGCACCATCCTCTGCACCCCCACCCTACTCCGCCTCACTCCTCTCCCCACCCCATTCCACCCCCGCACCCACCCTCCGCACCCAGTTTTTGCATTTATAGCCTTCTAGTGACCCACAGATTATGTATACAAAGTTTGGTTGAGTTTGGTCCAAGAGCAAGAATTTTCATTTTAAGACCCTCCCCCCATTTTGGGAGGTTAGTTTTTGCATTTCTAGCTCTCTAGAGGCCCAGAGATTATGTATACAAAATTTGGTTGAGGTTGCTCCAAGGGCAAGAATTTACATTTTTTCACCCTCCCCCCCTTTTTGGGTGGTTTTTTGGGGAAATTTTTTAAACAAAAGTTGTCAGAAATCACATCCCCTACAACTTTGTTTATCATAGAATTTGCCCTAGGGTTAATAGTTTAGGAGTTATTTGATAATTTTCATTCGGGGGCCCCCCAAACCCCCTTTTGGGGTCAAAATATCAAAACGTTATATAGCTAAAAACGTAAGTTAGAAGACATCTGATAGAAATATGAAATTTCATAATAATCCCTTCAGCCGTTTTGACGTGAATCGTGAGCAACTTTTCGCGGAAACCACTGAAACAGACAGACATACAGATATACATACAGACAGACAGGAATTTTGTTGAGGGTGTTTTCGTTCATAACT
Organism: Forficula auricularia; assembly: GCA_024734495.1. Lineage (NCBI taxonomy): Eukaryota > Metazoa > Arthropoda > Insecta > Dermaptera > Forficulidae > Forficula > Forficula auricularia. The sequence continues at coordinate 2,870,203 of JALMQS010000187.1, read as the reverse complement.
TTGCTTGAAACGTGTGCAACCAAAATTTGGCGTGATTTGGAGCAATGTACAGACAAAACCTTAATTTTATATATATAGATTACATTATTTTTATGAAAAAGTGTATTTATCAAAATATCCGAGATGTTCCCTTTTCAAAATCGCATATTCAATTACAAGTACCTGGAGCCACAGAGCGATGCACGGTAACCCCTGACCCCCCTCCCGAAACCACACACTTCGTCCCCCCCACTGCACCCCCACTCCGCCCCAACAGCACACCCTACCCCCTGATCTCCCATAACTGCACTCCACCTTCTGCACCTCCCACATCCACCCCACTCCGCACCCAGTTTTTGCATTTCTAGCTTTCTTTCTAATGGTCTACATATTATGTGTATATTTGTTTACTCGTACACCAATTTGCCCACACTCGTTCATATTGATAAACATTATAAAAAAATAAATAGGAAAATAATAATAAAAAAAAAAAATAATTGTATAGGATCTGAAATAAAAACATAAAATTAAATAAGATTTGTTTCCAAGTTATATAAAAAAAGCCACTTCAACTCCTTTATTTGTAAACACACCAGTAATGTTATGATTTAGACACCTGTTAATTAAAAACAAACAAAAAATTCCTAATTTTAATATAATATATTATTATTTGCTATAACCTATTAGTGGGTTTTAAAATTAAAAAACCAATTAAAAAGAAAAGATAATTGAAAAAAATGTAAACTAACTTTTTTATTGAGATTTTCATCTATCAATAATTACTTTAATTAAGAAAAGATCAATTAAGATTAAATTTGTCGAGGTCCAGACCTAGTCAGATCGCTTTCTAATCCTCAAAACTTGTTAATAGAATTTGTTTAATCAAAATCGGTAGAGACGTTTTCAAAATAGAACTAAGATACAAATATATAAACAATTTTTGCTCGTTTAATAAGAGTAGATAATTTTTGCAGCTCTTTACTTCTCACTTGCCCTTGAATCAAAAGAAGAGTTTTTAAAAAACTATGTCTCTGTCTAAATTCATATTTTCTGTGAACTCTAGCTCAAACATCATAAGTTCAAAATAAAATTTCATATTTAATATTTTTTTCTTTCACTTACATAGCATGTAAATAAAAGTATTACATTCACTTTAGAGAGGTACAGTTTTCGAAGTCTTCTATCATCAAAACTATAAAAGATAATTTCGATCGGACAACTCCAAGTGATAATATTCAATGCTCTCAAGATATAAAAACTAATTTCTGAAAAATAAATCGTGTTTCGAGGGCGTCAAAGCCAAAGCTCTTGTCATGTGTGTTTGTGTGTGTGATTGTTTGTACATCTATATTTCAGCATCACTAATAAGTGACCAGGGAACGAAATTCGAAACTTAAGCTAGAAATCAGCCATAATGGTATGGAAATCTTTTGACCTAAATAGACATCTTCCTCTGAAAAAGAGTCTGAAAAATTATATTTATTAATTATATTTTTCTACGGCTAAGACAAAGGTTGATGTTTGCCTTTTTAACTCCTTAGTCGATAACTCTAATCAAAGCATATGGTGTATGGTCTATACGTCATACCACTTTTACTTACCAAGATATTTTTTGAAATAGTAAAATAATTATTCACTCAAAAACTAGTAAATTCGATCTTTGATCTTTTTTAGGGTTCCGTACAAAAGTAAAATGAAACTTTTTTAGTGTCGCTACAATATCTGTCTGTTCGTTTGACAGAGAATTGTAGCTGGTAACTTAAAAGAAGATAAAATTGAAATTTACAGGTTATATGTATTTATTTTCCACTAGAATCAAAAATCATATTAACATTTTAATTGGACGATTTTTTGGGAGGATTTTGGAAGGTATAAACCAAGAGACCATGAGTATGCGATTCCGTCTCGCAATTGGCCTACTTTTTTAATTTTCAAATAAGAAATAAAATGAAAATACCCAAAACCTATAACTTAGAGAAAGGGGGTAATTTGGGTAAATTGTTTTAAACCAAAATCTTGTTGTACTTCTAGACGATATCTAGCTTAAAATTCAAATTTTTCTGTGACTTATCATTGCTAAGACCAGGGGTGATAAACACACGTACATCCTTAATATAGGGACTAGTTTTTGACCTCTTCTTCTATTGACTAGGCCCGTTTTTACTTATATTATTTTTAAATTCGAATTCTATCTTTTAAAGATATCGTATATTTTCATTGAAAAGCTTTTGTAGAGTTGTTTATTCATAAAGAGACATAATTATGTTGTACTCTGATTCAAATAAACATATATGTACCTACATTTATAATTTGTTTGAGACTATAGTAGGTTTGTCCTTCATCATCAGACTTTTTAATTAGAAATATTGTATCTATTATTTCTAATTGGCTCAATTAGCCGGTATAGAAAAATATTTTTGTTGTTGTATCAAGCTAGCTACTCAAACGACTGTGCATAACTTACAGGAGAGGATAACATTATTGATTTCTCTTTACGTTTATTTTCACTTAGAATTGAAAATTTTTTTATCTTCTTGGGTTTCAAAGTGTGAACATCTCGAGTGTATTGTAAGTGAAAGTAATAAAAGTATGTAATATTATATTCAAATTCTTTAATATAATATCTAACCGCGTGAAATTGGTCGCGTTATCATCCAGTTAGAAGCTTCCTCCAATGAATATTCTAATGCTACCTTCTTTCTAGCTCCGTGCCACTTTAGACTTGAGACTTTGAACTCCCTCCAGCTCGTTCAGAGTTTTATTAATTTTTTTCCAAATACGAAATGAGACGAGCTCACTTAGTTCAGGATCTACTTTAAAGTACCAATATCATCCGGGGCCGTAGAAACTTTGCCAATTAGATTTCAAACACAAACAAACACCTTTTCAACTAGGCTAGCGAATCTATTTGATTTCATACCTAAAGTTGTTCAAAGTGAATATCAAGAATATTAATTATCGAAGTAATTATCGCCACTTTGCTTAAACTGACAGACACCAAGTTACCAATCCTACTATAATATATAGTATATCAAGAAGATTGCAACAGTGATTTAAGAAAAAGAAAGGAAACATTTAAAAAAAAAGCATCATGAAAAAGAAACATTTTTTATTTTTAAAGAAAATCAGGAGAGAGGTGGTTATCTACTCAATCAGATTTTATGGATTATTTTTTTGTGTCAGAAGGGTTGTTTCACCCCTTTGAAATGGAACCCGAATCCAAAAAAATGCAATCAGGCCACTTGGCTTATCACCGATCATGGCAATTGCCCGGATTGCTTTTTTTGAGATTCGGGTTTCATTTCTAAGGAGTGAAACAACCCTTCTGACACAAGAAAAATAATACATAAAATCTGATTTAGTAGATGACTATCTCTCTCTTGATTTTCTGTAGAAATCTTAAAACTACTACTATAGGCGTATAGGCATTTGTCTTATATAGGGAAACATTTAGTTTTTAATTCTTTATTTTTACTTTATCCAATGCGAAGCATGAGTAAAGTATTGTAATCGGTCTCGCGGCAAGCGTAACTTCAAAGAGTTCTCAGGTAAAGACTACGGAACCCATGGTTTCAATTAAAGTGACAAATTGTAGTATTCAATTAGGTTGAATTTTAGCATGTGACGGTTTTGCCAAAAATTATATTGGGTCTCGTCGAGAGGCCAAAGAGTGCGATTTTTTCATTTAGTACGTTCGGATGTATGGATGGATGTATGGATGGATGTTATTGTTTTTTCCGTCCAGGATTTTTTCCACACCATTGCATCGATTGAAATGAAATTGAAAACCTACCATTCTTTAAACAAAATGAAGCGCTGCTTAGTTTTTGGTACATATCGGCCCACAAACATTACTACTTTATTTCAGTACTTTTTTAGTTCTTTCTAAATATCTTGAAAATGACTTAACCAATTTTGATGAAATTTAATATCCTAATTAAGTAACTCCACAAAAAAGATTATATAGAGTATTTAGTAAAATTATATTTTAAAGTACTTTACTCTAAAGTAAGATAGTACTTTTTTAAATTCTTTATTTAAAATTTTTTTAAATTTATTTATTTGATCGGTTTAATATAGCTCATTTAACGTTACTTAAGTAAGAGTGGATAGGCTTCTATTTGTGAAATGCTAAACATTTGGGAGGAAATTTTTTAGTAACCATACCAACTGCGTTGTTTTCTTATCCGTTACCTTTGCCTAAGACATAGAGGAATCGAGTTAAATTCAAAAATAGCGATTGAATCTCATTTATTATTTGAGGAATAACCATTATACATTGGATTTTTCACGTTTCGGTTATTATTGGTTACCATTGCTGAAGACATAGAGGAATCGAATTAAAATAAAAAATATCGATTGATTCTCATCTATTATTTGAGGACTAACCATTCTACATTGGATTTTTGACGTTTCGATTATTATTGGTATCTGTTTTTTGAGAAAATAACTTAAATACTTAGGAAGTATTTACGATTGAGAGAAAACTTTGATGTGGTATCTAGAACGACAAAAATTAGAATTTTATGTTCAAATCTCAAGATTTATTATTTTGTGTTATCGCTAGAATAGACAAACAGGGAAATAGGCCGAGGACCAACAGATTTTTTAAATGCTTTAGAGATCACAAACCGTGATTTTTTTTTTAAATCTTGCTCACTAATTATCAAAGCTATCATATACTTCTAACTATTTACAATATACATATACACAAAAACTCGGTTGCCTTTTAAAAACTGTTATTTAATATTTTTTAATTATATTTTCAATAATTGTTCTCATTGAAAATGACTAAATTGGGGCAAATTTTGAAAATGAAGTGAATAATTAATTAATAATAATATCCAAATCTTAATCCAATATACCTATTTATTTAAACGAGAAGATATATTTATTCGCAAAAATAATTAAATCGATTTTCTTTTTCTTTGTCGAATAAATAATAATTAATAATCTCATCATTTAATCCTAAGCTGAGTATTTGCTTATTCTAATAATATTAACTTACTTTTATATCCTCGCCTAGAGCCGCCGAGAGCCACAGGGCCCTCTGACGGGGACCCATCAAATAAAATCGAAAAGACTGGTTATGATTTTAACAAGTATTTGTTTAATATGATCCAGCCTCATTTAAATTTTCTGAAGCCCTGAGCCAGATCTTCTAGGGAAACAAAACTCTTTAGAATCATCACCTTATAATACAAAGTATCTAAATGAAAGTTTCCTTAGCTGGCCGAATTTTTGTCCCCGACAGTCTAGAAAGATATATATTTATTCCCTTTTTCGAAATATTAATGTACATTTCTACAATACGTGAAACTTTTTTCAAGAATAAAATTCACTAAAAGCAAAATTATAAGCTCAACTATATAAGATAAAAAAAAAAATAATAATGAAGTTTCGAATATTTAAAAATTCTTCTTCTTCTCATATTTTCATTTTCTAAAATATTTATTATTTCAGTAATTTATATGCTATGACACTAACTAAGTCTATAGTTATATCCTTCTAGTACAAGGAGACAAGGAATTGGGGTTTTCTAGAACAATCACAATTAATTGATAATTTCTCTCCTGGACTAAAACTTGTCAAGACTCGGACTTGTCTTTTAGATCTTCTTACATGTCAATAGATAATGGATAGTCAGGGATTATTATATCCGTGACCCTTTTAAAAAATAAATTATTATTCCTCACATCCTTCTTTAATTCCATTCAATTTAAACCCGTGGACCAATATAAAGTCATAAAATTCCTTAAAACATTGATATTTATACCATATGTAGATACTGGAAAACACACAACAATTTGGCCTATAATTTTTTCCTCTAAAATAAGAAATCTGAAAATCTACTGTTAAGTTTTCGAAAAATAAAAGTGCTAATTTTAAATTTTGAAGCTGGAACTAGATTTCAAGATTTCCGAAAAAATAATAATCATTTTGGTCTATTTTCGACTCGATTTTCATTAGAAATAGATTTTCTACTTGCAAACTTTCTGATTGAATGTTCTAGACCAACAATTACCAGTAGATACCCATCTGAAAGAAAAATTGAATATTTTCTCTTTATTATAATTTTATATTAATTATCTAGCCAGGAAAAAATATAAACAAATACTAATAAATACATATATCACTTTTTGAAAGTATATAGGTATGTATTTACATATACGAGAAGCTATTTTAAAGTATAACATTTACGAAAAGTAAAATTTGAAACTCACTATGAGCTAAAAAAATAATAAAGTTCTTATTTCTACATTAATAACTATCTTTTTTTGACTGAAAAATATCAATATAATTATAATATTTTATCCGCAGCCCGAGACAATTTTTTTCTTCAAATGTGGCCCGTGTAAGCCAAAAGGTTGGTCACCCCTGGTCTAGAATTCAAAAATTTAAAGATAAGTTAATAATCTCCCAAGAGGAAACATGAAGAAAAAGACATTATATATTTTTCAAAATTTTCTATGTATAAATCTTAATTTGTAACTAATTTGAAATATTTGTGATAGACTGATGATGAAGGCAATGCCTTCGAAACTATAGTCTCTAGAAATAATTAAAAATTATTTTATTAAAAAACAGAAGACTCTCTCATTTTATTTTATTTTTAACCTAAAATAAGTTAATAATATTGGAATTAGACGACTTTTAAAAATTTGCTTCCATTCATTCCAAAATTTCACTTCTTTTACTTAAGTGAAAGTAAAAAAAAAAAAGATACGTAATTGCGTTATTAAAAACAAGTGAATGAAAGAAAGTGACAAAAAAATACCTCAATTAGTAGATCGATTAAGATCAAAATCTAAAAGTGAATTCATATCTAAAGTCGTTGAAACTAAATACCAAGAATATTAACTATTAAAGTAATTAAAACATCGATTTGTCTAATCTAACAGACACCAACTTAAATAAACCAGCCCAATGCATGTCGGACCGCATTCAAAGGATTACGAATACCTTACAACTCCCAAAATATCAATGAGGTCAAATTCGTTCTTATTTGTCGTTGATAAAAAAGGAATGAGTGGATTTGTAGAATGTTTTCATAATATTAAGGTAATCCATTTCTAAATTCCGTAAAAATACCATTTTAAAGATCTCTCATTCCCTCATTTAAAAAAGTGATCTTTACAACGATACTATGATTAAAAAAATTTATTTTTATTTTTGACTTCACATAAAATTAAACCCTTCTCTAAAATAATCATTCTATTAAAATTTTAATACTATAATTCGATTCCGAAAATACCTATGATATCAAATTCGTTCTTATTTGTTGATTATAAAGAAAGAATGAATGAATTTGTGGAATTTTTAGATAATTTTAAGTTAACCCATTTCTAAATTCCCTAAAAATATGTAGGTAATTTTAAATCACTCTCATGCCCTTATTTTAAAAATAAATTTTAAAAAATTAAACAAAATTTTACTTAAAGTGATCTTAACAAGGATACCTCACGGGGTATGATATTTTTACTTTACTATACAGGGTATGGTCAAGTATTGTAATCGTGCATGAAAAAAGTGGTTTTTTCCTTCATTTTTTTCAAAATATCTCAAAAACGGCTTAAACTATTTCGATTAAAAATTTGAGCCAAACATAGCATTTCGCTCTACAAAAAAGCTCTAATAAGTGAACATCGAAAAAATTATATTTTTCGAGATAATAATTGTTTTGTCAAAATGTCTGTTAGTCAGTCTGTGCGTTACCAAATTTTTGTGGACGAGCTAGTTCAAAAACTAGTGTGAATATAGAAACCAAATTTCACACGTAGTTTTGTTTCATTGAGATTAAGAGCTGATTAGATTTTGCTGCACATCGACCCAAAATTAAGGGGGTGGACGGGGGGTTAAAAATTAAAAAACTAGGTCGTTTGAGCAAACTCAACCAAATTTTGTATACATAATCAGTGGATCCCCAGAAGTCTAAAAATGCAAAAAGTAACCGCCTAAAATGGGGGAATGGGTGGAGGGTCAAAAAATGAAAATCTTGGCCATTTACCAAACTCAACGAAATTTTGTATACATAATCAGTGGGTCCCCAGAAGTCTAAAAATGGAAAAATAACCGCCCAAAATGGGGGGTCAAAAAATGAAAACTTGGCCATTTATCAAACTCAACCAAATTTTGTATACATAATCGGTGTGCCCCTAGGAGTTTAAAAATGCATAAACTAACCCCCCCACCCCTACATGATTATAAATAATTTTATTAAATTTTAATGTAAGTGAGGGGCCAGGTTGTATGGTAAAGTCAAGTGGATGGCCACATCAGAACACGTCAGCTTATTTTTTTTTGATCTCACATAAAATTAGACACCCTGTCAAAAAAAAAAATATTCATTCGATAAAAATTTTAATACGATGTTTGATCTACGAAAAAATGAATACATACATAAAACTTATAAATTTTACTAACAATATTGCTCTGACAAACAGTCATTGTAGCCAGGGGCGCAGCTACTGGGGGGGGGGGGAGGTCAGAACCCCCCTCCTCTCCAGGACAGGGCTCTTGGGATGAGTAATGGCAACCACAAACAGTTTCTTATGGCAAACTAACCTTAATTAAATATATTTCATATGTTTAATCAAGAATTATGTTTTTTTTTTAATTTCTTGAAGTATTTGTTTTATTAAAAACAATTCGCAGTAAATATTTTGCTTTGTGAATTGACCCTTCCATGAAAATTTTCTGACTAACCCACTGATTGTAGTGATACTAATAAGATCCCGTTTTTCTTTTTAAACAGCACCATAAAAGCTATTGAAGTACATACATATCAAAACGATTGCAATAAAATCTGAAGAGGTGAGAGAGAGAGTGAAAAAAAAACATTTAAAAAAAGCATCATAAAGACGAAGCGAAGAAGTAATTAAGATTCTGTTCTTAATGTAACAAAAGGAGTTGTTGTTATAAAGCTTTGAGATGTCTTGGAGAAGAAAGACGAGACTCCAACACCAAAAGAAATGAAATAGAACTTATATTGGTCCTACATTGATTGCCAAAGTGGAGAAATTTTATTTCTTCACAAACTTAAAGTTTTTCTTTTTGCAAACTTATTTACTATAATTTGAGTTACTCATTATATATACAAGAACTTTCTTTAGATCTTCTTCTCAATATAAGTAAAAGTAAAAAAAAAATAGTAGTTAATTAAAAAGTTCATGCTGCTAATATTAAGGGAGTTTGATTTTCTAATAAAAGTCACTAATTGTGTCATCTGCTTGAACTGAAATGTTAATGATAAAAAAACCACTTCTTCGATTTCCCAAGCGGACGAATACTTCCTTTATAACTTGTAATTAAATTGATTTTTTTGAAAAGATTTTGATTTGCCGTGAGTAGCAGAGTTGTAGATTCATAAAGGGAAATCAATGAGGCTGTCTTCTGCTTGATGCAAATAAAATATAAATATAATTTTTTTGTTTGAGAGTATAGTTTCGAAGGTTTGACCTTAATTATCAGGAGCCGACTGTGGGTCAGTGGATAGAGTGTTGGCTCGCTGACTCGAAGATCGCTGGTTCGAGACCGAGTCTCGGCAGATAGATATTTGCAGTCACCTCCTCTTGGAAATTAATGGCAACCTACCAAGAGTATAATTGCCAAGTGACCTCTCCAAATTAGCCGTTCGGAACCGACGTTAAAAAGTAGGTCCCGTATATCTGTGTAAAACAACTAAACACACTGCGCACAGGTATATATGTGGAGAGGCGCCGACACCCGTTTCGGGTATGGCACTCGAAGAAGAAGACCTTAATTATCAGTTTTTTGATTAGAAATGTTTTATCTGTTATTTCTCATGGAATTACCCGATTGTTGTTTAAATGTTTATTTACATCAAGTACTTGGGGGTCGGATTAGGCCACGCGGTAGCGCGTCATCCTGCTAACCAAGTGGACCCGGGTTCGAATCCGACTCGAGGCATCCGGCTAAAATCTGATCCCGGGGGTAGAGAGAAATTTGAAAAATAAATATATAGTATCGTAAAGTGGCTTATGGCTAAAAAGGCCGAAAAGCCAAAAAAATAAAGAAACATCAAGTACCTATAGAACAACAATATTGATTTACCTTTAAAAATATTTATAATTTTAATTTTTTAAAAACAAAAATTCATCAGCATGAGAAGTTACATCGGTTTATTCAGACTTTATCAGCAATTTATATATTTTTTTTTGGCTTTTCGGCCTTTCTAGCCATAAACCAATTTACGATACTATTTTTTTTTTAAATTTGTCTCTACCCCCCGGGGTCAGATTTTAGCCGGATACCTTGAGTCGGATTCGAACCCGGGTCACCTGGTTAGCAGGCTGGCACGCTAACCCCTAGCCTATCTTTTTTGTTTTTAAATTAAAATTCGTTTTAGAATATAGAGGGAAACCAAAACTAGACAATTAATAATTATCCCATATCGTTATCCTTATCACTTAATCTTTTTCATTGCCAAGCTTTTTCAATGAACTATTTAGATCTAGAATATATCAGATTTAAGAGAGAATTCTTGATTTTATTAAAAAAAGTATTATTTAAAAAATACTTGACTGGGTGATTTACCAATTCTCGGCTAGGTCTGCAAATTTTCTACATAAATATAAATACAAAAAATATTCAAATTTAAATAAAATTAAGTTTTCTCTATTTGAAACAAATATTTTTAATGATTAAAATATCAAATTTTTCTATTTCTTTTGAAATTTTCTAGATTGATTAATACACAATTCGATTAGTCTTGAAATACTTACATCGCTTTTTGTAGAATAAATAATTAATTGAGTAAGGAGAATTGGGATTAAATGAACGAAATCAATTTGTATTATTACATTTTCAATGTTTTGCTGATTTGTTTTTCTGTTTAAAATCCAGAAGACTACCATAAAAAAAGTTCAAATATAGATAGGTATAATATATCCTGTTCAATAGATTGTAAAAAATTCAAATCATCTATTGAAAATTTCACGTATATACCAAATGTGATTGGTTTCAAAATTGAAAACATTGAATCAATCATTTTATTTGGATTGGAAATCTCGGAAAAGATTGAGACCAGAGGAAAATTCATGTAGAAGAATCTAGAAGTCTAGGATAAATGAATTTACGAAAGTTTTGAATCAATTCGTTTCGATTTTATCATACTATATTCGTTGTGTTCAGGGAACGCCAAAGCTTATATTTCTTATGATAGCTCAAATTTAAATCTTCAAACGAATCGCAATTATTTATTATACAAACTATTCTTAGATACCTATATTCGTAATAAAGCGAAAATAAAATATCAGTAAAAACATTTTCCAAGTCTCAGTACTCATCAGCAAATTTTAGAGCTAAGTATCAATTTTTTGTCGGCGCACGGTTTAAGTTAGAAAGTTGAATTTGGCACAGAGTGCAGTTTATTAATACAAATTACTGTGACAAAATTCAGCTCATTAGTTCTACGATCTTTCATTAGCTCTTCATTTAAAAAATAGATTTTTCTGATTTTCTGAATTCATAATTTTTAAAGCAAAAAACCTCAAAATCTAATAAGTTTATAGGTATGAAGACAGAAATATTTTGTCATCAATACGAACTTTCAACGATCATTTATTTTTACTCGGTTTACTCGCTTTTCTTTCCCGCCCGGCTGTCCTAGTAATAAATTCAAGCAATTATATATTTATTTATTTATTTTATTTTGTTTAAAAATTTCTAAAAGGCAAACGAAAGAAGAAATGTTATTTTCAACCATTATTTTTTTCCTGTTTCCCTTTCTGGGTTCCGATACCCACAAAAATGTTATTCAAAAACGAAAATTTGTAGAACGTTCGTTCTCATAAAACAATCTTCGTTTTGAATGGGGAGAGATGATTAAATGTTTGGCTCTCTATCTTTAGAACATATGGTTCAAAAAGGTAGAAAATATCATATTTTTCTACTATAAATTAAAATAAAAAAATTTCTAATAGATTATTATTAGGCCGATTTTAACTAAGGAGCTTAAGTGTTTTGTTTCTTTATAATATTTGGGGAACGCGGTGTTGGTTTATAGTGAAACAAATTAAACACAGGAGTTTTTAAAGGGTTGTAGTGGTTTTTCACAAATAAAATAAAAATTAAAAAATTTCTTAATTATATTACAGTTGTATTTACAAAAGACTAAGACTCAGTCTTTTGTAAATACAACTCGTGATGATGTGCTAAATAACCGAAATATATATAGAGTATTCAATAAAACTCCAAAAATATCATCAAGAATTTTTTTTAATTTTAATTTTATTTGTGAAACACCACTACAACCCTTTAAAAACTCCTGTGTTTTATTTATTTATTAGTTTTTGAGTTACCAAAGGTATCTGAATCTAGACTGATTGACAAAATTAAATCCCACTTATAATTGATTTTCTACAGGCTTCAGACTGTCTAAGCACACAGAGTATGGGAAATTTTCTAGTTAATTCATTACTACAGACTGCCCGAATAATATGCAGTAACCAAAAATCAAGAACATTTCGTTCCTTTAGCTTTCTAATTTTTCTTCTTTTTCTTCCAAATTTTTAATAATGAAAAAAAAAATCGCATTTTTGACATTCGAGTTATGCTTGTCATTGTCACCTTTCTGATATATAATCAAACTTATCTTATAGTTAAGATTTTTTATAAGCTTTATAAATTCTGATTCTAATTTACTTTGTTCTCTGTGGACTTGCCTAAGAATCGAGTATAATTAAAAAAAAAAATGTTTTCTAAATATTAATTCCAATGATCCATAGCTCTAATCTAAAAAGGCCTTAGTAATATTTTCCACTGCTGATTATGAGTCATTTTCCCAGAATTCTAATGATAAGATAGGACAGTTTTGATGAATCTTATTTGGCGCTTTGTATAATTAAGGAAGCAAAGAGAAGTTCTCTTCAAATACGGGACTCGTTTCTTTAGCCTCGCCCTCTTCTTTCAAGACCACCAACGGCTTTTAATTGAGACCAACTTTAATCAAGGGACGTGCAATTAGTCGCTAGGGTTGGAGTGCAAACATTGTGACCACAGAGTGACCTGGCTCGGATATCGTCAACCTGGATCATTTCAAGAATTCACATTTCGAGCATTCCATGTACCGATTACAATTCTATTCCATCTATTGTAAACTATTCAGAGGTAATTTATAAGAATGTAAGCAAACCAACCGTATAACCCTATTAAAGGGAGCATAAAAAATAACATAAATATTTTAATAGTGTTTGATAAAAATTTTTTAGGAAAAAATGAAAACAAATATCAAAATTCGGCTTTAGACAAATTTTAGTGTTTTACCAATTTTTTATCAATGGACTACTTAAACTAGGAAGATGAACTTGGCATAATAATAAAGTTTATTAATATAAACTTGGGAGTTGAATTGCATATTAAAAGCTACAACATTCAAGAACTACCACTTAGAGATCTGATAACAGATCCAGGTTTTTCGAAGGAATGTTGATATCAAAGACGTATACACACAGCTACATATTGTATAAGTGTTTTACAGTGTGTTATTAACTATAATACACATTTTCCTCCTAATAGTAATATTAACAGTGATCTGACCAAATAAATATTTCTTGAAAATAAATCCGATGTTGTTTAAGAGCTATGTGCTTGCTGTCAAAAACCTACTATAATTATTAAATTATAATACACCTAAGTTATAAAGTTGCTAGATAGTGCAAGAATGAGACATAACTACTTTTTTGCAACCGATATTCAACTATTTTTATAGTACTACACGGCTATAATAAAACCATTCCGAAAGTTGTAATTGATTTTTTTTTTTATTTTTTTTAATGATATTAATGTGAGAAGGAGATACACCAGAAGGCGCATCCCCTAAAGGCCTGTATGGGATGGCCCCTCCATCGTGAAAAGAACAGAGTAGAAGGAAAGAAGCCGGGATCACAAGCCAAATCTCAGAAAGTTATGTACAATCCAATTTACTAAGTTTTTTAGAGGTTTCGAGCAGTGGTAAATTCTCTTTGGGATAAATGAGGTTAAATTTATCTCCCACTTAATTTTTTTTCCAGACCCTATACTTACAGAAAAAATGTCTGGGTATAGCCGGGAATCGAACCCGAGACCCCTGGGTTGCCAGCCAGACATGCTGACCATTACACCAGGGATGCGGACAGATTTTATTTGTGATGATCTCTGGCTATCTTATTCTTGGGGTTCTAAAATTATTAATAAATTTTTCAACCATTGTTAATTATCTTAATGATATTTTAATTTAAACTAAGTTAGAAAGATTCGACTAAGAAGGGAAGGAAGATAGGAACATTATACAAGACACAATCTCAAGCAGCGAGTAATTCTTTTACTCTCCCACTTCTTTTCTTTAATATATACTTATAGAGAGAGATATGGCAAACATTCTCGCCGATATCGTTCAAAGCAATTTCTTTCCAGAATATATATATATAAAGACGCTGAGAAAAAAGAAGAAAAAAGATAAAATTTTAAGTAAAGATTAGATATGTTAATTAAGGTCAAGTTCTATCTCTTCATGCTATAAACACAATCTAATTTCCAAACTCTATTACCTAATTAAAACTATTAAGAGGAATTTTGAATCTTTGAGAAAATTTAATCTTAAAAGTTAAAATCTAATATAGGTATGTAATAAATACAGGGTGATTCAAAACACTCAACCGATTCATTTATTTCCGCAACAGAACGTGATTGGAAGATCTGGAGAAAAATATGCCTTTATTACGAAAGCCTACTTGAACAATTATATAATAACATATAGTATTTGTTTCCAGAATGGATCAGATGAAGCATGTCCCATGATATACAATTTCAAAATTTCAAACAAGAATATTGGTCAATTGGATTATCTGGAAAAATAAAATAATTGTAGGTACTTTATGTTTTTTAGTAAAAAAAATATGGTCACAACTTCTGTCGGTCAGAAGTTCTCTTTGACTCCTGATGATGGGCTCACCCCCGAAATATATCGAATTCAAAACTCAATTTTGTTTTATTTTTTTTTTTGTGAAACCTACCTCGCATCTTGCTCAAGTTTTATTATTATATTAAAATGTTTCACCTAGAACTAACACCTAACTCCTTAAAAGTTATTAGTTTTTAAGGACCAATCATAGATTTTAGAGAAAATATTTTTACATTGCATATCAGAGAGGTTTGTCCCCTTAGGAATCGAACCCAAACGCTAACTAGCTTGCCGGGCCGTTAGCCAAACCCTTAAGACTCTCTGACATGCAACATATATAAGAATTATAGCTAAAGATTTTTAACGAACCTCTCTGATATGCAATGTAAAAATATTTTATCTAAAATTTATGATTTGTCCCTAAAAGTTAAATTCATTTATTAATATTATAGGTCTGGGTTGATTTTTGAAATAATTTCCATCTTTTTTCAAAAAAAGACACTCAAAAAGATTCTTAAATCTTTGCTTTCATTATAAAATTAAAGGGCTCCTCACTAAAAACTTTTTTCAGTTTAGCCTGATTTTTTGCTTTTTCACTTTGAGTTGAAGGATTGAAAATCTTTAGCTATAATTCTTATATATGTTGCATGTCAGCGAGATGTTAGTCTTAGAGGTTTCGCTAACGGCCCGGCAAGCTAGTTAGCGCTTGGGTTCGATTCCCAATGGGACGAACCTCTCTGATATGCAATGTAAAAATATTTTCTCTAAAATCTATGATTGGTCCTTAAAAGTTAAATTCATTTATTAATATTATTATAGGTCTGGGTTGATTTTTGAAATAATTTCCATCTTTTTCAAAAAAAGACACTCAAAAAGATTCTTAAATATTTGCTTTCACTATAAAATATTCTTGATTGCAACACTTTATAACAACACAATTAACTATTCTCCTCTTCAATCTTGTATAACTCAAAATTTTTTTTCGTTTTTTTTTTTTTACATTTTCAATTTTTGAGTTATACAAGATTGAAGAGGAAAATACATAGTTAATTGTATTGTTATAAATTAATTCTCTTAATAAAATTTTTTAGTTATTATATACCAAGGCTCAAATTTGCAATGCTAGCTGACTTGAAATTTCTAAAGAAATCACCTTAGATCGCCTTCTACGAAATGAGAGTTGCTGTGGATAAATTTTATTACATTTTAGATTAATTGTATTCAACCCTTAGCGAATCAAGCCCAAAAATACATTGTGAGCATTAGGATTTCTCATTTCCAAGCAAATATGTAATAATTCCAAGGAAACTAGAATATTTCGAAGGTATTCCCGAGATTCCAGGGAAACCGGGTTTTAATATTTACTGATTAAAATAAATTTATTAATTTAAAAAAACAATTAAAATTTTAATTTATTTTTTCATTAAAATAAAAATCTTAATTACTAATAGAACGTAAAATGTATTTATCAGAAGTTTTTAAAATAAGTTCTGAGACAAACTAGCGTATTAACCGAATTGTCGTTGAGTCGTGTCCTAATTTTGGTGACAAAAAGGCTAGTAGTCGAAAATAGTCTTTCACTTTACACTGAGGTTGGTTGAATGCAAAGGAGACCATTTAAGAGCATTTTCAAATTTTTTGTTAATTTTTCACTGGCTTCAAATTAATTAAATTCTTTTAATATAGTCTTATATTCTGAATCTCCTGTATTTTATTTTTGGTGCTCATATTTATAGCATTTTTAAGCTTTCGTTTCAAAACATTCGCTGGTATTTTTGCTTCTTTAGAGTTTTCCGTATCGGAAATCAATAAGCTAAAACAAGTAGTTTTGGAATAAATATTTTTCATGATAAATGTTAAAAATAATCCCGGGAATTGACTTTTTTCTCGGGAAATCGGGAACGAGAAATCCCGAGAGAGTACCCCTAGTGGGGATCATCTTGCCACTCGAGACGGATTCTCAAAATGAATAAGCAGATGATTTTTTTTAGATAATTTTTGTACCCGTCGGTGTTTAAAAATACCTTAACATAAAACAATGAAAACTTGCACATTTTCCACATTCGACAAATTTTTTTTTTATAGTATTATTAAAAGAGAACACAATACAATTACAAAGAGAAACAAAGAGATTGTCCTCTGCTTGATGCAAATAAACATATACACATATATATCAAGATGATATATCTGTATATATATTATTTATTTGTTTGAGACTATAGTTTCGAAGACTTGGTCTTCATCATCAGTCTTTCTTCAATTATAAATGTTTTTCATGGAGTCAATATCATATGGATATTGAAAACTTGGTGTTCCTTCGTCACTGGAAAGCTAGGAACTAACAAAGACACTATCTCCGAGCTCACACTCAAGTCTTCGAAACTATAGTCTCAAACATATAAATAATATATATACAGATATATCATCTTGATATATATGTGTATATGTTTATTTGCATCAAGCAGAGGACAATCTCTTTGTTTCTCTTTGTGAATCAACAACTCTGCTACTCTCGGCAAAACAAAAACTTTTCAATTACAATACAATTAGTACGAATCGCAAATGGCCGGCTTATTTCTAGATTCGAAAAACGCAATATTTTCCTTATGAAAAAAATTATGTTCGTATAACTCATTACTTCAGATATCCAACGAGGGCCGAGTGTACCAAATTAGCTGGAAACCTGACAAACGTAAGCATTTTATGTTTAAAACATTTAAAGAATTTTCATTAAGTGTCTCTTTAAATTCAAACTTGCACCATTCGGTCTCTTCCATCGCTTCTCAGTGAGCAAAGAACTTCAATTAAAATCGTATTATTAATCAGATGTCAAGTACAGAAGATGCCAAAATACAATGGGTGTGAAATTTCCAAAGACAAATTCAAGAAACTTTGAATAGAATAAGTATCGAAGTTGAATCTTTCATGAATGCGAGAATGTACGAACAAATGACTAAAGGATTACAAAACAAAAGTATTCTATTCGAAGAATGAACAAATGTCAAGTTGTTGTAGTTATGAGTATGAATTAATTAATAATATTAAAATTATAAAATGAAAATATATCTCATTGCTACTAGAACGTTAAGACAAGGAAACATTTCCCTTCAGATTAAATTAAAAAAGTAATTAATTGAAAATATAAATAATATTATATGTAAAAAACTTTTTTAATACACTTTTATTTCAAAATGTACTAAGAAGTAGGAAAAAATAAGCTGACGTGCTCTGATGTGGCCATCCACTTGACTTTACCATACAACCTGGCCCTCAAAATTATTCATAATCATGTAGGGGGGCTAGCTTTTGCATTTTTAGAATTCTCGGGTCACACTGATTATGTATACAAAATTTTGTTGAGTTTAAAACATTTAAAGCAAGAGCCTATATTTTTAATTTTTAACCCCCTCTCTACCCCCCTTAATTTTGGGTCGATATGCACCAAAATCTAATCAGCTCTCAATCTCAATGGACCAAAACTACGTGTGAAATTTGGTTTCGACATTCACACTAGTTTTTGAGCTAGCTCGTCCACAAAAATTTGATAACGCACAGACTAATGGACAACCAGACAACCAGACAACCAGACGGACAGACTAACAAACATTTTGACAAAACAATATTATTATCTCGAAAAATATAATTTTCTCGATGTGCACTTTTTAGAGCTTTTTTGTAGAGCGAAATGCCATGGTTTCGCTCAATTGCATAAAAAACAAAACAAAAAAAAAAACAAAAAAATAAAATTTCTAATCAAAATAGTTTCAGCCGTTTTTGAGATATTTCGAAAAAAAGAAGGAAAAAACACTTTTTTCATGCACGATTACAATACTTGACCATACCCTGTATGGTAAAGTAAAAATATATATAGATAAAATTAAAAACTATTCTTCTCCCAGTAAAATACTCTTTTTGGGGTTCCGTACAAACGTAAAATGAAATTCTATTACTGTCGCTGCAATATCTCTCAGTCTGGCCATCTGTCATGGCAGTGTAGCTTGTATAATAATTAATCTACAAAATTCACATATAAAAAGTATACATATTAACTTTTCCGGAAATAAAATAAAAAATCTTATTATATTAAAATTTTAATCAAATTATTATTTTGTGAATGATCGAACTTTTATTAAAATTAAAAAAATATAGCTATGCCTGTGAATATTGAGTAAAATTAGGCTGAATTTATTTATATTTAATTTACTATTAATTGAAGCGTTAGAGGTCGTAAAATTACCTGTTTTTGTACCCTATGGGATCTTCAGATCCCGGAACATTTGTCGAAATTTTACTTAAATAATAGCTATAAGTAAGAGTAAATGTATACTGCACTTTTAGTATTTTATTGAATTATATTGATATTAGACATGTACCAATAGGAAGAAGAAGATATTGATTTTCACCTATATCATAAATAATTTGATGAAAGAAAAATCAACTGAGTGCTCAATATAAATATCAGTCTCTATTAAAAAAAATAAATAAATAATAGAGTAATTCGCTAATTTATTATTTCTTTAATGTTTGGTAATGGAATATATATTTGCTCCAATTTATTACTCTTGATTGAATTAGTAAGTCGAAATCAACACACATACAAACACAGAAAAAAAATAAAGCTAATCAGTATTTGGAAATAGTCCAAGAAATATACCAACCCTCAAAATTAACTTCTTTTCTTTCACCCTCTTTTACTTTTTGGCAATGTTCTTTGAAAATTATAATTTACGAAAAAAGGGATAAATTCCGCAGTAGAGGAAAAGAGAGAGACAAAAAAAAGATATTAGGAAGTAGAAGTCAAATACTCTCTTATTGGAAAGATTTAGCTGGAAGCTGTGAAACAAACTTGGAATTAGAGATTTTAAAACTACTCGTATTAGGTGAACTAGAGACATTCCATTGGAGTTCAGACTTCCACTAACTTTAATCTTCCATGATTTAGATATCAGACGTTTATTCCATAATACTAAACAATTATATTCAATTGTCACCATAATATAAGTATAAATCATTTAGTAAACAGTAAAATCAGATATTTATTATATTTATTTATTTATTTATACTAATTCTTATTAAAATTCTTCCAGAACTTAAGTGACTTGATTTAAATTTTTTGTTAAATTGAAGGGTTGTTTTTGTCACAAATATATACAAATGTTAAATAATATGATAAATAATTTCTTATGTTAATTCTACATTAAGTAAATTATTTTATTATTTTTAGATTTTATTTGAAAAGGAAAAATTGGTTCAAATTGCTTTAATAAAATAATTAAAACTTTCAGTTTAAAAATCAATTTGTCTAAATATATACAAATGTATACAAATATATTATCCATTCATGCTATTGACAACGAACATAGTTTCGATTTTGAAGGTGTAAAGATTCTAGATTATGAGATGAATTGGACCAAGAGAAAAATAAAAGAATCTCTTTATATATTGAAAGATATCGATGAATGTGTAAATTTCAAAATGGATTCGGAAAACATATCAGAATGCTACAGTCTCATTGTGTCATTGTTGTGAAAGTGTTGATTTGATTTAGTGTGTTGATTAAACAGGTATTATTTTTTTTTTTTTGGCTTTTCGGCCTTTCTAGCCATAAGCCTAATTACGATACTAGTTATTATTTTTTTTAAATTTGTCTCTACCCCCGGGGGTTAGATTTTAGCTGGATGCCTCGAGTCGGATTCGAACCCGGGTCCCCTTGTTAGCTCGCTGTCATGCTACCGCCTAGCCTATCTGACCCCCCAGGGGGGGGGGGGGGGCACGGGTTCATGGTGCGTGGGTAGGGGTGCTGGATGGGTCGGGGGGGAGTATAGTGTGAGGGTGGGATTCGTTGGTTGGGGGTCCAGAGGGCGTGCCCCCTGGCTAGCAAGAGGGCCGCCAAAGGCGGGCCTTGCAGCTAGTTCTCTATAAAAAGAAAAAATGTAAATAAAATGTTTCATTTCAATTTTAGAACTAAACCAGTCAACCAGTGGTGACCGAAACTGCATAGTTATCAATTAAATAATTCAAATAGTTATTGAAATTATTGTTTTATTATATTTGTGACAAAAACAACCCTTCAATTTTAACAAACTAATTCTTATATTTTATTTTTATTTACTTATTATATTTATACAATCAAGCCCCGAAGGACCCTTCCTGAGAGACTCATTGTGGTCAGGGGTCTCCGCGCCGTAGACTCCTTTTCGGTGCCATTAGTCAACTTAAGGAGGCCCTAGACGGCCAATCATTTTGATCAAAAAAATTGAGTCAATTATTGAAGCGCGCCTCAATCATCCCTTCAATCTTTTGATCAAAACTCATTTATAGTGAAGTATCCGTAATGGAAGGTATTACTCCTTTTTTTCAAGCCTTTTGTGAATTAATAGTAAAACTGTGTTTTTTTGTATAGCTACATATCTACTATTGAAACCACGGTTTCAAATACAGATTTATGCTTCCGCTTTTAAAGCTCCCACGATTTTTTCAAATGCCGCATTTCTTTTATTTCTATTAAAAAGTAGTCGTTCCTTTTCTAAAGGTCTGGGGAATCCCGGTACAAATCTATCAACAGTCTAATAAACTCACATTCCGAATAGGTTTTGGTGTTGAAATCTAGCGGGGTATCGTCCATGGTTGCTGCCGAGTGTGTGATTGAGAGAAAGATTGATGAAAATCCTTCTAGACGGTCATGCGCTCTCTTCAATCATTTGAATCAAACTTTCTATCAATCACCTTCACCGATTAATTCAAGTGTCAAACGTGATCTTAGACGGTCAATCATACTCAATCATTTTGAGTCTAGGGCCTACTTTAGAAAACATTTACTTCTTAAAAGTAACTTCCATTTTTTAAATTTATTAGGTCCAGTAATTCCGGAAAAATCGTGGTGAAACTGGATGGAAACGTGATTTTAGTAGGAATATTGTATTGACTTTCATTCTGAAACTTTTGGGTCCAGGCACGTTATAAATTCGCATGAAGCTAAAAGAAATTTTTATTTTTGACAAAGCTTGGTTCGATCACATATGTGTACCGCATTTTGTGTATAACTCCTAATTGACTGAAGATGGCCAAATAAAATTCAGGTCGAAACGTCTCATTAAAGGTGTTTTATTGAAATTATTGGATAAAAATGTGAAACCTACCAAGTATTTTTATCCAATAATTTTAAAAAATGTTTCACCAAGTACCAACACCAAATTCCTTAAAAACTAGTGTTTTATTGAACCCAGTGATTCCATCTTTGGCTGATACCTCCTCCTTTATCTAGTACAGTGACTTTAGTATGGTTTTCTTTATTTTTTAAAAAATATCTTTGAGGTATTAATATCTTACAAATTAACTCTATACAAAAGTTAAAATTTTTAATCCGAGTATATCTGGAGAACTAGTGATAAAACCGAATAACAGCGTAATTTTAGTAGTTTTTTCTTGTTTCGACCATTTATTATTTGAATTTTTTTAATTCTGTTATTTGTAGTATTTACATCTTAAAAGTTAGCTTCATATAAAATTTCATATATCTAATCCGATTAGTGCTCAGCTTTTTCGCTCAAATCATTTGTAAGCGAAAAGTTTCTAAGAAAATCACAAGAGAGTGTCATCTATTCTTCTTCTTCGAGTGCCATGCCCGAAACGGGTGTCGGCGCCTCTCCACATATACCTGTGCTGAGTGCGTTTTAGTTGTTTTTACACAGATATACGGGACTTACTTTTTAACGCCGGTTCCGAACGGCTAATTTGGAGAGGTGACTAGGCAATTATACTCTTGGTAGGTTGCCATTACTTTCCAAGAGGAGGCGACTGCAAATATCTATCTGCCGAGACTCGGTCTCGAACCAGCGATCTCCGAGTCAGCGACCCGACACTCTAACCACTGATCCACAGTCATCTTTTAGATTAGATAAAATTGATTATTTTTTATTATATGTCAGAAGGGTTGTTTTTCACCCCCTCGGGAATCGAACTCGAGTGCCAGTAACAACAATCCGGGCCATTTGGATATCTTGTAATGTGCGAATCCCTCTGACATAGGTAAACGCGTTAAATATTTTACCACCCTTGTGATTTTCTATATGAAAAGTTTTTAATTCACCAAATTTGTGTTTAGAATCTTAAAATATGTTTTAATTTATTTTTTTAATTTTGTTTTCGTTCTTATTTATTTATTTTATTAAATTTTACTAATACTTTTATTTATACATTTTTAGATAGATTGTTTATTTTAAAATGTGATATTTTAAATTCATGTTAGGTCCTCAAACTACGTCACAATTTTTAATTTTCTATTGTATTTAACCCTTACATTTTATTAGATTTTCTTTTTTACTTTATTACTACTTACCACTAAAGTCTAAGCAAATATTTAATAAAGTAAGCTAACAAGTATGTGAGTAAACGCCTGATATGAGATTGTGCATAATGGAATGAGGCGGTCAAAAATTAACATTTAATATATTTAGAAAATAATCTGCAATTAAGCGCAGAATGAGCTCATCGTTTCGAAATATTTTAATAACAGAATAATTTTGAAATTAATTAAAATAACTCGGCCTAGTTTATTTTAGTAATACTAATAAATGTATATCGTTAAGCCAACGGGCTTGGCATGCTGTAAGCATCCGAATTCATTAGATCTCGGAAGCTAAAAAACATGCAGTTTCTTAGATAGATGGCCATTTTCTTTTATACTTATAAAATAATAAAATAATAAAAGGATCCATCCCAGCCCTGGCCTCAAAAAGAATATATAGTCCATTTATCCAGTGGCTATATAGTATTATTCTTTTTTCATAGGATAGTGGTGTTGGTGAGGGAGCCCCTGGTTTTCGTTTGTCATTTTTTTTTTATTCTGCCTCGAGCAAGGCCTGAACTTGAGCCTCCCACTCCAACATCGTCATCAAGACGATGCAGAAGCAGTAGCTATAACGCGAGCATATACCAGACTCCCCAATAAATATTTAAAATTATATAAAAAATATATTTTAACAAGCATTTCATTAGAGTGAGGGGATGACTACAAATTTCAACCCTGGGGCCCGGATAAGCTCTTTCTCGGTGGCCCTGGGTGTGGCTATCGACATGGCCTTACAGTACATACTCATGCTCCTCGAATATTAAAACTAAATAAAATATAAATTGATTTTTTTCTGGTTTTGAAGATTTTATCATTTTAATTATTTTTTAATCCTCGCCCCATTTTTTGTCACTATCAATTTCATCTGAATTCTCATTTCCGTGAAATCTTAAAGGGTAAATATGCGAAATTCGGCATAAATCGATTAAAGGTTCTAGGACTTATATAAGAGAAAATTGTATTTTTTTGAACGCTCCTCCACTCCACCCAATTCGGTCATCGAAAAAATATTCACATCCCTTTTTAAATATAAAACTCTCTCATGGTAAATTTCAGTTTGTCCGGTTTGAAAATATTATCATTTTAGTTGAGGATTGAATGGAAGGAAATCCAAAAATAAATAAAACGATTATTTTCAATAATTCATTAAAAAAAATTTGAAACCGTCGTTTCGAAGGATCTTTTCTCCTTTTTCAGGGTTCAAAAGTGTCAATGAAGGAAGCATATTATGGTCTTTTTCCTTACTGTCTTCTCTTACAATGCTCGATGGAGTAGAGAGGATATTTTTAAGTATATACTATACACTCTATTCTATAATGATGGAAAGTTTGAAAATATTCTCTCTACACTAACGAGCACCGAATAAAGAGACAAGAAGGAAAAATACCATATCCTTTTTTTCATTGACCCTTTTGAACCCTGAAGAAGGATGGAGATCCTTCAAAACGTCGGTTTCAAAAAATTGGAAAGCTAAAACATTCCAATAAATAAGAGTATTTCTTTGTTGGAAATAATATTTTGATTTATTTCTAGACTGCCTTCAAACCAATCCTTAACTATAAATCTACCAGTCGGTCTCCAAAGAAAAGTTTCTAACGTTATTAATTTAATTTCTTAAGAATCTTTCCCCTTTTAATATCAGGCCTGATTTTAGCAAAAATTTAATCACATACTAAAATCAATATAAAACTCAGGAAAAAATAAAACCTTTTTCAAGACTCAACGTTCGCCATGGCATAAATGCATTTAGATCTTCAGCAAATAATTCATTTTTTACATTTTTATTTGAATATTAGTAAAGTCCATTTGAATATTCTATCTCTATATATCGAGCATTGTTTTTGTCCTAATGCAAAAGGCCGTTCCTAGAACAATAGAAGAAATTAATTAATAATCGTCTGAAACAGGTATGATTCTATCGGCGCCTTTTCTAGTAACTTTCCTCGACCAAATTCTTATGATAGATTCACTAACATTATTAAATATTAAAAAAAAGTAAAAACTCTTTCAAAGTTCGGTACGCTAGAGAGCCCTTAATAATTAATAATAAACTTAAATATAAATTGTTCATTGTACTGTCAACAGTTTGAGTGATAAATTTCTCGATAATATAGGTGATGGAAATTATTACAATTTAAAGGCGCCTCAACCGCGTGTTCATTTGCGCTGGTGGAAATAATTTCTACTTGATATCATTTTTTTTTTTTTTTTCAATAACTAAACAAACAACTATGAAAAAAGATAAAACTGTTTTAAGTAGTATGAGAGACAATGATTTTAAAATTGTTAGCAAATACATAAATGTATAAAAATTGTCTTAGAGACTAATAATAATGACGTAGACACGTCTCATCTTAATGACAAGAAAAAATAAACTGCAACGGATCGTTGCTAAACTTTATCCAAATTCATTTGAAATAGTAATATGTTTATTCCTTTATTATTAATCAGATATCATCACCTGCTATTTGCAGTCCATGTTGAGTTAAATTCAAAAATAATGATCGATTCTCATTTAACAATCTAGGAATAACCATTCTACATTGGATTTTTGACGTTTCGGTTTTTATTGGTAACCATTGGTGAAGACATGCAGGATTCGACTTAAAATCAAAAATAGCGATCGATTCTCATTTAATACTCGAAGAATAACAATTCTACATTAGATTTTTGACCCTTCGATTATTATTGATAACCATTGCTGAAGACATGCAGGATTCGACTTAAAATCAAAAATAACGATCAATTCTTTTCTAATACTAGAATACTAAAAAAACAATATAGGATGGTTATTCCTCAAGTATTAGATGAGAATCAATTGCTATTTCTGGTTTTAAGTCGATTCCTCTATATCTTCAGCAATGGTTACCAATAAAAACCGAAACGTCAAAAATCCAATATACTATGGTTATTCCTCAAGTACTAGATGAGAATCAATCGCTATTTTTGGTTTTAAGTCGATTCCTCTATGTCTTCAGCAAAGGTAACTGATAAGAAAACAACGCAGTTGCTATGGTAACTTATAAAATGTCCTCCCAAATTTTTAGCATTTCACAGCGAGAAACCTATCCATTCTTACTTAAGCAAGGTTAAATGAGATAGATATATTAAAAAGATCAAATGAATAAATTTTAAAGAATTTAAAATAAAAAAATTTAAAAAAGTACTATCTTACTCTAGAGTAAAGTACTTTAAAATATAATTTTACTAAAAACTTTATTTAACCTTTTTTGTTGTCATCAAGATACTTAATTAGGATATTAAATTTCATCAAAATTGGTTAGGTCATTTTCAAGATATTTAGAAAAAACTAAAAAAGTACTGAAATAAAGTACTAATGTTTGTAGACCGATATGTACCAAAAACTAATCAGTGCTTCATTTTGTTAAACTAATGCTAGGTTTTCAATTTCATTTCAATCGATGCAACGGTGTGGAAAAAATCGTGGGCCAAAAAAACGATAACAGACATCCATCCATACATCCATACATACATCCATACATACATACATCCATATATACATACATGCATACATCCGCACGCACTAAATGAAAAAAATCTCGTTGGACGCCGTTTGCGTTATTGCCGGAATGCTTCCCATCACCACCTTAGCAAAGGAGCGCTGTAGGGTATATCAAGAGAGAGAAGGTGACCGGGGGGCGATAAGATCGAGCTTCCTAAGAGAGTGGCAGGTATATTGGGACCGGTCGACCAAGGGTCGATGGACACATCGATTGATCCCAAGTATAGAACAGTGGATTGGACCCACCCATGGTGAGGTGGATTTTTATCTTACTCAGTTTTTGAGCGGCCATGGGTGTTTTCGTGCATATTTGCACAGGTTTGGCCACGAGAGTGCACCAGGATGCCCCGGTTGCAGCGAAAACGTTATCGAGGATGCGGAACACATAATTTTTTATTGCCCGCGCTTCTCACAACATAGAGACGAGCTTCGAGAGGTGATGGGTGAGGAGCTGTGTGTGGAAGGGATGGTCCCGGGCATGTTGGAATCAATTGCCAAATGGTCCGCGGTCCAAACATTTGCGTCGCAGATCATGCAGGAGCTGCGTCGCATGGAAAGGATAAGAAACGTATTCTAAACGAAACGGAAGCAAGAGCTACGGCTAAGGCCTCCCCGCGATGCAATACCTAGCGATCGTCCCGCGGGGGAATTAAAAGGCCGCAGAGGAAAGGGTTTAGTCGGTGCAAGTCCGACATTCGGCAGGTACTGAAAATTATTTGCCATGGTGCGAAGGCATTTCCTAAACCTCTATAAAAAAAAAAAAAAAAACTAAATGAAAAAATCGCACTTTTTGGCCTCTCAACGAGACCCCATGTAATTTTTGGCAAAACCGTCACATGCTAAAATTCAACCTAATTGAATACTACAATTTGTGACTTTAATTGAGACCATGGGTTCCGTAGTCTTTACCTGAGGACCCTTTGAAGCCACGCTTGCCGCGAGACCGATTACAATACTTTACCCATGCTTCGCATTGGATAAAGTAAAAATTGAAGTTCTATAGCTAAAGACTCCAAAATCTAATCAGTTCTCTGCATTGGAAATACAAACATTTTGTCACAAGAACGAACATTCTAAGACTTTAAGTTCTTGAGTTATCGTGGGTATCGGAATCCAGGGGAGACAGACACAAAAAATAAATCATTGATATAATGCAATATTATGTACATATCAGTTGAACGATAACAAAATTATGAAAAATTCTGAAACTTACAACAGTTTCTATCCTCTAGCTCATTTTTTCTACAACATTCAACAAAAATATTAAGGTTTAAAAATGAAAAAAAATCAGAAAAAAATCGGTAATTGTAACATGAGGAGTTATTAAACAATTGAAGTTAATGAGCCTATTACAAGTTTATTTAAACTGCGCCTCTGTGCCAAA
Source organism: Forficula auricularia (assembly GCA_024734495.1). NCBI lineage: Eukaryota > Metazoa > Arthropoda > Insecta > Dermaptera > Forficulidae > Forficula > Forficula auricularia. The sequence goes on along the minus strand of JALMQS010000187.1, from coordinate 2,842,065 downwards.
ATTTAAAAAATTGCTAAATCACAAAAATTTGCTTAAATTGTACCGAGACCGAGACTGGGAAAAAGTTTTCCTTTTTTTCCTCCAATTTTCCTTCCAATATCTTGCTTGTTTTTTCTTGTTTTGACTCATTTTTTTTAACATTACGCATAATATCATTTAAATTTTATTTATAAATTTAGAATAAGATCCCCTGGTGGGCGTCTTGGAAGGAAACTTAAATAGAATAAATAAACACAAATTCATTTATAGGAAATATATTTATATTCCAAATGAGTAAAGCCCTTTTGCAGCCTGGATGGCATGAACATTAATCCACTATTTATTTATTTATTTGTCTAAAAGATCTTTGAATAAGCTTTTTAAAAGATTACAATACTATTTTAATCCGCTTAATCTAATACTATATAAATATATGTTTTAATGTTATATTAACATTAATCCTAAAATTTGTTCATTATTAGAGACTAATTTATTAGTTGCCTATATTTGTTATAGACATAAAGATTTGTTTATTATTTACTTTTGGGGATAAGTATTGAAGAAAATAATAATGGGGATGACATCTATTCAAGATAAAATATAGGTATTGAATTTAAAAGGCATGGAAAATTAAATGCTAATCAACCCCCCTCCCTTATAAGTTACTTATTCATGGTTTACGATCACCTCTAGACGTTGTTGAATTTCGCCAATAATTGTAATCTAAAAAAATTCTATATTTTTCAGGTTTTTATATTTCAAGTACTTTCGAGTCCAAAAAAGTTTTTTTATTTTTTAATCTATGTGTATGTGAGTTTATAGATAATCTATTTTTATGCGTGTTCTCAAAAACCAATAATAGTTTCAATGTCTGAATTTGAGGTACTAACATGAACTCAAAGATACTTCTGAAATCTCGAAACAGACCTTCCGAATGATAGATATTTTGTTTATTTTTACATAGCCAAAGGAAATAAAAATCAACTGATTAAAAAAAAAAAAAAAAAAGGAAAAAAAGGAAAAAATTTTCAAAAGCCGATTCACTATTTGAAAATTTTATAGATTTGGCAATTTTTGGTTAACGTAAGTTTTGAGACAGAAAGTTGGATCTTGCTGCATTAGTGTAGTTATTATGTTCTTTGATTTTATTTATTTTAAAACTATAAGTTCTGAAGGCGCCTTACACCTAAAAGGCTTAGAACTAAGTAACTAGGTAAGTTCTGAAGCTAGAAAGCCCAAAATCTTATTATTTTTTTGTTTTGGGGAAATAAACATTTTAAAGTCAAAATAAACATTTAACGACTTTTTTGAGTTAGCGTCTTAATGTAAATATAAATGCACACTTTTCTCCATTTTTCAAACTTATCTAAACACGATAAGCAAAAAAAATAAAGAAAATTTCAATACTTCGTGCTATATTATAAATTAAGGTAAATTAATTGCAATACTAGGGTTTCTCTAACCTGGCGTACACTGTTTTGAAAAGTTTCCCCTTTTTTTATTAATTATTAATGATTGATTTTCCCAATTTTATTTTTATTAAAGCCCTAATTTTTATTTAATGTATTGTGGTCTTTATATGCTAACATATTCATATTGACAATACTTGTTCAAAGAATTTTTCTGAATTATTTATTTTATCAGGCAGCCTCGTGCCTATAGAACGTTTCGTCTCTCTCTTTAAAAACGACATAAAAAAGAAGACGCGATTCTAAAATTATTCATACAATAAGATTTATTGACTTGCAAAATAAAAACAAAAAATATACATAATTTAAAGTCCCAATTTCCTTAGAGCTTAAACATGACTCTTAAAAAATATTTGAGTAATTTTGTGCCATCTCTGAATGTCATCAAGTCAGCGAGTCACGAACAAACTTGTTCTTAATCTCATGAATAAAAGTATACAGAATTTGAACTTCAAAAAGAAAACGAAATTAGGCTATTCTGCTTCATTTTGGGTAATAACAAGCAGGAATATCTTAAGTGTATACTTCAAAGTATTCTCAATAGAAATTGGAGGAATAATTTTAACCTTTTTCAAGATGTGATGTGCTCGTCAGTTAGTGCTCCTTTAGTATAATAAAATTAAATATAATAAACTATTAGAAATCTTTATATCGTACTTTGAAAAAATTATGTTTTACAAGATATTAATTATTTTATTAAAATGTATGTTATGGTAGTACGTTATTGTGTTACCAAATTTTGTGTACGCTCTAACTCAAAAACTAGTGTGAATATCAAAACGAAATTTCCCATGTAGATTCTTTACATTGGAGATTAAGAATAATATTTAGAAAAAGCGGTGTAGGTTAATAGTGAAAAATATTTAAATTATAAATTGTTGGAATTAGTGGTGTTTCACAAAATATAAATTGAAATAACGTTTGGGTTTAATGAATACTCTATATAGGTATTTCGGGTTTTTAGCCCATCCATCATCAGGAGTTTATTCAAAAGAATTATTTAGTATAGGCATATAGTCTTTTGTATAAAGTCTATATATATTTCGGGTTTTTACCCCTTCATCAGGAGTTTATTCAAAAGACTTATTTAGTATAGATATATAGTCTTATGTATAACGTCTATTTATATTTCGGGTTTTTAGCCCATCATCAGGAGTTTATTCAAAAGCCTTATTTGGTATAAGTATATAGTCTTTCGTATAAAGTCCTAATGATGGGCTAAAACACCGAAATATATAATATATAGAGTATTCATTAAACTCAAATTTTATTTCAATTTTTATTTTGTGAAACACTACTAATTCAAACACTTTATAATTTTTTTAAAATATTAATAGCTGATTAGATTTTGATTGAAATTGAACCAATTTCCATGTGAAAGTGAGAATAACCCAAGATGGGAGGGGGGGGGGGGTCAAAAATTATTAAAATGATACAATTTTTAAAAGAATATAATATGTTCAATTGCTAATGGGTCACTGGGTCCAAAATTAAAAGTGTGTGTGTGGGGGGGGGGGGGGGTTTCGTAAATGATAATAAATTATTTTATTAAATATTAAATATAAGAGAGGTGTAGATGCCACATTATGGTAAAGTTATGTGGTTGGCCACATCGGCTTATTTTCGAATGTACCATAAATATAAAAAAACTTATAATATTTACCAAATTTTATTTTTTTTCACTCAAAATTTTCGCTTAAAAATATATTGAAAAATTTCAAATTTGATTAGTGAGTACCGAGTCTTATACAAAATTTTCACTTTTTTTCCATCCCTGTTAATTAAAATCCTTAGATGTTTCTATTAGATCTTTCTACTTTGTGTAGCCTCCTTTATTCCCCTTGGCTGGCTCTCTTTCTCTTTAGAAACAAATTTATATGAACATGAACTTTGCTAATGCGAATTGGTGCAGGCTGCGAGTTAATTGAGCTGTAGTGTAGCAAAAGCCGGAGCCAACGGCCAAAGCCGGCCATTTAAAGCAGAGCGAACCTACGAACGAGGCAAATTCATAAACTTGCCGAACTATGATCATAAATAAACGTAGTATATCTCGATCAAAAATTAATACCCAACCTTCTTAATTCATTAGAAATCGTAATAGCCATAAAATTACTTCTGGCCAAGCAAAATAATAATCTGGAAGAAAAAATGAAAACGTTTTCAAGACTTGGTACGCTCCCCCCAGATTTGAAGGAGGCAGCTATAGGGTGTCCTTATTTTGGGTATTTTCGAATTTTTACGCTGACAGAGGCTCACATGGTTTGAAATAAATAAATAAAAATATCCTCCAAGTTTCAAGTCTCTATTTCAATTTTAATCTGTGCCGCACAGCGAAGCAAGTTTCCTATCTAAATAGCTCGGGGTTTTTGTCATTGAACGATCAATTTTTTATTCCTGCCAAATTAATGTTTCAAAAAATTTGAAACTCTGTAGACTTGTAATTTTCCCACGGATCGCACGGTAGCCATATTGTCCTCTCCTTATAATCGGTAGTCACAAAATGTATATAAATCATAAATTATTAATTAAGATACGAAACGTAAAATATAAGGTCCCTGTTCGGGCGCCATTGTACTGTTCGGAAAATTCAGCATTGTTCATTTTGCTCTTGGTTGCAAAAATAAATAAATAATAAAATATTTGTTGATATTTAAGATATAAGATATATATATATATAAATATAAATTGTTTTGTACTTCTCAACAATAACAACGACACTTATTCACACAGAACGATATTCGATAAATATTAACAATAAACGGTAAACGGTATACGATAAAACGATACGAAAACAGACCCTTCTTGACACCTTCTTGACTTTACCTAGCCAACTCGACACATATAATAATTCTACTTCCAGGTGTTCATTAGTCATTCCTCCTCGACTAATTCTCTCTTCGGACACTAGGCTCCCAGAATATAACCGCGGCAAATTTATTTTGGTTACAGACTTTAACATTATAATATTAGCTATCCTTCAGAATTTTTACAGATATTTAGCTATTCTAATTTTGGAGCCTATAACTTACTAACACTAAGATATAGCGGTGTTTTATCTAGCTGTAACTCCAAAATTATAATAGCTAAAAATCTATAAAAATTCTAAAGAATAGCTACTATTATACGGATAAAGTCTACAGAGTTTCGAATTTTTTGAACCATTGTTTTGGCCGGAATAAAAAAATTGATCGTTCAATGCCAAAAACCCCATGTTATTTAGATAGGAAATTTGCATCGTTGTGCACACAGGTTAAAATTAAGATAGAGACTTGGGGGATATTTTTTTATTTGTTCCGAACCAAATGATCCTCTGTCAGCGTAAAAATTCGAAAATATCCAAAATATGGATCACCATAGGCAACTATGATTATAATCTATCTACAACTTTTCCATGTGTATTTCCGAAAACCCCAATTGTACATTATTTCAGAATTCTCAATTAAATATCAGAAAATCACAATTTTATTTCAGAAATCTCAATTCAATTTCAAAAAACCCCAATATGTTTCAGAAATCTCATTTGAATATTCGAAATTCATAAATGTATTTCAGAAATCGCAAGTTAATTTTTAGAAAAACTCAATTGTATTTCAATTGTTTTTCACAAAATTGTATAGTTAGTTGTTTATATTATATGTTTATTTTCTGAATAACCTACAAGTTTCATACATTTATAAACAAATAAGCGACAAAATTAAGATTCTAGAATAAAATAAACACTCTGGCCGGCAAGCGGACACTAGAGTAGTAAATTCACCTACCTTCTAAAGGTTTGATAGATTATCAAATTTTCATCATCACCCTGGCAGTCCAACTTTAAAAAGGAAACATGAATAATAATTTTAAAATTTTAACCTAAAAAAAATTATTTTTATTCTTCTATTTAATTGTCTACACATTTTTTGTTATAATACTAGTTGAACGAATATCATAGTTTTTGTAATTTATATAGAAAATAATTATTTTTTGGAATATGAGCTCAAATAGTCTTACTGTCTGACTTTCGATATATCTGTTATTGTTATTACTCTAATTGAACTTTTATTTTAATTTTACAACAACTTGGTTTAAATACATTTTTCGGACGGATTTTCTACTACTCTAAATAATTAATTTAGTTGTTTTTAGCTTTTTTCTAGTTGGAATTTTACTCCTATACAGAAGAAATGTTTTTTTTATATATCGTATACTTAATAATCTTAAACCTTTAGAATCCGAATTTCTGACAAATACATTTTTTTAAAACCTAATATATATTTATTTTATTATATTTTAATTAAAAAAAATAAATGTTCATTTCATAAAGTCTGTATGGTATCTATGTCTTTCAATTAATTTTGTAGTAAATTACATTTTTTTAAATATAATAAATATTAAACAAAAATTTATTATATATGTATTTACTAAAATTGCCCCTCTTGTACACATCAAAATATACGGTATTTTAATTTTCTTTTGATTTAATTCTATGTTTGCTCAAACTTAATTAGTTTTATAATGTTTTTTAAATAAAATGTTGATATTTAATTATTATTAAACGGGAGATTGAATAAATGAAAATCGTGTGAAATATACACCAGTTTATTTAGTCTGGTATTGATTATCCGTGATATGGTACGTTGTTACAAAGTAATTGGCAATTGGCTACTTTTCCAAGAGGGGTCAATTGGAGTTGACGGAGGTGCTCGCACTCCCTACTCCTGCTTTGCCCCCACTCCCCCCCCTGTGCTTCTAGTCAATTTGGGAAATTTGTGTGGCGTGTTCTAGACCAATCAATGGAGTCATCATTCACGTTTTATTCACCCCTACGTCGACACTTTGTGGACTTAACTAGAAACCACCTAAAAGAGAAGTCCGCAAAGTATATTTACTCTTTCAAACTTGAACTGTTCCAGTTTAAGAGATTCCATTTTATAGTTTATTCATTTTATTTCAATTTAAAAACGAATATACGCGACGAACGACCAAAATTAAATTAAATTCTTCTATATAAACTAAATGGTTTTTAATCAATTTCTATTACTACTGGCTATAGTTTAATACAGGGTGTATAAAAGTAATATTAAATCTTGTAATATCAAATAAAAATTGTATAAAAAATTAAAAACTTTTTTAAAACTCAGTGAGTTTTATAAATATTTGTGATTTAGCAGTTTTTCTAACAGCTAGAAAGCTGAAACAAGGTAGTGAATGAAGTACAGCTTTAACTGATTTGGTAAATTTCAGTAGATAAGATATCTTCTAAAATAACAAATCAATTTTCTTAAAATTTCTACATTTTTTACCAGAATTTCTTAAGCTAGAAAGCCAGAAAAAGACGAAAAAATAATTGAATTGAATTTAACTCTCTCCAAAATAATCATTCGATTAAAATTTTAGTATGATTCTCGATTAGCAGGACAGCATTCCATCAATGACTGGACTCGCCTAGCTCATACGCAGCTTTCATTCTTCTGGGCGCAAAATGTTGCCTAAATACAGGCGCACCAACCAACGTCATAAATCAAGTTCAAATTCAGACTACATTTTGAGGAATTTAATTAGTACAGTTATTTATTTATATTTTATAATTCAATATTATTCTTATAGGCGCTAAAACAATTGAATTAGTAAAAAATCTCCAAATGAAAAAATAATTCAAATTCAAGTTCGATTTCGGACAAGAGTTACAAAATTCAATTATTTTTTCACTCGTGATTGTAAAAGATAAAAGAATTGACTATTGGCTGATAAAATGAAATAAAATTTTTTATTACTCTTTACACTGATCAATGGGTGAAGTTCTCCAGGAGGCCGGAATATTTAATTTACTCAAAAATTCTAAATATTTTTCTTATTCGTCTATTGTTTATATCGAACAAGTTAAATAAAGGCAAAGTTAAGCTATTTCGTCATTATGAATGTACACCTCTCGTCAGCCTCTTTTACTGTAATCAAGAACCGGAAGAGACCAACCAGTCGCCAAAGAGTCCACGATTAAATATTTCCGGACCGTATATGAATGCTTATGATACTCTAAGATTTTCAAGATATTTAGAAAAAACTAAAAATGTACTGGAATAAAGTACTAATGTTTGTGGGCCGATATGTACCAAAAACTAAACAGCGATTCATTTTGTTAAAGTAATGGTGGGTTTTCAATTTCATTTCAATCGGTTGAACAGTGTGGAAAAAATAGTCGACGAAAAAAACGGTAACATCTATTGATAAATCGATCCATCCATCCGCACAGACTTAAATGAAAAAATCGCGCTTTGTGTCCTTTGGACGAGACCCCATGTAATTTTTGGTAAAACCATCAGGTACTAAAATTCAACCTTGCCGCGAGACCGATTATAATACTTTACCTGCCCGATGAAGTAAAACTAAATAGTAATAAATTTGTCGAATTTATTAAAATGAAAATTATATTCTGAGTGTCCAAATTTAATTTTTATTAAAATATTAATATAATTTAAAGTCATTTCTTTTTGGGGAGCAGTTTGCTGAAAATTTCTGGTAAAAGTTGAGCAGGAGCAAAAACATAATATTTTTTTTTTATTAGTCTCCAAGAGTACATCAACAATCTGCCCTGGCGGGCACAAGCTTCTTTACAAGTTTAATGAAAAATGACATGATTTACAATGATTTTAATGATATTTCCATTGACTTATCATTAAGGTGGGATTTATTGGTTTCAAGAAGGTTTGGCATGGTCACGTGAAGCGTTATGGTAGGTTGATTGGTCTGTGTCTTTTTAATCATGTCGGTGGTAATGTATTTATTATGTCTTGAGCGTACTCATTTGAGTGCTGAGTTAATTTGTTTAGGTACTTGTGGCTGTGTTGTCTTATTTCGTCTTTGACGGAAGTTATTTCTATGTCTTTTAGTATTGGCGTATTTGGTACCCCTCTGGGGGTAAACATAATATGAAGCAAAGTTTTCATCTTTATTACCGATATTTTAAATGTATTATCTTAATAAACCTCAATTCAGGATAATAAAAAATTGTCCTTAGCAATAAAAACAATCTTCAATTTTATTTGAATATTTGTAATTATTATTAATAAAATATTTATAATAAATATATTTTCTTTTGTTTCAGGTAAGCCTTCAATATATCATCATGATTATTCTCTTTTCATTCAGTAAGCGACTGTGAGGTAAATTTCCATTCCATCGATAAAATTAATTAGCAAATATATATATTAAATGTTAAACTACATATAAACTTGTTTTTGTGTATATCATTCTCAACTAATATTTAATAATTATAAATTTTTTACTTTTAGTTATATTTATTTAGATGTAAATATTTCATTCCTCTCTCAAGGGTTATCCACTTTGAGGTGTTCATCTCTACTAAGATTATAAAAGATACTTTAAATTGGCCAATTCTATATTAATTTAAACAATAAAAATCGAATTTATTAATAAAAAAATAAAAACATATTTTTTGCTACCATGGTCCAAAAAAGTCCCCATAAATTCATTGATTGGGTGCCTCTATATTAGGTCATTCAATAAGTCCGTAGGATGACACATAGAGGCGTTACTAGAATTTTTCCATATGATTTTTATTTAGTACTAACCTTCAAACGATACGTGTATGAATTTGACAGCAATCTGACTATTGATTCGTGAGTTATAGCATTTTGTGTGAAGCAACTTTTGTTATTGAAAAAAAAATGGGAAAAAGTGAATTTCGAGTTTTAATAAAGCATTGCTTTTTGATGAAAAAAAATACAGTGGAAACCAAACAATGGCTTGCTAAACATTATCTGAACTCTGCTCCATCAAGACAAATGGTAGAGAAGTGGATTGCTGAATTTAAACGTGGTCGTACCAGTACACATGATGCAGAGTGCAGTGGACGCCCAAAAGAGTCTGTTATTCCAGAAAACATAAAAAAATCCACAAATTGGTTACGAACGATCGCAAATTGAAGGTGCACGAGCTAGCTGACATTGAAAATGTATCAGATGGTAGTATTTTTACCATTTTACACGAACGTTTGGGTATGCGAAAGCTCTGTGCAGAGTCGGTGCCGCGTGAGCTCACAACAACAACAACGAATCGATGCTTCAGAGGAGTGTTTTGCGCTGTTAAACCGCAATAAAATGGAATTCTATCGTCGATATGTGACAATGGATGAGACATGGTTTCACTACTAAACACCAGAATCCAAAAGACAGTCAGCTGAGTGGAACTGAGGCCTATTTTGACGAGAAAGAGAAATTGTACTATAAAAGTGGTATCGAAAAGTTGGAAAATCGCTATACTCGTTGTATCGCCCTCGAAGGCAACTATTTTGAATAATAAAATCGAGTTTTGTCAAAAAAAAATTTTTTCTTACTTATCCTATGGACTTATTGAATGACCTGTTACATATATGTTTGTGTGTACTCTCTCCAAAAAATTTTAGCAAATATTTTTGAGTAAATATCGACAAACTAGCTATCGAATACGTCGATGAATTTACTATAGTAGATCAATTCAGACAAATTTTTGCTGAGATGTCCCAAGTTTATAAATATTTAATTTTTAACTTCATTTCTCTAATATTTACCGATTTTGATTTATCATGAAAATAAACAGACAGATTTTGGTCTTTTGAGGGAACTGGACCTGAAAATCCGTATTCTATTAGAAAGAGAATTGGTATTCGATCATTTCAATTAATCAATATAAGTGATAGTAAAAAGTTTGACTTTTACCTTTTTGCGTTCCCGAGTTATACAACTGTTTTATTTAGGTCCCTGTCAAAACCATAAGACTGATCACTGATCAGCCTCAATGAAATTTTTGCGATTTACGAGGGCTTTTATTCCATGTCTGAAAATTGTATTCAAAATATCTCCAGTATCAACAAGCATGCCATTTCCACATTTCCTATGTTAAACTAATCAAAAGCGAAGATTTAACTGTAACCTCCTTGAATAGATATTTTTAATGAATTATTTTCTAAAGACTTCACAACGTTTTGAAATCTAATTCTGGGATCGTTTTCAAGGGCTTGTGAAGTCAATCCAAATCGATTGGATCAGGTAGATTGTCTGTTCTCTTTAGGTGATCAGTGGAAGAACAAACATACCAAATTTAAAATTCAATTACATACTTAACCGCGTCGAAAACATATCGGCTTCGAGAATCTCAAGGGTGAATGATAGGGTCAAGTATCCATAAACTAATTTGGCAAGTCGATAAACTTGAAAAAAACAAAAAAACAAAAAAAAAAAAACAAGAAAATCTAGGAAAATTGTAAATAAAATAAATAATTTTTTAATCTTTCTTTTAAATTATAAATTTAAACCAACATTTTGGAGTAGGTATATTAAATATTACCTATAGGCGTAATTTTACTAAACAATTCAAACTAAGATTGGCTTCTGAAATAAATATTATTAATCGATATTTTGCTATTTAATGGCTTTAAGCATAATAATTAAAAATATTTATTTTAAATGAATGTAATGGAAGGCAGCCCAGAGGTAGGGAGGAAAGAAAAAATTAACACATATCAAATAAGGTGTAATTTATTGGAATCCTTCCTCCTTTCCATTCATTGACCCTTTGAAACTCTGAAGAAGGAGGGAAAAATTCTCCGAAACGTCGGTTTGAAAGGAAAGGAGGAAGGATTCCAATAAATTACACCTTATTTGATATGTGATAATTTTTCTTTCCTCACTACCTCTGGGCTGCCTTCCATTACATTCAATTAAAGTTTCTACCAGTCCGTCTCTCTCCAGAGAAAATTTCGTTGCAAAAAAATTTATTTTAAATTTAAATACTTAAACAATAAACATGTGCTTTGAAACTACAATTATAAAAAAAAAATCAAAAAGTGGAGTTAATCTCTTTGGTCTGTGAACGGCTCAATTATAAGTCGATGGCTCTACTTAATTCATCATTCACCTATTTAGGGTTTCGTTTAAAAGTAAAAAGCGACTCTATTAGTGTCGAGACATGTCTCTTGTCCGCCTGCCAAAGCATCGTAGTCCTTAAACAAAATAAGATACAAACTTGAAATTTACAAATTAGGTTTATTATTTTCCTCGAAATCAAAAATTTTACTAAAATTTTAATCAAATATTTATTGCATGTTTCGTGTCGTCATAAATAGAACCTTTCTTTTAATCGTGGTATACAGGAATTATATTGTAAAGATCTCTTATAAATATAACTAGAATATATATATATATAGTATATATCAGTGGCGGTCGGTGACTTTTTAATCAGGGATGCTGTTCAAAAAAGTACCCTGCATTTTTTGAAATTTTATTTTAATCTTCGCTTTCTTTTGGAAAGGCCATAGGAGGATAAGTATACTGAATGTGCCCCCAAAGATAATTTAATAATTCTTAGAGGATATGTAGGAACTAATAAAATAATAAGATCCAGAAAGTTTCAGATACCTAACTCATTTGGTTTTTGAGAAAAAGCAAAATATGTAAAAAACAGAAAAAAAGACTTTCTCAGGATTGACTGAACCGATTGATCTAAATTTTTAATATGTTTTGGGGACTGATAATAGCTCTCAAGCTTGAGTTGTTTACCATAAAAGAATTTACTCTTTTTGATTTTAAGTAGATACTTCCATGTTTTCAGTAGAGGTTACCATTAATAGTCAAAACATTAAAAATGGAAAGCAATAAGGTTATTTCTCTAGTATTAGATAAGAATCGATTGTTATTTTTGATTTTAAGTCGATTCCTCCATGACTTCAGCAATAGTTACCAATAATAATCGAAACTTCAAAAATCCAATGTAGAATGGTTATTCCTCAAGTATTAGATTAGAATCGATGTCTATTTTTGATTTTAAGTCAACATAGACTGCATATAGCAAGTGATATCTGATTAATAATAAAGGAATAAACATATTAATATTTCAAATGGCTTTAGATAAAGTTTAGCAATGATCCGTTGCAGTTTATTTCTCCCGGAAATGTTAGAGAGCACCAATCAAACTAACGGAAGCAAATCAAAATAAAAAATCTCATTGGTATGTCCACGTGGGATCGCAATCTACCCTATGAATGTTTTCTTTTACCTCTATGAATTAATTAATTTCGTTTAAAGAAAAATTGTATGCCTGTTCGTCCCAGAGCACGTAAAGTAATTAAGATCCCGCCCAAAACACTCTTTTGTGAAAAAAAGACCAAATTGGAGAAAAATAGTGAAACCTAGTTATAGTGGTGCCAAGTTAAATTCATTCAGAATAATTTAGCCGAAAATATAGCAATTTGAATTAAACTGTATTGTTTCCATTTTAATTCGAATTATGGATTCAATATTTTTTATTTAAATTAATTTTAGTATGTCTCCTCATATGTTTATGATGCATAACAGCCAATAAATGAACATTTATATTACAGCTTTCACCCCCCCCCCTCCTTCAATTTAAGGGTTGAAAGGGACTAAGTCTCTATTTTTCGAATTTTTCTTTATAATTGATTCGAAATTTATCCATATTTATCATCCTAAGGTCATTATATATTTATACGGTCACCGTCATCAGGGGATTAAGGGTTGATCAGAAAAGTTATTCCAGGCCATATATTCATACTTAGTGATTTGAAATTGCCCTAGAACAGAGGTGTACAACCTTTTTGCTTACACGGGCCGCATTTCAAGGAAAAACAAATGCCTCGGGCCGCATTCCAATTCCATTGATATTTCTTAATAAAAAAATACAGCTAATAATGTAGAATAATGACAAAAAAGCAAAAATATCATAGCATTATAATCTTTGATATCTTTTCCTTTGGGATTTTGTTTTTAAATCATTTATCTAGTTCTATTACAAATTTGAAGTCTTAGAAATATATCGAGTTTAATTATTTCTTAACATTTTCAAATTATTGAATTAATTGAATGTTCTCTCTATATAATAACGAGCTTAGACCATGAAATATATAGACACGCCCTGGTGTCGATTTGGTGAGGCCAACATCTCCTATAGAACTTGACGTCATCTGTAGGTAGGAACACTTAGAAATAGCATGGCCACTATAAGAATTATTATACATTGAGATAAATTTATCGTAGTTTAGATTATTTATTTTGGATTCCAATAATCGCAAATTAATATTAAATTAATATGACCAAAATATTTATGCGTAGGCGATGTTGGCCTCACTTCACTCTGTGTGGAGAGTAGCAGAGGGCGTGTCTATATATTTCATGGTCTAAGATAACGAGTATCCAATTAGTTCAAGATCAATAGTCAAAAGGCCATTCCTAAACTAATAGAAATTAAGAAATTAACTTCTATTAGTCTAAAACAGGTTTGGGCTTGTATTTGGAGCCTTGCCTTCGCTGGAGGTCTGAACTTGTATTTAAATTCTTGCTATAGCTGCTATAAAAAAAGAAATCGCACTTTTTAGTCATTTTTCTAGATGAATTATTTTTAAGTACGGAAATAAATGTTTAAAAAAATGGAAATATGAGATGAAAAATAATTTTTACTTATTCTAAACTTGATTATTTTTGTCTCCTGATAGTTGGGTTTATAATTTTGCTTTTAGTGAATTTTATTCTCGAAAATAGCTTTAGGTAGAAATTCATATTTTTAAAAAGTGAATAATTATTGTGAAGCTAGGAGGAATATTTGTTTCTGGGTAGATAATTTTTATGAAATTTTAATAAAGAGACATTATTAAATATTTCTTTCAGTTCAATGTCTGATTGCAGTGCCATACATTTAATCAGAAAGTTTGCCTTTTATTCTTTCAAACCTTTTGGGGTAGATTTTCTAATTTCTTCTTATTTTATAAAAAAAAAATATTATGTCAAATTGTATCAGATATCTATCTTTTCCATTAAATCTCAATGTCTTAAGGAAATTGAAGGAGACAATAAAAGAGTGTGTCTTCTACTGGAATTATAAATTTAAAATTTATAATTCTGTCTCTTTCAATTTATAAAAATTCTGTTACTCTCGGCAAAAAACTTTCAATTTTATTTATAATTTATTATTAGCTAATAATAAATATTTTCCCATAAAGAAAGAATAATATCTTCTTTGTTTATAAAAAGTCTAATATCCACTTACCTTGGCAAGTAAACTCTCTTAAAATCCCTGTATATTAAATTAATATTGCCTAGTTTTCTTAATAGCTGTTATTTATTTTACAATTTGATTAGTTTTTTATTCAACATCTTAAAAATAATAAAATATTATTGTAGAACATTTTGATTTGCAATTGGGTGAATTTGATTTGCATTTGAATGGTTTTTTTAATTTGAAAAATTTAATTTAATCTGAAGTCAGAATAAGGAAATTTATAATTTCATGTCGGCCGCATTAATTGCTGTGCTGGGCCGCAGGTTGGACAGCCCTGTCCTAGAATCTGGTAGAAACAATTTTTTTAAATTAAGAGTAGTCAGCCTCTTTATAGGGGATGAAGGGTTGATCAGAAAAGTTATTCCAACACAAATTCATACTTACTGATTTGGATATATAATAATAGATAATAATGAACACTATGTGACATCACACGACTTTCAAATTAGTTCCTCCCTTATTTGAAATAATCATATCAATTTTCTTCATTCAAATTATTTCAATTTGGGCTTCCCCCAAGCCGTTTTGAGAAAACCGGAAAAAGATATTTCACTTATTAGTCCGTCTCCAAAAACTAATTCAATATTATTAATAAAAAAATAAATAAAACGTACTTCTGTGTTTCCTATGGTCATCTAAATTGACATGGAGGGAAACCTATCGGAATTCCAATATTCTCAGCCGATCTTTTGAAACGACTCCAGAATTATTTGACAAAACTTTATGCATTTTACTGGTAATATCTCATTAAAAAATGTCTAATCTAGGTGGTTACATCCAAATCTGCTCTTTTGATAAAGTACTCAACCACCTATTCATCAAACTTAAACTAATCTTGCCTCATTAAATCAAAACTTAATCAATAATTGGATAAACTACAAAGCAAACTTTTTTTACTAATGACATGATGTAGGTACTATATCTATAAATTCGATCATAAAGTTTTTTTTCCGCCAACAAGTTTAATAAAGTTTTTTCTTCTTTCATTTTTTTTCCTTTCTTTTTGAATTCCCAAATGAGTTTTCTTCTTTTAAACGTTTAACT
Source organism: Forficula auricularia (assembly GCA_024734495.1). Lineage (NCBI taxonomy): Eukaryota > Metazoa > Arthropoda > Insecta > Dermaptera > Forficulidae > Forficula > Forficula auricularia. Next base: position 2,826,526 of record JALMQS010000187.1, on the reverse strand, counting down.
TGAAGATTTAGGTCCATATATTTCGCTTTTGTTTACAAAAATATTTTTTTATCAATACTTTTTTCAAGTAAAATGTAGATGAAGGGGTGTAAAACAGAGGATTGCAAGTTGACACAAGTGGTTTTTTAAGTCATGTAGTTTTGTTGTTGTTAGTGTTGTTTTTTCTCCCACTCTATTTTATTATTAACTTTCAAAGAAGGAAAAAAGATAAAAGAAAAAACCTCTGGTAACTTTCTAATTTGATTTAGAATCTTTCTAATGATCAGAAACATTAAGATTATTTTTTTTTTGTATTCAGAAAACGAACGGAGATAGAAGAAACGAGAGAGATAAAACGCGTTTCAAAGGATATTGTATTTTTTTTTATCATTCAAATATATTGTCTTTAATTAGGAGATGGAACCAAAAATGTTATTTGAAAGATAATTAAATTCTTAATGTAACATTTTCTTTTTCATGAGAAGAAATTTATTTTAATATGGCTAGTTGATTTTCACCAAGCTTTTCTCGTTATATAAAAGCTATAAATTTAAATGAGAAGTTTCTTAAGACTTATCGTAAGACACTGGGGACATCAGGCTACTTATTCTTTGCTACAAAGTTTCATTTGTACGATATACTCAAATTTCCTTTGAGTATTTTTTAGAAAAAAAAGAATAGGTTACTCAGTACGCCCGAGTGTCAGACAAAGCTTTGACTGCCTGCCGGGCGTCCTTGTTTTGAATTTACACACAAAAAATTTCCCCTGTACTTAGATATCTGAAACACGGAGAAAAATGATTATCAATCAATATTTTTTCTGACTAGATTCTGATATCCTCGATACCCCAAGAAGGAGAAAAGTTCGTATTTGTTCTAAAAATTTTTATATACAATACGAAGATCTTATTATATTTTGGGATGCCTAACTTTAGAATTCTGGTACAAAAAAGAAGAAAATGAATTTTTAAGGATATTAAGGGCATGCAAATCATAATATTGGCACAAATAAACAATTTATAAATAAGTATATTATTTCTATATCCAGCCTGAGACCGCACCGAGTCTTGAAAAAGTTTTTACTTTTTCATAAATTTTTTTTGTTTTGTTTTTTTATTTTTTATTTTGCTTCTCTACCTTATATTTATTTATTTATTTATTTAGTATATATATAACGACTAAAAGCCTAATTAACAGCTTCTTATATTCATAGTAAAAATACATTGAGCAATTCAATTAAAAATAAACATATTATGTAGTAAATATTGATCTCTCCCATAAATAAATAAATAATTACATAATAAAAAAGTTGGTTTTTAAAAGAGAGTCCTTTTTTGTTTGATGCGAATAAACATATATATAACATATACCTACGATATAATATGTATAATAGTATACCGGGTGAGTTTTTTATCTTGAGAGAGTCTTATAACTCAAAAACAGTGCATTATATGAAAAAAGTTTCAAATAAAAGTTTATTTATATAAGGGGGGGAAACTAAACTACGTTATTGTTTGTCGAGAACAAGCTTTAAATAGATCTATTAAGTAGAAAATAATCTCTTAAATCTGAGTATAACGAAGTTTTAATATCATTATAAATAAACACTTATTTTCATTGTTGTGAATTTTCGATTTAATAATTATTATTTAATTATTAATTATTTAATCATTATTAATTGATAATTAAATTAAATAATTCTTAAAGAGAATTATTAAGATTTTTTTGAGATCTATTTGATTTAATATTTTTTTATTTGATGTATAAAAAAATAGTTCTAATAAAAGTTCTTCAGTTTTTTTTTTTGTAGATTCAGAATATGTACAGAAATATATAGGTTTGTATTTAAAAAACAGAAGTTGACCTCGAAATACCCTAGAAAGCTTGTTATAGATCGACAAACAATAACGTAGTTTAGTTTCCCCCCTCATATAAATAAACTTTTATTTGTAACTTGTTTTCATATAATGGACTGTTTTTGAGTTATAGGACTGTCTCAAGATAAAAAACTCACCCGGTATAAATTGCAGTAAAAACCCGTATTTTAGTAGGAACAGGTTCTTACTAGTTAAAACGCGTTTCACTGAATACCTTTGTGGCAACTAGAGTTTACTGATATTGGTTGAGTTTGGTTCAAAGGTCTAGAATCTTCATTTTTGATCTTCAGCATCATTTTGGGTGTTTATTTTCAAAAATTTTTAAGTTTAAGTTTGATTCTAATTTTTGAAATTTTCGTTAAAATTTTTTTGAATATAAACACCCAAAATAAGGCTGAAGGTCAAAAATGAAGATTCTAGACCTTTGAACAAAACTCAACCTTCACTAGTGAAATTCTAGTTACCATAAAGGTATTCAGTGAAACGCTTTTTAACTAGTAAGAACCCGTTCTTACTAAAAACGGGTTTTTACTGCAACACATACATACCTATATTCTATAAAGTTAGTTTTGGTCAAAGATCAGTTCTAAGGTTAAATTGTTTACTAATCTCCAATCAGCAATATCAACCGAGACTGGATAGATAATAAGACCCTCATAGTTAAAAATATTGTGGGGCACTCTCTATTTCGGCTCTAACTTCAGAGGGATTTACACATATCTGATTTAGTTGGGATTAAAGCCATCAAAGATATATGGCAGCAATTTTCTACGTTTACCACCTGTCAAGCTTAATCAGAGATGGACACTCCAGACACTATTCTATCATTTGATGATACGTGACTTCAATTTTTGCTCATATTATCTAGGTATATCTGAGAATATTATTTTGTTATTCACCAAATCTAGTATAATTTCCAATAAAAATAAATAAGATTTTTAAAATATTTCAGTTTTAATATTAATAAAATTACATAAAAGTGCAATAGAATATTTCTATATTTGGAAACATAAGCTAATATAATTATTAAACATAAATGTTACACGACTCCGAGTTGCTGGAATAGGTCACGTATTAAATTGAATCTTATCGCCTGTCATATATGGGCTGCGTGATGTCAGTTTCGTGTTGGAAATATGCTAGGCGCATGGAACACATCCCTGATCCATTAGTTTAGATTGAGTATTCTTATTTTGAATAAAGAAACACATGCATATTAATATTTTCGCCTCTTCTGGTTCTACCTTTTTTTGGTTAGACTGATGAACACTGATCTGAGAGATTTTCTTAATTTAGATCTTCCATGACACAATTAATTGAAATTTATCTTATATTTTTATCAAGGTTTTGACCAACCTGTTAGGATCAGTATTTGATTAGTCTTATTTTATATCTTAAAAAATAAGGGCCGTAAAATTTTTTGTTTGAAAACTAAGAGATCAGACACATTCATTTTGAAGAAGCGAATTTCGTTTTGATTTTAACTAGGAAATTTTTTAATTTTATACCATTATAAATTTAACATTTATAAACTAGGTTCATATCAAATTTTGAATTTGAGAATTTTAACTAACATTATTTTATATAATACTATTTATACCTATCCATCTAGACTTATTCTTTTTCAATATAAACTGCGATTTTCAAAAAGCCGGTTCATCTTGTTTTCATTTAATTGTAGTAATAGTGTAGTATTTATTTTTACAGAACTTAACTGACTGTGGATTTATATTCTTGTGGGTTACTAGTCACAAATTATATAATATTTTAGTAAATTTCTGCTATTATTTATTATTTTTTATTCACTATACAAGTTCGGTTACTACTGGGAGACCTTTCTTAGAATTTTCTTGAGATTGTCAATATAAAAAAAATATTTTTCATTCCTTCTTATATGTATAAGATTCATCTTATGTTATTCATATTGACAATCTCCAGAAACAAATGCAACATTTATTATGGAGGATGGTCTATCAGTGCCCATTGGCACCGGAAGCCCCCAGTTTCACGACCCCACCAAAATTAAAGTCTGAATAAAATGTTTTTAAATACAATATTTTTAATTAAAGATAATCAGATTTTTATTTGTTGATTGGTCAATAGTCTATTTTTTTCTTATTTGTCTCCTATGGGTCTTGCAAATAACCAATAGTCTACTGTAGTCATGGGCGTAGTTAGGGGCATGGAGGCAATTTGGGCAGTGGACCCTTACAAAACTCATTGGCCCCCTAGAAAAATCAACTAACTTTTAGAAGAATTGACAAATTTTAGAAGTAACGAAATAATTTAATGTGAATTGTGATGACTCGTAATAATGGACTTTCGATTTTTCTGGGGGGGGGGGGGGGCAATGAATCTTGTAGGGGGCCACTGCCCACTTGCATCCCTCTAACTACGCTCATGGTGATGGCCGAAATCGACTGGTGATCTTTTTTTTGTGGCCAGTAACCCTCGAAAGTTCAAGAATATTAAAAATTATTAACAAATTTAAATTTAGGGAACGAAGAAAAGTTTATTTTTATTACAGACAAAAGGATCAGCCGGGGCTCGAACCCGGGATCTTTGCATGTGTACTGCAATGCTTTGTCATAAGAGTTTTAACTCCTATATCCACTAAGCTACTGATCCCTGATCCCAAACTAATACCTTTTGTCTATATGAATTATGGAATTTCTTTTTAATCCTCTCCTCGTTCATTATTCGCAGCCTAGGCCTTGATTCATTAATTAAACAATTAAAAAATAATTATATTTCGTAACTTGTATTATAATCTTTAAGATTAGAATTCAAAAAAAATAAACTGCAACGGATCTTCTCTAAACTTTATCCAAATTCATTTGAAATATTAATATGTTTATTCCTTTATTATTAATCAGATATCACTTGCAATTTGCAGTCCATGTTGACTTTAATTAAAAAATAATTATCGATTCTCATTTAATACTCGAGGAATAACTATTCTACTTTGGATTTTTGACGTTTCGGTTATTATTAGTAACCATTGCTGAAGACATGGAGGAATCGACTTAAAATCAAAAATAACGATCGATTCTTATCTACTCCTAGAGGAATAACCTTATTGCATTCCATTTTTGATGTTTTGACTATTAATGGTAACCTCTACTGAAAACATGGAAGAATGGACTTAAAATCAAAAAGACTAAATTCTTTTTTGGGAAACAACTCAAGGTCACAAACCCAATGTAGAATGATTATTTCTCAAATATTAGATGAGAATCGATTATTTTTGAATTTAAGTCAACTTGGACCGCAAATAGCCAATGCTATCTGATTAATAAGAAAGGAATGAACATATTAATATTTCAAATGACTTTGGATAAATTTTAGCAACGATACGTTGAAGTTTATTTAATTTAGGAATCGACAACCCATTAGATTCTTTCATATTATTATTGTGATCACAACAATTTTGATAAGAAAATAAATACATTTTATTTTAGTTGACTAACCTAGACATCTATTTCTTCATTTAAAAATAATACAAACTATTTTTTAAACACTTATAAACTTAAAATTAACCTATTTAAGGCTGAATGAAATACGCCTCTGCATGGGATATGGCTCACATATAATAAAATAAGCCTCCAATCATTCTCTTGCCACTCTCTGGATTCAAATGAGAATCGATCAATAAGATTAACAAGAGAATCCGTATTATTCCTCGAATCTCTCACACATCGGAGAATGATCTGCTATTATTTTAAAACATACCTTTATGTATATCTCACAACTTTCAGTTAATTTTCTTTTGGGATATTTTACGATTTAATTAATCATTCCATATCGAAACAAGTGAATTTTTTGATTCTCGAAAAATTCTCAAAATTCTAACAACTCTCAATAAATGCTCCAACATTAAATGTAAATTTTAAAATATGTGATCTGGCATTTCTCATGAATTTATCGTACACATGACCCCCACCCCGGGCACTTTAGGAAGCTGATTTTTATATTGATGCTTCCATAATGCCTTCATGGCTATTTAAAATTGGTCTCAATTAGTCAAAGGGCTCAAGCTTTAACCCCTCTTCCCTAATTTTTTGTCCGATTTCAAACAAAATGTATTCAGCTCTTAATCTCAATATAAAACATCTAAATATTAAATTAGATTTTGATAACTTCATTCGTTTTTGAGCTAGAGCGTGCACAAAATTAAATAACACACACATATTTTTTAATATAAATTTTAATAAAATAATTTAATATTTCTTAAAATAAAAATTTGTCGATGTCCACTATATAAGTAATACCTTATTTTTTGTATTCGCTCAAATTTTTTTATTTAAATATTTTCAATCATATTTTGAAAATACTATCCAAAAAACCAATTTTTTCATGCATAATTAAATTACACTACCTTACCATAAACTGTATCGTAAAATAAAAAATACTTTATAAAGGCCCTAAAAAAGATCTTATTAGATAGTTTTTTTTTTATTTAATCTCAAAAAGACGAAAGTGCTCAATTCCTATCATGACTATTAATTAATGAGACGAAGTTCTCTTGACATATAAATTCAACTGAAAAATATCATTCGAAGTGCTATTCATCTTTAAGTTAAATTTCCCATGAGGTAAAATCAAATATACGATGGTAAGCTCAATTTTAGAATATATTTTGAAACAAATGAGCCTCTCAGAAATATATCTAATAATTTATTTGATACTGCAATTTTATAACTTTTTTAAAATGAAATTAACACAGTGATATTAGAATTTTGGGAAGAAGTAATTTTTTGAAAATTCAGAACCTTATTTTGCGCCTTACAATGGATATTTTTCAAGCAAAATTTTTTGATAAAAATGCTGTGCAATTCAACAAAAATCTATTTGCTGGTTCTGTATGTTTGTATCATAAATTAAACAATAGCTTTGATTACGATTTGGCATATGTGTCGGATTTTTAAGGGGATGAAATCCTCCAAGTTTTTTGATTCAGCCCTTGTAGAACCTTGATTAAATTAAATCAATCAATGGCTAAAATAATTCAATATATTTATTTATTACATAGTATATTTTAAAATTAAAAAAAAATATCACATTTATAAAAACTTTTATACCAATTATTTAACAAAATATATTATATCACCTTCTCAAGATATCATTTAAGTTTAGAGATTGTTAATTTTCCAAATCTCTATTATCTTCAAGAGAAATTTCCATATCACTTGTTATTATTTTATTATTATTATATTATTTGATACAAAATCTCTAGAGGGGTAGAGAACAAACAGCTTAAGTTTGAATTGTTCCAGTATTAGCAAAACTATATGGACTAAGTTTTATAGAACTCGTTGGGGGTTTATGTTTGAAAGCAGATCGTAAAAAGCAAATGGAACAAACAAGTTACAACCATCGATATCATTAAATGGGACATATTTTCAATGAAACAAAACCTAGCACAAACTAACATATATTTTCATGAATGATGACAAAAATAATTCACGCCTGACTATGGAACACGACATGACTTTAAGCTTCAAAAGTTAGGATCAATCTATCATTTAAATTATTTGATTAAAATTAATATTATAATTTAATAAAATTTATATTATTATTCTAAAATAAATTTTTTTCCTACCCTCTTTGCCTCGGAAACTAAAAAATAATTTTAAAAAATACCATTTTTCCAAAAAAAAAAAAAAAAGAAATGAAAGACATCCTATTATCTTATAAAACAGAGGTGGCCACAACGTGGCTCGCGAGCCGCATGCTCTTCAGTCAATCTCGTGTGGCTCTTGAACCCTCTTGAATAATACTGATTTTAAAAAGTACAGGATGGATCATAAAGATCTACCACATTTTGAAGAGGTATAAAAAAAAAGAAAAAAATTAACTAGAAAGAAACTGAATATATTTTTGAAAAGAACATAAAATATATATATTTTTTAATGTACTTTAAATATTATCAGACAAAAAAAGGGAGGAGGGGGGTCAAAAATGAAAATTCTAGCACTTTCGACCAAACTCAACCAAATTTTGTATACATATTCTGTGGACCCCCAGAAGGCTAGAAATTCAAAAACTAACCACCAAAAATGAAAATTCTAGCCCTTTCGGCTAAACTATGTATACAAAATTTGGTTAGCTTTTGCATTTCAAGCCTTCTGGGGGTTCACAGAATAAGTATACAAAATTTGGTTGAGTTTGGTCAAAAGGGCTAGAATTTTCATTTTTGACTCCCCCCCCCAAAAAAAATTCATTTATTTTCTTTTCAAAAATATATTTATTTTTTCTAGATAAATTTTTTCATTTTTTTATATCTCTTCAAAATGTGTTATGCCCCACCCTGTATAATAATTAAATTGAAAAAATAATAATACAAAAATTAAATTAATTTGTAATGTTATAAGTAGAGCAATGGATTGCTAATTTTCCTAATCGGGTTCAATTCCCGAGGGGGTGAAAACAACCCTACTGATGTATAATTAAACATAATCCATTCCTTCTTGGATCTAATAGATGACGATCTTATGGGCTTTTTTTACCACAAGATTTCTTTCTATCTTTTTACTAGAACCTCAAATAAAAGTGTGTCTATTAAAAAAGTAATTTTAATCTAACTTTCAACGATTTTTTAATCTTGAGCTATCAGCAAACAGAATCCAGACAGTTAAGCAATTTGATATTTTTATATCATACTTTTTCATATATTTCTAAATACGAATAAGCAAAAAAAAAAGGAGGGTTTTTAATACTGCGTTAAACAAAAACATTAATATATTTTCTGTATAATTAAAATTACATATTTTAATAGTTATTTGTTATACTCTAAAAATAAATACTATAAATATTTGAGAGAGGAGGGTGTGAATTTACGAGGTTTTTTTTTTAAGTCAAACAGAATTCAATTTTTTAGATTTTATTCCACTTTTTTATTATAAACCAGTGTCGTGTTTTATTATGCATACATCTATTCTTAATTATTTCAATATTTAGACTCTTGATTTTTTTCATTATAATATAAAAATGTTAATTTCCTTGTGCAAATATTTAAATCTATTCCTCTCAGTTTTTTAATAAATTCTTTATGCTTTATGACATATTGAAATAACAAAAAGTAAAAAAAAAACAAACTCTATCACTTGATTACTCTTTCTTTAATTATACTAGTTTTTATTTAGTTGGATTGATTAAGTCCCACTCATGTCAATTTTATTTTTCGAATAATAATTATTATTTTTAAAAATAAGATTACATTATAATTCTTCTTCAACATCCATACTCGATTCTGAGCGTCGGCAATTACTATGAATTATATTGTAAATTTCCTGGGGAAATTTTTCGAAATGGTGGTTTTCCATTGCCTTCCACCGGACTTAGTGACCAAAGATTTATTCGGAAAAAATGGAACATATTCAAGTTAAAAAAATAAAATTGAAAGTTTCAATAAATAAGCTGACGTGTTCTGATGTGGCCATCCACTTGACTTTACTATACAACCTGGCCCCTAAAATTTTTTAGTTTAGTTTTTGATTTTTTATACTTCTGGGGTCCCACTGATTATGTATACAAAATTTGGTTGAGTTTGGTAAATGGCCAAGATTTTCATTTTTGACCCTACACCCCTCCCCCTATTTTGGGCGTTTTTTTGCATTTTAAGACTTCTGGGGGTCTACTGATTATGTATACAAAATTTGGTTGAGTTTGCTCAAATGGCCTAGATTTTTAATTTTTAACCCCCCTTCCACACCCCTTAATTTTGGGTCGATATCCACCAAAATATAATTTTTTCGATATTTACTTATCAGAGCTTTTTTGTAGAGCGAAATGCCATGGTTTTGTTCAATTTTTTTAATCAAAATAGTTTCAGCCGTTTTTGAGATATTTTGAAAAAAAGAACGAAAAAACCACTTTTTCATGCACGATTACAATACTGACCATACCCTGTATGGTAAAGTGAAATTATATTATTTGGAAGAATAGAGTGATAAAAAGGTTCTTTAAAATTATTTACAATCGTGGACTTTACCATATAGTTTAGATTAGCATCTTCAAAGAGTTAATTTTAAGAGTTGTAATTGAAAATGTGAAATGCTTAGAGACTCAGGTTAAAATTACTTCCCTTCCAATTTTGACTTTAATGAACTAAACTGAGGTTCAATTAAAATAAAAAATGTCAACCATCTGCCATTAAAAATTGAAGAAGAATGTGCAGATTTATCAAGCGACACAGGCTTAAACAAAGTTTGGCTTGCGATTAGGGAAGAATTTCCAACGATTTCTAAAATAGCCCTAATTATACCTTTGAGATTTTGTACTGCATATTTATGCGAATAAACGTTCTCCGCATTGACGATAATAAAATCAAAATACTGATCAAATTCGAAATGTTTTGAAGACTCTCTACCTCTTGCAGTATGAAATTAATATTCAACCAAAATCTAATTAAGGTAAAGAAAATTTTTGAAAATAAAAACTATAAAATACTAGGTAGGTTTCACATAAATAAAAGATTAGATGCTTGTTTAGCACGACTCTATATATATTTCGAGGTATAAGCCCATCTTCGGGAGTTCAATGTCACAAAGGACATATTTTAAATATTAAAAAGTTTCCAAAAAAATTTTCAAAAATTTTCTTTACTTTATTTAAAATGTTTCACCAAGAACCTACACCATTCTCCCTTAACATAATCTGGTTATTTAAGTAGTAAGAAAAAAGCACACCACCTCATTAATATTAGATTTAATAATTTCATTTACAATAATTTTAATAAATAATAAAATAATTATAATATATATGTTTTCCCTAGATTATTTAAAAACAATTTAATTTTTTTTTTATGCCGAGAGTAGCAGAGTTGTTGATTTATAAAGGGAAATTAATGAGGCTGTTCTCTATTTGATGTCAATAAACATATACCTAATTATATAATATTATATATATATATATATATATATATATATATCAGTGACGTGCGGTCCATAGATACTGTGGATGCAGCGTATCCCCCAAATTCCAAAATGACAAGAGTATTTTCATCCGTGTTATATTTAAAAATTTGTAAAATTTTAAAAACACTTTCAATAAATACTATACAATTAATTCATTCAATGTTATATAAAATTTAAAACTCACGGACCGTTTTAACGTTAGCAAATTTAAAGAATACGAAAAAAATATTCCACATTTCCTATTTTAATCACTTCAGCTATGTTGTGGAAAATACTTTGATTTTATGAGGTTAAAAAGTAAATTAATTTATATTTACTAGTCCCATGACTCATTTAAAATCTATAAATTATTAATATTTTTTTTTTTTTAGTTCTATAAATTATGAAAATTAATCTTGAAAGATTAACTAAATGATTGAAGGAGACAATAAAAGAGTGTGTCTTCTGATGGAATTATAAATTTTATTTATTTATAACGAGACTATAGTTTCTAGGGCTTTGCCCTCTTCATCAGTCTATTACATAATCATAAATTACACATATTCATAAATTAATTCCTGTGAATCCATTGTAATAGACTGATGAAGAGGGCAAAGCCCTCGAAACTATAGTCTTGTTATAAATAAATAAAATTTATAATTCCAGCAGAAGACACACTCTTTTATTGTCTCCTTCAATATATAAAAATTCTGCTACTCTCGGAAGAAAAAGAACTTTCAATATAACTAAATGATGTTTAAGCAAAAAGTATATGCTATAATGAAATTTAATTGAATATTCTCTCTCTATAACGAGTATCATTTTGGTCCGAGTGCAAAAGGCCATTCCTAGAATCTTAGAATTTAAGAGTTTTTTTTTTTTTTTTTAATGCAATCAAATGCAAGAAGGGGTGCACCAGTAAAGATGCAGCCCCTATGGATCTCGAAAGACCCTTGCATTACCGAAGAGCAGGGAAAGTTGATTAAGTGAGAGGATGTAGACGTAGGTGTTTATGCACTCGGGTTTTGAAGGTTTGAAGATTATTAGTGGTGGGAAAGATGGAGGCTGGGAGAGAGTTTTAGTTCCTTGAAGTTATGGGGATATATGTATTGGCGAATGAAGTGGTCCGGCACTTTTCTAATTTGACCGCGAAAGAGTGTTGGGAGTTGGTAAAACGCGTGCTACGCGCAAAGGATGCTTTGGGGGGAACTACTGATTTTATCTCATCAGAGCACCTGCCGTGATAGTATCTATAGAAAAGTGAAAGGGCAGAGACATTTCTTCGATGAGCTAGCGAGTTGAGTGAGTCGGTGAGGGTAGAATCGTCAATTAGCCTGACGGCTCGTTTCTGAATTGCATCCAGGGTAGCAAGAGAATATTTAGAGGCTCCTCTCCATAGATGAGAGCCGTATTTGAGACAGGGCCGGATTTGGGCCTTGTAGATGGTGAGAAGATGTGGGGGCTTGTAAAATCGCTTGGTTAAATTAATCTCTAATAGTCTGAAACAGGTTTGAACTTGTATTTGTCATTCTTGCAATAGACCTTAGTTCAAAAGAAAAAGAGATCATTCTATTTTTAGTTATTTTCATCCATCAGATTCTAATGAAAGAATCGCTCACCCGCACATCAAATAATAAAAAAAAGTCAAGACTCTGTACACTAGAGCTGCCTTGCTCATGATTAATAAACTTAAATATAAATTGTTCATTTTGTGGTTATACTATAACATTCTCTTAAAATCTCAATAGAATAATTCAAAAAATATTTTCTGCGCAAAATCTAATCAGTAGCTAGGTACTATGTATTGATAAAGACAAACATTTTGACTTTCCTTTCTTGGGCTATCATGGGTATCGGAATTCAGACACACAAAGAGAAAGAAATTATATTTTAAAAGTATTATTCTACGCGTATCAGACATTTTAAAGCATAATGGGAAAATATTTATTTTTATGCGTGATTTAATACATTTAATTTGTAGTGTGCCTTCCATGAGCGTTTCAGTCAGTTTTCAACTATTAAAAAAATTCAAACATCACCAGAAGAACCTGAAGTGAATATAGATTATGCGCTCTGCTTAAATATCAATTGATAAAAATCTAATGTTAAATTTGAAAAAAAAAATTCTATGATGCATTTATCGAAAAATTTTGATACCACAAATTCGAAGGTTTGACCTTCATCATCAGTCCATCTAATTCAGGGGTCGAGGAACTTTTTTAGCCATTACCCCAAAATATTTTTGCGTAGGTCTCTGTTACCCCTATATTCTGAAAAGCAAAAAAAAGCAAGATAAATGTATATTATTTATTATTTATTGAATTAATTGGAATTTACATGAAAACTATCTGTAAGTAAATAAAAATTGTAAACATTAGCATAATTCAAACGCTTTTATTACGTTTTAGAAAAATGATGTTGATTTTTGCTAAAATTACTTCAAAATTAGAACTTTTTGACGTGGCTTGAAATCAAAAAATCGACTTTGCCGGGCCTAACCTACTGCTTTTTAAAAAGACTTTGTTAAAATAAAAAAATATACGAACACTCATCATGACAAAAACGCATAACTTTTATTAATGTTTTTATATTTTTTTTTAACTCTTATTAATTTTAAGATTTTCAGTTCCTGGAAAAGCTATCAAAGTAAAAATACTAAAATAGTTTATAAAAAAGAAATTTTAAAAATTTCCCTATTACCCCCGATAGTTTTATTGTTACCCCATTTGGGACAATTTACCCCGGTTCCCCGATCGCTGCTCTAATTAATATATAATAATAATAATAATATTTGATCTGTTATTTCTTATGGGATCAAATTTCAAAATTGAGTTAAATAAATTCGTTTCGTTGTAGTAGTAAGCACAGGCGAATTTTTTCTTTGAATAGAATCTTAAAATAAGTAAAACTCCATGTACAAATATTAAATAAAATCTCTTTCGCTTTTTTAATTAATCCTTCATCCTTCTATTGAAATAACAAAAAGTAAAAAGAAAAAAATATCTTGACTACTACTTCTTTAAATCATACAAGTTTTATTTATAAGATTGGATCTGAGAATTTTATTTATATTAATTTATTTATTTATTTTTCGAGGATCTTAATTCTCTTTTAGAATAGGTGTTGATTTTCTTTGTTTGCAAAAAATAATAACACAGTTATATTTTTTTCATTTATTTTATTTTATTGTTATATCAAGGGACGTTTCGACATATACATTCATGTCATCATCAGCCTAAAAATAAAACCATCCTTTCATTATTTCCAATATCTATAATTTTATAAACAAATGAACACATCACATCTTTTTTACATTATTTACATTCTTTCTTACATCAAAAAAAGCATCAAACATACCTTGAACAATCTTGAATTTATTTGATCCAATCAAATCACATTCTGATTCATCTGAATACATATCACAATTATTTCCTTTTTCTATTTTTACTATTTACTGATCTATACGATAACACAAAGAACTCTAATTTTCAACACACAAAGCACCAGTGAATACACATCCCGAAACATTAAATCCCCTAAAATGTATTGCCAACCCAAAAACCTTCCAGTATCCCCCTAATATTCTAAAATTTAATCAAAAAACATTAAAATGTCCTTCTGTCCACACACGGAAAAAATAAAAAATCCATCACAATACTAATTTCTTTCGCCGATCTTATTCAATATTCCAGAATAATATCTGCTATTATTTTCTGTATCTACCTTGAAGTTCACAGTTCTTTCTAGATTTTTTCTTATAGATATAGATTCAAAGAATTTTCTTTTGAAAGTATTACTTTCAGCGTATAAAATTTTTGCGTCGTCAAATTTAAAATTATGAACCTTATCTACTGCATGTATGGCTAACGCCGACACAAGATTTCCATGTATTACAGACTTCTCATGTTCTATCAATCTTGTCTTCAATTTTCTTTTGGTTTCACCAATATATATTTTTTCGCAGTCCTTACACTCTATCCTATATACCACATTATTTCTTTCATTCTTTTCTAGCTTGTCTTTGTTGTTATAAAATTGTTTTAATGGCTTATTAATCAACACCTATTCTAAAAGAGAATTAAGATCCTCGAAAAATAAATAAATAAATTAATACAAGTTTTATTTCACTCTCTACGTCCTCAGGAATCCTCAAAGTAATTTCCACTCTCCTAGTGATTGTTGTCAAGTTAACATGGAGAACTGCTACTGTTCCACCTCTCTTTCACATCCCAGAAGGCATTTTCCCAAACCACAGTTGAATCCCTTAAACATCGGATAGTCATTAGTAGTACAGTTAATGTCTACAACGCTTAGCATCTACATTACATACTCAACAGATACGTTAGAAAAGATAATTACATTTTCACTTTCAAATGATTTTTTAAGAGTCAATATTTGAATTTTTTCTAATATAAATTCCTTTAGAACGTATTAGAAAAATATTTACTCATTAAACTTATAATTTTTTTAGATACCTATTGCTTTAATTTATTTAATTATTCTAAATACACACCAGGAAATTCTCACCTTAAATAAAACCAAAATCTGTCTCTTTCTTGAATATGACTCCCATATGTCGAGATAACCTCAAAGCATACTCTTGCCACCCTGAACGCAATATAAAAACAAACTATATTCGATGGCCAAATTATTATACTCAAATGATTTTTATGAAGTAAATTTATTTTATTCAAATTTTTCACAAAATTTAGTAGTAATCTAGTCAAATAACCCTTTTGGACTGGCCTGGCAACTCGCCAGACCTCAACCCGATCGAAAATGTATGGGCGGCCCTAAAAAAATAAATTTTTCTAAGATAAAATAATTACTAACAAAAGGGACTTGATAGAAAATATTATTAAAGCATGACACAATACACCTGCACTTCAAGAAATAGCCAAAAAATGCACTGCTAGCATAACACACCGGATACAAATTATATTTTGAATTGTATTTGTATTATTCAATTTGTATTGTCCTAAGCTAGTAAACCTATAAAGATAACAATTGAAACGATATTATGAGTTTTATAGTAATTTAAACCCTTAAAAACGTATGAAAGATATAATTTTTTAAATGAGTACAATAATTTGGCCACCCACCGTATCAAACTAATAGATCACTCAACATTTGCTAGCTCTTTTGATAAATTAAAAGTTTTTGTGGTGTTTCTCAGTTCAAAATGAAGATAAAGTTTGAATATTCCAATATATTTGGGGCTATTTGATCTTCCTCCATTAGACTATGTTTATTTTTTAACTGTGAAACACCACAATAACCTTTAACCTTCTTTAATTGACAATTGTTTCACTGCCAACCTCGTAAATTGAAAAAAATTAAAGTGTAGTGAATTCTAGATATATAGTACCAATCTGTCATTCAATTTCTAATAATTACTGAAATGGCTATTTTGTATTGGATACCTATGTATTTATATGAAGCATTGGCAAATACTATTCATTTAATAAATGTTTAAGATACATCTGTTTGATAAGAAAAGAGTAGATCCATCTCATTAATATATAGATTTAGTAATTGTAATTACTTATGTACTTTTAATAAATGATAAAATTATTATAATAGGTATGTTTAGGTACTTAAGATTTGTTTCAAAATAAATTTATTTATAATTTGCTAGTAAAGATGATGGCTTATACCATATGTATATATATGGGGCCGTGAAAAATTTCTTTGTCAAAATGAGGTGGCAAATGAAAAATTTTAAGAAGCGCTGTCCTAAACGAACGAAAAGTTAAGCAACATGTGTGCTGTTTGTTTTGAGGCGGGTGGAACATTCCCATACAACTGTGTGTTGTTGTACAGCAATTATTTTTGCATGAATCCTATTGGAAAAGTCTAAAGGAAGATACCAGGGACTATGACCTACTATATTCGCAAGAAACGCAGTGATTATATACTTTTTTTAAGAATGTTGCTAATATAGAAAAAAGGCGGCCAATATAGTACAAATTAATTTTTATTTTGTTTATGACCCAAAGTGGATTAATATACAAATTTTTTTAAGTAAAATTAATTAGTTGATTGGTTAACCGACTGTGCTAAGTATAAACCTCACTTACTCCAACAATTTCACCTGCTATAATCCGACATACACTAGCAAAGGGGTTCCCAACCGGTGGTACGGGTACCACTGGTCGTACGCGGGAACGTTTCAGGTGGTACGCGTGAGTGATGTGAGCAACATGCTATTAATAGCTTCTGTACGCATGAGCAGTGAGCACGCAAACAGGCAGCCAAAGAAATTCAAAAAATACCATTGTCAAATAACACAGTAAAGAGACGAATTGTCGATATGTCTAATAATATTGAAGAACAACTGGCTTTAAAACTTCAAGAATGCACTTATTTTGCACTTCAAGTTGACGAAAGCACCGATGTGACAAACATGGCGCAGCTACTTGTTTTCGTGCGATTTGATTATAATGAAGAGGTGATAGAAGAGTTTTTGTTCTGCAAACCACTTGAATCAAATACCACAGCGGAACTCATTTTTAAGGTAATTGATAAATATGTGCTCAAAGTAGGCATTCCCTGGTCCAAGTGTATTGGCTTGTGTACAAATGGGGCAAAAGCTATGTCAGGAAGATTGACAGGGCTAGCAGCAAAAATAATGGAAGATGCTCCTGAATGCAAAAGTACGCATTGTGTCATCCATCGAGAAGCATTAGCTGCTAAAGGTATGCCGGAAAATCCTAACTCCGTTCTATCAGATGCTGTGAAAGTTATTAACTTCATAAAGGCTAGGGCTCTAAACACAAGATTATTCTCCTTGATGTGTGAAGAAATGGGTGGCAAGCTCAAGACTTTACTCCTACATACAGAAGTGAGGTGGTTATCTCGGGGGGAAATTTTGAACCGTCTCTTTGAACTGAGATCAGATGTTTTTAAGTGAAAAAAATCATGACATGAAAAAATTGTTTGCTGATGAAGAATGGTTGTCAAGATTGGCTTATCAAGCCGACATTTTTGACAAACTCAACACACTGAACTTGGGACTTCAGGGACAAAACACAACAGTCTTCACAGCCAGTGACAAAAGAAACTCCTTCAAGAGAAAGTTGGTCCTGTTTTGTTCACAAATACAGGAGGAGAATTTATTTGCATTTCCCACTCTATCATCATTTTTTGAAGAAAATGAAATATCTCCAAAAACCAGATGTGGTTGCAGATATCATTGTTGACTTGGAAGGCCTTCAAAAAAGCTTTAAGAAGCTTATTTATTATTATTCAAAAGTGGACTGAATCAGAAATCCTTTTTCGGGAACCTCACCAAATGAATTGGAACTAAAAGAAAGTTGTATCGATCTTACAGAAGATAGTTCCATGAAAGATTATTTTAAAGAGAAATCTTTAATTAACTTCTGGATCGGATGTAAAACCGAGTACCCTTTGATCTTCCGGTAAGCTCTGCTATTTTTGATGCCATTTGTTACGGGTTACTTGTGTGAGAGTGGATTTTCTGAACTCTTGTACATAAAAAATAAACATAGAAGCAGAATAAGTGTTGAAGAGGACTTAAGACTTACTCCTAATGTTGATATTTAAATCACAGGCAAACAACAAGTTTCGCACTAAAGACTATAAAAGTATATTTTGTATGATGATTAATTTTTTGCCGAGTTTATACTAATTTTTTATTTGTATGTTTTTAGACCTATGAGTAATAAATAAAACTGTAAATTAATACCATTTTAATCTTTTTATTTCTCCTTTATTATAAGCATATTATAAATAAACAAATATCTAACTTAAATTAGGTTGGAGTTGGTGGTGTTTCACAAGGAGAAAAATTAAAATACAAAGATTTTTTTTAGTTTACTCTATATATTTCGATTTTTTTTTATTTAACAACACCATTTACAGGCAAAATAATGGACTTCCTATGGGTAGTCCTCTTAGTCCCCTACTAGCTGAAATATATATGTCCCACTTTGAAGATACTATTTTAAATCGTGAAAATAAGTTTTTTGAACGTATCAAGTTTTGGAAACGATATGTAGACGATATTTTAGTAGTTTGGTCCGGATCTGTGAGACAATTAAATGCATTTAATGAAAAACTAAATTCAATCAACCCCAAAATTCAATTTACAACAGAAATAGGCAATAAGTCAATTCCTTTCTTAGATCTTCGGATTTCCATAATCAACAACCACTTTGAATATCAAATCTACCGAAAACCTACTTTCACAGACACTATAATTCCCTATGATTCTAACCACCCCCTCAACACTAAATTATCTGTTTTCTACTCAATGTTCAATAGATTAGAAAACATTCCTTTAACCTTAGAACACTATAACCATGAATTAGCTATCATCCACAAAATAAGCGATAATAACAATTACCCCCGACACTTGATCGACAATATTCAGAAAAAGGTAATTTATAAAATAACAGCCCCCCTTTTATATTCCATCATCCCAACAAAAGAAAAAAACTTTAAAAAACTTTATTTCCATTCTCCACTCAGCTACCCTATAGCTAATATGTTTCGCAAACTTAATATCACCCCCGCATTCTATAACAGAAACAACCTTTCATCCATATTGGTTAACAATAAAATCGATATAATAAAACCAACAACAATGAGCGGTGTATATAAATTGCAATGTAATGACTGTCAATCATTTTACATCGGGCAAACGGGCAGATCTTTCAATCAACGCCACGTTGAACATATGAGATCTCTTCGCAATCTACAGGTGAATAGTTTGAACCCAAATGCCCCCCCTCTTAGTTATACCTCGGCTTTTGCAGATCATTTGTTTGACCACAACCATTCACCTTCATCGACCAACCCCCTCCCTTTACATTTTATTCCAAAAAGTAGGAAATTGGATTTATTGGAGTCAGCTGAAATTAAAAAGGCCATACACCTTAATCAAAACATCTTGAACAATCAAACAGACATCAAAACTTCACCAATAATTGACATCTTAATCAATGATATTTAATTTGAATTGGAGTGCGATGAGGGTGTGTGGTGGGTTTATTTTTAATTTTATTTATTTTTTTTTTAAATAGAAAATGAGAGATTAAATTTTCGCTATGCACCCTCATTGCATTCTATAGTTTATTGCCTTTCTTTATTACACATACATAATTTTCGGCAACTTTCAAATATAAATATCTTTTCTTTGTCCCAGCCCTTTGTCCCTACATCTGGTCAGTCGGCTTTCTAAAGCCATTCCATCCATCCTTCTGATAATTCTTTCATATTTACACTATGTCATAAATAACTGTCCATCATATTAAAATTAAAATAAATTCTGTTCAAAATATCATGTTATCTTTAGTCAATGTTCTCCTGACGATGAGTTAAGAGCTCGAAATATATAGAGTAAACTAAAAAAAATCTTTGTATTTTAATTTTTCTCCTTGTGAAACACCACCAACTCCAACCTAATTTAATTTTAACAATGTTTCACTATAAACCAACACCGCGTTCCCTAAATTTTATTAAATATCTAACTATTAAATATGAAGTTTTCTCAGGAATTTAATTCAAAAAGCCTTTGAACACTTTTAGAAGAGTAAATATTATACGTTTATTAAAATATTTAGGTCTGGTGGTACGCCAAAATTTTTCAAAAAGTCAAGTGGTACGCAGGTGCAAAAAGGTTGGGAACCCCTGCACTAGCACATAAATGAAAAGTACCATACTAAAAAGACTCTGGGTAGATAAACATTAGGGCGAGAGACCAAAAAAATACCGTAAAATAAATTAATAAAATTCATATTTCATCCTTTTGAATCCATCTTCTTCAACATAAGCCAATTCATCTCTCATTCACACTTTAGTTATAAAATATGCATTTATTAAACTTTTTTTTTTAAGAATAAAAAAAACTTTCCTACTCTAATTTTTAATTTAAGTTTTCCAATATCCAACTTTTAATAAATCGATTTACTTGTATTTTTTTCATATCTCTATCTTTTAGTTTGAAAATCCTATCATCTAAATCCAATACCTACTTCAAAATACAATTTCTTTGTAATCTGATTGAGAAAACAGACAGAAATGTTTTAAGATCAACTTTTTTTTTTTATTTATCCTATTCAGATTTCTCAAAGAATTTTCAGTCCTGTTTAGTAAAAAATAGAATATATGAATAGTGAGACTTACTTGAATCTTCACTTTCCGATTCGTATACAAGAATCTACGCACTCGGACCACCTGGCCCTTATTTATTTGAAGGGCACCGTTTAAAAAGTTAAACAGGCCTCTGGAAACTGTCTGTCTATAACTCATATTCAAAATAAAAAAGCTTGAAATTTGGTAGTTTTATGAATTTATTTTCCTGCAAATCCAAAATCGTATGAAATAAAATTTTAATCAAATGAGTAGGGTCTAATTTTATGTGCGGTCGAAAATAAAAAGTATTTTTTCATCATAGTCTGTGTATGAATTATCTCTAATTAGAATTTGGTAATAAAATTTAATATTATGAATTTTAATATCGGTGTTAGAGAACTTTAAAGTTGCCATTTTTAGGTGATTTTTGCATCTGTCTGTATTTAAAAATTGTTGGAACTTATGTGACAAGCCGCGAGATGGCGGAGGGATTCAGAAGAGCCAGTCTGTCTGTTTGTAGTATCTCTTTACCTACTTCCATGACTCCTTTGTCCTGACATACACATTCTATTGTAAACATACTCTTAACTCTTTATCAACTATATTAAATTATATTACATCTCCTAAACGTGTGTTTTATTCACTTATACCAGTTCCACTACGTTTTACTCGCTATCAGGTTATGAGGCCCAGGAACCCCGAAGGGAATTAATAATTTATTTTATAACCTTTTGTGTATAAGTGAAGAAAGAAAAAAAAAAATTCAACAGGCTGCTCTGTCGCAAGAAATTATCTCAAGTGGTGAAGTTGATTAATCTAATTTTTATTTAGAATATTAATATAAATAAAAAAGGAAAAGATGAATACTTTCAACAAGATCGAAACACTGAACAAAGAGAATTACGACACATGGAAAATACAGATGGAAGCTTTACTGATAAAGAACGATGCATGGCAATATGTCTCAGGAGAGATGGAAAGGCCCGATGAAAATGAAGAAACTGCCAAGCTAAGAAAATGGAAAAACAACGACATGAAAGCAAGGTCAGATATCATTTTATCTATAAGTCCAAATGAAATAAAGCAAATAAAGGGCTGCATCACATCCCAAGAAATATGGATCAAACTTGAAAACATTTATCAATCCAAGGGACCTGCAAGGAAAGCCACTCTTTTGAAGCAATTAATATTGGAAAAAATGGAACACGGTGATGACGTCAGAGATCATTTATCAAAATTTTTCGATGCAGTAGATAAATTAAAAGATATGGAGGTGAATATTAATCCAGATCTGATCGCCATTTTGTTACTCTATAGCCTGCCAGCCAACTTCGAGAATTTTAGATGCGCAATTGAATCTAGGGACCAACTGCCTGACCCCGAATCACTTCGCATAAAAATAACTGAAGAAAGCGATGCTAGAAAAAACGAGTTGAATAATACAAACCAAAATGCGATGTATATTGAAAAAAATTTTAGAAAATGGCGTCCCAAGAACAAAGAACCATACAAGAAGGAAATGAATTCAAACCAAATTCGAAAATATCAAGAAAGTAAACCTGAATTTAGGTACCGTTGCCATAGATGCAGAAAAATAGGGCATAAAGCATTGGATTGCACTTCCGGGAAAGTTTCCGAAGAAGGTCAACAACATACCGGAAGTACTGATAGCTTCTACATTAATGAAAAGAGCTATAGAATAAATGGAAATAGCAACCGAAGCTGGTGTTTGGATAGCGGAGCATCTTCTCATTTTTCAAAAGACCTGAACGATTTTACAGAACTTCAAGAATCCCCAGTAACCAAGTTGAGTCTGGCAAATAGCAGCTCAACTGAAATAACGGCGAAAGGGAAAGTTCTGCTTAAAACGGAAGTATTTAATGAACCAAGATGTATTAGTTTAAATGATGTTCTGCACGCACCCGATTTAAGATCCAATTTACTATCTGTCAGCAAAATTACAGAGAAGGGCTACGAAGTCATATTCAAAAGGAACACCGCATACGTCATCGACTCAGAAGGAAACGTTAAAACTACTGCTGATCGAATAGGCGACCTGTACTACGTGAATGAATATGAAGACGCCCCTAGTCAACCAACCACTCATCGGAAAGAAACGAAGAGGAAGAAGACAGACAAGGAAATATGGCGCGCAGAGGTCCAAGGAAGCTCGAAAACTGCGACGCTATAAGGTATCGAATCATACCAAGATTATCTATACCCTCGTTTACATTATATCGGGAGAGGGGAAGATGCGATGTCAATCCGACCTTATGCGGACGAAGTTCTCATCGCGTCCAAGAAACAAAGGAACCCGGAAGGACGGTTTGTTGCTGAAGGACTTCTGCAAGCTGCAGCGGAAGCGATGCATGGAAAACGGACGAGTTCTGGAATTATGGAATACATGTTCGCTATCTTTATGCAGGGAAGGCAGATCCATGTAGCATTCTGGAAAAAAGGATACACCATCTCACATCTCGAGGGGAAGTGTTGGAACTTATGTGACAAGCCGCGAGATGGCGGAGGGATTCAGAAGAGCCAGTCTGTCTGTTTGTAGTATCTCTTTACCTACTTCCATGACTCCTTTGTCCTGACATACACATTCTATTGTAAACATACTCTTAACTCTTTATCAACTATATTAAATTATATTACATCTCCTAAACGTGTGTTTTATTCACTTATACCAGTTCCACTACGTTTTACTCGCTATCAAAAATAGTTTTAAAAAATTATGAAAAAATTACACAAATTCACTTGTTTCTTCCTTGACATCGACGAATAAGAACAAATTTGATATCTCAAATATTTTGGGAGTTATTTGGAATGTAGCACTCGATTTACCAAATGACTCGCACTTGGCCGACTTATATTTATTTTCTTATATTGAACTATACAACCATACATCTTTGATATTGAAGGAGACAATAAAAAAGTGTGTCTTCTGCTGGAATTATAAATTTTATTTATTTATAACGATTCATATTCATATTTGATATATTCTGGTTAAGATATAATGTATAATTAGTTGAAAAGTAATGGAAGGCAGCCCCAGGATAG
>JALMQS010000187.1:2621393-2797615 GCA_024734495.1 Forficula auricularia | reverse complement strand
AATCGTGGGAAAGTTAACTCCTCCCCCCTTAAGCTTGAGGATCGCCCGGTAAATTTTGATTTTCGGGATGAGACTCAAAAATTGTGGCCGGTATCTGTGACAAACTAGTGGTTTCAGTTTTGTCCTTATTGGTAGGAAAGCGAAATACGAAATGATTTTTGTATTTAGTAAAAAGAAAAAATGACCCGAAACAAGTTATAATTACTAACATAATAATGATTAATGTATTTAAGGAATTTTGAATATAGTTAGGGTACCAATCTATTTCGTCAATTTCGTCTTCCTGTACATAGTTCGTTTCTATTCTTGATAAAGAATGAACTTTGGTGGTTCTATTTATAGAAGCATATTTATAATTTTTATTGGTTAATAAGGGAATTTGTTTAGTATAGTTAGAGTTTGAAACCATTAGTTTATTGTTAATTAGACATTTATTTATATTGTTTATTTTATATAATCCCATTTTCAAATATTTATGTGTGTTCTCGCATTGATAAAGTATTACATTGTTTTTTTCTACATTTACTATAGCTGTATCCGTATTCGGTACTTTCACTATTATTGGATATTGAATTAATTTATTGAACTGACAATAGCTGTTATTCTTTTTGATAATTAAGTTTTGTATACAGGGTGATGCCTTTTCATTATTGGTTTTACAAAAGAATTTATAATTTATATTCATACAGTAATTAATTGTTAATACATTGCTATTAGTTATAATGAAATTCTGATATAGTTCATCTATAATTATAGGTTGTTTTGTTATAATGGAAACAGGTAATGGGATAAATTGGACTATGGAGAGGTTAGTTCGTTTATAGTTTGCAATTTCCAAAACTATATCGATGTATCCGAAATGAAGTTTACATACTGGTTTAATAAATGATGTAGCTTCCCAATAATTATTAAAATTTATTTCCAAATCGTTGGCTTTATATAATTTTAGTAACTCCTTCATTGAAATTATACTTTCGTGGAGTGTATTTAAGTTACAGAAGGTGAGTGATGTTTCGAGATTTTCTAAAATGTTTATAAATGAATTTGATATTAAAGTTAATTGCGCCAAATTTTGAATAAGTAAATTTTCTGAATTTCTCGCGATTTCATGTTTCATAACCGAAAAAGTATTGGCCAAATTTTGTTCGTTAATTCTTATTTTGTCTAATTGGGTATTAATTTTGTTTATAAGTTCATCGTGAGTTCGGGAAATAATATTGTTTTGAGTTTGTAATTTTCTTTGATTCTGGGATAATTGATTCAGAAGGTGATCGTATCTGTTACGATCTTCTGCGTCCATTGTCCCAGTGACAAATTTAAGTACTGTGCCTAAACCGTTCACTAACCCTCTTTTATTTCTTTTATGGGTAGCTAAATTATTTATTTTTTCATTTTGTGTTTCTAATGTGAAATTTAGTAATCGAAAGTAAGAATCATGTTCTTTATTAAATTTACTTCCTAATGGAATAATTTCTAGGAGGTTCTCAACCGCTTTATTTATTTCTGAATGGGTTTTAAAGGTAAAGTCCAAGTTATAAAAGTAATGTATATAATGAAATTCCGAAAAGAGGTAAGGATGTTCGAATTTAGTGAGGTAGAAGCCGGCGTTGTCAGTAATATCTTCCAAATTTTCTCCAGATATGGTCCCAATAAGTAGGGTTAAAGTCAATCTGAAAAAGGTCAGTCAGTTAGTCGGGGAGTAGACAAAAATTTTGATTTTTGTGTTTCTAAAAATGTTATTTATTAAATGTTCTACATCCTTCCAGTAGAGTTTGTCTAGACCGCAGCCGATCTTGGGTATTGCTAGTCTAGTGATATTATTAGTCATAGAATGTCTTTTAAGTTTAATAGGGAATGTGTTTCTATTTTGGAGAAATTTTGGAGGATTTGTTTAGTTTGTCTTAAGCTTGGTCTTGTGGATAATAATTTTTGGTGGAAAGATTTTGTTGTTCCGGGGCCGGTTGTTCTAAAAAATTTGCGTCGTTTTCGTCTAAAAAATTTCCTTCATTATAATTTAAATTTTGGGGTCTGTTTGATTGGTTTATAAAATTTTGTGCAAAACCTCGTCCAGAGGGAGGGTTTCTATAATTTCTGCCTCCTCTGTTAAAATTATTTGGTCGACGATGGGTAGTAATAGTAGGAGGGTTATTTCGAGGTGTAAAGTGCTGTCTGGGGGTAAAATTTTGTTGGGGGTAAAAATTTTGGTGTGGGGTAAAATTTTGTCTTGGTATAGAATTTGGTGCGAAGTTATTTCTACTTGGACCAGGGCTTTTATGTATATTTATTGGACCAATTTTTAGTTCTTTACTATAGGAATTTTTCATTACTGAAAGGGCTTCCTCTAAAGTTTTGGGGTCTTTAGTTCTAATAAGTGAGCCTAAGGGGTCATTTAGACCTACGAGGAATGACTTTAAAGCTAAACGGTGAGCTAGCCCCATTAGCTCAGGTTCTGAATTATAATTTAGTGTATAATAATTGTATAAGAGATTTAATTTTGTTTGGATAATTTTATAAAATTCTAATGGTGAAGTACCTACTTGTTTACAGTGAGTTAAATCGATAATGAGTGTGGTATCTTCCCTCTTATCTGCGTAGCTATTTATTAGACAATCCTTTAATTCCCTCCATGTATCAAAGTTCTGTGCGTTTATGAATAAAGCGGCTTCTCCCTGAATTTTATTCCTAACCCTTCCAATTATGTAGTCTTGTAGTCCATCCCTATTATCCTCAAAGAATATATTTAATACTTTCTCCGTCTGTACAATGAATTGGGTGAGGTTGTCTATTTCACCGTTAAAGATTGGTATAATTTCTAGATATTCTTTTATTTCCTGAATTCTACTATTAGGGTAAGTAGGAGCTGGTACAGATGGGAGATTTTGATTAGGGATTGAGAATATATTTTGTGTATTAGTGTCGTGGACTTGGGGGGTGGGAGCTATACTAGAGATGGGGGCTGAAACGGAAGGGGTAGTATTTGTGGCGGTAGACATATTGAACTTTTATCAAAAATCTTAAAATTATTTATTATTATTCAGCGTATTGTCAGTAAAAAAAAAAATTTCTTAAAATTAATTAAAAATAACAATATTATTTATTATAATGATTAAACTTTTATTTATATTTTCTAGCTATTTTAATTACTTGATTTTATTAAAAAGATATATTATTTTATATTTATTTTAATTAGAGGGGTAATTTTCTTTCTTTATTTGTTTATTTTATTCTTTGTTCTATTCTCTATTTCTGTCTAGTAAGCTCTTTATTGACCTACTTAATATTTCTTAACCTATCGTAATTCTGTTACGTAATGCTTGACCTATTTTTTTTCTTTGTTTGTTTTTATTGTCTGACCTACTTATTATCTGATATCTTATGTTTCTCTCTGTCTTTTTATTGACCTATATTTGAATCTCTTTATACTTATTTCTACCTCTGACGTAATCTCTTTGTTTACTTGAATCTATCTCTGTTTATCTATTTATTATTTATATATTTCCTTCTCTTTCTTTAAACTACAATTGAGTCTCCCTATTTCTGTTTTTTAAAAAAAAAAGAAACCCGCAATTACAAGACTTTATTCGTTTTGCATTTGATTTAGTCAAAATAATTACAAAAACACTTTAATATCCTGATTTGGTTATTTATTTTTCATTATATTTCCTATCAGTAATATAGTGTTAGACTCAATATTTATTTACTCGTAATATTTTCCTCAATATTTCTTTATATATAACCTATATATTTCTTTATTTATTTATATCTCTGTATTTCCTTTCTATATTCATTTACTATACTTTATATTTTTATTTTATTATTTATTAATATAAACTTCAATATTTCTTAACACTTTTCACTACTGTTTATAGTTAAATTTTGGTTTACTCACAGGTGTGTCTTGTAGAAGTGCATATTTCTTTTCAGGTGAGCTGTTGATTCACTTTTTTATATTTTTTTTTTTTCACTTTCACTGGGGGTTAAACACTTGGGGGTGAATCACTTAGGGGTAGGTCACTTGGGGGTAGGTTGTTTTTTTAATAATGTTTTTTATTATTCACGAATGTAAGGTTAAATTTGTTTGGGCGCCAAAAACCGATTCTTTTCCTTCCCAATTTACTTTAGGCTTGCAGTTTCGATATGACTGTTCGCAAGAGTCAGTTATAACTTTAGTGAACACAAGTCCTATGGAAGCCAGTTATAGGCTTACGAACGTGACAGTTATAAGTCTTTGTTCGCTGGGTGCTAGTTATGGTGTTAGTTATAGCTAGCGTCAGTTATAAGTGACAGTTATAAGTGATAGTTATAAGTGACAATTATAAGCGATAGTCATAGGTCTCTGTTCGTGGGTGCCAGTTATAACCTTAAGCCCGAAAAATGTCTTTTTAAAAAGATTGATTTTTCTTTTGGGTCTTTGAGGACTATATTTATTTTTGAGTAGAGCTGGGGTGAATTTACTAATATTGAATTTACTAATATTCAATTTACTAATGTTCCTGGATAGCAAATGATTTATTTAATTTTGACTTTTATCTAATGATTTTGTAATTTTTTGGGAAAGAACGGTTTTAGTATTGAAATCAATCTTTTTAATATTTTTTATTTTTATTTTATTTATAATTCAAAAAATTGATTTTACAATGTTATAAAGTTATTTGTTACATGAATGTATAATGTTTATTATTTATTTATATATTGTTTTACAGATTGATAAGTTTTTATTTATTTTTATTATATAATATTTATTATATTTATGTTTTAATATTTATTATAATCATAAGTTTACGATCAAAGGTTATATTCAAAGTTTTATAATCAAAGTTTTATGTTCGTTACATACGTAAATTTACATTCATGATTTTACATTACATTCGTGAATTATGATGAGAACACACACAAAGGGAGAATTTGGATAACCGGGGTCTTATGTCCGAAAGTCAAAAAATGTTTATCTGCCCGGGAGTTTTATACTCGTGTAACAATTGATATAATAAGATGAAAATTTCGCACGGGTTATTACCGTTCGCCTTGGTTACGCGATGATACAGCGACCAAGGTCAATTGTCAATTTTTATTATGGGTTACCTTGAGAGTCCTTGGTTCCTTTACTAGCTCGAGACAGAGGGAGGGCACTTGGTCTTGAGTGACCGAATTTATGTTAGGAACTTGGTGGTAGTTACCCTGGTACTGCGAACTGCTTGGAAAAGAGGGCAGGTGAACCCGTTGCCGAATGGTGAGTTAAGACTGATTTTAAGCCTGGCAAAACGGCTCTTTTATATAAATTGAAAATGCTGAATTCGTACTATTCAGTAGGCGCGCGGGTGATTGTGTAGGCGGTATGGAATCAGCCATCAGCGTGAGAATATGCTCTGCTTGGAGATTCCGTTGAGCTAGCAAAAAGGTGGTGACTCCAGGGGAAGCCGGAGGCAGGCAGTGAATCGTGGGAAAGTTAACTTATATACTACAATTTTAATTGCGGACCAAAGCAATTTTTTTTCTTCAAATGTGGCCCGTGCAAACCAAAAGATTGGACGCCCCTGATATAAATGATAGTGATTTAATTTAAATTTCTTAGATCGTTTTCAATTTGTTTGGTTCAATTTGTATAAAAAGCACTAACTATAAAATTAAGATCACCGATTTACTTTCTCAATGGTAAAATAATAGTGAGATCGATTCCAAGAAAGAGAATGGTAATTCTTGGCTGGTTTTCCAATTCAGTTGATTAAATTCCCCTTGTCACTAAATCGATTTGATGAGCACTCAATGGATTATGAATGAAAGTTAACGAATAGCTTTCCTGTTGGAATCCGTTTTCCTCCTTTTTCCCTTTGACCTACATTCTCGTTTAACGCTTTCCGCCGAGTTTTTATATTTGGCAAAGGCTATAAAACAACAACAACAGTAACAACGTTGCATTCAAGGATTTTGCTCATATAAAGTAGATTGCGTATATCGATTATTCAATTATAGATTAGACATATGCATATATAAATCTTGAGCTAGGGATGTTAATAGCGACTAATAGAGTCAACTGAATAATGAATCCGAATGAAAGATTTATAGTAGAGAAGAGGGAATTAGAATTCAAATTATAAACTGTTTAAGTTTCAACCAATTATTTTGTAATAACAATAACATCCATTTTTATGTAATAAATTCTATATGAAATAATACAATTTTAAGTTGAATTTTTATTTAATCTTCCTAAAATTCTCGTCACAAACGATACGATTAGCGAACTTTACTTGCCGGGTGATTGATGAATTAAATTCCTTAAGGTAGTTTTTTCACGACAATACTAGCAAAAAGTTAATGCTAGAGTATATAGAACAGACAATAAGGATTCATAATTCATAAGGACAAAACTTTTTGCTGTTTATGTACCACTACTAGCCAATCCCGTTCTCTTTTGACAAATCTGATAACACTGTCCGAGCTTGTATATATTTTATCTTAGAAATGCTAGATAAACTACATTATAAAGGAAGATTTATAAAACAAAAATTTATTAATAAGCGATTGAAAGATGTTGCGACAATGGATGAAGCGAAAAAACGTCAAAAAAGTACCAAAGTTAACCCACTTTTTAGGTTAAATACATGCGTTGATGCCAGCTTGTTTTTAGTGTAAATTTGTCATTATACATTTTTCATTATTTATTCATTATTATCTCAAAAACTGTGTTGTAACTATGAATTAATGGGGGGTCGGGTAGGCTAGGCGGTAGCATGTCAGCCAGCTAACCAAGAGGACCCGAGTTCGAATCCGGCTCGAGGCATCCGGCTAAAATCTGACCCCCGAGGTAGAGACAAATTTAAAAAATAAAAATAAATAGTATCGTAAATGGCTTATGGCTACCATGGCCGAAAAGCCAAAAAAAAAAACTATGAATTAAAATTTTCTTAAAAAATGTATTAGTTATTGTTTAATGTTGATTTAGTTTTTTTGTAACAATGGTAAGAAGAGTTTCTTAATTATAATTAAATATGTATGTAAACTTTCCGATATTCCGTTTAGTGCAATGTATAAGAGGCTGAAAAACTCTATTTTTGGAATTTAATATTTCCGGAACTATATTGTAGGTACATAAATTTTGTTTTTCCACCAATCGATGCAGAAGTATTTAAATAATAATCTCTAAATTTTAAAAAATTCTAAGAAAACCCATATGGTAAAACAACTACCTTAACAAATTTTTATTTTTCGGGTTTGGGAATATGGATGAAAATTATTAGCAATTTGATATAACAAATCAAACGAAAAAGGAAACAATTAAACACCATGTTAAATCATATAACCATTCGCAACGTTTCGCTAATTTATTTTAGCTTCATCAGGCTCTTGATCAAATTATTTTCAAGAACCTATTGAAGCTACAATAAATTAGTGAAACGTTGCGATTGGTTGTATGATTTAACACAGTGTTTAATTGTTTCCTTTTTCCTCCTGATTTGTTATATCTAATACTGTTTATGGAACTGAACAATAATAATGATTATTAGCAATCATAATATTTTTTCTGTGTCTGTATTATTGGTATAATACTCATGATTTCTCACGAACGAATAGACGGTCATAAAAAGATTATTTTGATTCCTAAATGGTTGTACATATTTCTAATACAAAGAACTCAATGTACTTTGGACTTTTTATATTCAAAATTTCCAAATGAACATTTGCATAAATAAATAAATAAACTAATCGATTCTAACTTGTGAACGTTTAGAGCTAATAAAATGTAATTCAGCACCAAAGTTTGTATTAATACGCTACATTTTCCAGCAGAATTTCAGTTTTATATATCAAATCATTCATTGACAGATTAATTGTTAAAATTTCTAATTTGCAAAGAGCATACCGAGTCTTAAAAAAGCTTTCATCTTTTCTTCCAATTTTTATTATATCCAATACTTTCCCATTCACTAATGAATAAAGTTATGGATATAAGTAATTAAAAAAATATTAATTAATAAAGTAAATGGTGTGTAGTTTCACAGTGAATGAAATAAAACTCAAAGAGGTTTATACAAACTCAATATATTTCGGATTATTAGTCCATCGTTTTAAGCTGTAAACTCCTGATGATGGACTAATAATCAGAAATATATTGAGTTTGTATAAACCTCTTTGAGTTAATTTCATTCACTGAGAAACTACACACCCTTTACTTTATTAATTAATATCATGTTTCACCTAAAACCTACACCACTTTCTCTAAGTAAAAAAAAAAATAAAAAATTATTAATTATTAACCATTTTTAAATGAATTATTCGCATAGTCAACTATCAAAAATAATAATTATTCTTATTTATTATAAAAATTAACATAACATACAATCTTTGATTACAATCCTTGAGATTGCTACGTAATGCAGAGAGGAAGCTCAGGAACTCATTTTCAGCACAACATTTTTTAGCAATTCAGGCAAACTAATTTATCCAGAAGACAAAAAATGTTTATGAGGAATGAGGAAGAGATGCTGAGAACGCTCTCGAAATATTTGGAATAACCATTTGAAAATCAAAATAAATTCAGTTTATTTATCCTAACAATAAAAAAGAAAAAAAAATCTTTATTTTTAACTTTATAAAAAAAAGAAGAAAACAAATTAAGAAAAGTGAGTGATAGCTGCGGATTTGGCACACCTGTTTGTTAAAATTTGAAATAATTTAATTAATCCAAATGCCAGCCCCGCCTTTTATATCTTAGGGTAGATTAATCACTTTCCTATGGAGGTATTGTGGTTGCATATCTTCAAGGGGCCAAAAGAGATTTAAGAATAAATTAGAGCACACACAGGATAAGAATAGTAGTGGGTATATTTAGATATCGATTTAGATAAAATTGGGATGACTGTAATAAGTAAAAAAAGTCAACCGCTTAACCGGTCACCCATCCAAACTTTACGCCTAATGTTATATCATTCGCATCCTTATTAAAATTCATATAAGGAATCGTAAGGAACTAGATAAATTAAAACTTAGAGCTTTTTTTTAAGTAAGCCAGATGTTTCGTCAATTTATTTAGACTTCCTCAGTGGCTTGTTTCGACAAAACATCATATATTAAGATTAAAATCTTACTTTCAACACATTTATTGCTTACAATTACCATGTCTTGGAAACCACTTTTCCTTTGAACAACTAAAAATTGTGGCTGTTTCAAACAAAAAAAATATATATAAATTTATATATTTTTTTTTTTTTGTGTGAAACGGTGACAATTTTTAGTTGTTCAAAGCAAAAGTCGTTTCCAAGATAATTGTAAGCCATAAATGTGCTGAAAGAAATATTTTAACCTGAATATAATTATGATGTTTTGTCTTTTAGTAAAAACTGTTTTTGACATGGAGTGAAGGAACAAGCCACTGAGGAAGTCAAAATAAATTGACGAAACGTCTGGCTTATTTAAAAAACGCTCTGAGTTTTAATTTATTCAGTTCCCTACGATTCCTTATATGAATTTAATTTAATATACGGTACACTGCTTAACTTTCGAGATCAAGGGCTTTCAAAATAACATCTTATGAAGAAATAAATGACGAGACAGTCAATTAAAGTGAGCTACTTGATGTACCCTAAGACTTCATTCAGGCTAAGTTAGATCTGAGAGAATATTTTACGTCAGAACATCAATGGTAAAATTTAATAGAATGTTCATTAAAATTTTCACTGACCTTTCGACTTCTAATTTTGAAGACGACTTTACCAACTAAATTCGAAACACCGTAAAAATCTCCATAAACTTTTATTTAACTTTATTTTAATTTCATCATTACAACTTGAAATTATTTATTATTTATTTATTATTAATTATTCAATTTTCAAAGAAATGATTTTTGTCCATTTTTCAAATTTATTTATTTAGTTTTACTTCCTTTTTAATTTATACTATTTTATTTATTAATTATAACTTTATTAGTAAAAATTTAATAGAATCAAAAATTGCGTCCATTCCATTTCTATCATATTATACATAATTAGAAAATTTTACATGTACTAGTATACATATTCCATCTAAAACCATAAGATAAATTTTCTAGGACATAGCATATCCTGCAAAATAAATTCCATGTCAAAAGAAACTTGCAGAATTTAAAAATAAATTCTTTCTTTTTTATATTTATTTATTTTTGGTAAGATTCACATATCATCTTAAAAAAAACACGTTCCTGCAATGGATACGACTCCAACACCTGTGCGTAAATGCATGAGAAAACCACCTGGGAATTCCATCCCCTTTAAATTATATATAAATATACCTATATATATTACTAATAACAATAGAAAGTGTGTTGTAGTTGTATACAACCTGGTTATTAACCAGCCAGGGCCATTAGCTAGGTAAGCCCCTCAAGCAGCCAACTTCGTAATACTTACCAGATAATAATATTAAAAAAAAAGTTGGCTGAGCACGCAAGGGATCCGTTAAGAACAGGAGAATAGGGTCTAGGGGACAAAGGGCGTTGGGGATAGCGACACCTGCAGGGCCCCACCCAAAGTAACTGTGGATGAGGA
This sequence comes from Forficula auricularia, assembly GCA_024734495.1. Taxonomy (NCBI): domain Eukaryota; kingdom Metazoa; phylum Arthropoda; class Insecta; order Dermaptera; family Forficulidae; genus Forficula; species Forficula auricularia. The sequence continues at coordinate 2,787,098 of JALMQS010000187.1, read as the reverse complement.
ACATTTCATCCCTAGACTATTTTACAACAGCCAGTAATTAAATTCGATGTCAACTAGTATTTTCATTTTATAATATAAACGACTTCTATTATTATATTAATCTCCATGTTAAATTAAAAATTATATTTATGCTAATACTAATAATAATAACGGTTATGGTATTATGTTTTGTTTAAGATGAAGGAAATTAAGAGATTTTATATATGTACCTGGGAAAAATACTGTTTGTTATAATTAATAGTTGAATGAACTTGCTTGTGAACTATAAGTATATTGTTATTTTTACCATGTTTGTATGACCCAACTAGAATGAATTTTAAAATGGAAAATAAAAAAAATATTTTAGAAATATTTGGGTTAAGGGAGTAATTTATGTATTTTCAAAATTTACTCATATAAATAATACAAATAAACTCTTGAGCCTGGGGGAGAAGCCTTTAAATATTCATTCTATTACCACCATGATAGCACCTCAGAAATGAACCACAAACCTGATAGAAGATTCAACCTTGATTAGTTAGTTCCCTTGGTCCCTCAGGCCATTTTCGCCCTTTTCTTTTTGAATATTCTAGACTAGGGATGTCCAACCTTTTGGCTTACATGGGTCACATTTGAAGACAAAAAATTGTCTCGTACCGCGGATAAAATATTATCCTATATATAAGAGCCTAGATTAATTTGTAACAACGCTGAGAGAATTTTCTTAAAAAAAATTACCCTCTTGCCTAGAATCGAACCGACGAACTCTTGAAGTAAGGGCATTAGCTCTAGCCATTACAGCAATGCAACATTAATATTTATATCTTGATTTCTGTTACTAAAACTATATATTTTTTATTTAGACTTTGTGTTGAGATAATATTGTAATTTGAACTCGAATGAAAATGAAAAAACACCAATAGATTTTAAATTAAGAAACATTAAATATATATTAATTAACGAGGCAAATTTGAAATATAATTGTCAGATCGGATTTTAAACTGATGGCTCCAATCAATTTTTATTAACCAGGAAAATTTGAAATATAATTGTAATTTGGACTCGAATTTTGAAATGAAAGACTCCAATTCATTTTAAATTAAGAAACATTAAATATATTGATAATTATTCCCCCCCCCCCCTCGCCACTCAAAAATTAAAGAGGCGAAACTTTTAAGAGACGATGTATTTTTGGTAGTTTATGGGTATACATTTGGAGTGTGGTTTTTTAAGAGGAATAGAATTTTTGGACCGTGACGCTGCCCTTCGGCACGCCCTCGAAGCTCGTATGTAAAGAAATAAGTATCTATTTGAGAAAGAAAGATTGAATTTTTTCTCAAAATAAACTTGGAAAATTTAAAATTAGCACTTTTATTTTTAGAATACTTCACACTAGATTTTTAGATTTCTTATTTTAAAGAAAAAAAAATCAGGCCAAATTGTTGTGTATTTTCCAGTACCTACATATAAATCTCAATGTTTTAAGGAATTTCATGACTTTATATTGGGCCACTGGTTGGACAGTCCTGGTTTAAATCGATTAGGATTAAATGGATATGAGGAATGATGATTTATTTTTTAAAAGGGTCACGGATATATTAATCCCTGACTATCCATTATCTATTGACATGTAAGAACGTGCAAAGATCTAAAAGACAAGTCCTGACATGTTTTGGTCCTGGAGAGAAATTATCAATTAATTGTGATTGTTCTAGAAAACCCAAATCCCTTGCCTCCTTGTACTAGAATGATAATTATAGACTTGGTTAGTTTCGTGGCACATAAATTACTGAAATAATAAATATTTTAGAAATTAAAATATCAGAAGAAGAATTTTTCAATATTCGAAACTTCATTATTTTTTTTTATCTTATATAGTTGAGCTTATAATTTGGATTTTAGTGAATTTTATTCTTGAAAAAAGCTTTACGTATTGTACAAATGTACATTCATATTTCGAAAAAGGGAATAAATATATCTCTACAGCCCTGTTCTAGATAAATAATTTTATATTATTAATTAATAAATTTTAAATAAAAATTCACAATATTAATTGATATTTATTTGTTTTTCAGTATATTCTCGTCTTCATCTACATTCGGAAGTTGCAGATTTATCTCCAGAATTCTGAGGTCAACAGCAGCTAAAGGTTAGTCCAGTATTCAAGTATTTATTTGTATTAATTTTGTGTGATTGTGTGTCTGAGATTGCAATTGATTTAAATATTAAAAATTAATTCAATTTGAGTAAAATTATAATAAAAATGAAGAATTTTTAAGTGATTGATTCGCATATGTAACAATAAATAAACTCATATGGCCACAGGATTTTACAATACACATCGCTCCTTCCTTTTTTTAATATTTAATAAAATAATTAATAATTAATAACGAAACCCCCCTCTTAATTTTGGGCCATTAGCAATTAATAATATATTTAATTATGGAACTATTCTATTTGAAATATCAGATTTCTTCGATTACAAAATATTTTTACTCTCCCCCGCACCCCCCTTCTCTTTGGTCACTATCAATTTTCTCTATTGAGTCATTTTCATAAGACCGTATAGAGTATAGCGATATTTTGTATAAATCGATCAAGGGGTCTGGGACTAATAGGATATAATATCCTAGAGGGACTTATATTGATATTTTTTGAACCACCCCCACCCCCAATTTTGGCCCCCGATAAAAATAATAATTATCTTTTTTTATTATAGGTTCATTTTTCACTATTTTTTTTTTTTTTTTTTGTATTTTAGTTTGAAAATTTTACAATTTTAATTTTTTAACCTCCGATTCGCCTTAATTTTTGGTTCGATTTTAACTAAAATCTAATCATCTCTTAATTTCAATGCACCAAAGCTACATGTGAAATATCGTTTTGATATTCATACTAGTTTTTGAACTAGAGCGTACACAATATTTGGAAACGTACAAACTAACGTAACTACTAATAGACACTTTGACAATCTAGAAAAACAAAATTTTTTCTATCTTCAGTCAATAGAGCTTGTTTGTAGACCAAAACGCCATTGTTTCGCTCAATTTCTTTTTTATCAAAATAGCTTCAGCCGTTTTTGAAATATTTCGAAAAAACGAAACAAAAAAAAACACTTTTTTATGCATGATTACAATACTTGACCATACCCTTTTTCAACGCAAAAATTGATAAAGAATTCACGTAATCTTACATAATCAAAAGACTAAAAATGTTTATTTTTAACTTTATATAAAAAAAAAAAATAAAAAATAGAAAAAAGTAAGTAAAAGTTGTGGGATATGCACAGCTGTTTGTTACAATTTGAAATAATTACAAGTTTTATATTTAAATGCATTCCCAGCCTTTTATATCTTAGGCTAATAGATTAATTTATTTACTATAGAGGTATTTATGTTGCATATCTTCAAGGGTCTAACAGAGAATTAAAAATGAATTAAGAGCACAAATTTCTTCTTGTAATAAATTCATTAAAAAACAACAATATCTAATTGAGTATGAGTTTTCAATTACAAATATTAAATTTCTTAACATCATCTGTTATTTTTGGCGGAAGCCATTAAATAATTGTTTTTTAGCTTTTATTTCGTTTGGTTCTGGACAAGAGAAAGAAGACACTGGACATCTAATGGTTTAATTCAATTGAGTTGAAACTTCGTTATATTTATGTCAAACTAGAAAACTAAAAGCACTAAAATATTCCACTCTCTCAATATCCGCAGTAATTTTTAATAGGCTAATAGGAAGACAATTAAATAGTACGTTGATGTCCCTTAATTAACAATAAAGGACATAAATTCAATAAGGTTCTACCTATCAGACCTTTTTCGAAACAAACAAATTTCTTGATTGAAATAAACTTATTATTTCAATAATCCAAAATTAAAAAAAAATTACTTTAATTCCCTCAAAATAATTTCAATTTTAACCAGCCTGCTATGAGTCTAATAAATAGTTAATCACTAATAAATAATAATATATCACATACTAAATTGAAAGTTTCTTTTTGCCGAGAGTAGCAGAATTTTTATAAATTGAAGGAGACAATAAAAGAATGTATCTTCTGCTGGAATTATAAATTTTTAATTTATTTATAACGAGACTATAGTTTCGAGATAAAAAAATTAAACATTTATAATTCCAGCAGAAGACACACTCTTTTATTGCCTCCTTCAATCTACCACAGACTAAATTATTCTTAATAAATATTACGAAAGCTGTTGGTAACTATCACAGAAATTAAACTAATATAATCATTACAAATGAAAAATAAAATTTATCACTGAATAGAGTAATGCTAAATTATCACAAATGCAAATATATTAAAATATGACAATGAGTCTAATATATACATTTACCCCTTTAAAATTTGGTTTGATCTATCTTGATTATTAAATATTTTTTGAAAATAATTGATCTGAAAAACATTTATTTATTGACCTGAAAAAATCTTCCAGTTTGGACGTCACACATGGAATTAAAAAATAAATGAGCTTTTAGTGCTTTTTACGTTGTGATTTCCAACAAAAACGTGATTTGTTGATCCATATGACATTCGAAAACCTCATCCCTATCTCGTTCAATTATTTATATTATATTTGTTTTTACAAATTGATTGAAGCTTAGTTTATTAAGACTTTTCGAGATAGGCCACCGATCCACTGTTTATTATATTTTATAAAACACTAGGTAATAAATATGCAAAGACAAAATTATACAACGTTTCGACCCCTAAATAAGCGATCATTTTCGGCCTGCAGGAAACTTAGTGACCGACACGTGTATGTTTGTTAGAGTTTTAATACATATATTAAAAAGTGGATCGGTAATTTATTTCAAAAATTTATAATATATTTATAAGGTTTTAAATCTATCATACAACAAATAGACATGAAATTGTAAACTTGCCGAAAAAAACTTAGTCATTTTTTTTTAATAATTCAAAAAGAGTTAAAACTAATAATGAAAAATATTAATAATGAACATCAAAAACAATTGTTTTAAAACAAATTAAAAAACAATATCATGTTTCGACGTCAAACTTGGGCGGTCCGATTTCATCCAAAATCTAACAGTTCTTAATAATATAACTAAATATAAAATTGTATTTAGATATTATTATTTATTTTTGTGCTAGAGCGTACACAAAATTTGTAACTGACGAACACATATCGATCTTCATTATAAAATTCTTTTTTGTAGAACATAAGGCCGCGATTTCGCTCAATTTTTGTTTTCAAAATAATTTTATCCAAATTTGAGCTTCTTTGAAAAAAAAGCAAATACACACATTTTTCTTAGTACTATACTACCCATAACTCCTCTAAACTTATTATTCCTCCTAAAGCCTCATCAACGCGAAACATATTTTTTTCAAACATTCACGACTCCTTCGCGATTAAATTTAATTTAACCGAACTAATTACAGTCAACTTTGGGTTCTGTTATACATGAATAAACCTATGGTTAAATTAATTTGTTACTTAAGCATTCATATTATTGGAAAATATAGGAATCAGGATTTCTTTACATTGCTAGATCAAAAAATATTTTTTATTCATCATTCTCTTTTCGTTTTGTTTTCGGTTTATTTGTATCATTTTGATTTAAAAGTTTAAAAGTGTTGAAAAGAAGAGACTTTTTACTTTGGATAATTTCTATGCTGCTTGTTTATGATAAAAGTAAAGACCTGTATTTGAATGAAGAAATTGTATTTAAAATAGACATAAATTTAAGAGATAAATAAAATTAATAATCCCTACTTAAGCCTCATATGGACCAAATACACTATTTTAACCGAATTTATCGCTCGGAGAATTTACCACTGCTCGAAGCCCCTAAAACCATAGTAAATTGGATATTGAATTGTATCTAAGTTTCTGAGATTGGCTCGTGATCCCGGCTTCTTTTCCTTCTACTCTATTCTTTTCACGATGGAGGGGCCAGCCCATACAGGCCTTTAGGGGATCCACCTTCTGGTGTATCTCCTTCTCACATCAATATCATAAAAAAAAAAATTAGATGTCATTCGCCACTTCGTTTATCTCTATGACTTCTAGATACTGGAACTTTCTCCTGTCCGACATTATGGCTACATAGGATAACGTTCAGTCTTCCGTATCAGTATCATTATAAAAAATAAATAAATAAATTTAATACAGGGCTTAATTTTTTAACTCTACTTATATCCCAACTAGCAGACTGGATTTATAATTTTAGGTTATATAAATGTTATGATTTGTTGGTGTTTTATAACCTAAAATTATAAAGCTAGCCTGCTAGTAGGGATGTATCAGTACTTAAATTCTTCATAAATATGAGCCAAATAATCTTGGAAAAACCTGGGAAATGTCAATTCTTAATTTTACTATGTGTGGCCTAACTTGATCATCAGTCTGATCACTTAAGGATTAACACTTAAAATGTTCTACTATGTTTATTTTTAGACCGACCAAGATTACTTGGCTTAAAAAGTAAAGCAAAATAAATATTTATTTTTGAAAAAATATCATAAATAATACATTTTAATACAATTATGTTGGTAGAATCTTCTCTGTTTGAAAAATAAAGCCATTGAATTCAATGATAAGTATTTTAACAATTTTGAAATAAAATTAAAGTACGCTATAAAAGCGACTAGATTTGGTCGAACCAGTGGAAGAATTCTATTAGGTGTAAAAAGGTCGGTTGAAATATTTAAACTACAATTAGAATATCTATTAAGTACAAGGTGTCTCACATTCTATTCCTAGAGAAAATGGACCAAGATATTTAACTCCTTTATTTTGATTAATTTCCCCTTTTACTCTGTAACATTACCAGCTTCAAATTAGCTATAACTTGACAAAATGGTTCACTATAAACTAACTCTGTTTTCCTTAAGTTTTATTAAAAGTATTATATTATATGTATTTTCTCTCTGCTGTAATATTTGTTATAATTTAAAATAAAACGCTCACGCGGTTGAATCCGTTTTAATCCGGGAAATCTCTGTTTTGTTGTTTTACTAGAAAATCTGTTCAATACCGGAGATTATAAATTCGCTTGAACTCGGGGGAAAACGTTTCATTGTCCCGGTGGTGGGTATTTCCATCTCGACACTTGTTCCAAATCCCTATTTCCGAAATCGACCCCACATCAATTCGCCCATGACTAAGTTTCAAGTACTAACCGTTAGGATAATCGACCAGAGATCCATGCCACTGTCAGACATCCCGGATAGATTAAATGGACTTTGTTCGTTATCAAGGGAAAAAAGAAGGCAAATTCCTTGGGCTTGGAGGTGTGATAGCCATTCACCCGGAGGCCGATTATCCTCCTATCAAAGAGATAGTCCTATTAAAGTAAATAGGTCTGCGGGCCGAGGCCCAGTTGCACTGTCTGTGATCGATCCGCGCCCGGTTGGTTCTCTTCTCCTTTTCGCCCGGGGCTCCGCCCCTTTAAGTTGGCCCCCTTCTGTTAAAAGAACACTCACACCCTCGCTTAGCAATCCACCCCCCTTTTTTTTATCAAAATGGGGTTTCAATTTATTTCTCGGTTGGGTAACAACGTGAAAGCACCGCACATACACACATACACGGACAGACTTCTTTCCGCTCTTGGCTCATTCATTTAAAATCTTTTATATCCCATATTCTCGGCTGAATATGAAAAAAATCCTTATTCCTCAACAAGTCTACTAATTACAGTCAACCTTAGGTTCTGTTATACATGAATAAACCTATGGTTAGATTAATTTGTTACTTAAGCATTCATATTATTGGAAAATATAGGAATCAGGATTTCTTTACATTGCTAGATCAAAATTTTTTTTTATTCATCATTCTCTTTTCGTTTTGTTTTCGGTTTATTTGTATCATTTTGATTTAAAAGTTTAAAAGTGTTGAAAAGAAGAGACTTTTTACCTTGGATAATTTCTATGCTGCTTGTTTATGATAAAAGTAAAGACCTGTATTTGAATGAAGAAATTGTATTTAAAATACACATAAATTTAAGAGATAAATAAAATTAATAATCCCTACTTAAGCCTCATATGGACCAAATACACTATTTTAAAACACTCAATACCCCTTTGCGATTAAATTAGATACTAACCGTACAAAAAGATATGCCAATTTATCTATCCCTGTAACTTCAAAAGACTGGAACTCTCTTTCCGAGAGAAAATTTGAAATAGAAAATCAAGAGAGATGGTCAACTACTATAGATCGCAGATGATATGGATTATTTTTATTATATCAAAATGGTTGTTTCGCCCCTTAGGCGATCGAACATGAATGCTATAAAGGGATGAAACAACCCTTCTGATATAATAAAAATAATCCATAACGTCTCTGATCTAGTAGTAAACCATCTCTAAGGTGACCATTTATCTTTAAGCAAAATATTGAACATACATATAATAAGAAGTGGTGATAGGGGTAAGAACTAGTTCTAGGTAGGTTAATAATTGATTTTTAATGCCAGAACATTTTTAAAATTTCATTAACAAAAAAAAAAAAAAAACAAAGGTAAATCTACCTTTAACAAACTTAAAATATTTTTATTCACAGTGTACTGTAAAAGAAAAACAACATTATTATGATTTTTCATATGTTTCTACAGAAATGATTTTTTTTAAGCAGCTCATTGTTCTTTAGAATATATTCATAAAATTCAGAACACGTCATATCATAATTTCATTTTGTTATTAACAAGAGTTTCTACGGAAAGTTGAGTTCAGGCCATAGATTTTTCATCCAAGAAAATGTTATTTCTGTGGGGGCATTTAATGCAGGCATAAAAGAGCAAAATTCGACTATTTTACTTATGTTCCCATGGGGAATATTTGCAGTTGTAAAATGTGGAAAAACTTCTACCCATTTTCCTATTTAACACGAAAAAACTGAAAGAAATTTAGATTATAAGTATTACTGGATAACTCGACTTTTACGGGACACTAGTTTAAAAAGAGGACAATTTTATTGTTTCAAAATATACGGGACACAGCATCCAAATACAGAACTGTCCTGTTAAATACCGAACGAATGGTAACCTTAACTATCTCTCTGGATTTTTTATAGTAATTTTAAAGCTACTAATATCATCATTTGTCTTGCATATAGAAACTAAAATGATCACATTGATTAAAACTTAGGTATAAACTATTTATTTTGATATCAAATTGATGGTATTTTTACCTGAATTTAATCTTATCGAATTCACACTTTCATTTTAAGGATTGAAAAAAAAAAAAGAAAATCTGGGTTTTTAACTTTTTCTTTCGTCATGTCCAAATTCAACATCCTAGGCTCATTGGAAGAGATTTTATTAGAGTGAATCAGAGACGAAATAGCTTATATCATTTGCTTGTTCTAAGTTGAATGAACAATAGATATATGACAATTATTTGTCATTTAGTTAAGCTTAAACTTGTATAGAGAAATTTTCAACAATGTTAACGTTTCTAGTGTGAATCTACATAGTATAGTATTTAAAATCGCTCGAGATTCTTCGAGAAAGATAGGCTAAGCTAGCCCGCTTAAATCGAACTTGGCTGGAGCCCTAATCTGTCCCCTAATTCAACCCTTGTTGTGTGTTGTTGTTGTTAGGGACCACATTTTTTAATAGACTCTGTAAAATGTTCATTTCTTTCAATGAATCCAAAAGACACGTACCTAATAATAATAATAATAATAATATGGCCTGTGTTAACTGATAGGACCATCGCTTATAACCGACCCGATATTCTTCTAATAGATTTTAACACAAGTTCAGGGATACTCATTGATATCGCTGTTCCTCTGACACATAACATCAAAAGGACAGAGGCAGAGAAAAAGAACAAATATGAGGAACTCGCCTGGCAAATTAAAGAGATCTGGAAACTGGATAGGGTCTCCATCTACCCATTAGTGATATCCGTTGAGGTCTCTAACAACTTTAATAAGAACATTGAGAAACTTGGGCTGCCAAACACCATCTTGAAGCATGCACAGAAGGCAACTATATTACAAACCTGCCATATCGTGCGCAAGTTTCTCAATAATTGAAGATTATCCGGAGGATCATGTGGGCCAGAGTGAATTCTCTTTCCACATCGACCGAGCCTAATCCCAAATAAGATATGAAGGGATAGGTGAAATTTTCCCAGCGCAAGCTGAGAAAGTGCATTAACTCGGATAATAATAATTATATTAAAAAATATTTTCATTACATTTTCTTGAGATTGAGTGAATTTTGGTGAGGCAGTTCAAGGTTCAAAAAAGACAGATAATTATTATTATCTTAGTAATGAAGCTGATGAAGCTATTATTTTTGTGATTAATTTGATTAAAATTTGGATTTTTATTTAAATCACACATAATTAATCATAATTATTTATTGAACACGAACAAATAATTCAATATAACTACGACGTTTCGATCGACTTATTCTGGGATCGTTCTCGAGTTTGAGCACCCATTCCGATTATAGGTTAGCTGAGGCAATCACGTGTCGGTCAGGCTTATATATACTCCCATGTACAGTTCAGTCAAAAAACCAACGCACTGACGATCTCAGCACCCCCTGTCGGACTGAGTAATTCATGTTTTTAAAACCATAAAGCGAAAAATATTGACAAATCAAATGGTAATAATAATAAAAATAATAAATAACAATTAATCCACATATCAAGAATATTATAATTTGCACTGAGGTCGTCAGTGTGTTGGTTTTTTGACTGGACTGGACCGACATAATTGGCTCAGTTAACCTATAATCGGAGTGGGTGCTCACACTTGAGAACCATCGCAGAATAAGTCGATCGAAACGTCGTTGTCATATTTTATTATATATTCGGGTTCAATAAATAATTATAATTAGTGTGATTTAAATAAAAATTCAAATTTTATAACTATTTTTTTTATTCAAAACGGACGGTTCGGAGGTTTATTCTCTCCTTCCTCAGGGTTTTGAAAGTTCCGTGAAAGAAATTCAATGTGACATTCCCCTCTGCCTCCTCTCCTAGTGGCAATAACAATATTATACAGTATTTCATTCTCAGCAGAATTTAGTGTAGTGTAGTTGGACTTCCTCATCAAAATCCACTCAATTCACTTATCCGTTCGTCTCCAAAAACTACTTCAATTTCTTGACATTTGGAAATATAAAAATGCAAATAAAAGTTGTTCGTTGACCGCTTGTAAAACTAAAGAATCAATTTCAACTTTCACATTTTGTTCTCAAATAACATAAAAACGAGATGCTTTTGAACGAAACATGTTTAATAATAAAATATCTATTTATACATTTTTACTACTAACTTTTATACTTTATTTGATAGTACAATTTTTATATTGTTATTCACTAAAAAAAAATAAAAATTTGCATGATGTAATTTGCTTATCTTTTTGAGAGCTCACCTCTTTGATAGATGAAATATTGATTAGAATTTGGCTATTTTTTAACGATGATAATTAGATCTTGAAAATGATGGTAAAGAGTAAAAGTAAAATTGGATGACGTGTATTGATCCCATTCTAGATTAATATGCACAAACGAAAATAAGCGTCTAATTGGAAGAAAAAAGTGAAAACAAAGACTTAGTAAGCTTTCCGTTAATTTTGAAAATTGGCAATTTTATCCACAGCTAACGGTTTTTGTTACAAAGATAAAACTTGTCAGAGAGATGTTTATTTATAGATAAACTACCCCCCTACTAAATTTCATCTTATTATTTAAAACCCTACGATGGTTCCTATATTAAAAATCTATTTTTAAGATTGAGTTAATAAGTTAAAGTGGACCCTATTAGTATTGTCGGTAGGAATGTCTGTTCGTTGTTTGTCAAAATTATGTAGCTCATAAACTAAATAAGATACAAGTTTGAAATGTACAAGTAATTTGTTTTCATTTTTCACAAAATCAAAAATCCTATTATTATTTTGAGGAGGGTTAAATTTTGTGAGGGGTCTAAAATTAACCATATTTGTTATCATGCGATTCGAGATATATTCCTGTAAAGATTTTTTAATGTAAAATTAGACAAAATATTTTAAAATTTAATTCACTTAAAAATGACGAGTTTGAGAGAGACACAAACTAGCCATTTTTAAGAGGGTTTTGTATCCGTCTGTGTTCAGAAGTTCTTTAACTTGCATAAATTGGGAAGGTTCCTCAAATTCACCCATATTTTCCTGATCAACGAAAAAAACTACGAATTTCATATCTCAAGTATTTTGAAAAATATAGCATTTGTAACGAGTCCGACTTGCTCTTGGCCAGCTTACTTAATGATTATGTGTATTTTAACCAGAAGTTCTGAAGCAGAACACTTAAAATCTAATTAGTTATAATTGATATTCAGACATTTTTATTACTAAAACGGACTTTCTACAAGGCTTAAAAAATTATAGCCTTGGGAATACTATAAATAAGTAACGTTGTCGCCAATTCTCGGACAGTTTGTAGAGTTTTTTAAGTGATAACTTCTTTTGGGAGGGTAAACCGCTTCGTTACGTAACGCGATACGGCGCCAGTCTGCCTGGCTTCCCTTTCTCTCTCTCATACGACTCTTTAAAAAATGACTTGCCGGATGTCAGATTAGAACCTGAGACCTCTTGCATCAGAGGCCAGACACTTTACCACTAGACCATAGAACTATTATAAAAATCTTTGCTTTTTACTTTTACTAAAATGAATATTTTTGAATTAGACTTTATTATAAGTGTAGGGATTATTCTAGGTGGCTTAAACCAGGTGAAGAAAGACACAAGTATTTTCAATAATAATGATTTATTCAATGCTTTTCGATAATAATAATATAACAAAATGCTTTATAAATGTAGAAATAAAACTGGAGATGTTCGTGTATCTTGAGTAGAAAAATACTTCTTGAAACTTGCTGGTTAAATCTTCGGTAAACATATACTTGATGAACTGAACTAAACTGAACTGAACTGATGGATGAACTGTTCGTGTCGGAGGGGAAATCGTAACTCTGGGATGAACTGCCGTCTTCAACTTGGAAGACGATCTTTATAGAGGCCGCGTTGATATCTGGGGCTCCTGATGATAGGTCCTTATTTCGGCCAATCAGCGCATTTGTTATTATGGCCAATCAGGGACTAGCTGGTCGTGCGGCGACGATTTTGACTTGTAGCGTGAGGGGGCGTGCGTGCGCAATTCGAGGGGAAAGCTAGCTCTTCGCTGGAGGGGGTTGAACGGGTGCAGATTGGGGTGGTGGAGCCACTGGGGGATTGCTTGCTTACTTGGGGGGCTGCGTGGAAATCCTACTGAAACTTGGCAGTGCGTTGCCTGGTAAAATCTGCCAGGCTGCTGCTCAGATTGACGGAGGCGCGAGGTGGCTGGAATCAGGGCGGTGTCATGGTGTGTAGGACCAGGGGAAGTTGGCTTGGCTGGATCCCACATAAGTGTGGAAATAATTGAATATATTATATATAGCTATGTATTTTATAAATAGAATTTATTGAATATGTTGCGGCGCGGCAAATTTGAAATATGTATAATTGAATTAAACTGAAAGAAAGACAACACTTAATTTTAAATCCAGAAATATTAAATATATTAATAATTAGGCTAGAAAGGCCGAAAAGCCAAAAAAAAAATATTAATAATTATTCCTTTGCCCCCTTCCCCCACTCTTCTAATTCAAATTAAATATTCAATTCTCTTTTCTCCGGGCAATTATCCTTGCAATTGTCTTCCTAAAAAATTAGTTGATTAGTTTAAGTTATCACTTGTGTCGCCCGTCCCGAGACGCACACATTTTTTTTAATAATCAAATAAAGGATTCCCATTTTTTAAAACATCCCCATAACGAATAAAGTTTCAACTTGATAATATATTGAAATGCTAACAGGTCATGAGAGATTGAATCGGGTGAGAGAGAAGAGACCAGCTCAGCAAGCCAGCCACATCGCTGAACACAACTGGATAGATATTTTCTGTTGAGTCAGTATTTGATACTGGATTCTATAAAACCGTTTTCGCTTCCAGCTCAAAGAGCCATTATTCTATTTTTATTAGGTTCATTTTCATTTAATATTAAATAAGTTTTTTTTATCTTTATTGAGTGTTATGACTTATTAATTTGAATAAAGAGCATTTTACTTTTTAGCGATTTCTATATATAGACTTTTCAGGCATAGGTACAGAAAACATAAATTCTGTTAGCGGAATGAATTAATTGGAGGATACCAATCGACTTGATTGGGGAATAATGGAATTGAAATAATTATCGGAAAAGAGGTTTTTTTATATAATTAGATTTTTCCTCTTATTAAAAACAAGGACTAAAGATGAATAAGGACACTCGATGGTGGAGAAGTAATCCCCGGAATCGAAGCAAAAATACAATGTATACATTAATTAATGTAAAATAATTGGTTTAATAAAATTTATAAAAAAAAAAAAAAAAATTCTGTTAGCGGAATAATGTTCTCCAAACAATCAGATGTTCTTATGAAAATTAATATTTTTTCATAAAATAAATATTAAGAATATTTTTTCTATAGTGAATCTGATCAGGTGAAATCTAGAGTATTGGCGTCCGCAGACGTGGGAAGGGGGGGGAGGCAAGAGGATGCACAATCAGGGGCGTAGCCATGGGGGCAGGGCTCATAGGATGAGTAACGGCAACGGCAAACGGTTTCTTATTGCAAACTACCCGTAATTAAATATATTCCATATTATTTTGATTATTTATGTCCACCGATTAAATTAAAAAAGTCGTTGTAGGGATATTATTATATTTAATATGTTTAATCAAGAATAATGTTGTTTTTTAATTTCTTGAAGTATCTATTTGTTTTAATAAAAAAAAATTCCCACTAAATACATATGGTATACAATGTATTTTGTTTTGAGGATTGACCCCCCCCACTCATGAAAATTTTCTGGCTACGCCACTGTGCACAATGCACATGCCTCCTCCCTTAGGATCCAACTATAATTTTCTTGTTGTCTGTCTACTGTGGTTCTTCTATCCCTGTATCTGACATTTCGATACCCACAACTCAAGAATGAAGAGTCATAGAAAGTTAGTTCTCGTGCCAAAATGATTATATTTTCAATGCAGAAAACTAAGTAGATTTTGGGCTCTCTAACTTTTTAGAACTTCCGTGTCAAAAATGTGGAAAACTTCATTTTTTTTCTTATTAATTTGATAGTAACATTTTATATAAATGTGTTGGCTAGTTGTTTGTCTATTCAATTCTTTCTAGAATATTTTTACACACTGGTGTTTTACTAGAAACATTAGTTACCTTCATAAAACTGATTCCCAAAGCCTCAAAATCTCAAACCAAAAATATATTTTTTATTCATTGATTTTATTGATACAATATATACTTAAAGAGTCTTTAAAAAGTCTTCACTCTCTTCTCAATTTCTTAATTAAAAAAAAAAATATTTCTTATAGTATGAAAATAAAACTTTTATGGCGACCTACTAAAAAATATTTCCTATCCTTCGTTTACGAAAAGCTGATTTTCCAGACTTTTAAGAATAGAAAAGAGAATCAGATAACTTTACATAAAAAATGGGTTCATTATTAACAAAAATAGAATCAAAGGAATAAGACAAGATAACAAACTCAGAGAACAAGAAGTGCCATTTAATAAGGAGAAAGAAGAAAAATCTCTGTAAGCTCTATTTTAAGTATCCAACGTGACAAAAAGCTTCTTGAATTTCTTAGTAAAATCCCTGAAGGTATTTTGGTGTAGCATGGCAATTCCCAGAATATCTCTTGGTTAAGTCAAGCTAGAGAGGAAAATAAATCTTGTTTACGGTGAAATACAAAATGATTAAAGATTTAGGACACACTGTGTAGTGTCTCATTATGCACAGCGAAATAGACAACGTGACAGTGTTGTGTTGGTAGCTGCAGACATCCACTTGACAACGGCTCAATTGGTATACCACTCGTTCCACAAACATCATTAATCTTATCGTGAAAATAATACATTTTTCCGAAAATTAAACTTTTTCTTTTAATAAATTTCTACAAAAACGTTTAAAGTTGTAACAAATATCAATTGTTTAATTAACATTATCGAATACGTATTTTAATTTTTAATTAATTCATAATTAAATACAAAATAGTTATTGGCGAAAATCAGAGGCGCAAGTTAACGGCGAGGTAAATGTATTATTATTATGGGGGAATCAAGTTTGTCTCCCAAGAAACCTTTCTAGCAGCTGTTTTCAGGAAGGGTGAATTCGCTATTACATTACATGTAACTATTAATTATAAATTCCTCGACTAGTCACGCATATCGTGATTTCCGCAAAGAGTGAATTTTTAGGGAAAACATCACTACTCCAGAACAAGACTGGTCTAACTAAAAAATGCGATTTTGAATTTTTTGCGCGAATTATCTTAAAATTGCCTCTACTATCTCTGTGCAAGACCGTTTCTTAAACAACTTAGTGGATCACCCCAAGATAGAGCGCGTATAAGTGAGCTATCTTGGATTTGTGGAAGGGGGGCGTGCAAGAGTGAATTATCTCAGTCACACATGGGAGACGGTGCGTTTCTACTGTGCAATAGTGGATTATTGTGTGATAAACCAACAGTAAGTAACTTTTTCATTTCATTCTCTAGTGCAAAACTGAACTATTATGATATGGCTCTATTTTGAACCGTAAATTACCTTATTTCACAATAGATTATTCTCTTCAAAAAATAGCCATTGTCATAATAATTGAGTTTTGTACTAGAGAATGATATGAAAAAGTTACTTACTGTTGATTTATCACACAATAATCCACTATTCATAAATATTTCGGTATAAGAAAGGAACATCTTGGAGTTTTGCCCATAAATTAATCATAAAAAATAATAAAACTATAGAGAGGGGGGAAAACCTCTGGAAATCTATAAGGGAGTTCTATGATTGTGATGATTCGTTCAAAATTTCAACAATCGGATAACGCAGGCAATGGATATCAAAGGAAAGGAAAAGAAGAAACTTTAATCGGCTCTCCTGAAAAATCGCTTTTTTGAGTTAGACCAGTCTTGTTCTGGAGTAGTGACATATTAAACACACTATCTGTCAGCTGACCCATCTAAGAAATGTTTTCGTGATTTGCCTTTTTTATAGAAACTATCACGGCACGAGCTCCTATGAGTTAAAATCAATAATTCGCCCCTCAAATGATACTTTGCACGTAACCGACCCATCATCTCTTCGCGATCGAATATGAGAAATGTCGAATCACCTTTATCTCTATGACTTCTAGAAACTGGAACTCTCTCCCTCCCTCCCTATTCTCCGTCTTTTATAATCTTCACTCCTTAATGATTTGAGTTCACAGACACCTTCGTATATAGCTCTATGTTATACCCTTTCGTCTGACCATTCTCTTCTCTTCTCTTCGGTAATGACAGGCTTGTCAGACTCAAGACCTATATAAAGCGAAACAAAGAGGTTGTCCTCTGCTTGATGCAAATAAACATATAATATATGTGGGATTTTATTCTCCGCTCCTTTCAATGTAAAATGCTTTTGAAAATAAAGATTTGTTTTTGCCTTGAGAAAGGCGTTTGCTTGTTGTTTGCCCGTCAGAATCTTTCGACCGACTGGCGGGTAGGCAGCAAGGACACGTCTCTTTTAAATTGAGAAGCGAGCGCGCCAAAAGTTATGCATGCGTCATCCTAAAGGCAGGAATAATTAACCAATCAGCTTAATTGCTAATTAGAGCCAGGTTATAAAAGCAGCTCGCTTCTCGACGACGCGAGCTCAGTTGTCATTTGTCATTTGTGAGTTGTCATTCATTTGTTGAAAGTCATTGAATGGGGCACACACACACACTATACTACATGCATGATTATGGTGGTCTGCGAGCAGGAGCTCATTACCTAACCATGTTACTGATTCTAACCTGTTTGTAACAGGTAATTTGATGGTGATGTTTCTTCAAATTGAAGAACCATCATCATCATGTTTTTTGAAAAACCGCGGTGTGAGAACTACTTAGCCGCACCTGAAGGGTGCGTTACCATGTGTCACCGCGAGGAGGTGGCTCTCTTAATCCTTCCGTGTCTTTACTTATATGTAACAATTGTTTTGACTAACGGTCATATTGATTAGGTCAATAATCGTTTAGTCACTAACTACTCTACTGTGTGTGCTCTAGCCCTATTAGCTAGAATTTTTCTACATGTCCAGCATTACTGCTGGACCTCATTGAATGGGGCAGCTCTCCGAGGTGACTAATCACCTGGGAACGATTTGCTAAAGAAACGACTTGTGTCTAAGAAGTAATTTGTAAACACGTTCTGTAACGAAGAAGCAATAAATGCGGGCCTTGTGCCATTATTTTGTTTAAAGCATGTTTCAAATTGCCTAGTGCAAATTCGTATTTTGGCGAAGCATTTTTTCTGGCTTTAACGCCGCCAAGAGAGATTCTAATCTCTGAAGATCGTCTCCCATCTAAGCTCGGCTCATATCCTTCCAACTAACCCTTCGAGCCAAACATAATAAAATCATCCTAATCATTTCCTATATATATGTATATATGGTATATTATTTAGATGAAGGAGGAGGTATCAGCCAAAGTTGGATGCGCTGGGTTCAATAAAACACCCTGAATAAAACGTTTAGGTCTGAATTAATTTACCACATTAAACATTTACCTTGACTACAATTCTTATTTTTGACAAGGCTAGGTTCAATCACATATGTGTGCTGTTATTGTATAACTCCATTTAACTGAAGATGGCCAAATAAATTCAGGCTTAATATTTTATTCAAAGTGTTCACTAAATGCATCCAACTTTGTGATACCTCCTCCTTCATCTAATACAGTTCCATCACAGCCATGAACTCTAACAACAAAAATATATATTATTTATTTGTTTGAGGCTTGATCTCTATCATCAGTCTTTTTTTATTATAAATATTATTTTTCATGGGGTCATTATCGCGTGGATATTGAAAATTTTTGTTCTTACTTAACCGACAAGCCAGATAAACATTCTGCGTCAAGCAGAGGACAACCTCTTTATTTCTCTTTATGATTTAACAGCTCTGCTACTCTCGACAAAATAAAAACTTTTCAAATAAATCAAGATCTATAGGTGCTAACTCGGTTTCACTTACAACCTTCCCTTCTTTGCTTTATGGATTTTCCCCTCTATTCATTTTTAATGTATAATAGTTTTCAAATTACATTGCTTTACAACCTACTACTGTTTGTTTTTTGCCTACATGACTAATCTCTCCTCTCACAGTGTTTCAATTTAGATGGACGACCAATATAGAGCAATAGAAGAACGTACTTGTTCTTAACTCCCTTCTATTAGGGGTTAAAAACAGAAGACTTGTATCAATAAATAAGATCACTTTAAGTACTTTCGATTAAAATTATTGCAATTATTATCAAATAAAAATTCTATAAGATATGAGAAGAACTAAAGTGAAATATAGTAATAAAGTGAAAGAAAGATATGAGATGTTTTAGCGATGGGAAAGTGTTGATATGAAAGAGTTGAGTTGACAAGGATGGTTGCGTCAAACCAGTCTTAGAACTGTATACTCGATGATGATAATAATAAAATAATTAAATATTTATCTCGGCTGACGCGTGATTAAAGCTATCAAACCCTTTCGGAATGTGAGTCCGAGTCCCACTTGGCCGCTGTTTTTATGTAATTCTTTAATTTTTTAATGAGTTTTATTCCCATTCTGTTTATTATACTAATATTCATTTAATTACTTTTGGTACTAATTTAAACTCGTGTTAATGTTTTTTCATTTATTTTTTGTTAACCTGAGCTTATTTTTATTTCATTTATTAATTTTTTTTTTATTTTTGTAAAAATATTAGAATTTAGTGAAAACAAAATTGCATTTACATTAAAATAAATAAATTAAATATTCTGAATATGTGTATGTGTGTGTGTTTTTATACTCTTAATATATATTATTAATCAATGAAAAACAAGGACAATGAAAGTGAACTCGATATTAAAAATATTAATGATATATATCCGATTTAATCCATAGAATTTCTATTAATAATACATCCTGAATATTATTTATACCTATCTATAACATTTTGAGATATCAATTTAGAAATAATCCATTAAATCGCATATTGAAATCCTCTGTCAGTTTTCAATGAATGAGCCATTTGCACTGATATGGATTTGTACCAAAATATAATATATGAGAATATATTTTATATTTATTTATGTAAATACATATCACATACATTAATTACATAACTAATGCTAAAGTTACGTATTGACTTTTGGTTTAAAGTACGAAGAACAGTAATATAAATGAAATTTAAAAGACATCTGAAATAAACATATAATTTTAATTTAGTTCAAAATCTTGCTGTGACATCTTTACTCATATATAACATTTGAAATCATACTCCCGAATCCCACTTCTCTCTTTTAATAAAGGACCATAAGGTGAAATCAATGAGGTTGTCCTCTTCTTGATGCAAATATACATAAAAAAACATAATATCAATAAACTAAATCTTTTCAATTAAAATAAGTCCCTTTTTGGGCATTTTTCAGTTCTAGACCATTTTTTCAAAAAAAGACGAGCTTAAATTAATCTGCTTATACAGTATTAAATGTTCTTTCAAGCGTAGGTAGATAAGACATAATCAATTCTCATTCATGGATTGTAATCGAGCTACAATTTGCATACATCAAAGAATATAGTATATCAAAGCACACAGCGTGCTCAGGCCATTATACTTAATAAACAGATTGGATTAGTTATAGTGTTCCTGAGAAAATTACAAAATACCTATATTCTCCAGAAGTAAAGGAGTAAACTAATTTGAGCCAAAACCTTACTACATTCTAACTTATCTAAAATTATTTTTGCAATACGCTATATGATATATTTCTAAATATAATTCATAGGTGATCAAACTCAACATAGCTTTTTACATCTGACCTCACTAAACAATTAACATATTCTCTAGTACTGAATTGAATAAATCTGAAGACTGGAGACGAAAACTAATCTATGATTTTCAACGTTTCGCAATTTATTTAGTAGCTCACTTAGCTGCCAGAATATTATAATTTGATCAAATTTTTTGTTTTTCTTTGTTGAAATATCTAAAAAGCGAAGATAAAATTTTTCAATCATAATTTACGATACCCAAAAGTCGGCCACGTAAGAACCTATAAAATTAATTCTAGTACCAAAATTATTGCCTGTCAAAAATTAGCAGCTAAAGAGAACTGTAATAAGATTATTGTAGCTAATGAGTTGAAAATGTTCTTGGAACCAGAGGCAAACTTCAGTTTTCTAGTTCCAATCGACCATACAATTAACGATTGAATTTTTCTTATGCTAGAGGCTTAATTTCAGATTCTCTTTATTAAGTACTCTACCTCATTTAATATTTTAATTAATTTAATTATTTTATTGTATTTCAAAATAAGTTGTTAACTATCTTTAAGACATTAAATAATTATTATTTCAAAAATTTAAGTATCTCTTTTTGAAAAAAGATGAAATTTTTCAAAAATACAACCGAGATCTTGTCTTTTCTTATATGTTGCATGTTGGGGAAAGATTTATCTCGAGGGTGTGACTATCAGCCCGGGAAGCATGTTTTAGTGCTCAGGTTCAACTCCTGATGGGATGAAACCCCCTGATATGCAATATAAACATATTTTCTAATAAAATCCTAGATTTAGACCTTAAAATAAATTCTTTTTGTTAAATAATTATTTTGATAAATTTTATGATTATTCCTGACAAAAAGACTATGAATAAAAAACAAAGGTGAGTGAGACTCGAATACTGAGGGCTCCCTGCCTCATATCTTGCAAAATACTTGAGATATCAAATTTGTTCTTATTTTTTGCCGATGAGAAGAGAATGAACATATTTGAAGAATTTCTTCATACGTTTATGTTCAATGTCTTAGAAATTTCTTTAGAAACTAAAATCGTGTAAAAATTAGTATTTCGACGGTCTCTTCTCAGACCGAAAGTCAATTAATTTTCAAAAAAATAAACTTGGTTCTACTTAAGACGATGTTTACAGGAATTTCTTGCTCGACGTGACATAAATTCACTCTCATCACTGATTAAAATTTGAATATGATTTATTTATTGGGAGACAATAAATACATAAAAGTTTTAAATATTAAGTTTGTAACTCTTTAAAAGCTACAAGAGCTGAACTGACGGACGGACAGACATTGTAGCTGCACTAATAGGGTTCTGTTTTATTTATCTACGAAATCCTAAAAAAGCCGAAAAGCTATTTCTTTTAGGAAAATGTCTTAAACAAATTTGCTAATAGCAAAAATTTTTCAAGCTGGGTACAGTTTTTGAAAACAGTTTAATTATCTTATATCTTAATAATTTTAATATTCATCAGGTTCAATTTAATTCGCCCAAGTATTTTTTTACATTCTTTGCAAAAAATGAATAACTTAGAATCGATTTTTTTTTTAATTGTTTTAACGATTATTTATCGGCGGTTGCTTTTGTAAGGGTTCAATTACATTGCTTATTTATTACCGAATCAATGATCTTTATTTCCCCATTATCAGGTAATTACGTATAAAAGTTCACTTAATGGCTTAATTCATCAAATATTCTCTGATAAAATCGATAACAATCAATCAAACAATCGTTACGTGCAAAGAGATGACAAAAGCTAACCAAATTGAGACTTTAAATGGGAAATCTCTCGGTTCCTATTCAAATATGCTTAGAGATAATCCATCTTTCAAATCTACTTAGCATGTATTATGCATTCGCCGTCACAATGATTACACCACATTTAGATTCACCTGTAAAAAATCTTCACTCGTTTTCGCATCCCTGTGACATTTACATATATTTGAGTTTAACAATCTGCAGGTGGAATATTGATAATGGAAAAGATTTTGGACTGAATTATTAGAAGATAATATAAGGAAGATGGTTTTTGAGCCCCGAGTCACAAAAACGATGTAACATCGCTATTATCTATTTGACCCATAAGTACCTGGCCTTGTAACTCTTGGACAGAAAGCCAGATTTGATTCTGTATCGCATTCCTAGGTTTTATTTTTTTAAATTTCTCTTTTAGAGTAAAATTACTTACCGGATGTAATAATAATCTTTTCAAAAATCAACAGCGGCTCATTAATATAAGTGTTCATCAAATTGCCGTTAATAGCCGAATTTAAATTTCTAAAGAAATCCTCAGAGATTGTCATATACTACATGCTAGCTCTTGTGAATATTCTTTATTGTTGTGTTCATCACCTTGGAAATCGAACCCGAGTAGTAAAAACAGCAATGCGGACAAATTGACTACCCTGGGACGTGAATTCATCTGACATTTAGCAGTTTACTGATTTTAAATATAAACACATATCCACGCAGCATATGTAAGATGGGTTCACATTCAGGGTAGCAAATTGGCTTGAATTTCTATATTTACCAGTTGGGTTTGATTTCCGAGAGGTGGTCATAACCTTCCTTGCATGTAAAAAATTTATACATGAAAACTTAGATTTAGTAAAATACAATCTCTGGTCAATTATTATTATTATTATTATTATTGTACTAATAATCATTAACAATAACTTACTGATTATTAAATTCAGTTGGAAGAATAAATTAAAAATACAGTCAAGCCCGCTTATAACGAGCGCAATTATAATCAAGTGCTAGTAAAAAACGGGATCTTTTATAACGTTTTTAACTTAACATTGTATCAACCAAGTATTTCCGATTTCCTCCTTAAATCCGGGATCGTTATAGCCGGTTTCGACAGTATACTTTGTATTAGCGAAAAATTGCAAAATTTTAATATCTAAAACATTAGATAGTATTATTACTCAATTGTTCTAAAATTGCCCGTTTTGCTTATTTCCAATTACAAATATTTAATAGATTTTTTAATGATGAAAACTCAAGAATATTTCAAACGAGTCAAGACACGCATGGACAAGTTGAGACGTGTTGGCAGATTAATTTGCAAAAAAATGTTTTCTCGAATATTTCGATTTATTTATTTTCTCTGATGAAAAAATATCAATTACGTAAAAAAAAAATATCGATTTATAGATACATATTTTTTCATTTGCTTTTACCTAAAAACGTTTCTTGAGAGTACAAAATGCCAATCTTGTAAGGTTTTAGTTAAGTTTTAGTTAATTTAGCTTTTTACTTGAAAACGTTTCATGAAAGTACAAAATGCCAATCTTGTAAGGTTTTAGTTAATGATCTGAAATTTAGTACACAATTATCTTAAAATGCACCTAATTTTAGCTTTTTACCTGAAAACCGTTTCTGAGAGTACAAAATGCCAATCATGAAAGGTTTTAGTTAGTTTTTTTTTTTTTTTTTTTTATTTATTGTCACCGGGAACAAAGCCCATTTAGATAGCACACCAGTAAAGTGTTAGTAGGGTTAGTGAGGGAACCGAGTTTTAGCCCGTCGAAATTTTATATGCTGCTAGCTCGGGCAACCCGACTCCCTAGGTTTTAGTTAATGAGCTGAAAAAGGTACGAAACTATGTATTTTGCATTACAGTGCACCAGATTTTAGGTTTATCTTTGAAAACGTTTTCTGATTATGTAGGTATACATTTTTTGCATGACTGTAATATTTTTCATGATTATTTTTTATATTTGATTGAAGAGTAAAAATATATAAATATAAAATGTACCGATGAAATAATAAAATTTCAATTAATAAACACATATTTAATAGCTAGTCTTAGTTATCCATTGAGAAAGGGAGCAATTCTCCCGAAATTTTTGTGTTTGATTAAACGTTTAAAGATTGTTTTATAATAGATTTCTTTTTATTTTGACAATCAATATATTTTTTTTTAAATATTATCAACTATCTTTTTTGATTAACAAAATCGGTAGAAGTAGTATATTTTATCTGCGTCTCGAGACAATTTTTTCCTTCAAATGTGGCCCGTGTAAGCAAAAAGTTGGACACTCCTGATCTAAATCCAAATATTTCGAAGGTATTTATTTATATCTAGCACTTGAAATAATAATATGTGCGCAAATAGACTTCTAGAGCTAATAGTAGCTTACTTAGATCTTTACACAGGCAGCTTGTGGTGTCGTGTTCGATCATCGGGACTAATACTTTTTTCTTTATTTATAATTTAATTATAATTAATTGTTATTTTTTGTTGAGTCTTGAATGTAGTTTTTGTAATATATGGAAAATAAATAATTTAAAATTTTAATGAAATTTGCAGAGCCAACAAGGAATCTCTCTTGACAACAACCATCTTAAATAAGAAGCCCGTATACCTTTATGAATTATTTATATTCAAGTCCTCTGTACACTCTCTATTACTCAGATCACGTGAGCGCGATCTAGAAATTCCAATATACAGGACCTGAACATACTCAAAATCTTTTATTGTCGAGTCCATCAGATTGTGGAATTCATTGCCCATTGAGATGAGGAGATTACGCGCACTCAGCTTGTTTAAAAGTCATTTCTATAAACAGCAAGGTTATTTTCGGTGTAGCCGTTTATTGAGGTAACGATTGACGGTCTTTTTAACCGACTTCAAAAAAAGGAGGAGGTTCTCTATTCGAATGATTTTTTTTGTTCCTATGTTACCTCATATCTCCGCCAATTGTGAACCGATTTTGAAAATTTTTTTTGCATTGGGTCCGGTCTACGTTCCAATTGGTCCCAATTTTTTTTCGTAGGTATTAGACCTTTTTTGTTAGGTTTGTTCAGGACTAATTTCTTTGTTTATCAACCGATTTCGATGATTCTTTTTTTATTGGAAAGGGGGTATCTTAGGGATGGTGCAATATTAATTTGGTCAAGTTTTGATGATATGATCACTATTAATAACATCACTAAAAAGAGAAAAATACAAATTTTTAAGAAAAAAATAAAACCGACTTCAAAAAAATTAAATGCAACAAATTAAATACACTAAAAGGTATAAAATAATTATTTAGTTACAACTAAACGACGAAATATTAACATGAAATTACTTTTTGAAGTTGGTGCCAAACATATACCTTTTATGAATCGCACTCGACGGATCTTACTTAGTACGTTTGGTGGATACGCTCGCTTATAGGTATAGTTTGTTTGGCACCGACTTCAAAAAGTAATTTCATGTTAATATTTCGTCGTTTAGTTGTAACTAAATAAGATAATAATTATTTTATACCTTTTAGTGTATTTTATTTGTTGCATTTAATTTTTTTGAAGTCGGTTTTATTTTTTTCTTAAAAATTTTTATGGAGTTAATATTGTGTTCTATTTTTCTCCTTTATTTTCTGAATTATTTTCTCTGGAAATTTTCATTAAATTCTTATTCTTAAAAGAATCAAATGTATTTTTGCTAATTTTGCCATTATAATATTTTTTTTACAATAGTAAATTGAGGTAGAATTAGAAAATAATTTAATTAATTACTCAAATGCTCATATAGATCTTATAATTTCAGAACAAATCTAAATCTTCAGCTTAAAGAAATTAATTTCTATTCTGAAATTGGAAAAAAGGACAATCTTTTTTAAAGACAATTTATTTCATTATATGTTTAAAACAAGAGCTGAAGAACTCAATATGAAGATGTTAGCTTAAAAAAAAATATATAAAGTCCGAAATTAACGGGTATTCCATGAAAATTTTTGTATGACTATTTTTCGTTACTAAGCACTTTGAGCCAAAAATTTGAAAATTACCACAAAATAAGTTCTTCATAATGATACCAACTTTCGACTTCTCTTAGGTTCGGAAAAAATTTTGTATTGATACACCTTTGTGTCAAGTTTTTCTTAAATTTTTCTTGATGCAAATAAACAGGGGTGGCCATCCCCCCTAGCTTCATGATCACCACATCTAGTTTCATGAAAAGTAACCCCATTGCCTCTTACAAATAGAGGAATAACATTAGGCCCACTCTAAAACTTTTTCCCGAGGAAAAGGTATTGGTGTATTTGTAACAAAAACATTTCAATGACACACTCTGCGTCTTAACCCACTCCCCCATGGATACCTCTGAAAGACACAGATATATTCCAAATATAAATGTGTATATACTAGTATATCATATAATTTATTTGTTTGAGTCTATAGTTTCGAAGGTTTGACCTTCATCATCAGTCTTTTAACTAGAAATATTTTAAACAAAGTAAAGAAAATTTAAAAATATAAAATTCTATGTAAGTTTCACAAAAATAAAAGACAAGATGCTTGTTAGCATCACTCTATATATATTTCGGAGTACGAGCCCATCTTCAGGAGTTCTCAGAGAAGATGGGCTAATACGCCGAAATATGGTATATAGAGTCATGCTAAGAAGCATCTTGTCTTTTATTTTTGTGAAACCTACTTAGAATTCTATAGTTTAAATTTTTTAAATTTTCTTTACTTTTTTTAAATATGTTTCACCAAGAACCTACACCATTCTCGCTTAACAAAACAATAAATATTTTATCTTTTATTTCTCTCATGGGTTCGATTACCCTATTGGATATAGACAATTTCGTTTTGATGTTATAGCAATCTAGCCATATAACAACGTTGCATCAACTCATACTCATTGATTTCTCTTTATCAATAAACACTCTGCTTCTCTCGTCAAAACAAAATCTCTTCATGTTTTACTTTACTATACAGGGGGTATATTCAAGTATTGTAATCGTGCATGAAAAAAGTGTTTTTTTTCCTTCTTTTTTTCGAAATATCTCAAAAACGGCTGAAACTATTTTAATTTAAAAAAATTAAGCAAAATCATGATATTACGGTCTACAAAAAAGCTTTAATATGTAAACATCGAAAAAATTATATTTTTTGAGATAATAATTGTTTTGTCAAAATGTCTGTTAGTCTGTGCGTTACCAAATTTTTGTGGACGAGCTAGCTCAAAAATTAGTTTGAATATCAAAACCAAATTTCACACGTAGTTTTGGTCCATTGAGATTAAGGGCTGATTAGATTTTTGTGCATATCGACCCAAAATTAAGAGGGGTGGAGGGGGTTAAAAATTAAAAATCTAGGCCATTTGAGCAAACTCAACCAAATTTTGTATACATAATCAGTAGGACCCCAGAAGTCTAAAAATGCAAAAACTAACGGCCCAAATGGGGGGGGGGAGGTGTAGGGTCATAAAATGAAAATCTTGGCCATTTACCAAACTCAACCAAATTTTGTATACATAATAAGTGGGACCCCAGAAGTATAAAAATGCAAAAACAAAACCCCCCCTAGATGATTATAAATAATTTGAGGGGCCAGGTTGTATGGTAAAGTCAAGTGGATGGCCACATCAGAACACGTCAGCTTATTTTTATCTATTTTAGCTCAAGCAAGACTTTCTCAAACACAAAAATTACTAAATCAAATAAATGTTTTTCTTCCAATTATTTTTTAAAGTCAACATCCTAATATTGAAATCCTGAGCCTTTGTTCGAGACCCATACTGTCATGAAATAAAATGAATTTATTTTAATTTCTCTCTCGAGACAAACAAACATGTCTACGTTCATTAGGTATGCTATTCTTCTAACGGCAACTTATTAAATTAATTAATTGTATCCCATGGACATGCATTTCGCCCATTCATTTGTCTTTACCATTCTAAATAAATCTCCCCATGGGGAATAGATGATCATCCCGGAGCTTTGGTCTACGATTCAATCCGTTTGTCCAGGAGTCAGGCAACAGGTCCATTCCACTTCTCGCAGAATCTCGAGATTTAATTCCGAAATCGTTAACAACCATGCCAGCCAGCAGCCAGCATACCCCCGCACCCCCCGTTTCTACCACTGGTCTTATCTAGCTAAACCACCTTGAATTGGGAATTATTTTACTCGGGATCATTTGCAAAGGATTACCGCCTCACAATCCATTTAATGCTTTTCTTCACTGATGAAAAAAAATGAAATTGGACTTTGGGTAATTGGAACATTAAACATATTTTACAATATAATAAATGTTTTAAAGTTTTAAGAATTGGAATTAATTAATATATAAATTGGATGATAATGTGAAAACTTATCTAATTTTCGGCTCGTTCTATATAAGTTTTGGTGATTTTTCAAAATTTTCACTAATCTGCTTAAGTTAAAATATGTATTTTGACAAATAATCCGTCCTTCGCGAACTCACAGATCAAGGATTCTTTCCGTACCTTATTTATTTTTGAACATTTTTGAGATATCAAATTCGTTCTTATTTGCGTTTGATAAGGAAGGAATGAGTGAATTTGTAGGATTTTTCAGCATTTTAATCTAAATAAATATATTTTAATGAAATTGAGCTGGTAAAATCACATAAAAAATGGACAATTTGGTACTCTTTTCTTTAGAAATTTAAATTCGGCTATTAACGGCAATTTGATGAACACTTATATTAATGAGCCGCTCTTGATTTTTGAAAAGATTATTTTATTTATTGTTATTATTTTATGTTTATATTTAAAATCAGTAAACTGCTAAATGTCAGATGAATTCACGTCCCAGGGTAGTCAATTTGTCCGCATTGCTGTTTTTACCACTCGGGTTCGATTTCCAAGGGGATGAACACAACAATAAAGAATATTCACAAGAGCTAGAATGTAGTATATGACAATCTCGGAGGATTTCTTTAGAAATTTAAATTCGGCTATTAACGGCAATTTGATGAACACTGTTGATTTTTGAAAAGATTATTTTATTACATCCGGTAAGTAATTTTACTCTAAAAGAGAAATTTAAAAAAATAAAACCTAGGAATGCGAATCAGATATACAGAAGCAAATCTGGCTTTCTGTCCAAGAGTTACAAGGCCAGATACTTATAGGTCAAATAGATAATAGCGATGTTACATCGTTTTTGTGACTCGGGGCTCAAAAACCAGCTTCCTTATATCATCTTCTAATAATTCAGTCGAAAATCTTTTCCATTATCAATATTCCACCTGCAGATTGTTAAACTCAAATATATGTAAATGTCACAGGGATACGAAAACGAGTGAAGATTTTTTACAGGTGAATCTAAATGTGGTGTAATCATTGTGACGGCGAATGCATAATACATGCTAAGTAGATTTGAAAGATGGATTATCTCTAAGCATATTTGAAGAGGAAGCGAGAGATTTCCCATTTAAAGTCTCAATTTTGTTAGCTTTTATCATCTCTTTGCCCTTAACGATTGTTTGATTGATTGTTATCGATTTTATCAGAGAATATTTTATGAATTAAGCCATTAAGTGAACTTTTATACGTAATTACCTGATAATGGAGAAATAAAGATCATTTGAATCGGTAATAAATAAGCAATGTAATTGAACCCTTACAAAAGCAACCGCCGATAAATAATCGTTAAAACAATAAAAAAAATCGATTCTAAGTTATTCATTTTTTGGAAAGAATGTAAAAAATACTTAAGCGAATTAAATTGAACCTGATGAATATTAAAATTATTAAGATATAAGATAATTAAACTGTTTTCAATAACTGTACCCAGCTTGAAAAATTTTGGGTATTAGTAAATTTGTTTAAGACATTTTCCTAAAAGAAATAGCTATTCGGACTTTTTAGGATTTCGTAGATAAATAAAACAGAACCCTATTAGTACAGCTACAATGTTTGTCCGTCCGTCAGTTCGCTCTTGTAGCTTTTAAAGTTACAAACTTAATATTTAAAACTTTTATGTACTCCCATTTTAAATCGAAATACATTTAAAAAAAATCAAAACTAATTCTACATAAAAATATTTTTACAAGGATATCTCACATTTTATTATAAAAAAAAAATATTATTAATTTTTCACCCTCATAAAATTCGAGTTTCTCCAAAAGAATCAATCATTCGATTAAAATATTTTAACGATTTTTGATTTGCGAAAAATTGATTCCATATAAGTTTTAAATTTTATTATTTAGTTTATGAGCTACACTTCTCTGTTAGAGAGTCATTGTGGAGTAGGTTTGCGTTACAGAACTTTACAAAATTACAGATAATTATAGGTATAATAAACAGATCGTTACTGTGATATCACATACTCAATGGTAAAAAATATAAAATTGACCCTCCTTACAAAATAATAAATTAAGATAAGAATTTATATAATATTTAAGGTATCTAATCTAAGATTTTAATAAAATTATTCTATTAAAATCTTATATTAGAGACCTTAAATATAAATTCTTATCTTGATATATTTGGTTTATACAGTGAGTTGTATTTTTGAAAAAAATTACATCTTGTTTTCAAAAAAAGATACTCAAACCTTCGGGTTAATTATTTTTATAATAAATTAAAATAAAAATCTCGATTTTTTTAAACCAAACTCTAAAAATTACATGTAAAGAAATGAGTATCTATTTGAGAAAGAAAGACTGATTTTTTTCTCAAAATAAACTTGTGATTTTAATTCATGCTCGAAAAATCTAAAAATTACGTTTTCTGAATTTTTGAACTGGAAGTTCTAAAACTAGAGAGCCACAAATCTAATCAGCTCTCCACTCTGGAAATACCAACCTTTTGAAACAAAAATATACATTCTACGAATTTCCATTCTTGAGTTATCGTGGTTATTAGAACAGTAGTACATATACAGATGAACAAAATAAAGCATGGATGAAATTAATTTTTCCCCAAATTTAAGACATTTTTTTACGTATAGATAACTAGATAATATTCTAATTCTTAGCCTGCTTTCTTGACCTTGCAGGAAATATTTTAATATATAGGGTATTAAAAGAGCGGTGGACCCAGAATTTGGTCGGGAAGGGGAGGTTAAAAGTTACCCCACTGGCTTAAGCGCAAACAATACATAGCAAGAACATAAATTCAAAGACAAACATTGTTTTCTCCATGTTTTGTTCGAACTCTTTTCTTTCTATGTTTCTCTCTGACATTATTACAGTATAGGAACAGTAATCTATCCATCTCTGTTGACTTTTTGGATTTATTTACCCGTTATTAAATATTTTTCAATCATATCAAATTCGTTTTCAAATATTGACATTTTTCTCCTTTTTTTTACTTTGTTTTTTTTATTCATTTGAAAAGATAAAATCTGATCCATTATCAAAATGAGACAGAATAACAATACAATATATATATTATTCATATAAATAGAAAAAAAATTCAATGCAGAGTAAAATCCCAAAAGGCTCAGGTTAATGTCGCTAATTACCAACCAGGATGGTCTCTAGCTCGGGGATTATCTATTTTAGTATTGTCAATCGTTATCAGCATTTGCAGATCTTGAATCCCATTGCGAATTACGACACAATTGTGGGGACGTTACACCCTTTTTTACCCTTGTAATACGCTTGTATTGGTTTCTATTAACGTCCCGCAATGTAAATCATGTCAGTGATAATCGGCAGTAAAAGGTACGAGGTACTGAATGAAATCTGTTAGTTGCAATCTAATCAAATGATTCCCTAAGGTATTTAGTTACATTCACCTTAAAAGCTATTATATGGTAAAGAATATTCCAATGCAACTTTGGATATAAAATGAAAAATATTTAGATGAATAAAGTTTTATAATTTATTCAGTGAGAATGGTGGAGATTCAAGGTGAAACATTTTTAATAAATTTAAAAATCAAATACTAGTTAGGTTTCACAAATTAAAGGTATATTGCTTATGAACAAGACTTAATATATATTTCGGGCGACAAGCCCATCTTCAGGAATTTACATTAAAAGAGATGGGAGATAATTCGTCCCCCTTTTTTTTAAAAAAAAAAAGTAAAAATGACCTGCAACATGTTCAAATAATAATTTTTTTTTTTATTTACCAAAGTTCAAGACAAAATAAATGAAAATTGTTAAGGAACATGGTGTCATTGGAAGAAAAAACATTTAATACACAAAATAGATTAATTAAATATTTTAATTCAATATAAATTTCCCAAAAATACATATAAAGAAAATATATTAAAATATTTAACTCGATACATTTCGGAGCATTAATCCATCTTCAGATGACATAATCATTCCCATATATCGAGTTAAATATAAAATAAAATCCCAGTCTGAGCCAAGAGTCTTAGAAATTTAAAATATATTTCTATCGGCATCTTCAAGTCTTATATTCACTTTAAACACTCGACCTATTTTTTTAAACTATATAGTTTGTCTATGTGTTTAAATTTAGAATCACTAGACAGCAAAATTTTAAAATTGACAATTTAAATCTTTGGAGATGTGTGTGGAAGCAAAGAGCTCTTTTAATTGGATGCTGCGCCCAGGAGTTATCAAGAACAACATATTTACAGAATTTTGTAGGCTTAGATCGAGGTCCCTTCCTTGAGCCGTAAGAACCAGCAGGGGAAGACGGCCGGGGGGGCCCCCGATGTGCTGGGCTAGGTGCAGACGAACTAAGACGACGGCGCACATCATCAAATGTTGTGATAGGACCGCGGATGGGCGGGTTAAGAGGCATGACGCTGTGTTACGATGTCTGGCCGACGATTTGATTAAAAAGGGAATGCGTGTCGAGTTGGAGTATTGTACTCCAGCTCGGCGGGCAATAGAAAGCCAGATATCGTGGCAAAGTATGCGGCGGGGGTGGTGTGGGTTTTGGACGTCCAGATCGTCTCCGCGCTTGCAGGACTGGGTGTTGCCCACCTAAACAAAATAGAAAAATATAAGGGCAACTCCAGTCTGGTGGATAATATTGCGGAGCGATTTGGAGTCGGGGCGGGCTCGGTTACGGTCGAGGCCATCACACTCTCGTGGAAGGGAGTGTGGTGGCATAAAGCGGTGGAGTCCCTCATCGCTCTGGGTATATCGCAAAAAACAATAAACTATTTGACATATAGGGCGATGAGGGGATCTCTCCTTAATTTTTACACTTTCGGCAGAAGAACATATAGAGCGGATGGCGTATGATTATTTTTAGTGAATAAAAAAAAAAAAAAAAGAAATGTGAAATGTGAGCCAGGATTAATCCTGACTCTCTCAGCCACTCACTCTGAATCTGAATTAATTTGTTCTGAAGCTGAAAGTTTGAAAGATGTGTAAATAAATTTTTCTAATGCTATTTTGTCTTGTAAGAGGCGGCCCGCTCCTCGGAGGCCCAATAAACAAAATATAAATGGAATATTTAGCGTGTGTAAGAGGTGTTCATCTATTTGGCAGGATTGACAGTTTTAGAACTCGGGTTCGATTCCCGAAGAGGTAAAAACAACCCTTCTGACATATAATTAAAAATAAGCCATTCCATTTCGGAAACGCCTAATAGATGTCAACCGCTTGGGATTTTCTTAAAAATTTAATATCTATTCTATCGGCAACTTGAACTCTTATATTAATTAAATATTTGAAACTATTTTATTTTATTTGAAACTCACCTTGCACGGGGGGGGGGGGTCTTTGGGAAAACATATTGGCCTGTCCTCAATGTTGACAATACCAGTAGCGTAACTTGGGTTGGCATATTGCTGGTTATATAATATTGTGTCTCTTGACCCCCACGCCCCCCTCCCCTCAAAAAAATATAAAACCATGGGTGCAATAAATTTCAATATATTATAATATCATAATAAATATTTTTAACATGGGGTAAAGACACAAGGCTTGCTTGGTCACAATGAAACTGAAAAGTTTATAGGTACTAATCCGATATTCAGCGCCTGTCAACGCAACCCGCATTGCAGGGCGTTCTATTAGAATGCATACCCTTCAGTTTACAGACGCGCCGCTGAATTGCTTCAATCAAAGGCTTACTTAATTATTTTTTAAAGGAGGATGAATGAAATTCAATTGCTTCTTTCCAGTAATTTTTTATTGATTCAAGTGGTTTTCATTCATCCTCTTTTAAAAAATTAACATATCCAGTACGCACCAAGCCATTTAAATTTCTTAATTATGTCAAAAACACACATACATGTCTTTCTGTATCTTTTAGCCAACCGTGAAATCAAACAAAAATTGAAGAAAAAGTTGAAACTTTTTCAAGAATGCTCACCAGCAGGGTCGCCTCGATAATAAACTTATATACATAATAAACTCTTGCTCTTTTCTACTAGTCTTATTTTTATAAGAGTTCGGCCCCCTATACTCTCCCATCATCTTTGACAGTCCTGTGTCAATTCTGGACTTATGCAGCATAAGTGTTTCCAATACTCGGAGAGCTGGTGACGAATTTGGGGAAGGTATTTTAAGCAATTTGAAGATATAAAAACAGCATATTATCGATGTTAGCGAATTTGGAATCGACAGTCAGGAAGAGGTCTTGCAGTTATTTCGAAACTGAGCAGCCTATGACATTCGCCAAAAATTAATTCAAAAAAATTTCTTTTAGGCAACTTGAAATCAATAAAATTTCATTTGAATCTTTTATTCGTCCGCCTCCCTGGTGTAATGGTCAGAATAACTGGCTGGCAACCCGGAGGTCTCAGGTTCGATTCCCGGTTATACCCAGACATTTTTTCTCTAAGTATAGGGTCTGGTAATAAATTTAAGTGGGAGATAAATTTAACCTAATTTATCGTGCGGAGAATTTACCACTGCTCTAAGCCCCTAAAAACTTAGTAAATTGGACTATATCTGACTTTCTGAGATTTGGCTCGTGATCCCGGCTTCTTTTCCTTCTACTTTGTTCTTTTCACAATGGAGGAGCCAACCCATACAGGCCTTTAGGGGATGGACATTCTGGTGAATCTCTTTCTCACATAAATATCATTAAAAAATATATATATATAAAATACAAAGGGCATGAAAAAAAATATTCTTGCATATATAGAAATTAGATATAAAAATCCCAGACTATTTTGACGGTTTTGAAGTATGACCAAACTGCCATAAAGTTGTATTATAAATATATGCCTAAAATATTCTTTAGGCACTCTGAAAATTTTATAGCATATTTATTAATTAATATCTAAAATATTTCCAAAAAGCCAAACGAATACGGCGGTTTTTAATAATTACCTGAAACGAATAAATATTTTTTTTTAATGATAATGATGAGAGAAGGAGTTACACCAAAAAGGTGCAACCCTAAAGGCCTGTGTTGGCCCCTCCATCGTGAAAATAAGAAGAAATAATTTTATGGACTGGGCGGGGGTCGAAGGTATCTGTGGATACGTGTATTAAATAGCTGAAGGTTATAAGTCGCTGGAAAGATGGTGGCAGGGAGCGAGTTCCAGTCTCTGGAGGTCATAGGGATAAAAGAGTTGGCGAAAGCGCTTGTTCGATTTTTATCCAATTTGACAGCGAAGTTGTGCTGAGCGTTAGAAAACCGCGTGTTTCTCGTAAAGCGGGCATTAGGGGGGATCATTGATTTCAGCATAACTGAACAGACACCGAGATAGTATCTGTAGTACAGGGAAAGGGCAGAAACGGTTCCTCGGTGAGCCAGGGAGTCGAGTGAGCTAGTTAGAGCCGGGTCTCCTATTAGTTTAATTGCTCGCTTCTGAATCACATCCAGTGTAGCAAGAGAATGCTTGGAGGCACCCCTCCAAAGAGGAGAGCCATATTCGAGACAGGGACGAATTTGAGCATTATACAGTATAAGAAGTTGACAGTATAACAGCGTCTAGACTTAAATAGGAGACCAAGCATGCGCGCTGCACCTTTAGCAGTGGTTGAGATTTTGAATTAGTGCCATAAAAAAGCTTTATGCTTAGACATAGGAATACGAGTATATCGGCCACTGCCTCTTGGTGGAATGTACAATAAAGTTAACATTTATGTTCATTTGATCCAGATCCGCGGGCCACAACATGACTCGATGACTCACAGATCATGCGGCCCGCAGGCCTTGAGTTGTCCACCTCTGGTTTAGAAAAAGTTTTCTCACATAAATATTTAGTGAACAAATTTAACAAGAAATTCATAGCGTTCTTGCTAAGTTTTGCATATTCATATTTCATTGAAATCCAGAATTATACATGGGTTTTAGATTTAAAGTTTAATATTTATATATAAATATTCAAAATAGCTCGAACAAGATGGAGTTTAATTCAAAATAAAAATTAATAGTCTTCCTCCATTAGCTTAGAAAATAGAAAGATGTTCCTGAAGACATGTCCGGATGTGAAACCTGAACGATTGGAGAGCGGAAGATTATTCTTTTTATTAATATTCCCCATGGTAAGGTAAAAATAATTCAAGCAATTTTTAAAATATTTTTTTTCTTTTTTTTCAGGTGAGTGACTACTTCATTTCAAGTTCTCCTCAGCAATCCAATAAATGTATGTAAATTTCATTTTTATTTTATCTACCAATTTATCTTTACATAACATTTACATCACAATAAATGAACATAATAATCTTTTAAATCAGATATTACTATTTTACATAATTATATTCTATATTTATGTTAATAACCCACAAGGACCCATAGAATATAGATAGACCTATTTAGACCCGCCGAGAAACTGATTATATCTCTGAAACTAATAGACCTACTGGGGATTACAAATTCGCCTAATATAACCTTTCAAGCATTTTCTTCAAAAAAAGTTTACATTTTTGTAAAATTTAAACCTGGAAATTTTTTCTCATTTTTGAAAAACTTGCAATTAGTTAATTCCAATTTGAGCACTAACCCTGTTTATACCCTTTCTAGTTTATGCCTAGTTCAAGTTTCAAATTGAATTGCTCTTCAAATTTTTGTAATACCTATACCTACTTCTGTTTAACTTACTTCCTTCAATTTTCGCGCCTTCTAGAGAAAGTACCAAGATTATTATCTTTGTTAAGTACAATGAATAGTCAAAACATTAAGACCAAACACCCGAATAAACTTGATTCAACTTCATTTTGATTTAAAGGCATCTTTATTCAAACTATTTTTTTTAAACTGACATAAATCAAAAAAATAGAATGTCACAAATATACTGAAGATCAGCAATAACAATATTTTTTTTAAATAAATAAATAAATACCTATACGAATAACAAGTATTGATAAAATGTGTATAATTTCTAATTTTAAAGCAAAATTGACCACATATTAGTAACTCATTTTAATCATGAGAATAATATCATTGTATTATCTATCTTCAAACATAATTTTAATAAAAATAAAATCTAAAAACAAAAATTTGAAATATTTTGTTTTTTTGACGGCCATAATTTATTGTAAAATGGGTTTTATCTCGCGTATACTTTTAGTAAATAAATAAAAAAATATATTCAAATTAGTTTGTCTGAAAGGATTTTTAATGCTCAGATAGCATTTTTGGCACTTAGGTTCTGTTCCTAAAGGGGCGACAGTCGTTTCATCACAAGCAATGTAAGGTGAAACTTGTTTACAGATAATTAATCGATAAATTATCTATGTAGTAAATAATATTTATTAAAATAATTTTAATAATATTATAGTTAAATTACTTTATTGAATAATCTATTAACACAAATAAGAACAACAATAATAAGAGTACTTATATTTTAAACAATGTTTATTCGTAATAAACGTTTCAATTTGTTTGTTTTTGGCGATTTAAATATATATGAACTTGTCTTTATGGCGAAAAGCGCCGGACCTCTTTGACACGTTGTCCGTTTTTTATAAAGGACCCCTGTGTATGTGTGTGTGTATTTTCTAGTTATTAGACTATTATTAAAAATATACACACATATACTTACGGATATACTATATGCACCGTTTTAGCAAGATCAACTAACTAAATCTAAAGCAGAAGCACCCTCTTTTTGATTTTCTCTTGAATATTTTAATCTATGTGTTTTTAATAAAAATGTTTATTCGAAACAAAAAAATCACTAAGCCTTATTTCCAACAGAACCGCGTAATTAATATCTTTTAGATGTCAGAATTATGTCATTTATAAAGAGTTATATTTAGAATCCTTTATTAAATATTTTTATCTAATTTTTCTATTCAGTCTAATTGATTATCCCAGCCTAGTTTTCGTTAGTTGTCTTACATTTAATTGAATTGTTATTAATTACAGCTGCGTCTTTAAAAAGAGACGATTATATATTTGAAAATGATGTGGT
Source organism: Forficula auricularia (assembly GCA_024734495.1). NCBI lineage: Eukaryota > Metazoa > Arthropoda > Insecta > Dermaptera > Forficulidae > Forficula > Forficula auricularia. The sequence goes on along the minus strand of JALMQS010000187.1, from coordinate 2,748,222 downwards.
TTGGTGGGACTTTGTGCCCGGCATTCTAGGCTTTAGTGGTTTTATTAATGGATGAAAAGATATGGAGTCTATAGAGGAAAAAAAGACCGCCAACGAATGGATCGCATTCGTCAAGTGGAATTTCTTTCTCTCTTTATCCCATTACATTCGGTTCCATTCAAACCATACCCCTATTTTCTCTTTGCTCAGTCAATCTCCTCTTAATAGATGCAAAGTCAAAAAAAAGGAACAATCGATTAAGTAATCTCCATTTTGAAAACTTAGCCCAGCTACTTGATTCTAGCCAGAGGGGGTGGAAAATCATATCAAAAGATCATATTAGAATTTCTCCTAGAACCTAGAACAGTGTTTCTCGATCTGGGCTCCACGAAGTCCCAGGGTTTCACAAAGGGAGGTTGGGGTTCCCCGCGCCTAGAGATCAATAAAAGAAAAAATAGAACAACAAAAATAGTAGTTAGTAGTATCACCCCTCAAAATATTTGTCATGTAAAGAAAAAAAACTAAATTTAGAGTCTAAGTATTACCTTATAGTCAAATAAAACCATTGATACTTAAGAATGCAATGAACATCACTATTATTGTCTCAATGATACCATTTTTGTTGCTCTAAAGTTCCTAAACTTTCTTATAGTTATAATACCTACAACGATTACATTACATTAATTTAAATTCTTTTATTATCATTTTGTTATTAATGATGTTTGAAATAATTTTGGTTTTCAAATAGATGAAAATATTATTTATGACTTCATGAGTATACATTGAATATGTGAAAAAAACCTGTGAGATCCGAAAGGAGTATATCTAGATATATAGATATATACCAAATATAAATATGTATATATGCATATTATATACATATATAATGTATAAGGTAATTATATCTATATATATATATGTTTATGTATATCAGAGGTCAACCTCTTTAATTTCTCCTTATGAATCCTCAACTCTGCTACTTTTGGGAAACAAACATTTTCATTCAAACTAAAACTATTTACTCTTTTATACTGATGAATTTTTTGAAAAAATTCTGCGGGTTGTAAAATGTAGATATTATTTTGATGATCTATAGAAGCGCCTGTATATAGGCAACTGGGAAGCCTAGGCTCTCCCCTTTCGAACAACAGGCTGGAAACTGGCCTTGAAACCCGCCCTCCAGTCCCATGCAGTCTAGCCATTCTCTAAATCGCAGTCTTAGGATTGGCAGTTTCCAATCTCTACTTATTCACAAGGCCCAAGTCTGGTTTTCATTCTATATGGATCCCATCTTTAACCCTTTCACGACCAAGGGAAACATTTTACTCAATTTTAAAATTGGTGATTGTCTTTAAATTTTGAGGAACTCCAGCTATCCCGTGGGTTCAATAAACCTCACAAATTTCCCAAGGAAATTTCTACACATTTAATATATAGAATTTATATGTTTGTATAGTGTAAATTGGTGTTGGGGTCTGCGGGAAAAATTTTTCCAGTAAGCGAATCTTGATCGTTGCAGCATTTTGATAAAATTTTCAAATCTTCAATGAGATTTTTAATCAATTCAGATAAATTATCAAAAATAAAATGATGAATAAAAGATTATTATAAGTCTCTTATAGAACAGCTAAAGCAAAGAATAAATTGAATGAAAAACTGGGATTGTATCTATGCATATGTAACTGAGCATGTACTCTATATATGTATATATTGAAAATAATAAGAAAGAGAACTCAGATATTTGGAATAAAATATAATGAAGCTTGGCCGAAACACGCAAAAGACGCAAATGCTTCCTATAAATTTTCGAAAAAATAAAATAAATTGAAATTCTCGCTTTTTCGTTAAATGCAATCAGGTGGTCACGTTCTATTTATTTTATTTATTATCATTACATTTAAATATATATATATTTGGTATATTTGGTAAATGGTATATATATAAACTCAGTGAAATGTTTTTTCACATTTGAGAAACATTAAGGTTTATTCGATACGGATTTTATTTAAACACTTGATTTGGATTTCGAATTTTTCCTACCAATTTCTTAAGATTGTATTTAATGGAATTAAAAAAATTAAAATGTAAAATATTGATTGAAGCTAGTGGTACTGAGTTATGTTTATTATGAGGCTTTGGAAATGCTATTCATACTAAGGAAAACAGAACAAAATATTTTGCCCCTGGAAGCAATCGAAGAATTGAGTTCACTCATTTTTTTGCCTAATATGTTTAAAATAGGCTGAAACTTGGAGAAAAAATTTTTTATTCATGATTTTGTCTGTCTCTTTGTTTTATGTCCACAATAACTCAGTCAAAAAGTCTTAGAATGTTCTGGTGCCGAAATATTGATATTTTTAATAAATAAAAATGTTTTATTTACAAAAGACAATGTTTTGTCTCCTGGACCATTCTTACACATAATATTTCAATTAATAATTACAAGAACTGATTATATTTAAATACATTTATAAGTATAATTATATAATCTGAACCTTATATTATTTTAAGAGTATATTAATGAACACCATAAGATAAATTTCCAAGCTTTTACTTTTGAAGAAAACAAAAAGTTGTCAAACTACTAAAATTTGAGAAGAGCATACCAAGACTTGAAAAGTTTACTTTACTCTCCAATATTTTATTATCTTTGTCTACATTTTCATTTTCTTCGTATAAAACTATTTTAATAAACATCCATTATTTTTAATAATTTAACTTAAAAACCAATTATTATGATAGCATTTGATTTCAAATGTTAAGCGACGTATAGCACAGAAATACGCGCGTCGGCTGTCATAAAGACATGGAACTGTTGGTTTATTACATCTAAATCTACTCTTATTAAACGAGCAAAAATTGTATATTCATTTATATATTTATTTATTTTTATATATATTTATTTATTTATATATATATATTTATATCTTGGTTTTATTTAAAAAACGACTCTACCGATTTTGATGAAATTTACGGGTTAGGCGGTTTTGGGGTTGACAATTCGATCTGTCACGGTCTCATCTTCGACAAAATTCTTTTTGATGGGTTTTTTCGTATTCAAATTAATTATTCTCAGATAGACAAATGCCAATCTTATCTTAGGGATTTAAAAAGGGTTCCTCTTTTCTTTTGTACGCAGGTAGACAATGGTTGGTTTAAATCTTTGATCTCAAAGCCTTGAAGAACTTTGTGATTGTGGTGTGTTGTTGCAACAAGTCAAGCTAAACCTGAACAAAGCTCGGTCTTCCAGGTATATATATATATATAAGTATTTGTATTTTTTTTTTTTTTATTTTAAAAACGGCTCTCAAATAAAAATCGACCTTTTAATCAGAATTTTAAATTAAAAATAATATTAAAATAAAGATTTTAACTGAAGGAAGAAGTTACCGAGCATCGCTCCGTGTCTCCAGGTACTTGATACTTCATCATCATTGAGTATACAGTCCTAAGACTGGTTTGATGCAACAATCCGTCTCCACTCGACTCTGTCCCCCGCCAGCTGTTTAACCTCTCTAAATGTCTGGCATCCCATATCCCCAATTATTTGGTTGAAATATTCTAATCTGGTTCTTCCCCTTCCCCTTTTCTTTCCCACCTCCCCCTCCAAGATATCCCTAAGCAGTCCCCCATGTCTCAGTGTGTGCCCCATCATCTGACCTCTTCTCTTCTTCAGACTCTTCCACAAGGTTCTTCTTTCTCCGATTCTTCCAAGAACTTCTTCATTTGTAATTTTATCCATCCATTTGATATTCATCATTCTTCTGTAGCACCACATTTCGAAAGCCTCCAATCTCTTTCTCTCCGCTTTTCCAATTGTCCAGGTTTCACACCCGTACATGGCTATGCTCCATACATATGTCTTCAATAGCAACTTCCTGTTTGCTAAGCTGATTGAGGAGGAGCATAGTAGTTTTTGTTTTGAATTAAATCCCATTTTTGCTTGGGCAATTCTTGATTTAATTTCGTTTTTGCTCCTCCCATCCCATGTTATTTTACTTCCTAGGTAGCGGAATTCCTTAACTCCTTCTAGGTTTTCTTGGTTAATTTTGATGCATTCCTGTCTCGTTTGTTCTTTTTTTGTACATACTAGGACCTTGGTTTTATTCTTGTTTATTTTCATTTTGATTTCTTCTATTAGGATTTGGTTAATTCCATTCAAGGCGTCCTCTAATTCTTTTTTATTGCTTCCTAGAAGGGCAATGTCATCGGCAAATCTTAACATAGCGATCTTTTGACCTTGGATTTCTATACCTTGATACTTAAACACCCAATTCTTACAGATTTGGCCTCAAATTAAAAAATTTCTGATACCCTTGAAGTTATGCAACTGTATTGAAAGCATTGGGAATAATTAGTCTATCCTTTGTAATAAAAGGCGGCGGGGTAGATGAAATATATTTTCTATCTCTTTCAAATTGTTTAATTTTATTTTAACATAGGCTAGTGAGTACATCACATTACTCTCATTTACTTTTATCTTGAATCATTCTAAAATTTATATTTATTAATAAGAAATTATAAATTTCATATAAAAAACATTTTTTATTAGATATTTTTTATTGCATTATCTAAACGGTTCGCCACTTCAGGAGACAAACCTAAGTGTCAACTACTTAGAAAGCAAGTTCACCATTTGGACTCGACTCTCAAGGAGATTCTAAAATAAGAGATAATCTAATTATACAATGATTCGATTGAGAACTGTCAACTAATTTACACATCATTTAACCATCAAAATATCTATTATATATATTTAGATGAAGGGGAGTTGTTTAATACTCTAATATTTTTAGTGACATTTGAATAAAAAATTCCACCCCGATTAACTATTTGATATTCTAATATATTTAATCATTATATTATATTCAATAGTGTATAGGCAGATAGGCACCTATCAATGCAAACGATAAATTATTATTTGTTGCTTTCATAATAGCAACTCTAAAAAAAAAATAATAAAAATTATTTAAATATAGAAGTTGGAATAATTAAAAATTTAAATTTTCAGCTTTTTTTTATTAATTATTTGAACGTTTTGTACACTTTCAAGCGTCCATATTCAGCATAATATCAATTTTTATATATCTGTTGTTTGAGATAAATTAAACGTTTTTTTTCATTATAAATAATACAACAAATGAGAAAAGCTTTGAATTATATTATAATATGATGTCTATATATTAAATGAATAAAAATTCAAAAGCGAATAAAAAGTACAATTCTAAAGGAATCTCTGATTCACTCTCTGTTTATTGTATTCATTTGATAATATGTTCTCGGTTTCGCATAGAAAGCTGAAATTTGACACAAAGAGGAAGCTTATTTATACAAGCTTTTGTGTCAAGCTCATTAGCTAAAACCGTTGAGGGCTTTCTATATTCTGATTTTATGTTTTCAAGATTAATCTATTTTTCATCTGTAAGTTCTGATATTCAGAAAGTACAATATTTAATCACTTATTCATTTTGGAAATACATGTATTTTTAAATTAGAACTCTTGAAATTTCTACGATTTTCAGAAGATATCGTAAATTTTACAGAAAAACGATTTTGATTTCATACGTTTCACACATTTCCTAACACAAATGAGAGAAAAAAAATTATCATTTTCAACCAAATTCAATACTTAAACCCAGACAACGTACAGATTAAAAAGATTTCCATAAATCTAAATTCTAGGTAAAAAAAAATGCGAAAAAAGACAAACTTATAGCCCTCCAGTGATAAATTTTTTATAATTTTTCTAACTAATATAACAAAGAATAATTGCTATATCAATGAGAATTGTTTTAACCGCGCTTATTTGAAAAATATATTTATCACGAGACTACTGCGGATTACGCTATTGAAGTCTGTGGAGTCTTAAGTCTGGACCAAGAGAGAAAAAGATGTGATCCACTTAGCTACAATCCAACGTCATTTCGCGTATAGCCCGCTAGACATTCGGATGGATCACCGTATGTAGAAAACATTCGCCCTTCAGTGAGACTGCAGTTGTATTTACTTAATTGCTCTCTTCTGAATAGCTTCCAGAGAGGTATGAATATAGTTGGATGCCTCTCTCCCCAGATGCAAGCCATATTTGTGACAGGGGCAAATTTAAGCCTTAGCTATACCAAGTTGATTGTGCCTAAATTAGCGTCTGGACCTAAAAAGAAAGCCAAGCTTGCACGCAGGAGCTTTAGCAATAGACTTGATTCGGTTAGATCCCAGAGTGACATCCAATATTATCGCTGAATTATAGAGTTAGAATAAAATTAGATATCTGGAAGCTGAATTTCCCTATCGAGGCGCCTACAAGTTAGATAATATTGTGATTTGATTGCATTAAAATTAACCAATTTATGAGATCTTTTTATTATTATAGTCACTAATTCATTATATAAGTACATATATAAATTCAAATATGTTTTCATTCATTAAAAATTTCAGCATTAAGTAATTTATTTATTGTTTCAATTTTACAGTACATTCCCGAATGAGGCTACGGTACTTTCTTTTTGTTTAATACATTCCCATTGTAGAGGATTAATTGAAGGAGACAATAAAAGAGTGTGTCTTCTGCTGGAATTATAAATTTTATTTATTTATAACGAGACTATACTTTATTCATAAATTTATTCCTGTGAATCCATTGTAATAGACTGATGAAGAGGGCAAAGCCCTCGAAACTATAGCCTCGTTATAAATAAATAAAATTTATTATTAGCAGAAGACACACTCTTTTATTGTCTCCTTCGGTACCTTTTTAAATACATTTCATGACTATATACATGATCAATTTAAAATATAGGTGTATTTTCTTCTACTTTTCCTCGTATATTTCCCTGTGTCATCATCTTCGTTGGTTTGTGTGGCGCTTGTTCCTCGAGTTGAATATTATTTGCTAGCGACTTAACGCTTTAGCTTTGTTGTGCATTGAATAGCGAATTTTGCAAGACATTGATTTGAACTAAATTATTAATTATTTTGGTTTCGAAAAAGCTTGTCGAAAAAATCTATACAATTATAAGATAAATTACGTTTAAATATATATTGCTCGTTTCTTCTACCATTTTCCTTTTTGTTTTCACCACTGTCTTCATCCTTTAGTAGTTTTATTACTTTGCCTTCCATCTTTCCCTCTTTTTACGGTCCTATCAGATTCTTTCACTTTTTTTCAAATCTGCTTTCTTCTCCTTCCTGTTCTGTTGTTTCTTTTACTCTTAATGGCTTGTAATATATATCTTACTGCATCTAGCCCTTGTCCAGATTCAGCAACAAGGATCTAGTTTCTTAAAAATGTTAATTGTCTTAAGTAGGTTATAATGAAAGGCAGTCCATAAATTATTTAAATTTTATTCAATTTCCGACGTTTCGGAGACTTTTTCTCTCCTTCTTCAGGGTATTGAATAGTTATTGATGGGTGAGTATAACTCGGTTCCCATTTGTTTCCCCCTTCAGTGATAGCAACAATATTACAATATTATTCAACATTATATCATAAGTGTACTTGGTTATCTTTTATTATATATTACTTATGATATAATGTTGAAAAATATTGTAATATTGTTGCTATCACAAAAAGGTGAGACAAATGGGAACCGAGTTATACTCACCCAATAACTATTCAATACCCTGAAGAAGGAGAGAAAAAAGGTCTCGGAAACGTCGGAAATTGAATAAAATTTAAATAATTTATGGACAGCCTTTCATTATAACCTACTTATTTCGCTTACCAGTCCGTCTTTCTAAGAAAATAGATAAAAGTAAATTGTAATATTAAATTGAACAAATACCTCCATCTATCACCCTTTCTTCTCTCTTCATATGCTAATATTTATCCAAGTCAATCGTCAAATGACTGACTAACTGACACTGACATCTTCTATTGAAATCCACAAGCGAACGAGAGTCAATAGGAAATCCCGCATAGATTGATGTGCCATTTGATTACTTAACGAACGTCCGTTAGGTTAATGGGGTTGGGTTGTGACCCCCTCTGAATGCAAGAATCTATCCGATTTCACATCTCATCAGTAGAGCGTAATAGATTGCTACATTTCGAATCCTATTTGTTTTATAATCTCAATTGTAAATTACCCTCCTTCATTTCGAGCTGCATTACGAGAGAGATGATCTATCAATTTCGCCTGGATAGATTACACCCTTTCCCTCACACTACATCCCCCTCTCCCCCAAGCCCCACAATCAACTCCATTTCAAATTATCGTACCATTCAATAGATTCTACTACATAATCTTGATTTTAGATTTTTTTAATTACAAAAGTTTCGTTCCGATTTTATATTCATATTTTGCGAGTTTTTAATATCCACCTTTTATCAGACTAGAAGACTAATAAAACTTGAAAGTACCTATACCAAATATTGAAAAAAATATATCTCCATCTCCATAAATGGCTGCTCAAATTTTAAATACCTATTCAAATACCTATTCAATTATATTCTACTAAATAGTCCTGCCTTTTAGATTTTTTTTTTTTAATTACAAGTTTTGTTCCGATTTTGTATTCATATTTTGAAAGTTTTTAATATTCACTAGAAAGCTTAAAGATTTGAAAGTATATTCCAATATTGAAAAAAATATCCCTCCACCTATGGCTGCTCAAATTTTAAATTTTTAATACCAATTAATTTTTCTTTTAAGTTGTTTCCTAAATTTCTGCAACTTTAATCAAAAAACTAAGATAAAAAACTTTAAAAAATGTAAAAACACCGTTTTCAAAGATAATTTTTTTGTTTTTAATTCAGGGCTACCATAGAATTGATATACTATATAGTGAACTTTATTGAAGAGAATAAACTTTATACCAATTTTACCGCTGACTTAAAAAAAGAAAATTATTTATCTTTTTTAGCGCACCTTTGAAGTGATTGAAATTTTACTTTTTTTTATTTAAAGCTTTTTATTTTTTATCTTTTATAGACAATTTCATGAACTACTCAGAATTTATCCCTTTACAACCTGTTTGTTTATGTCTTTACACCATAAATGCCAATAAAACAAATCATTCCAAAAAACGAAGAATTTCTTAATTCTTTTTACCTTGCAGTTCTTAATACGAAATGAAACTTATACCCGGTGAATTATGACTTCTTACTTATACCAAAAACTGCATTTAAATATAATTTTTCTATCAAGAGTATATAATTATATATATATATATCAGTGGCATGCGATTCATGGATGCTGTGTATGCGACGCATTCCTGAAATTTCAAACATTTAGAGTATTTTCGTAAATATCGACTTCAAAATTTCAGGAGGATCTTTGAATTTTCAAACTAGTAATTATCTGTTATTTCGATTATTTCTTTAAAAATTATTTTTTGTTTTGAAAAGTATGTATATTGGTTCTCGAAATGAAATAAAATTGTTTCATAGTTTAAAGGGGCAACTAAAATGAATGATTTTTCCGAAAAGGGTGCTTATAGAAGATTTGAAGCCCCTGCCTACTATATCTTCCAATTCACGCTTGTCTGAGACAAGTCCTGACGAGTTTTATTCGAATAAAAATTGTTCTTGCTGAAGAACTATTAATAAAGTTGGAAAAATTAGTGTTAATTCACATTCTTTAGCACTCCTAGTTCTTGATTGAGTAAAAAAGAACCGGAACGACATTTCACATCGTTCCCGTCGAAATTAAGCTCTGATTGTGATTTATTAGGGGCCCAAAACTTCACAACTTAAGTTCCTAAAAGTTTACTAGGTTGGCCTATTACTCAGTTGGTCAACAAAAGACACAAAAAGTGTCAACTTTTGAAACCTGGTATTAATTAATATTTTTTCTTATTCACAGTGCTACAAAACTACCTTTGTCGGAAGCAATTTATATTTTTATTTATTACTCTAGTGGTAACAATTTGTCATTAAATCACCTTCAAGGCTATGTCGTCAACAATTAAAAAACAATAAGGTCACTAGATTTTTCATATTTTCTTATGGCCAAATTCTGAAGCACCTAATAACTTAAAAAAAAATATTTTAACTATTTTAATAAAATTCTTCTTTTAATTTATTCTCTTTAAATAATTAATTAAAGGCCTAGAGTAGTTTAAGTCATTCGAAATCGTAATTTAGTGTTAAAACCGGAAACTACGAATGATTTGGTGAATTTTTTCTTTTAAATCTTAACTACTGGTGTTTTTTACGTTATTAGTTTAAAATAAAATGAACTTAAGAGAAAATTTAATTTATTTTTCTACATTATAATGCGAAATGTTATCATTCTCATAGTCGAGTTGAGTAATATGACCTAAAAACGTGAACCTATATCGTATCCTTTAGGAAATTATCCTATTATGACTTAAAAAAATAAATTAAAATTTATATCATAATTAAATATCTTAATAAACTCTCTCATATTTATATAATGTATAGTATCTATATATTAATCTATATATTACTTATGTCATATTTTCAAAATGTCACTTTTGGTGGAAGGCAAGGGGATAAAGTTATGTGAAGCTTTTCGTTATTAGTTTCTCAATTTAATAAATATGGAAGAGCGCATAAATTTCTCTCACGTCGGAAACATTTGCACAAGTCTAAGTCGGTCTAATGTAATTAAAATTGAATCCCACCTCACCTTCCATTACACTCTCAACTATCAAGAAGAAAGATCAATGAAAAGGCACACAATGTATAAGGGAAAAAATATTCACTATACGAGTATTTAAGTATATTTTGCCTTTTTAAATTGAAAGATTCTTTTCCAAAATAATCACAGAAATTAAGCAACATAGATCGAAATTTTCTCAAAGTTAGGTGACCGTGAAAATATGCCCAATTGTAAATATTTATTTATTTATTAAACCAAAAATATACAAATTTATACATATAAATATTACATTCTATAGAGGCGAAACTTTTGTATAACCATAATTTCTTAAAAAATATTTAAGAAAAATTTAAAACTATTTTCAGGTCCCAGTAAGCTCATAATAATTTGGAAATTATTTTTTGATTTGATCTATAGTACGAGATCCCGACTTAAGTCGACCTTCACTTATCGAGTTTCCTGGTTAAATTAATATTTTGATTATATAATGTATTAATAAATAAAACTTGATAGGGTCGACATCCAATTTCCCTGCATAGCTATTTTTGATAAAAAATAAAATAAAAATAAAAAAAATAAAATAAATTAATTGATTAATTAATTCGCAATAAAACTATATGCATTTTCATATATAACAATAAAGGAAACTCTATAACTACAAAATACTAATAAGAAGTTACCTGTTGATACCCTGCCTACCTGGACTTATGCAGGGAAAAAAGATGGCGACCCACCTTTGGCATTTTATATACATACTCGTATTTTACTCTCGATTGGAATTTATTTATCTGGAAACTCGATAACTACATTTATGTAATAAAATTAACAACTTTATTTTTTTTATTAAATGCATGGAAATTGGATGTCGACCCTGTCAAGTTTTGTTTATTAATCAAAATATTGAAGGAGACAATAAAAGAGTGTGTCTTCTGCTGGAATTATAAATTTTATTTATTTATAACTAGTCTATAGTTTCGTTATAAATAAATAAAATTTATAACTCCAGCAGAAGTCACACTCTTTTATTGTCTCCTTCAATATATAAAAATTCTGCTATTCTCGGCAAAAAAAAACTTTCAATTTAATCAAAATATTAATTTTATTAGGAAACTCGATAGGTGAAGGACGACCTAAGTCTGGATCTTAGATTTTGTTTATTGGGCCTCCGAGGAGCGGACCTCCTCTTACAAAGATAAAAGGATTATTACACAAATTCATCAACAAAATTAACAATTTCAGCTTGAGAACAAATAAATTCAGATTCAGAGCGGGTGGCTAGATTACTAGAGAGCTGGAACTTTACACAATGATGCAGTTAATAAGAAAATCACAAAAGATTCTCATCTACTCGATCCAAAATGGAATTTTTAAATTATTTTAGAAGAGTTGTATCTGGAATCGAGACCAAGTGCCAAAATTAGCAGCCCTGACTAATTAGTCTGTAAAATGACCCTCTCTGTCGAATGTATCGCAATAAATATTAAAATGGGTAGTGATTCTACATATAAACACATAGCCATGCTATTTAATTTTAAATAAAGATAGATGTATGTTTCGACTTTTGAATTTCTTCAAATGATGTATTTTCCTTAAAAATTTAAAGTCTACTTCTATCAGCAATTTTAAGCTCTTATATGTATCGTGTATCGATACGGTTAATTATTATAATGGCGGTAGAATTTCCATACTCCAACACATAGTAAGCCTGACTGATATAATCAAATCCAGGATTTCGGTCACCTTTTCAATATTCTTAAACATTTTGATCTATTGATTAAAGGAAAACTATTAATATAAATTTGTTTTCTCTATTTGGTTCTTAATTAATTATTTATTTTATAAAGGTTTAATTTATTTATAAAACTCTTATGATGTTTTTCTAATTTATTTATTTTTCCAAAATCTTATTAGAATACATTAAGGTAGTTGTTTCGCGACAATACTAGCAAAAAATTAATGCTAGAGTATATAGAACAGACAATAAGGATTCATAATTCATTAGCCCAAACCTTTTTGCTGTTTATGTACCACTCTAGCCAATCCAGTGCTCGTTTGACAAATCTGGCAGCACTGACCGAGCTTGTATATATTTTATCATAGAAATTTCAGGTAAAGTACATTATAAAGCGAGATTTATAAAACAAAAAGTTCTTAATAAGCGATTGAAAGCTGTTGCGACAATGGCTGAAGCGAAAAAACCTCAAAAAAATTACTAAAGTTAACCCACTTTTTAGGTTAAATTGGATTGTTGCCAAGTTGTTTTTAGTGTAAATTTTTCAGTACACATTTTTCATTATTTATTCATTATTATCTCAGAAACTGTGTTGTAACTATGAATTAGCATCCGGCTAAAATCTGACCCCGGGGTAGAGACACATTTTAAAAAATAATTTTTAAGAAAAAAATAAAAACCGACTTCAAAAAATTAAATGCAACATATAAAATACACTAAAAGGTATAAAATAATTATTATCTTATTTAGTTACAACTAAACGACGAAATATTAACATGAAATTACTTTTTGAAGTCGGTGCCAAACAAACTATACTTATAAGCGAGCGTACCCGTCAAACGTACTAAGTAAGATCCGTCGAGTGCGATTCATAAAAGGTATATGTTTGGCACCAACTTCAAAAAGTAATTTCATGTTAATATTTCGTCGTTTAGTTGTAACTAAATAAGATAATAATTATTTTATACCTTTTAGTGTATTTTATATGTTGCATTTAATTTTTTGAAGTCGGTTTTTATTTTTTTCTTAAAAATTATTTTTCTCTATTTAGTGATGTTATTAATACTGATCATATCATCAGAACTTGACCAAATTAATATGACACCATCCCTAAGACACCCCCTTTCCGATAAAAAAAGAACCATCGAAATCAGTTTATAAACAAAGAGGTTAGGTCTAAACAAACCTAATAAAAAAGGTCTAATACCTATGAAAAAAACCAAAAAAAAAAAATGGGATCAATCGGAAGCTAGACTGGACCCAATGCAAAAAAAAGTTTCAAAATCGGTTGACAATTGGCGGAGATATGAGGTAACATAGGCACAAAAAAAAAATTCAGTCGAATAGAGAACCTCCTCCTTTTTTGAAGTCGGTTAAAAAATATTATATATAAATAATATTGTAAATTGGCTTATGGCTAGAAAGGCCGAAAAGCCAAAAAAACAAAAAAAAAACTATGAATTAAAATTTTCTTAAAAAATGTATTAGTTATTGTTTAATGTTGGTTTAGTTTTTCATAACAATACTAAGAAGAGTTTCTTAATTATAATTAAATATGTATGTAAACTTTCCGTTATCTCGTATAGTGCAATGTACGTATAAGAGTCTGAAAAACTCTATCTTTGGAATTTAATACCTTCAGAACTATGTATGTTGTTCATAAATTTCTTTTGACACCAATCGATGCAGAAGTATTTAAATAATAATATGTCTAAATTTCAAAAAATCCTAAGAAAACCCATATGATGAAACACCTACTTTAATATATTTTACAATTCGAAACAAGACAGATTATCCTTTAAAGCATTTCCATAATTTTTAATTAAATATTTTCATTTCAAATCTGTAAATTTGATGACGTTCAGCTACTCACTCATCTTCTTCAATTTTTGTAATCTTTTACGACCCCTCTTAAGAACAAAGAAAACAGAGATTAGTCTGAAGTAGGAGTTCGATCAATAATAACAAACCTCTCTACCATATATTGGAAACAATAATATGATTAGTGACTATGAGTACGCATTCAAGTGACTCACAAATCCCATGAAGTTTGAGACTCTTCTGTTCTATATATGAAATGAAATTAACTTGAATACGAAAGTTATTGGAAAAGAATTATTTTTGCTAGAATCTAAATTGATGGAAAAATCAATTCTTTTACAGATGACTGACGAAGTATTTGTATTAGAACAATGTAGGTACTATTGTTTGCAATGGACTGGGATACGTTATCGACTTATAGATAATCAATATATCCGTCTGGTTAAAAGCGCTCCATTCTAAAAATCTCAGAAGTTAAGCAACATTAGATTTGGGTTGTTGCTAAGTGGGTGACCTCCCAGAAATATATGGTATATTGGAGTTGGATTTAAATTCATTCAAATTCTGGTCATCCCTATTCGCAGAAAATGAATATTATCTTTTGGGGACAGAATTTAATATATTCCTATTTTATATATATATTTTTCTAGCCTTAAATTTATAGACAAATAAAAGAATAGATTATTCGGGAAGAATAAAATAAAAATGCGGTTCTTATCAGTAATATACTTAAAAAATCTCACATTATTAGTCTTTAATCTTGAGGATATGAATATTATCCCATATTATTCCAATTTCGGTAAGCGGGATGTTGCATCCGTTCAATTTGAATGTTTCAGTTTTAAAGGGCTTCACAAAGAGAAACAAAGAGGTTGTCCTCTGATTGATGCAAATAAACATACACACATAGATATATCGAGATGATATATCTGTATATATATATTATTTATTTGTTTGAGACTATAATTTCAAAACTGGCTACCAGCTAAGAAACATCAAATTTTCAATATCCATACAGTATTGACTCCATGAAAAACAATATTTATAATTAAAAAGAATGATGATGAAGACTAAGTCTTCGAAACTAGAGTCTCAAACAAATAAATAATATATATATATATATATATATATACAGATATATCATCTCGATATATATGTG
Source organism: Forficula auricularia (assembly GCA_024734495.1). NCBI lineage: Eukaryota > Metazoa > Arthropoda > Insecta > Dermaptera > Forficulidae > Forficula > Forficula auricularia. The sequence continues at coordinate 2,732,966 of JALMQS010000187.1, read as the reverse complement.
TGTATGTTTGTTTGCATCAAGCAGAGGACAACCTCTTTGTTTCTCTTTGTGAATCAACAACTCTGCTACTCTCGGAAAAACAAAAACTTTTCATTTAAAGGGCTTGGTTACATTATACATAATTTATGACTAAAACATTTGAAAGAGACCAAACTAAATAATATTTTGAAAATTAAATAATGTTTCCAACTTGGTTAGTTTTTAGGGCAAGTGACTTCATATTTATAATAATTTTTTGTTTAAATTTTTTTCTAAAATGCAAATCACATCAGTTAACCTAAACTAACCTAAACTAACCTAACGGAGTGGATGCTCATTCTTGAGAATGATAGCAGAATAAGGAATCGAAACGTCGTGGTTATATTGTATTGTATTGGTTGTTGTTGAGTTGAATAAATATTTATAATTAATTACCTATGTGTGATTTAAATAGAAATTTAACACTCAATAAATTCTATCACAAAAATATAATCACAAACAGCTATAAATCTAACAGAATCATTCATATAGGTAGGTAGTTTTTTTTTTGTTTCGTAAATACTAGAAAACCTTTTTATAATTTCCTCAAGCTCGTATATCCGTCTGTCAGAGTCTCGTTTGAGGCTCTTGTAATTTAACATCCATTCATTCATATATCGAAATTGTACAAAAAAAATTGAAGCATTTCTACAAACAAACATAAATTACATGTGTAGAAATTGAAGGAAAAAATGACACGCACCCCATCGAGTGAGATATCGTGAAATAAGTATTTTAAAAATATTAAACATGATATTTTGTAGTTTTTATTTTACGTTCAAGTCACGGCCTACGAGTCTTCAATGCTTTTAGAAATATTCTCTCTTTAATTTTATAACCCATTGATTTAAAATTCTGTAAAAGTGAAAATATTAGCTTAGTGTAATTATAAATACAATGATTTGGTTACTATAAAACATAAACGCCTGAAAATCTCAAAGATATTTTCCACATTTTTGAACTGGAAGTTCTAATGCCAAAGAGCCCAAAATCTATCACATTTTTTATTTTGTCAATATAAACATTGTCGCACGGGAACAAACATTCTTTTCTTGAGCTATTGTAACATTGGATACTCAGACACACAGATAGAAAATAAATCATAGTTAAAAATGAGTTTTCTCTACGTTTCAGACATTTTTTTGCATAATATTTTGAGTCAATTCAATACTAGGACAGCCAGAGAATGTTAAAGTTGAAAAGAGTTGCAGGGGATTTTCAAGAAAAAAATCAATGAAAATCAATTAATAAGATGTGATTATTTCACTTCATGCGAAGGTACTCACGTAGAGAAAACGAATAGATATAATGGATATAATATTAATTTATAAGAAAGACTCATGATGAAGGTCAAGCCTTCAAAACTATAGTTTCTATCAAATAAAATTACATATACATACATACGAGTATAAAGAGTGAGTTTTTTTATCTTGAGACAGTCTTATTACTCAAAAGCTGAGGTAGAGAGAGGTCATATCATCCTTGTTAAGGTTTTGACCAGGTTTCCTTAACAACTCATGGCAAATGCCGGGATGGCTAATGCGTCGCTTGCTCCTGGTACCGGGTTTTTGAGCGGAATTTTTAAATTACTTTTTGTCTTTTGATGGAAATCTATGGTCGTTATTTGTTAATGAGCATACATTTCTATTTTTTTCTTTTTCTTTTTCTTTTTTTTTACTTGTTTATTATTTGTTAAATTGTTGTAATTAATTTGTATTGATGTTTGTTAATGTATTGTAGCTAGATTGTATTGATGTTTGGAGGGCCTAGCCACCGAGGACTTGTGCCTCTAAGCAGGTCGAGGAATAAAGATTTATTTATTTATTTATTATTTAAAAACAGTGCATTATATGAAAAGAAGTTTCAAATAAAAGTTTATTTATATGGAGGGGGAACTAAACTACGCTATTGTTTGTTTGCCTGGAACAAGCTTTCAATGGTATTTCAAGGTCAAGTTCTGTTTTTTAAATGGAAACCTATATATTTGTTTACATAGTATAAATCTACAAAAAAAAAACTGAACAACTTTCACAAGAACTATTTTTTTATTTGATATCAAATAAAAAAAATATTAAATCAATTAGATCTCAGAGAAAAACCCTAATAATTATTTTTTACAATTATTCAACTTAATTATCAAATATTTAATTGTTAAATAAATAATTTAAAAATTTTCCGACACTGTTCTGTGATATTCCAGAGTGTTATCGCAAGTCTTCTGGATGAATTCCAGTTCCAATTTTCTTATTTTGACCTGTTTCAGTTTCTTCGTACACTTTTTTTTTAACAGATTTACAACATGATAAAATGAAGCTTGTGAGGGTGTATTCCTATCAGGAAAACACTCGGCATTCATTTCAATGGCAGCCCCTTAACACTTGTTCTACATTCACCATAAATTAAGACCATTTCAATTCTGTCAACAAAATTAATTAATGTCAACACAAATAATCCATTTTTATTATGATAATACATTATAACTATCTACTGGATTGACACGAGAAATAAACTTTTTTTTAACTCAAGAATTTTAACTATTTCAATTAAGTAGAAAATAACCTCTTAAATCTGTGTATAATGAAGTTTTAAGATCATTATAAACACTTATTTTCATTGTTTTGACTTTTCGATTTAATAATTAATTATTTAATCATTATTATTTAAAAATTAAGTTGAATAATTGTTAAAAATAATTATTAGGGTTTTTTTTCTGAGATCTAATTGATTTAATATTTTGTTTATTTGATATCGAATAAAAAAATAGTTCTAATAAAAGTTGTTCAGTTTTTTTTTGTAGATTCAGAATATGTACAGAAATATATAGGTTTCCATTTAAAAAACAGAACTTGACCTTGAAATACCCTTGAAAACTTGTTCTTGGTAAACAAACAATAGCGTAGTTTAGTTTCCCCCTTGATATAAATAAACTTTTATTTGAAACTTTTTTTCATAAAATGCACTGTTTTTGAGTTATAAGACTGTCTCAAGATAAAAAAACTCACCCGGTATATATTGTACTTAATTGAAAAGTTTTTATTTTGCCAAGAGTAGCAGAGTTGTTGATTCATAAAGAGAAATGTGTATGTTTATTTGCATCAAGCAGAGGACAACATCTTTGTTTCTCTTTATGTAATATATTGTACTTTCTTACATTGTACACTCAGGGTCAACAATTACTTATGTTCGTTTTTTTATAAATTATATATCCATTTAGGTAAAGGTGTTTATTTGTAAAAGCAGAAAACACTCTACTTAATTGGTTCCCTATTGAAAAAAAGTAGTTTTAAGATTGTTTTGTTATACATTTGAGAAAGTTGAACGTAAAGTTGATGCAAAAAAGACGATAAAAAATATTTTTCTTTCCAAAAAAATAATAATTTTGATTTATCTAATATTTGTTGCTCGTTCTGCTATTAAAAATAAATTAATTTTAAGATAAAACATACCCAAATATATAAAAGGAAATTCCCTACTTTCTTTCTCTCTCTCTCGCTCTGGTGAAATATTCATTTAAAATTGAATTTCCTCAATAAATTCAGTTTAATTAAGCTTTAAAAAAAAAAAAAAAAAAAAAAAAAACAGAATTATCATTTTCGTCTCACCCTCCCAAAACAAAATAAACTGCAACGGATCGTTGCTAAACTTTATCCAAATTCATTTGAAATATTAATATGTTTGTTCCTTTATTATTAATCAGATATCACTTGCAATTTGTAGTTCATATTGACATTAATTCAAAAATAATTCTCATTTAATAGTCGAGGAATAACCATTCTACATTGGATTTTTGACGTTTCGATTATTATTGGTAACCATTGCTGAAGACATGGAGGAATCGACTTAAAATCAAAAATAACGATCGATTCTCATCTAATACTAGAGGAATAACCTTATTGCATTCCATTTTTGATGTTTTGACTATTAATGGCAACCTCTACTGAAAACGTGGAAGAATAGACTTAAAATCAAAAGACTAAATTCTTTTATGGCAAACAACTCAAGCTTGAGTTGTTTACCAAAAAGAATTTAGTCTTTTGATTTTAAGTCTATTCTTCCACGTTTTCAGTAGAGGTTGCCATTAATAGTCAAAACATCAAAAATGGAATGCAATAAGGTTATTCCTCTAGTATTAGATGAGAATCGATCGTTATTTTTGATTTTAAGTCGATTCCTCCTTGTCTTCAGCAATGGTTACCAATAATAATCGAAACGTCAAAAACCTAATGTAGAATTGTTATTCCTCAAGTATTAGATGAGAATCGATCGCTATTTTTGATTTTAAGTCGATTCCTCTATGTCTTCAGCAATGGTTACCAATAAAAACCGAAACGTCAAAAATCCAATATAGAATGGTTATTCCTCAAGTATTTGATGAGAATCAATCGCTATTTTTGGTTTAAAGTCGATTCCTCTATGTCTTCAGCAATGGTTACCAATAAAAACCGAAACGTCAAAATCCAATATAGAATGGTTATTCCTCAAGTATTTGATGAGAATCAATCGCTATTTTTGGTTTAAAGTCGATTCCTCTATGTCTTCAGCAATGGTCACCAATAAAAACCGAAACGTCAAAAATCCAATATAGAATGGTTATTCCTCAAGTATTTGATGAGAATCAATCGCTATTTTTGGTTTAAAGTCGATTCCTCTATGTCTTCAGCAATGGTCACCAATAAAAACCGAAACGTCAAAAATCCAATATAGAATGGTTATTCCTCAAGTATTTGATGAGAATCAATCGCTATTTTTGGTTTAAAGTCGATTCCTCTATGTCTTCAGAAATGGTCACCAATAAAAACCGAAACGTCAAAAATCCAATATAGAATGGTTATTCCTCAAGTATTAGATGAGAATCAATCGCTATTTTTGGTTTAAAGTCGATTCCTCTATGTCTTCTGCAAAGGTAAGGGATAAGAAAACAACGCAGTTGCTATGGTTACTTATAAAATTTCCTCCCAAATTTTTAGCATTTCACAGAGAGAAGCCTATCCATTCTTATTTAAGCAAGGCTAAATGAGCTATATTAAAAGGTTCAAATGAATAAATTTTAAAGAATTTAAAAATTAAAAAAGTACTCTCTTACTCTAGAGTAAAGTACTTTAAAATATAATTTTACTAAAAACTTTATTTAACCTTTTTGTGGTCCCCAAGGTACTTAATTAGGATATTAAATTTCATCAAAATTGGTTAAGTCATTTTCAAGATATTTAGAAAAAACTAAAAAAGTACTGAAATAAAGTACTAATGTTTGTGGGCCGATATGTACCAAAAACTAATCAGCGCTTCATTTTGTTAAACTAATGGTAGTTTTTCAATTTCATTTCAATCGGTGCAACGGTGTGGAAAAATCGTGGGCCAAAAAAACGATAACATACATACATACATATCATACATCCATCCATACACATACATCCATCCGCACGCACTAAATGAAAAAATCGCACTTTTTGGCCTCTCGACGAGACCCCATGTAATTTTTGGCAAAACCGTCACGTGCTAAAATTCAACCTAATTGAATACTACAATTTGTGACTTTAATTGAGTCCATGGGTTCCGTAGTCTTTACCTGAGGACCCTTTGAAGCCACGCTTGCCCCGAGAGCGATTACAATACTTTACCCATGCTTTGCATTGGATAAAAGTAAAAAATGCAAATAATATTTTACAAACGTTCATGATAAAACAAAATACACAAATACAAGTTAATAAGTGTCAACGTGTGTGTGATTTGGGTGTGTCTGTGTGTATTTGTATATGATTCGCTTTCGTTTTGGTAGGCGAACGCTCATTAAGCACACAGTTGCCTATGCAAATATTGTATTGAACCAACACGTCCCACGTCCCATGCTACAACAAAATTTCCACCCGCTTCATGGATCTGTATATATATATATATATGAATGTGCGTAAATATTTAATAAACACTAAAACTTAATAAAAATGTAAAATTATTCAATTTTCCATGATAGCTGTTATTTCGCATCCGATTTTTATTTTCTCATATTAAATTTAATTGAAAATTGTGTATTTATTATTGAAAAATAAATTTAATTCAATATTATTTAATATATAAATATATAGACTGAACCATGTTTGTCATTCAAATCCAGAGTTAAATTTTAAACTAAAGAGTTGAATACGGAGAGTGAATTTTTTTATATTTTTGAAAATGATTTATTTTCCACACTATTGAAACAAATCTAATAATTCCGATTTTCGATTATTTTTTTTTTATTTTATTTATTTAATTTAGTCAGCATCATTTCTAAAAATAAGAATCTTATTACAATTCTTCTGTCGAATCGTTTATATTTATGGAAGAATCTTTCAGGTTTCACAAATCATGATGAAAATAGAATATTGATTAGTTTCATATTCAGAAGGTCCAACTCAAAATACAATTTCAAACAATTTAAATTTTATTGTTTTGAAAGAAGAAGAATATAAACAGAACACGAAGAGTCGCAACACCCCCATTTTTATTAAATTATGATCAAAGTTACACCAACGTTAAGAAACATGTGACTCGATTTGTTCTGAAGTGTTTTTTGTTTTTGTTTTTTTGCTACTCTGGATGCAATTCAGAAGAGAGGAATAAAACAAACTAGTTGACACGATTCCTTGGCTTTTCGTAGAACCGTCTCAGCCCTATCCACTAATAGTGTTTGTTCTGACCAATTAAATTCAATAATCCCCCTCAAAGCCTTATTCTTAAAAAACATGCGATTTTAAAATGTTCAAAGTTCTTCCGCTGTCAAATTGGATAAAAATAAAACTAACGCATTTGCAAAATCGTTATCCCATTCGTCTTCCTCGTGTCCGGCAGCCCAAGAAACACACGTGACCAGTCCAGAACCTGGAAAGTTCCATAGCTCGGAATAAAGAGTTCGTCGAGATTTAAAATATTCGCAGGCGAGTTGGGGCATTCAAATAGATGGGGAATTGTTTGTGTAGCTCCACATTCTCAGAGGTCGACTTCAATGTATCTCCATTTAAGAAGATTTGATTTAGAACACCCCACTCCCTTTCGTAATCTATTTAGAACACGCCAGATTGGCCATTTCAGCTCCTTGCCTAGAGCCAGGTTTTCCGAAGGTTTTAATGGAAAGTTTTTCCCATTGATTTCTAGAGACTGGAATATTTCACCATCTTCCCCGTGATCTACAATCTTCAGTTGGTCAAGATCCACGTTCACAGGTATCTTCGGCCCCGACTCAATCCCTTAAATATCTCCTCTTTCTCGTATTTTTCATGTTGCATCTTCCTGATGTAACTCCTTCACTCAACAATATCTTAATTATCTTTTTTCGACACTATGTACTGATGGAATCTCTAAGACTTTCTGCAACACACTGGAAGATTGTGGAAATTGTGACCCTCTATTTTAGCAAGAAACAACTCCTTTACAGAATCAATATGATCAAAGTGGTTTTGCCTTAATAACATAGTAAATACTGATTTATGGTGCTTGAGGGATACAATTTTCAACTCCAAATCTTTGAAACGGATTTAGATACATTACTAAATATAACGTTTTTAATATCTTCCCTGAACATAAATTACCTCTCTAGTTCTTACCACTTCACCTCGATTGATATATTCGTTAAAAAATAAAATCCTGAGGTTTCTATGTTTATGTTTTTAATGTCGCGTGCAGAACCTTACTCTTCGATCGCTCGAAAAAGCTCTCGTGTTTGTTCGCGTTTTTTTTTTTTTTTTTTGAATTCAACTAAATAAAGAATTATGGGGATAAGAAGAGGGGAGAAAAGAGGAAGATGGAATAAAATAAATACACCGAAAAAATAGATCAATTGTTTTGGAACGTGCACGAAATATATGCAACGATAGGCTATTGATAGCCGCGAATTGATCACGACTTCGAGGAAAAAAATAAATAACAATAAATAAAAGTTTTTTCTCAATTCGCTGACTCGGTTTGTTTCTATTATCGTTGATCGATTGAATTCATCAATAATTTTAATCACTCTATAATCTTGAAATATGCGATATACTCCACGGGCTTTTTTGTACCAAGTTACAGTTTTCAAGCTCAAACTGTGCGCTATAATAATAATTTCAAATCAATTCAAATTTGTAGAAAGAGTTCAGGGTTTTAAAAATGTTTCTCTTTTTTCTCAAATTTTAGTTTAGATAATATTGTTTAATAATTTTATTTACTATTGATTTATAAATTGGAGCTTTTTTATTATATTGGTGTTTTAGGGCGCATCATTTTATTTAAAGTGTAAGTAACGGTGATAATAATTATCAGGTGTAAGGGGATAAATAAAAATGCTCAGAAACAGTACATAGTATTTTTTATTAAACCTTCTCTTTTGAATTCCAGATGCACTTAGAAGACAGACCCCGATTCAGCTTTTTCGCCGCCCTAAGAAAAAAATTATTTTCGACCCCCTTTATATATTGTTATTTTGAAACATAATTTTTGACAGCGAATTTTTGTAGGTATTTTTAAAAAGTAGAAACATTTAAAAAAAAAAATAATAATATCAAAAAATACAACACATATTTAAAATATTCATTTCAAAAAAGTACAATAGACAATATTCATAATTAAATATCTATAAGTAAAACATGAAAGATGTTTTAAAATTATTTTTAATTTGTTTTTATAAAGGCTATTTTTTCTCTACAACTATTTTTGCCACCTAACCAAATCTGCTGTTCTGGGCAAAAATCCAGTTGTCAATACCTAGATAAGCCCATTTAGACAGCACATCAGTAAAGTGTTAGTAGGGTTAGTGAGGGAGCCGAGTTTTAGCCGGTCGAAATTTTTATATGTTAGCCAGGCTCGAACTCGGGCCTCCCGCTTGAACATCGTTATCAAAGATGATGAAGCGGGCCCAGCGCCTTAGCCAGCTCGGACAATCCGACTCCCCTTGTAGGAAGGTTTATTTATAACAAATCGAAAGCTATTCATTGTTGCTGACTAGTTTTATTTATCGCCTCACACCATTATACTTTATTGAAAATAAATTTGTTTTTATGTACCTACTAGCAAGCTATAATACCAGATATAATATTTCTAATTAAAAAGACTGATGATGAAGGTCTAATTTTCGAAACTCTAGTTTCTAACAAATAAATTAATATATACAAATTTATTTTTGTTATATATGTTTGTGTTTATTTGCATCAAGCAGTGGACAACCTCATTGATTTCTCTTTTTGAGTAGATATAATCGCACATCAAATTTCTGTTTTTAATCTATGTAGTATCACGTTCCAAAATATATAATATATAAATATATATTCATGACAAAATTTGATAACGTTTAAAGAAACAAAATAAATAAATAAAGCTTTGATATCCTGATCCCTCGGAAATCCCAATGTGAAATACAAACAGGTAAAAATAAAAAAAAATAGAATAAAAAAGCGTCGTCGACCTTTCATTCTTATTTCTCTCCGTACTTTTTATTCTTCCTTGATCTCGTATCATATGAAATGGATAAAAGCCAAAGGATTCTCTGGCACACGGAATGATCAAATTCGATTACAAAAAAAAGTAATGGAACAAAAGGAAGAAGAAAATTCATTCCATTATCTATACAGTGAAAATTTATTGTTTTTTCATTTGACGTGATATCTTGAATACTAATGGGAGTTTTATCCATTTAAGGTATAAAACAACAGAATGATACTAAACATATTGAAAAGTTTTATCTGTATCAATGTTTACAATATTCATGGTATATTTATTAATAATTTGGGGTCTTTTATCGTTTAAAGTTATTATCAACTCTATAATATATAATCATGTCAGGCAAGAGCTTACTTCGGGGTTAACCTCCACTCTATATTAAATATTTGTTGAAATATAACTTTTTATATAAATATATTTTAGCAATGATATTTAATGTAAACTAAATACAAGAAATACAAGATTTAATTTCAAAATAATTTGACGAATGCCTTGGGCTTTCTTCGGAGTCGTGCTTTTATTTTTAACTTAGGTATAAATAATAAAAAATTTTAAGGTGCTGAAAAAAATTTGATTACACCTTTTTTTGTTAAGAGAGAATGGTGTGGGTTCTTGGTGAAATATTTTAAATAAAGTAAAGAAAAAATTTTTTAGAAACTTTTTGAAATTTAAAATAAAAAATACTAGGTAGGTTTTACAAAAATAAAAGATCAGATGCTTGTTTAGCACGACTCTATATATATATTTCGCTTGGCTTCTTAAAAAACCTACAGTTATCTGGGACCTCAATAAATTCAATAAAAGGGACACAAACGGCACTATCTTTAACACAATGTTTCAGGACATTATAAAGAAATATCCGAATTTTGCACTTGTTTTCACCGATGGCTCAAAATTCGAAACAAAAGTAGGTTGCGCCTTCAAACACAATAATTTTGAATTTAATTTTAGACTTCCCCCCATTTCCAGCATTTTCACCGCAGAACTAAAAGCTATCGAATTAGGTCTTACTTATATTAAAAACCGTGGGCTGAGAAAAAGCATCATAATTAGTGACTCGCTAAGTGCCCTTCATGCACTGGAGGGATTCAATTCTTCGCATCCCTTGGTGCAGAGGATCCAGTCTCTGTTTGGAGAGCGGTCGGAGTTTGAAAGTCTTTTTTGTGGGTGCCAGGACATAGGGGAATTGTTGGTAACGAGGCAACAGATATTTTGGCCAAACGGGGGGCAAACAAGCCCTCTATAGATTTTTCTCAAACATTCTTGAAAGACTCCCAAAGATTTTTCAAAGTCAAAATTGGGAAATTATGGAGTGACGAATGGAAGAATGAAAATAGACTACTTAAACGAGTAACACCAGTTGTTAGTCCCTTTGAAATATATAATCTGAGTCGACAAATGCAGACTATCATAACAAGATTAAGAATAGAGCATTGTTTTTTTTTCACACGGTCATTTGATTCTAAGACAGGATCCCCATGGTGTGGAACCTGCTATACTAGAGTCACGGCTGACCATATTTTGATTGATTGTCCTCGGTATGGCGCACAAAGAATAAATTCTAAGATAGAAGGTGTATCAATCGGAAGCCTGTTGACTGACCAGGAGGGTTTTGAGAAATTGTTCGAGTTTTTGAGTCGAGTATACTTGTTCAAATTCATTTAATTGTATACGGTTGTTGTTTGTTTGATGTCGTTATTGTTATATGACATTATTCTTACCTACGTGATGGCGCAAATGACCATAGTAGTCGACGCGTCGATAAACAAATAATAATAATAATAATATTTCGGTGTATAAGCCTATCTTCAGGAGTTCACAGAGGAAACTGAACTATAAAATACTAGATAGGTAGTTCAGTTTCTTCTGTGAGCTCCTGAAGATGGGCTTATACCCCGAAATATATATATAGAGTCGTGCTAAACAAGCATCTGATTTTTATTTTTGTGAAACCTATCTAGTATTTTATATTTTAAATTTTAAAGTTTCTAAAGAAAAATTTCAAAATTTTCTTTACTTTATTCAACTTTTTTGTGTATTATGAAAAAAAGCCTATATAAGATATATAAGATGTTGCCAAACTATATTAACTATATTTAAAGATGTTGAGGAACTATCTGGTTTTCGGTCAGAAATAACACCTTAAAACATTATTTTTGAGCATTCGATCTTTTATTTGATAATCTTCAGCTCTATAGTATTTTAAAATAATTGCTTTATTGACCAAAATAAGCAAATGTTAGAGGCATTACTTAACGGGAAAGTAAAACTATTGTTCTTATGGGAGAAAATATTTTTTCCCAATAACTTTCAGTAGAGAAGAGTGAATTCGTGATATTTTAAATGTAATTATTATTTCTATTTTTCCTGAGGAGATTTTTTTCATTTGGTTAACAGTGAATCAAGCTATACAACAATAAAACTTAACCATAAAATTGTGATATGTGGATGTCCTTTTGGATTCATAATTAACAATAATTTTTTGTTATATAAAAATTCCATTGGTTAGTGTTTTATTGCATTCCTCGAGATAAACATGAACTGATAAAAAAATATATATTTTTTTCTAGGGATTTTATATTAATATTATTGAGGGTTGTGGTTAAGCTAAGAATTCCTGAAACATTCCAGTGGAATCGGGACAAGGGTGCCAAAGTGGGGGTATATATTCCGATATCTCTCAAGATATTCCAACCATCTATTAACGAGAATGTGAGGGGCTCGGCCCCTCTTCGTTTCATTCCTTCAATAGGGAAATAGAAATAGAAGAAGAAGAAAAAAGAGGGCTGCGCCACCCTCTTTCTCTTGGTTTCGTGGTATAAATAATGGACAACTCAAGGCTGCCGATATATTTTCGATGAGTCATGCAAAAGTTATCGATCCAAGTGTAGCGAATAATATTTGAAATAGGAAATTTATTGAATCCTTATAAATAATCCAATAGGAAATTTACAACGAAAGGGAAATGAAAAGAGAAAAAAGTTGTATTATTAATATTCTATTGATTTGAAAGATATTAATTTGCCGATGGTAATAGATTCAAATATATATATATAAAATTAAGGTTTTGTCTGTACATTGCTCCAAATCACGCCAAATTTTGGTTGCACACATTTCAAGCAAAGTTATGAACGAAAACACCCTCAACAAAATTCCTGTCTGTGTGTCTGTCTGTATGTTTCCGTCGTTTCTGAAAAGTTGCTCACGATTCACGTAAAAACGGCTGAAGGGATTATTATAAAATTTCATATTTACATCAGATGTTTTCTAACTTACGTTTTTAGCTATATAACGTTTTAATATTTTGACCCCAGAAGGGGGTTTGGGGGAGGGGGGCGGGGCGCACGAATAAAAATTATCAAACAACTCCTATACTATTAACTCTACGGTAAATTTTATAATTAACAAAGTTGTAGGGGATATGATTTCTGACAACTTTTGTTTAAAAAGATTTCCCCAAAAAAGCACCCAAAAAAAGGGGGAGGGTGAAAAAATGTAAATTCTTGCCCTTGGAGCAAACTCAACCAAATTTTGTATACATAATCTCTGGGCGTCTAGAGAGCTAGAAATGTAAAAACTAACCACAGGGAATCGAACCTGAGTGCCAGTAACAGCAATCCGGCTCACTTGCGGGATGCGAACCTCTCTGACATATCCCGAAGGTGAGCCAGATGGTCCGGATTGCTGTTACTGGAACTCAGGTTCAATTCCCGAGGGGCTGAAAAACAACCCCTCTGACATATAATTAAAAATATTCTATATGGACTTTCATTCTGAAAGTTTGGGTCCAGGCACGTTATAAATTCACATGAAGCTAAAATAATTTTTATTACAAGGCTTGGTTCGATCACATATGTGTACCGCATTTTGTGTATAACTCCTAATTGACTGAAGATGGACAAATCAAATTCAGGCCTAAACATCTTATTAAAGGTGTTTTATTGAACCCAGTGATTGCATCTTTGGCTGATACCTCCTCCTTCATCTAGTACAATATTCCATTCCATCGGATTTAATAGATGACACCATCTTATGATTTTCTAGTATTCTATTGATTAATAAATGAAATTCCTATCTTATAAAAGAAAACTATATAAAATCAAACTGATTAGTGATTTCGTTTATTTAAAAGTAGACATAATAAAAATTTATATACAGGTTGTTGATTTCATTTTCTGATAAGGGTTACATTATTTAATCAGAGAAAGTGGATTTGATATTAATCGAAAATACTCTAATAAATTATTTTTTTAATTAATCCTGAGAAGCATTAGCAAATAAATTATTTGATTATTTTGTTTCTATTTTTGTCTCTTTCTATTTTTTCCTTTAAGATATCTAAATATTAAATTATTATATTAATGAATAAATAAATAAATATTATTAGAGGTTTTTGGAAAAAAAATAGAATACTTTCCCTCATCTTATAGCAAAATAAAAATCATTTTCTTAGCGGAGTGGTGAATTTTGGAAGATCAAATTAAAGATGAGTGAGTTAAGTCGGCTGAATGGTCCGAATAACTTTAAATACTCTAGATATTGACGAAAAAAATGGGAGTGATATCTTATTCATTTAAGAGATATAGAATTAGTAGGGGATTGCAAATTCAATGCAAATCCACCATCCTAACATCTATTAGCAGACAGTAGGTAATCAACAACTTTACCCCCCTCCCCCCCCCAATAAGAAGAATATATTTGTTATTTACTGCTGGCGTTTTTGGGCAAATGTTGAAGAATGATTAATAACCGCGTTAAGTTTTGTGAGATGTGCTGCATCACAGAATAGGTCTGATTTAGGCTTAAGGAGGTTCGGGACACCAGATCTATCTGGTTGATCTACGAAAAAATCTTTTGTATTTCTGCAGAGTGACAACTTCTGCCTACTAAATTTTTTAATAAAAAAAATTGTTAATAATAAGGTTAATTTCGAATAAAAATGTTTGTTTTGATAATATTAAAATATTAGAATATTGAGATAAATTTGTTCTCATTATAAAAACATTTATTTAACACAAAAATAATTTCAACAAATATAGTTGGAATTCTACACTAGTGCTTTTGTTATATTCTGTCAGCTGTAAATAACTTTTTATTTTTACATTTATGAATAAATAATTAACAAGACTGTCAAATCTAGTGAAAAATATATCATTCGATTCACAAAAGTTAAATTATTGATCTGTATAATTTGTTGAAAATGGTATAATTTGTATTAAAGTTATAGCCCTTTTAAAAGCTCGGTCCATTTACTTCCATGTTAAAAGGACAATTTTCAAAAATTTATTTCTCGGTAATGGGACAGACGATCAACTTCAAATTTCGGAAATAAATATTTAATACATCAATGATTCGATGGTAAAAATTTGAGATTTTTTTATAAAAATGATAAACAGTCCCGAATCACCTTAAAAAAGTGAGATGAGATTGGCATATAAAACATTTTATTCAAATTTTCTTGCATTCATTTGACTAGGCCTGGCCAACCCAAATCGCACCACAGGCCGCATTGACTACCTAAACATTTTTTTAAATATTTTTTTCGAGATCTGGCTTGACAGCGGATTTCGCATATAGTGATTTTTATTGTAAGTGAATGTAGTGAAAGTGTTCAATCAGTGTAAATGTGAAAAAACAATACTACAACCAGATTCGAAAGGAAAACATGCATTGAATGACCCAACAACAAAATATAAGTATTTGTATGGTAATAACCATATTTAAAAATAGTTTTAACTATCAACATTATTATTATTATTTTTTATTTTAGCGATATTCAAAAACAGTTTTAATATTTAACGCCTAATGATGCAACCAACAATTCAAAGCGTTCTATTTGAATGCATAACCTAGAACACACAGACGAAGCTCTATCTTTTTGGTTACTATCAATTTCACATAGTGAGTCATTTTGACAAAGTACCATAAATAGTTTTAATTATCAAAATTATTAGTCAAGTCTTGTTTTAAAATAACAAACAAATATAATTTCACTGTGATTTTTGCATTTCTTTTCGCCTATTTTTAAATAAATTTCTCTTATTTAATTCTCTTAGTTAATTTTTATTATTTTTTATGTTATTCTTTGTACAATCATAGCAAGCGCTTTCTTTTAATTAATTTAATGCGATTTAACATTCTGAAATACCCAATTAAAAAAAAAACAATTCGTGCGTCATATATGACCGCCGCACATAGGGGTATTGTGCCTATTTAGGGGGCCAAAATTATTTATAAGGGTTCTAATATAACTAAGAACTTGAAATTTGGCAGGTAGCTAAAGTTTAATAATATAAAGATAGACCATTTATAATAATAATAAAAAAAAAAAATAATAATGAGCTTCAAAAAAGGGTTAACGAAAAATTCATTTTTATTCACCCCATTGAGAGGGGTACCGTTGAATAGTTCTTTTAAAATCCAACTATAAATATCATCTTGTAATTTTAATTTTGACGCCACAGTACGGCGCTAAAAGTTTAAAAATTTACTTATGCCTTGCTGTGCCTCTATCTTTTCAAACCTTTGATTTAAAAATCGGTAAAAATTATTTTAGATCATAGATAGGAAAAAACTGAGAAAAATGGGGTTAAAATTTAAAATTAATGAATAATAATACATAATCTACAAAAATAATACATTTATTACTAAAAACAAAAAATCAAAAAAAAATACATAATTTAAAAATAATACATTTAACACAAAAAACAAAAAAACAAAACATTACAAAACAAATCAAAAAGTCAGGACCTAGACAGGGCATCGCAATACTTCCACATTATATTCTATGAATATAAATGCGAAAGTAAACAATTATATCATTCTGATAATGATATACAAGATTCATCTGAAGAGTCCGATGCCTCTTCTCCCAGGTCTTCATCCACAGAAAAAAGCGTTTCGATGGTTTCTTTGAGGATTGGTTTCGTCTTTTTCCTTGGAAGTGGTCTCATGCCAGTTATAAAGGGATTCGAGCTCAATAATAGTCTATTTATCACGTCAAGATTGCAGGACTCTGCAAAACTCCCAAGCCTAATTTTGACGGTATTGGCTGAAGTGTTTGTTTCTTGCCTCAGCGCGCCGGCCGCACGTAAGGACGCGAAAGCCCACATGCGGCCGATTGGCCAACCCTGATTTACACAATCTCAAAAATGGCAGAAATAATTGTGGGCAATTTTCACATTATAAGCTGGTTCTATTTTGTCTATTAGTGCCCCAATCGACTTGAAATCATTTATGAAACTCCATATTGTAATTCCAACCTTATAGGTGCTCTATCTTTTTGCATTTTTTTTATCACTAAAATAAATACTTAGCTTGCTTATTCGCAAAAGCAGTTGGAAAATGGAGAAAATCACGCGGAGTGACATCTATTTAAGATATATACTATTAACCGAATGTTTTCTACATTTGATTCAATCACGAATCAACTGTAGTGAATTTTTGTCAAATATTGAGTGAAAATAATATTTGAACTTATATATTTCTAATTTGAAATAATGATCTTAAATAAATTTTTATAATTTTTCTAACTGATATGACAAAGAATAATTGACCTATCAAAGAGAAGTGTTTTGACCGCGCTTTATTTGAAAAAGATATTTTATCACGAGACTATTGCGGATTATGCTATTAAAGTCTGTGGAGTCTTAAATCTGGACCAGGAGAGAAAAGAAGATGTGATCCACTTAGTTACAATCCAATAATAATTCAATGAAAATTCACTCTTAACTATTGACAGCCTCTTGGGGTACTCGCCAACGTTGAAGAACATACATTTTTTATTTGGAGAAATATTTTGTTCAGCAATAGCGAGCGTTCAAAGGAATTCTTGTCAATGATGAAAATTATTTTGAAAATTTGAGCCGTCAGATTATACTGGTAAGAATTTAATTTTAAAGAGATTAGTTTGTTTGCTTCTGAAAGTTAGATAAATCGATTGACATATTTTGGGACAGACAACTGAGTGAATCAGAGGGGTCAATGGCATTAAAAATAAAGGGAGATTGTGACCTCATAAAGCCGTCTCGTTGGCAACCATTTGCATCGCCCTTTGCTGTCTCACAATGAAATATTTTACTAGGTCACTTCCCTTCCATTCCACACACTGTATTCATTGTTAGCTAAGGTCTTTGCTGTTGTCAAAAATCAAATCTTGAAAGGTTTTAAATATTAACATAAACCTATATTAGAGCAGATATTTTCAAACAAATAAATAGTTTATTCTCATTGTTAATTAACAACATAATGTTTGACGAGAGGTCGTGTTTTTAGATACACACTATGGCATGCCTTGCCAACCCGCGGCCCTCGATGGACTTTCTTGTGGCCCGTGGTCATATTTGAGATGTAGGGGAGGGGGGTTAGTTTTTGCATTTTTAGACTTCTGGAGGTCCACTGATTATGTATACAAAATTTAGTTGAGTTTGCTCAAACTGCCTAGATTTTTAATTCCCCTCCCCCTCACTCCACCCCCATTTTGGGCCGTTAGTTTTCCATTTTTAGTCTTCTGGAGTCCCACTGATTATGTATACAAAATTTGGTTGAGTTTGGTCAAATGGCCTAGATTTTTAATTTTTAACCCCCCTCCACCCCCTTAATTTTGGGTCGATATGCACCAAAATCTTATCAGCTCTTAATCTCAATGGACCAAAACTACGTGTGAAATTTGGTTTCGATATTCACACTAGTTTTTGAGCTAGCTCGTCCACAAAATTTGGTAACGCACAGACTAACTAACTAACTAATTAACTAACTAACAGACATTTTGACAAAACAATTATTATCTCGAAAAATATAATTTTTTTGATGTTCACTTATTAGAGCTTTTTTGTAGAGCTAATTTTTTTAATCAAAATAGTTTCAGCCGTTTTTGAGATATTTTGAAAAAAAGAAGGAAAAACCACTTTTTTCATGCACCGATTACAATACTTGACAATACCCTGTATGGTAAAAGTAAAAAAGAAAAAGTTATTCAAATTTGTTTGTTATTTTAAAAATAAAATTTGAAATATCTTTTACTTTTTTGGTTTATGCGACTTAACTAATTTTGATATTTTATTTAGATATGGTTGATATTTTATATTTATTTCAACCACAAATATATTTTGTTGTTGGATCAATGTGTGTTTTCATTTCATATCTTGTTGTAAAAATTGTTTTTTTCCACATTTACACGGATTGAACACTTTCAGTGTATCACTACATTCAAATTAATATTAATAACTTACAATAAAAATTAATAAGTAAAATAAAATATTCAAAAAATTGTAATTATTTTTATTTATTATGTGCGGCCTTCAGAAATTTTTAAGTCGTCAATCGGTACCCGTACAATTCAGGTTGGCCAGGCTTGCATTAGATAGTATTAGTAATAAATTGCTCTGGAATTGCTCGTTTTGATTATTTCTAATTACAAATATTTAATAGATTTTTTAATGATGATAAATCGAGACTATTTTTAAACGAGTCTAGACACGCATGGACAAGTTGAGACTTGTTGACTGAAAAAAATCCTTTCTCGAATATTTCGAATTTTTTATTTTCTCTGATGAAAAAATATCAATTACATAAAAAATAAATATCGATTTATATTATTTTCATTTGCTTTTACCTGAAAAACGTTTCGAGAGTACAAAATGCCAATCTTGAAAGGTTTTAATAAATGAGCTGAAAATAGATACTCAAATATCTTACAATGCACTAAATTGAAGGAGACAATAAAAGAGTGCTTCTTGAATTATAAAATTTTATTTATTTATAACGAAACTATAGTCTCGTTATAAATAAATAAATTTATAATTCCAGCAGAAGTCACACTTTATTGTCTCCTTCTAAATATATAAAAATTCTGCTACTCTCGGCACAAAAACTTTATATTTAATGCACTAAATTTTCGCCTTTTAAGTTCAAACGGTTTTTGAGAGTACAAAATGCCAATCTTCGAAGGTTTTAGCTAATGAGCTGAAAAAATTGGTACACAAATATCTTACAATGCACCAAATTTTAGCTTTTTTAGCTGAAAACGTTGGAAATATTAACACTGCCACAATTGGCCATTTGCATTAAAAAAAAGTTTGAACTCTATTTACGTACTTCAATTTTTATATTCTTTAGAAACAATGCCTGTATCATTGTTCTCATGTGCTGATTACTGTCTTAATTCGACCGAAACAATTATATACCAATATATTTGTCCACCTTAATAAAAACACAAAATTGGAATATATTTATTTTTATTTTTCAATCACAAATATCATTGCACATCTGGTACACAAAAACCTTCCCAAACA
This sequence comes from Forficula auricularia, assembly GCA_024734495.1. NCBI lineage: Eukaryota > Metazoa > Arthropoda > Insecta > Dermaptera > Forficulidae > Forficula > Forficula auricularia. Next base: position 2,713,212 of record JALMQS010000187.1, on the reverse strand, counting down.
CCTCAGATAAATCTCCATTCCCCATAAAAAAAAAAATAATGCAATACAAGTCTGCCTGTTAAATAAGCTGACGTGTTCTGATGTGGCCATCCACTTGACTTTACCATACAACCTGGCCCTCACTCTGTATTTAATATTTAATAAAATTATTTATAATCATGTAGGGGAAGGGGGTTAGTTTTTGCATTCCACTGATTATGTATACAAAATTTGGTTGAGTTTGGTACAAGAGCCTATATTTTCATTTTTTGACCATACACCCCCTCCCCTCATTTTGGGCGTTTTTTTTGAATTTTTAGACTTCTGGGGTCCCATTGATTATGTATACAAAATTTAGTTGAGTTTGCTCAAATAGCCTAGATTTTTAATTTTTCACCCCCCTCCACTCCCCTTAATTTTGGGTCGATATGCACCAAAATCTAATCAGCTCTTAATCTCAATGGACCAAAACTACCTGTGAAATTTGGTTTTGATATTCACTAGTTTTTGAGCTAGCTCGTCCACAAAAATTTGGTAACGCACAAACTAACTGACAACCAGACAACCAGACTAACAGACATTTTGACAAAACAATTATTATCTCAAAAATATAATTTTTTCAATGTTCACTTGTTAGAGATTTTTTGTAGAGCGAAATGCCATGGTTTCGCTCAATTTTTTTAATCAAAATAGTTTGAGCCGTTTTTGAGATATTTCGAAAAAAAAAGTAGGGAAAAACCACTTTTTTCATTCACGATTACAATACTTGACCATACCCTGTATTGTAAAGTAAAAACAGATAATAATGTACGCTTATGATCAGGTTCATGATAAAATTCGCTCTCAAAGAAATAGAGTGCAATGGAAAAAGATTCTTAGTTTTGAAATACAAACATTTTAGACGGACTTTCAACGACCTTCGGATATAGAGATATAGTCGATATCAGAATACAAGTAAACTAAGAACAAAATGAACTGGCAAGAGAACCTAGTTAAACAGTAATGTACACTAGTAATTCAATTTATGAATTAAAATTTTTATTAGCTTATTAAAGAAGTAGAGTGCAATTATGAAAGGTCAACTTTTAATATAAATAAATCCTAAGTTCTAATTCAAACATAAGGTCTCTTTCCCATGGCAGAGAATCAAGATTCAGCCCAGCCACTTAACACAAGTCACGCAACTTAGCAAACTGTTAAATCAAATTGTTGTTGTTGTTGGTCAAGTGGACAATTTTAGAACAGGATTAACTTTGTTCTTTTTATTTCTAATATACTTAAAATATATTTATTTAGTTTTTATTTTTTTTTAAAAGAACGATAAAATCTGTTAAAACATTTTATCTCGCTAAGAATGTACGACGATAAATGAATTTTAACAATTTTTTTTAAGAAATGAAAGTGAATACGATCTTAATGGATTATTTTTTTATTTTCATTTATTTTTCTTGTTGTCCCATGCATGTTTTATAGCGCAAAGTTTTCGCTAATCGAGTGATTTTTTTAATTATAGTATTTTTATTTTCGCTTACAATAATTATTTTCAAGTACAAGGTGGGCCAAAAGAAGTCAGCCCATTAAAAGATGCTCTTATTTTTGAAAATGGCGGCCAATGTCAACCTATTTTGCCATTTGTGAACCAGACAGATGTAGAATACAAGTGAAAAAGCCATGGAGCGATACACTCCCCAAGAACGCGGAATAATCGTGTTCATTTTTGCGTAGCAATTCGTCTGTGGTGTTGGCGCAGGGCGAATTCCGTCGCCGATTCCCTGGTCGTCCGGCAGCGACTGCGCAAACACTGCGCCGTTTGGCCACCAACCTATTGCATTCTTTTTCAATTTCTTAACACTTTATAGTCTTTTGTTTGCGAAATTATAAAAAATTACTATCATTTTCTCAATTCAGTTTAATAATAATAGCCTTAAAAGATAGAAATCCATCAGGGGGAGAAATAGGTCCACAGTATCCCTGCTTGTCGTATAAGGCGACTAAAAGTAATTGGACTTGAGGCTAACAACTCCACTTCGCAAAAATCTTACCAGTTACGGAACCAATCCTTCTTTTCGAAACCGAACAAATTTAATGGAATAGACCATATCATCCGAGTATTAGTAGGGACATTTCAGAAAAAGACATGCCGCATGTCGGGTCAATCTGGAATCAGAACCGTTTGGAGAAAAATTCTGAAGCACGGCAAAGATTTCTGAAGTCTGTAAATCCAAGCAAAGAAGAAGAACAAAGAGAAACAAAGAGGTTGTCCTCTGATGCAAATAAACATATACACATATATATCAAGATGATATATCTGTATATATATTATTTATTTGTTTGAGACTATAGTTTTTGAAGACTTGGCCTTCATCATCTAGTTTATTAGTTCCTAGCCATCCAGCAGTGACGAAAGAACACCAAGTTTTCAATATCCATATGATATTGACTCCATGAAAAACATTTATAATTGAAGAAAGACTGATGATGAAGACCAAGTCTTCGAAACTATAGTCTCAAACAAATAAATAATATATATACAGATATATCATCTTGATATATATGTGTATATGTTTATTTGCATCAAGCAGAGGACAACCTCTTTGTTTCTCTTTGTGAATCAACAACTCTGCTACTCTCGGCAAAACAAAAACTTTTCAATTAAAAGAAGAAGATGAACTTTAAATAATTCCACTTCGTCCGAGGAAGGGATTTAAGGATCCCCAAAAGCTTCACGAGTAGGAAAAAAGTTTAGTTAGTGAGTCAATATCAATTAAAAGTTTTTATGTTAATCCACTTTCCGTCATGAAATAAATAAATTTAAAACCACAGGTACCTTTCAATTCGACCAAAACCTAAATTTCTTCCTCTGTTTCTTCTTCTTTTCACGAAATAGGGGCTAATATATGTATACAGGCTCTTCTCTGTACAATTCATTCTCGAAACAATATCATTTAAAAACAAATAAATAAAACAATAATCTAATTAAATAAAAATAAGATAAAAAGCCCAACATCTAGAGTTCTTCGTTTTAAAATACAAACCTTATTGTTCCACAAATAATTTTTTCCTATTTTCTGTTCTTGAGTATAAGGGGTATCCGAATCCAGACCAACAGATAAACATCCAGACATAATTTTTTGATAGAATTTAATACTTCAGCCCGCCTGGCAGGCGTACGCAGTAATTGAAATGGAGGAAAATTTCAAATTAATTGAAAATGTATATTAATATTGTGCCTTTAGGATAAAAAGCAATTTAATAATCCTTATAAAACCTCTTAAGGCTAAATTTTCATCTTCTATTTTCTTTTTATTAAAAATCTCATAAGTTTTGTTTTCATAAAACCAAGAGCACACTTCAAATATTAGCTTAACCTTAACTCAGTGCCAGAGTTTATTTCTCTCATTTGACTGAAGAAGGTGGTTGAAATATGGCCAAATAAAGATTCTTTTTCTCGACTTGACTACCTGATGATAGCCTTAAGGAATTCTAATATCCAACGGCGAATAATCGATGGCATTCCCACATCTCAACTCAGAGGTGACATTTTTTTTTTTCTAATTACTTCAATCGTAAAGTTTATTTTCTGCGTTTGGAATTAATATTACTTTCAGTATTGGAATGGTATTTCTGGAAAATAAATTATTTAACATATTTGAGTTTTAATACGAACACTTCCACTTATCCATCTAATACTATATGCAGTGTTATTAATGGTACATTTTTAAAGCTTCTAGATACAGATGCTTTATAAATGAATTCAAATACAGGTACAGATTCCCAAAACATCTAAATATAATGTCAGAATTAATTAGCTCTTTGCAAAATATCTAGATACAAGATATATTGTAACAACTGTGAATAAGTGTTTAAGTCCCTTTTATCAAACATTACAGGGAAGCGATTTAAAAATTTAGACAGGTAGTAAAAATCAATGGGGCTACAATAATTCACATCTGTCTAGAATTTCTACCATTCCTCCTACGGGCTAGACACTTATTCACAATGTGGTCAACACCAGGACCTTCCTTTCTGCGGAGCTACTCAATTTTTCACAAAAATAGACTTAGGGCCGGTTGCATGTCGCAAAGTAAATGCTTTTTACCACTAACCAAGGTAGATGGTAAATGGAGTGACTGGGATGGCCAATCAGATGACAGGCACTGAAAGTTCCTGTGATCTGATTGGCCATCCCAGCCCCTCCATTTACCATCTACCTTGGTTAGTGGTAAAAAGCATTTACTTTGCGACATGCAACCGGCCCTTAGAGTCTTATTCACAGTTATTATGGGCAGACACAAAATATTTCATGCTCTATAAAATTTCTGAAAAATATTTTGCAGTAATTCATGTTCTGTCATCTAAAAATTCTTAAATTATGTTTAAATAAGAAATAATTAATTATCTTCTATAATCTATATAAAAGTATTAGTACAAATAATCGGTATGCAAGTTGCAGTGGTACTTGGCCATTTTATTTTCTGTAACTTTCAATAATTACCATGAATTTTTTCTCATTAATTTTTATAGAAATTGGTTTTTTGGAAGAACCCCGTTGTTTATGAAGCTATCAATTATTTATTTAATGAATTTTCTGAAAAGCGACTTTTTTTAAATTTTATTTGTATAAATAATCATGAAATTCGAGCATATATTTTTCAAAAATTTTTTGTTCGTAAATATTTCTTAATCGTCTATTTTTTTCATCCTTATATTTTCTGAAAAATAGCTCAAACGATTTTTTTTGTTCTAATTTTTCAGTTTTTACCAATAATCACTTTTTTTTCTTGTCAAATATTACACCTCCGTTTATGTCACGTTAGATCTTATATTTTTTATTTTTTACCCAAATTCATGAAAAAATTGTGTATTAAGAAACTTAATGGTCCTTAGTTTAGACCCTGAACACTGCTTTATAGGGTCCTATACAAACGTAAAACAGGATTTTACCGTTTCTATTCTAAAAAGTTTCTCAAGCTGTCCGCCTGTGTATCAGCTTAATGTGAAACTAGTAAGACTAAATAATTGTACTTACGCTTCTTTAAAAAGCTTAATAATAAATAAATAAATTTGAAAAATGAGTTTATGAAATCAGTGACTAAACGTTTGGCACATTTAATTTAAATACTCTGCGTAATTTTAAAATATCTTATCCAATTCCCTACGATCCCTATTACAAATTTGATTATGGATACGAACAATGAGATGGTATTAATTTAATTATTTTTTAATATTACTTTTAATTATTTTAATTTAATTTTGGCATGTTATTAACGCGATGTAATTGAAAGTCATGGTGTGCAATAAACATACCAGACATTTTTATGTAAAATTTGGGAAGAACGTTAGTCGATATCTGTGAACGGAGATAACCCGTCCTTTAAAATATATATTCCTTTTTAGAATATGAAATCATAAATCTATTATGAAAAAGGCGAAAGAGAAATAAGACATAAAATGTTAGGGAAAGAAAGAATGCCTCCTAACATTCTTACTGATATAAATTATATTCAATATAATAAATGGCAAACTTAAGGATGGATTTCCACACAAAATTTGAGAAGATTCTATTATTATTATTTTTTTTTTTTAATTAATTTCTCTGAAAAATGAGAATTTACGTATATTTAATTTCGATTCTATGTCCCGAGAGTCACTATTTTTTTTTTTTTAATTAATTTCTCTGAAAAATGAGAATTTACATATATTTAATTTCGATTCTATGTCCCGAGAGTCACAACTCCTCAGAAGTCGAGCCAAGTACCAAATACACTATCTGAACAAATGGCTATCCTTTGAAACGACATATAACCAGATAACAATTTTCAATCGAAGGTATAGCCATCATCATCGAAAAATTCACTAGCTATTCATTTGAAACTAGCTTCAAAACAAAAAATTATGTATAATTATAAATATGAAGGACCGTTAAATTTTATATTTTTATATAGGTATGTTAGCGACTAATATCTTGGTCTAAGATAATGGATTTCTCCTCCTATCTACATTTCGGATCCTCAATGATATGTTTTTCAGGAAATAAAAATTATTGAAATTTCCAACCAATTTTCGTCATATTAATTTTTGTAATAATTCTCAGTTTTCTAAGACATTCTCACTATCCAATCCCAGTGAAATGATTGAATACACAGAAACATTGTAGTAAGAAAGTACCAATAAGAAATACTATCATGTTACTGTGTAATCAATCATTCCACTAGGATTGGAGTGAGAATGTCTTAGAGAGCTTTGAATTATTTCAAATAATATGACAAAAATTCGTAAGAAATTTCAATAATTATTGTTTACTAGCCTCTGCCCTGAATAAAAATAGTGTAGTGTAGACGATTCAAAACAATATAAGAATTAAATTATATTAATCAAATTTAGGGAACGCGGTGTTGGTTTATAGTGAAACATTGTTAAAATTAAATTAGGTTGGAGTTGGTGGTGTTTCACAAGGAGAAAAATTAAAATACACAGATTTTTTTTTAGTTTACTCTATATATAGCTCTTAACTCATCGTCAGGAGAACATTGACTAAAGATAACATTAAATAATGAACAGAATTTATTTTAATTTTAATATGATGGACAGTTATTTATGACTTAGTGTAAATATGAAAGAATTATAGTATCAGAGGGATGGGATGGCCTTAGAGCCGAAAGAACAGATGTAGGGGACAAAGGGCTGGAATAGAGAAAAGATATTTATACTTGGAAGTTGCCGAAGATTATGTATGTCTCATAAAGGAGAGCAATAAACCAATAACAATGAGTGGTGTATATAAATTGCAATGTAATGACTGTCAATCGTTTTATATCGGGCAAACAGGTAGATCTTTCAATCAACGTCACGTTGAACATATGAGATCTCTTCGCAATCTACAGGTGAATAGTTTCAACTCAAATGCCCCCCCTCTTAGTTATACCTCGGCTTTTTCAGATCATTTGTTTGACCACAACCATTCACCTTCATCGACCAACCCCCTTCCTTTACATTTTATTTCAAAAAGCAGGAAATTGGATTTATTGGAGTCAGCTGAAATTAAAACGGCCATACACCTTAATCAAAACATCTTGAACAATCAAACAGACATCAAAACTTCACCAATAATTGACATCTTAATCAATGATATTTAATTTGAATTGGAGTGCGATGAGAGTGTATGGTGGGTTTATTTTTAATTTTTATTTATTTTTTTAAATAGAAAATAAGATATGAAATTTTCGCTATGCACCCTCATTGCATTCCATAGTTTATTGCCCTCCTTTATGGTACATACATAATTTTCGGCAACTTCCAAGTATAGATATCTTTTCTCTATTCCAGCCCTTTGTCCCCTACATCTGTTCTTTCGGCTCTAAGGCCATCCCATCCCTCTGATACTATAATTCTTTCATATTTACACTAAGTCATAAATAACTGTCCATCATATTAAAATTAAAATAAATTCTGTTCATTATTTAATGTTATCTTTAGTCAATGTTCTCCTGACGATGAGTTAAGAGCTCGAAATATATAGAGTAAACTAAAAAAATCTTTGTATTTTAATTTTTCTCCTTGTGAAACACCACCAACTCTAACCTAATTTAGATTATATTACACTGTTATATTGTCCGTATTTTTTAATAGATATAAAGAAAATAAAAAACTGTAGCTTCAGAACTTCCCGTTAAAAAAACGGAAAAAATATTATATAATTGTTATTTAGGAGGGGGAATTCAATTATATTTTTATTATCTAATAAGATGATAATTAGTATAGAAGTAATAAACTGTATCTCTGTGCCAAGTAGATCTGTCTCAGCCCTTTCCCTTTTTTTATAGATATTACTTCGGCTTTTGTTCCGACGAGATAAAGTCAATAATCCCTCCAAAGGCTTCATATACACCGAAATACACCATTTACCAAGATTTAACTCCCTTACGAACTTAAATTAGATACTAACCGAACAAATGCATTCGCCAACTCGTTTGTCCCCATGACTTCTAGAGACTGGAACTCTCTTCCCCTGACCGTTCTCCCAGCAACATATTATGTTACGAGAAAATGGACCTAGTGTGTGAAAATGAAGTTTTGAGAAAAACGCATTTAAAGTTTCATAACGCATTATCACTTTGAACACACCTTCAGTTGGGAGATGCGATTTGGTATGGTTAGTTATGATTGGGTACCGACTTTGGTGACGTCATGCCTATGTGGTGACGTATTTTTTGTAAAAATAACTATAAAAAAGGAAAAGAATAAAGTGACGCTTCAGTCTTGTGCCAACTGTATAACGAGTGTTATCAATATCTCAAAAGTTGTTTCGTTTTGTACGTTTTTATAGGGTAAATAAATTTTTATCAGAAATCTAACTCATTTCATCTTATTCTACACCCTTTTAGGTACCAGAATCCACTCTTAAGTCCAAACCCGTTTTTTGACACACTAGGTCCCTTTTCTCGGAGAAGGTCACATATACATATATAACCTTCACCCTAGTCGTCCACTGGAAGCGACAACATGTTACTGAGATAAAACGCGACAATTAGCAAATGGAGAAGAGTAGTATTAGTAGTAGTATTTAGTAAATAGAGTATTCGCTCATTGTTGCGCTTCATCTTCGTAGCGCTTTGTCGCTTCCACTGGACGACCGGTCTCTGTTTTTCAAGACCCGCATCCACAGATACCTTCGCCTCCGACCCAATCCCTAAATCTCTTCTTATTTTCACAATGCAAGGGTCCACCACGGACAACAGAGGTTGTACTTTTTGGGTGGAACTTCTTCTTGTATCATTCTCTATATATAAAAAAAAGTTTCAACTCTCCAGCTCTAATCATGAAAATTTGCTTAAATCGTGCCGATTCTTGAGAAAATTTTAACAAAATCATCCAATTTCCTGTTGTTAAAACTTAAAACATTTTATTTGTCTGAACCATAATATGAAAATCATTCAGCCAAGTGTTCATTCCTGTTTGTTTTTTTAACCATTATCTGATAATTTGATTAAATTGCATTTGTGTTTGTTTAATACAATAGAATAAATAGAGCACGAATGGCCTTACACTCCATTTACGAAATTAATGTGGCGTAATTGGAAACCAAGTTGAGAATTTAAGAGGACATCCAGACGGATATTGGTATCGATAAATTTTCGGTTGAAATTAATACTCGACAATTCGATAAGAACGAGTTCTGGGGTCAACCACTTTTCTTAATGATGGCCACATCTCGGTGACATTTCGAATAACAACTATTAATTGGCTTTTTATTTATCAAGATTTAAATTATTTTGTTAAGGGAGAATGATGTGGGTTCTTGGTGAAACATTTTAAATAAAGTAAGAATTTTTTTTTATATTTTAAATTTTAAAAAGTTTCTAAAAATTTTTTCAAAAATTTTCTTTTCTTTTTTAAATTATTTATTAAATAAATTAATCTGAAATTAACGAATAGTCATATCTTTACTACTCTACTATCATCTTAACTAAATTTTCATTACTGTCCCAAGATTTGATACTTTGAAGGCTTCTTTCTCCAATCTTATAAAAGTTAATTTCATTTTGTCTCTTCTAGGTAAAAGTAATGCCTTTAATGGATGGAATTCGGATTTAAAAAAGCAAAAAACGGGTTTTGTGATATTCAGAGCATAAAAATTAAAAAAATCTATTGATCAGTATGTTTGTGCATACCCTGCTTTCAGAGGGGGTTGTAATAAGTCGTGTGGTGCACACACCATATAAAATAAAAGTGAAAACTTTTTTAAAATCCTTCCGTAAGTTTTAATTAATTAGTATTTATTTGTCAGCGAATGCCTTTAGAAAACTGTAGTATGTTAGAAAATAAGTACTATAATTTATTAATACTTTTAATCATAAGGAGAAATCAATGAGGTTGTCCTCAGTTTGATGCAAATATTTTACCAAAAAATGAACTTAGATCGTCTTGGATCTCGTGTTGTTTTTAATAATAAAAAAAAAATTACCTCGCGTTTTTTCATTAAAAGGAAACATTTTAGGGGGCGTCGGAAAAAATTTAATTTTTGAAGACCAGTCTAATATATATAGTTATATCAGTGGCGGTTGGTGGCTTTTCAACCAGGGGATGCTGTCCAAAAAAGTATCCTTCATTTTTTGAAATATTATTTTAATCTTTACTACTTTTTGCAAATTTCTTCAAATACGGCATCGTTTTCGTTGTTATTTTTCAAATTTAACATTAGATTTTTAAAAAATATATTTTTTGGACCTTCGCCACAAATGGGTACCTACTGCTTTGTGTGAGTGAGGGTAGGAGTCAGAAATTAAATCTTGTGACTTAAACTTCACAGTCTCTGAGATGGAAATCGACCATTTTCCACAATGAATCAGACTGTACTATAAGAAAATCTTAAATTTCTCCTAATTCTATTGCTATAAGCAAGCTAGACGACTTGCTACTATAACTTGCCTATAGCGCTCTTAGTTATTTCCTATCTTATATTGAGAGTTCATAAAAATGGATTAGTCCAGAGATTCCCGAATCATCTTTATTTATTCCTTTTATGCATTATTTCTATTTTAATAGTACCTCAGCGAGAACAATTTTTATTGGACTAAAACTCGTCAGGACTTGTCTCAGACAAGCGTGAACTGGAAGATATACCAGGCAGGGTCTTCAAACCTTCTATAAGCACCCTTTTCGAAAAAAACATTCATTTTAATTGCCCCTTTAAACTATGTAACCATTTTATTTCATTTCGAGAAGCAATATATTTTTCAAAACAAAAAAATGTTTTTTATAGAAATATTTGAAATAATGGATAATAATTTGAAAATTTAAAGAACCTGCTAAAATTTTGAAGTCGACCTCAATTATATATTTATGAAAATACTCTTAATGTTTGAAATTTTAGTGATGCGTCGCCGCATTCACAACATCCATGGACCGCATGCCACTGATATATATATAACGAATAGAATATAACTACGTACAAATGTACATAATATATCTATATAATTGATTTTTTAGAGACCATATCTTTTTGAAAGTAGAGCTTCATCATCAGTCTTTTTAATTATAAATATTTTATCTCTTGTTTCTCATGGGTTCAAATACCCGATTAGATGTTTTCGTTTTTTTTAAATAGCTAGCTGGTCACATAACAAATAAATATTTTCAATTAAATATTTTTAATCCTGATAAATTTCAGCTCAATTATTACAACCTACTGATAGCTCTCTCTATAAAGTATTTCAATTTTTTTGTTTTTCTTTTTGCATATTACTACCAAAGGTTTTGAGTAAACCGAAAATCTAATTATTCTTTGTTTGTTAAATATCTACAAATATTTTGCTTTCAGAACGAATTTTATATGTCCTTTCATTATTTAATCATCATACGTTTCGGGATCAAAACAGGAAAATCCTTCCTGGAAAATAATTTTTCACCACGTTTCAGACATTTGTGAAAACATAAAGAAACAAAAAAATATATAAATTCAAAATAAATTTTTCATTTAATTACCCGGTACGCCTAACAGGTGAAGTAAAATGCTGTGATTATTGTAAACGAATTTAAAGCCATATTGAGTGTTTGGATATTTAGATAAGAACTAAATTCTGAAAAATAGCCATAAGGTCAATAATATTGAGTATAAATAACAGTAAAAAGTTTGATTTTTTCAATTAGAATATTAAAATTTGTGAGGGGATTGTTGACCATAACCAAGAGATATGGTTATGATTCTAAGCTCCGAAAATAGCCTTTTACTTAAGCATATATCAATATATGAATCGCAATGCCAATAAAAGTCTAATAATATTCATTTTTAACCTAAGTACATTTATACGAAAACTAAATTAGAATTAATACTAGTATATAATAAATATAAATGATAATTTTTTTGCAACCAAATTTTCTCTGGAGAGAGACGGACTGGTAGAAATTTTAATTGAAAGTAATGGAAGGCAGCCCAGAGGTAGTGAGGAAAAAAAATTTGTTTTTCTATGCCTTTTGTTAAAAATGAAGAAAGTTTTTGAACACTACTGTGGAGAGAAGAAGGAAACATTTTATTTGTTTCATTCATTGACTCTTTGAAACCCTGAAGAAGGAGGGAAAAATCCTCCAAAACGTCGGTTTGAAAGGAAAGGAGGAAGGATTCCAATAAATTACACCTTATTTTATATGTGTTAATTTTTTCTTTCCTCACTACCTCTGGGCTGCCTTCCATTACTTTCAAATAAATGATAATATTTAACATTACCCCTTTTGCTATTTAATGGCTCTAATTATAGATAATTGGATGAAAATCAAAAACACTTCAAGCCACAAATTTTAGTAATTTTTCCCTTAACAATCAGTTTGAATTAAAAAGTTCAAACTTATCAAAAAAATGTTGCAGCTTATTAATGCAAACTTGGGTGTCAAATATGGTATTAGTATATTAATTTGTTAAAACCTAACTCTTTATGAGCTTACTAGGTAAAGATTTGATTGTTTACTTTTCTGCATTATTCATTTTTATAATATATATAATACAAAATTAATTACAATTTTATATTTTTTCCACAATGTGGTTCTTTTTTCCATGAGTCTTTTCAAATGATAAATATACATTTATAGTTGTATAGTCAATTCAAATATCAATGTGTTTTAATTGGGCCTGTTAATTTGAGTTAAATGTAATTAATTTTTAAATTCAGAAATGTATGATCCACCCTAACATTTTGACCTCTAAGGTCATTTGAGATTAATAATTATTAATTAGTATTACACAAGGAAAATGATGTATTAAATTTACTCAAAACCCGCATTATCTTCTTGTTTAGAATAAATGTTCAAGTGACTTCTTCTTGTATCAATAATCAATAGAAAAAAACTCTAACCTCCCCAATATAATCATTTTATTTAAATTTTAATCTCGGAAAAGTGAATACATGTAATTTTCACCCTTGTTTCTTATTTAATTTACAAGCCTACAGACAGTGAATCAACACTAATAGGATCCTCTTTTACTTTTGAACGGAACCCTAAAAATCGTATTGTTATATGGGAAGCCTTTGAATGGTTGTAGATAATGATCTGGACTGTCTATAAACGTTTGTATTGATCAGTTACTCTTTCTGCTAAGTTTCCGCTTTTAGCCCAAGCTATTCACTCACAAAAAATTACGGCATACCCAAAACGCATTCGCCAAATGTTTGTTCCCATGACTACTAGAGACTGGAACTCTCTTCCCCTGACCGTCTTCCCAGCAGCATATAACCTTCAGTCTTTCAAGACCCGCTTCCACAGATACCTTCGACTCTGACCCAATCCCGAAATCTCTTCTTATTTTCATGCAAGGGAACACCACGGATTACAGAGGTTGTACCTTTTTGGCGCAACTTCTTCTTGCATTAATATCATTATAAAAAAGTTTTAACTCTGCAGTTCAAATCACGAAAATTTGCGTAAAGCGTCCCGTGATCCTCTTTTACTTTTGAACGGAACCCTAAAAATCGTATTGTTATATGGGAAACCTTTCAATGGTTGTAGGTAATGATCTGGATTGTCTATAAAGGTTTGTATTGATTCGTTACTCATTCTGCCAAGTTTCAGCTTTTAGCCCAAGCTATTCACTCACAAAAAATTACGTCATACTCAAAATTTATAAAAAATGTACCGAATCTTGAAAAGAAAATTTTTACTCCAATTTTATAAAGAAATTTAAAAAATGTATTATGGTCCGAAAAAAGTTTGAAAATATAAATCTTGTTTATTTTGTATAATAAATTGATGAGAAAATTCGAAAAATTGTTTCTAGTTTGATCCTTTGATAATGAAACGCTTGTAGGTTATGTAAAAGTTGAAAAGGGTAACTGAGATTAAATAGCTCAAAGCATTTTGTCGACAAGAGTTATGTCATTTGTTTTGGGGATGAAGAACAAAGCCTGAGGTTTTGCTTCACTTCTTAGTCAGCAATGTAGAACCTACGTATATACGACAGGAAGGAACAACTTGTTCAAGGGATAGACCAGGCATATTGTATCTGTGGAAGTTAAAATTTCTCCTGCTGGCAAAATGAATTACTATCAAGAATGAAGTAAATGTTAGGACAAATTTAAAGTTTATTCACTCTAGATCAGTAACGTCCAACCTTTGTTACGCGGCCAGCATGGGGCCCAGCACTGCAATGAATGCGGCCCGACATAAAATTATAAACTTCCTTGAAACAATAAGATTTTTATGTACTTCCTGGAAACAAATCAGAAAAAATCTGATATATTTTTTTTCTAAAATAAAAAGAAATTGTAAAATCATTCCAAAAGCTTTCTAAGAATGAATGGGCAGATTTTCAATTTTTAATATGAAAAAATATATCAAGATTTCGGAAAAAATAATCGCGATTGTGACATATTTTGACTCCATTTTTATTAGGTATAAATATTTTAGCTGCAAACTTTCTGATTTAATGCATTTTTAATCAGAGATTGAACTGAAAGAAAAATTTAATACTGTCTCTTTATTAAGATGTTATAAAATTTATCTAACATTCCTGGCTTTACAATACTTATTCACTTTTTGGAAATATGAATTTATATATCAATAGTAGGGTAATGCTATATTAAAGAATAAAATTCACTAAAAGCAAAGTTATAAGCTCAGCTTTCAGGTTAAAAAATAATGAAGTTTCGAATTTAAAAACCATTCTTCATCTCATATTTACATTTTATAAAATATTTATTATTTCAGAAATTGAAACTTTTGAAGTGCTAAATGATTTAAAAAAACAATATTATGAAAGAAAAGAACTCATAGATTATTGTGCTATGACATTTTCACTTCTGTCATGGTGGATTACATTATTCTACATTATATATATTCAATTTCATTGATAAATATTAATATAATTAGAATATATTATATGCGGTCCGAAGCATTTGTTTTTTCATCAAATGTGGCCCGTGTAAGACAAAATGTTGGACATCCCTGCTTTAATAGTTGAGTTGTTTATCGAAAGAGAAGTTCAAGCTTAAATCATCTAGATTGCAGATTTTTGTAGATAAAATCTCATCAAAATGGACGACGTTTCGACATATAGTATTTTTCAAATTTGGGTGGCAGCTTAAAAAGCTTAATACTGGTTTACAATACGAGTTATTAAATCTTAATTTTAATTAAGTATTTGAATAAGAAGAAGAAATCGAAATATTAATATTGAGATAAAATATTTTTTTAACTGTGAAATAAAAATATAAATAAAAAATGGGTAAAATAAAGAAAATTCAAAAAAGAATGGAAAAAAATCTCACCTGGAAGACGCGTGGAAGCGCGAAGAATCACTGGAGAAGCCTCAACGCGCGGGTCCTTGCTGGAAAGGGTTTATTTTGGCCTGAAGGGTTTCACAATTCAAGTCGCATGGGCTCATGGTGGGGAGTGAACTTTGGACACGGCAATAGAGAGCACTAATTTTTGTACAAGCACCTAATAGTTAAAAGGGAAATCCTAGAATTATCGAATTGAAAGATTTTTTCCAATTCGAACAAACAGGTCGGAGCTTGTTGTCGAACCTCATCTATTTTAATTCCTATATTATAAACTCTAACTAAAGTGTATTAAAAGAAATTCCCTTTTAATATATGTTTTATATACGATTGCTTTCTCTACTTATTCTAATCAAGCATTGTAAAATGTATACGTCATCATCACCGAGTACACAGTCCTAGGACTGGTTTGACGCAACTACCCGTGTACGAGTAAATATAATTTAAATTTTAATATTAAAACTAATTTGAATAAAAATCATTATAGTTATTATTATAATTACTGAATCCGAGCTGTTATGCATGATTTTCTTACATGTCAGAAGAGTTATATTCACCCTCTCGTCAATAGCACCTGGATTAAATTATTCTACATCAACACTATTCTTTTTACTTTCACATTTATATTCTATAGAATACTAGCTGCAAGGCCCGCCTTCGGCGGCCCTCTTGCTAACCAGGGGGCACGCCCCCTGGACCCTCAACCCACGAATCCCACCCTCACACTACACTTCCCCCGGCCCATCCAGCACCCCTATCCCTGCACCATGAACCCGTGCCCAACCCCCGCCCCCACACCACAGAACCCAAACCTCACCCCCCACACTCCCCGAAACCCATCCAGCACCCCAACCCCCGCCCCCACACCACCACCCCAACCCTCACCCCACCCACCTCGGGCCACCAACCCACGAACCCCAACCTCACCCCCCACTCCAACCCACCACACTCCACGAAACCCACCCAGCACCCCAACCCCCGCCCCCACACCACCACTCTAACCTGCACCCCCACCTCGGACCCCGGAGTTTATTTTTTTTGAGTTTTAATTATATTCCTTAATAATTGGTTGTTATGAATTCTCTCACTCAATATAAATAAAACAAAATTTTAATTTACCTATATGTTTTTTTCTTTTTTTTCTTCAGTCCATTTTAGAAAACATTTCTACTGTCGATGAGTAGATGCTCTCATCTGTTTGGAAACAAAACAATATATTATTAAATAAAAAGTTTATTTTTTCAGAGAGTAGCAGAATTTTTATCAATTAATAGAGGCAATAAAAGAGTAAGTCTTCTTTTGGAAAAATAATTTTTTTAATTTATTTATAACGAGACTATAGTTTCGAGGACTTTGTCCCATACATCAGTCTCTTATAATTTATTCACAGGAATTGATGTGTGAAAATATATTTTCCCAGCAGAAGCCACACTCTTTTATTGTCTCCTTTAATCAATATAATATTAATTAAGTGTACTATATTTTTATTTTTATTCAAAAACCGACTACATTATAATTCTGCTGAGAATGAAATACAATATATTATTGTTACTGCCACTGAAAGAGGAGTCAGAGGGGAATGTCGCATTGGATTTCCTTCACTGACTTTTCAAAACCCTGAAGGAGGGAATAGCCTCCGAAACGTCGATTTTTGAATAAAAATAAAAAGATAGTATATATCAGGGGTGGCCACAACGTGGCTCGCGAGCCGCATGCAGCTCTTTAGTCAATCTCGTGCGGCGCTTGAACCCTCTTGAATAATACTGATTTTTAAAAGTATAAAAATAAGTGGGCGATGGTTGTCCTGTTTCATCAGCAATACAAAGGATACAGCAGCTGTAGAGTTGGAGATACTAGAATTGCAAGAGGATGGAGGACTAAAAGGATTCAAACCAAGTGGCGTTTCGGCCATAGAGTTTTAGAAGAAGGTCCCAGGAGAAAAATACCCACTAACAAAAGAGCGTGCTAAGAGACTAATCTCAATATTTGGAACTACTTATGTGTGTGATTCACTGTACTCAACTCTTAAGTTCATTAAATCTAAATATCGATCCGAATTAACTGATGAACATTTAAGTGAACTCTTGCGAACTGCGCTTACCAATTATCAATTTTCAAACAACTAACACCCAACATGAACACTCGTAAAAGCACTTCTCAAAAATTAAATAATATTTCTTTTTTTTATTGTTATTGAACACTAATGTTATAATAAGTAAGTAGAGCAAAAAATAAATGTTACCTACTTCATTTATATTTTATAAAATAAAAAATGTGTCTTTTTTTTAATAAAACCATTCATTAATCTCCAAACAATGTGGCTCTCGCTTTGAACCAGTTTTATAAATTTGCGGCTCCCAAAGTTAAGGTTAGAGGCCACCCGGGGTATATATTATTAATATTTTATACCTTAGATCAGTTCTTTGTGATGCAAACATTTCAATGAGGAGCTATCAAATGGGTGTAATGAATAAACTGAAATTCCTGTAAATAAGTTTGTATTTATAAACAACACCTGTGAGCAAATTTTCAATTTTTTAGCACAAACCCTTCGCTTGATAAAATTTTTCCAAATCTTTTATATTTGCGGCAAGCGTACCGAATCTTAAAAAGTCAACACTTTTTCGTCTAATTTTAGCTCATGAACTAATAATTTTGTATTTTTAATTTCATAAACATGGAGTAATTAGAGCAGCATGATAATTTTTGAACAATCATCATTACCATGAGCAGATCTATAGACATTATCTTTTTCAATAAATTAACCTACACATGAAAATTTAGCTCATATAATAAAGCAAATAGGATGTGGGACTAGAGAAATAATTGGTTTGGAAAGAATCAGATGAAGATGCTTATTTGCTTTATCATAGTCTTCGGACTGATAACATGATTTCGATCACTTAGAAAAGGATTTTATGTAATAAAAACCTCATTTGTCATTTCATGCAGTAATAGGGGTGATTTTGTGCATAAATGAAATAAATTATTAAAAAATGTAGGTATTATATCTACAATAAAAGTTGATTTTAGACAAAAATAAACGTTCTAGATATCGAAAATTTGTAAGCCTCATTGTTTCTTAATATCCGATCCCTTAGATCTGATCTTGATTGAAATTACTCTAAAAATCTCACTTCTTATAGACCCTGGGGGTAAGGCTAATGAGAAGATTTTTTGGTCTTATTTCATGCAAAATGAAATTAAAAAAATCAATTAAATTGATAGAGATTTGATGAAGGGGCAACCAAAATTCTGAATAAACTAATTTATTCAGTAGTTGGTCATAAGGGGTTGTACCCACCCCCTCTGGAATTCGTTTATCTTAGAGAACAAGCCATTGGTCTGGATTTAATTTTTGGCACTCTTCAATCCCCGAAGTTTTGAATAAAACCCTTCTGACATATGGTAAAAATATCATCCATTATAGCTCGGATCACTATTTGACATTCATAATTACACAAAATTTTAATTAATTCTCTATTTTTGGGAAAAATACATTTTTAAATAAAAAATTCATTTGCCGATAGTAGTAGAATTATAATTTACTGGAAAAATCAAGAGAGTGTCCAGAACTGAATTCACGACTTTATGGATACGTTTTATTACATGTCCGAAGGGTTGTGTATTCACCCTCCTCGGGAAAGGAACACTAGTGCCAAAAAGCAATCCTGGTCAATGAATAATAAACATGTAATAAAACTTATCCATAACATTTCGAATTCAGTATAGGACACTCGTGATTTTTCCAATACATTATTAAGTAGCTTCTGTATTAAATGAAAATATTTCTTAAAACATTTAAGAGCGTGTCGAGATCGTTTCTTTTTTTTTATATTTTTCCTTAAATCTGTCTCTCAACTTAACTGATTTAATCCTTTAAGGAAATTAATTATGCGCACAATCTTGCCCTCTTTAAGTCTTGTAAGAGATAACTAACCCTCCACTTCCTTACATCCGTTTTAAGTTTTTTACGTCTCATAAAAAGACAAAGAAAGTGAAAAGAAATAAAAGAATGGGTCAAGTTTAGAGGAAAGGTATCTTAAGAGGGCTAGATTAGAAACTTTTGCACTGATCAACAGGACGTTCAAATTAACTCTAGATCATTAAAATTTTATAGCCCTGGATAATACCGAAATAGAAACATCTCTCTCTCTCTCCCTTTCTAAACCACTTTTACCATTAAATTTTTTTGCATTCACTTATATAAAATAAATGATGGCTTATAAGAGAAATTTAATTTTTGAAATCTCCTAATTCCATTATAATCAATTAGTCTGTCACTTAGTTAATATATCAGTAATGTTCTTCTATCTTTACTGGTAATTTGTTCATTTCGGGTGAAAAATAAAACAGTTATAGAAGTTAGGTTTCCATTTATTTTCCTATTTTCAAATGTACGTTTCTCTAATTGAAAAGGTTCCCTAGTCTTTACCTGAGGACCCTTTGAAGTGGATTGGCGCGAGACCGATTCCAATATTTTTTCCATGTTTCGAATATTTAAATGGTAAACTCTACCTTTTATATTCTCTGCTTATTTAAAGCTTATGTAAAAATTATCCTTTCATACATACTTGAAGGGTTACATGCCATATGATCCAGATCCAGGAGTACACAATATTTTTGTATCTAAGATCACATTCTGAATATTATTCGAGCGGCGGGCATTATTTATTTTTTAATGTAAATTTATGGTGGGACATACAGTTATGATAACAGGACTCCTTTGAGGTTACGGGAACCAAGGGTTGGAACTCACTGCCACTCAACGTAAGGAAGATTGGGCTTCATGAAGCATTCGAGGCAGAAATTCGCAAGCACTTAGCTTAATATTTTATTTATATTTTCTGTTTTTGTATCCTACATGTTGGCATTATTATTTTTTTACTCTCCTTCTATATATATTGTATTTTTAATATTTATGTTTCATTTAATTATTATGTACCTTATGTTTTACTTTTTGAATTTTTCTTGCTTTTATATTGGTTTTTCCTTTTTTGTTTTGTATTATATTAATATTTATGTAATTTAATTGGCCGAAAATTGTACATTAAAGGGGCTAGATGGCCCTACAGATACAATGTTTTTAATAAATAAATAAATAAAGTTGGTCAGAAAAAAAATAGTTATCATGAAACAACAAAATAAATGAATATAGTATATATTTTTTACAATAAGAAGATCTGACATTATTTGTTAAAGTTTTTGAAAAATTTGTCTCCCTGAAATGTTTGATTCTTTTTTTAAATTTCGGTGAAACAAAAAGTTAGCCACTTTACTTAAAATTCTATATATAATGTAAAAATCACTTTGTTTTTAATGACTTTGTCAAAATCAATCATACAAATTTGTGTTTTCATTTTATCTCTAACTGTTGTAATGGGGGTCGGATAGACTAGGTGGTAGCGTGTCAGCTTGCTAACCAAGTAGACCCGGGTTCGAATCCGACTCGAGGTATCCGACTAAAATCTGATCCCCGGGGTAGGGACAAATTTAGATAAAATAAATAGTATCGTAAATTGGCTTATGGCTAGAAAGGCCGAAAAACCAAAAAAAAAACTGTTGTAATGATTATTTTTAAAGAATTAAAAAAAATTTAACTTTTTCATTATTCTATTGATAGCAGAAATAATTTTTTAATTTAAACAAATAATTATTTTCAAACAAATACACTTATATTTTTCTCAAATAAATTACTAAATGTAAAAAAAATTTCAAAAAATGTTTGCATATGTGTGTTATTAAAAACTTAAATTTTTTATCGGGGGTCGAGGAGCGGCGGGCACACGTAAAACGGTAGCCGGTCGCTATGGTGCCCACGGGAATAGTCTTGGGGAACCCTGCTCTAGAATTCAAGATCATTCCATCGACTGGACTCGCCTAGCTCATACGCAGCTTTCTTTCTTCTGAGGGCATCATGTTGCCTAAATACAGGCGCACCAACGTCATAAATCATCTCCAAATACAGACTACATTTTGAGGATTTTAATTAGTACAGTTATTTATTAACCGACTTTGGAAAAAAGAAGGTTATTTATATTTTATAATTCAATATTTTCTTGCAAAAAAAAAATTAAATTAGTTAAAAATCTCGAAATTAAAAAATAATTCAAATTCAAGTTCGATTTCGGACAAGAGCTACAATATTCAATCCTTTCTACTTTATCCAATGCGAACCATGGGTAAAGTATTGTAATCGGTCTCGCGGCAAGCGAAATTTCAAAGGGTCCACAGGTAAAGACTACGGAAAACCATGGAATCAGTTAAAGTCACAAATTGTAGTATTCAATTAGGTTGAATTTTAGCACGTGCCGGTTTTGCCAAAAATTACTTGGGGTCTCGTCCAGAGGCCAAAAAGTGCGATTTTTTCATTTAGTGCATGCGGATGGATGGATGGATGGATGAATGGATGTTATCGTTTTTTTCCGTCCACGATTTTTTCTACAACGTTCCACCTATTGAAATGAAATTGAAAACCTAACATTATTTTAAGAAAATGAAGCGCTGATTAGTTTTTGGGTCATATCGGCCTTCAAACATTAGTACTTTTTTCCTAAATATCCTTTAGTTTTTTCTAAATATCCTAAAAATGACTTAACCAATTTTGATTAAATTGAATATCCTAATTAAGTATCTTGGAGACAACAGAAAAGGTTAAATAAAGTTTTTAGTAAAATAATATTTTAAAGTACTTTACTCTAGAGTAAGATGGTACTTTTTTAAAATTCTTTTTTTCAATATTGATTGTAAAAGATAAAAGAATTGTCTTTTGGCTGATAAAATAAAATGAAAAATTATTTCTCTTCACGCTCACCAATGGGTGAAGTTCCCAGGCGGCTGGAATATTGAATTTGCTCAAAAATACTAAATATTTTTCTTATTCGTATTATCTATTGTTTATACTGTCCAAGTTAAAAGAATCCTAAATTAAGCTATTTCGTTATTATGAAAGTACATGTACACCTCTCGTCAACCTGTTTTACTTTAACAAAATTTATGCTTTCAAAACATTCTCAACTTGATATTGTATGACACCTACAAGTCAATGTGCCATTAATCCTACTATAATATTGATATTTAGAATTTGAATTCCACCATCCATTCCTCTTTGTAAGAACTATATACGTGATTATTTATTTTAACACTATGTGAACGAGGTCCATGAGGGAACCCCAGAGGTGTTATGTTCTGTTTTTAAACAACAATTAATAGTAATTGTGTGTTGTTTTCATTGTTAAATGGATATTATATGTATGTATACGAGTAGTATTTCTAAATAAAATTCTGAAAAATTTTGGTCCCGTAAGGAATTGAATATGATTATTAATTTAATACATTATTAAAATGACCTCCCGGAAATATTCTAAGTTTTTTAAACTGGTTTGGAATCATCAAGTAAATATAGAATGAATTCAAGTTTAAATTTAAGACTCTGTATTTATTTTAGCTGGTAATTGTCAAAAACAGATTTTAATTTCAATTTGATCAAATTTGAATATTTCTTTAAATTGGTTGGAATTTGAATATTTCTTTTAATTATTTTATTTAAGAGTAGATCTGTTAATATTATTGGGTAAGTGAGGTCATGTGGTGTCTATTCAATAAGCCAAAATACTTTTTGTTTTTGGCCTCGGATACTTTTCCACTTGCTTTGATATAAATGGGTTTGTTAAGATTAAAAATTGCAGAAGCCGGTTAAATTTAAAACGTCTATGGGACTTGAACTCGAGCCTCATTTTCGAAACCCCTTTTTCATTTTCATCTCATAATTTTATTTTTTTGCCTCTCTTTCAAAAAATACTACTATACTTTAAGAACATGTCTAAGTATCGAAAGAAATCCGATTATAAGATAAATCTCAGGCTGTATAGAATATATACAGCTGAGTGGGTAAATGCATTTCCTTCTCAACGCAGATGTTGCGAATTCGAAACTCAGAGGAAAGCATTTTTCATTTTATTTTCATTTTTTTTTCTTTTTTTTTCTTTTTATAAAAAGCCTTCGCTAAGTTGGTATTTCGAATTACACCATTCGACATTAAATAGGACATCTGTGGCGCTACTCTGTTCATTTGACTAATTTCGATTAGCTTTTTTCAATTTGTAGATCTTGTCAATAAAACAGGTGATCCTCGAAATTAAAAAAATAAATAAAGACATGAATATTTAAAAAGTGAGAAAATAAATTCTTGGAGCATTAAATGAACATTTTTACAAGAATCAATAAGTTCTCTTCAAAATTGGTGAATTCACAATTTTATCAGTTAGAAATAAACTTAACAGAAAGATGTTATTAATATAATATTTTTGTGTCCCTCTGGAGGCATTTTGTGTCTCTCTGGAGACAAAGCCCAAAATTTCAAAAAAATTATTTTTGGAAATATAAAATTTTTGACACTAGTAGAGAGAGACTTTGTTCGAGATTCTCTTCTTAAGTTATTGTGAGTTTCGAACTATAGAAAAAAAGCATGCTTGAAATTGATTTCTTAACACGAAATAAACAACAACAAAAATCTGGGGCCGTGACAGTTTTCCTTCTTCGGGATTTAAAATGAGAGAGTGAAATTTATAGGCTTAATTAATACATGATGAAAATATAATGATCTTGGAATGCTAAAACTTGGTATGTTGGCAGAGTTTGGAGCATTAATAAAGGGTGAAATCGCAATAACGAAATATTCCCTTCTTCCGGACATAAATACCCATCTAACTTGCAAGTGAAATCCCAACAAAAACAAATATGTAAAAAAAGGTCAAGTTCGATCAATAAAAACCGCTTGCCAAAAAAAGTAGTGATATTTAATGTGCTGTCAAGTTCATCATCATCAATTTATTAAATAAGTCGGGAATATACTAACTCACGTTAAAAGGCATATTTTTCATTTTACATGTCCATCTATATTTAATATTTATTGATTTCACATTTATAGTGGAAATTATTTTCCTAAAACTTGGTTTTACCCATTAAATTGATTTTATTATTGTTTTTAAGTGCCCCCCTACCTCTCCCTTTTAGCCCTTTCATCCCCTCTTATTATGATCCAAAATATAGTAACTTAATTTGTGACATACATAACAATGCGTAAAATCCAAGTTTAAGAAAAATATTTTCAAATAAAAATGTGTTATCAATGAATATATTATTATATGGACATGTAAAATGAAAAACATGCGTTTTAATTGAAGTTACTATATTCTCGACTCATTTAATAAATTGATGATGTTGAACTTGATAGCACATTAGATCTCATTATATTTTTTTGGAAAATGGTTTTTATTATCAAACTTGGCCTTTTTTTACATATGAGTTTTTGTTGGGATAGGGAATTCTGAGTGAATCTAATATTCCTTTCCCCGGCCAAGTGTAATAAATAATAGGGGAAATAAATAAATATAATTTTTTTGCATATAAAACTAAAGATTTGAACATCTTTTTTTGAAAATAGTTGGAATATTTTTCAAAATATCAGCTTGGATTTAGATTAACCAATGTATTTTAAAAGAGAAAGAATTTAATCTTTAGTACAAATTCTAATATTTTAGTAGAAATATTATTAATATTAAATTTTAAATTTAGGGAACGAAGAAAAGATTATTTTTATTACAGACAAAAGGATCAGCCGGGGCTCGAACCCGGGATCTTTGCATATTGCTTTATTAATAATTTTTTGCATTTAATGGCATTAACGTCTGAAAATATGTGTAGGTATATTTAAAAGTGAGAACTTCTCTCCTGTCAACAGACAATACAAGTTTAATTCGTATAAATGGAGTAATTATCGACATTATTTTGGATTGGCATTGGCCACCCCTTAACCCCTTGAGGCTAGCCGGTGGCGGTGGACAGCATTGGGCCATCTAACCTCAGTCCTCTCATCATACTCTAATTTGGTGCTAATTGATTGTACGATGAGAGCAGTGCACAATTTATGTTCTTTGACCATGAATCACATCGATTGATTATAAATAACTGAATATGGAAACCAAAGGGACTCAAGATGGCTTCTATATCAGGGGTGTCCAACCGTTTGGCTTATGCGGGTCACATTAGAACAAAAAACATTGTCTCGGATCGCGAATAAAATATTAAAATTCTATTGATATTTGATATTCAAAAATGATAGTTAATAATGTAGAAATAAGAACTTTATTTTTTTAACTCATAGTGAGCTTCTAATTTTACTTTCTCGTAAATTTTATACATTACATACTTACAAAAAGTGATATTATGTATTAGTATTTGTTTACATTTTTTCCTGGCTAGATAATTAATATACAAGAAAATATTCAATTTTTCTTTCTGATTGGTATCTAATTGTTGTTCTAAAACATCTAATCAGAAAGTTTGCAAGTAGAAAATTTATTTCTAATGAAAATGGTTTCAAAAATAGACCAAAATTATTATTTTTTTTTCTGCAATCTTGAAATCTAGTTCCAGATTCAAAATTTAAAATTAGCATTTTTATTTTTCGAAAACTTAACAGGAGATTTTCAGATTTCTTATTTTTAGAGAAAAAAAAAAATTATCAGACCAAATTGTTGTGTGTTTTCCAGTATCTACATATAATACATCTCAATGTTTTAAGGAATTTTATGACTTTATATTGGGCCACGAGTTGGACAGCGCTGGTTTAAATCGAATGGAATTAAAGAAGTATATGAGGAATGATAATTTATTTTTTAAAAGGCCCACGGATATAATAATCCCTGACTATTCATTTTCTATTATCTATTGACATGTAAGAACGTGCAAAGATCTAAAAGACAAGTCCTGACAAATTTTAGTTCAGGAGAGAAATTATCAATTAATTGTGATTGTTCTAGAAAACCCCGATTCCTAGTTTATTTTTTAAAAGGGTCCCGGATATAATAATCCCTGGCTACCCATTATCTATTGACATGTAAGAACTATAAAGATCTCAAAGACAAGTCCTGACAAGTTTTAGTCTTGGAGAGATATTATCAATTAATTGTGATTGTTATAGAAACCTCCATTTCCTTGTCTCCTTGTAATAGAATGATATTATAACTATAGAATTGGTTAGTGTCGTAGCATATAAACTGAAATAATAAATATTTTAGAAAATGAAAATATGAGAAGAATAACTTTTAATTATTCGAAACTTCATTATTTTATTTTATCTTATATAGTTGAGCTTATAATTTTGCTTTTAGTGAATTTTATTCTTGAAAAAAGCTTCACGTATTGTACAAATGTACAACCATATTTCAAAGAAGGGAATAAAGGATTTTATGTTGGGCCAAACTCATTGCACGGATGGGCCTCATATGGCCCACGGGATACGGGTGGGCAGCCCTGCTTTATATATTACAATTGGAAATTAATCTTTTTTAATTATTTGCGATCAGAAAAAATGATTTCAAATCAATGGATATAAATTAATCTTTTACTCATTGTATTAATTACTTGGTATGCCCGGCAGTACCAAATTTTTTTTATTTTTCATCTAATTTAGTATAGTATAGTTTCACTCATTCAAGAATAATAAATTGACAAGTTCTCTGTTTTTATACTATTAATTAGTATAATTAAGTTAAGAATTCCCTCCATTTCTACACCAGCTAACTTTTTGAGATTTTATAACTCCAATATTATACAAATTACTTTCATGTTCTTAAATCGATAAGATGTTATACGATAGTTTAAAAAATCGGATTTAAAGGCCCCAGAATCCAAAAAGTGACAAAAAAGACATTAAATCATTATGGATAGATTGAATTTACATCAAAAGTAACTTTTAGGGAGATAGGTGTTGGTTCTAGGTGAAACATTTTTATATAATAATAAAAAAAAATTGGGTAAAATTGCGAGGTGGGTTTCACATAAAATGAAATAAAACAAAAGTGAAATTTTTCTAATTTATATTCAGTTTTCTCTGACTCATCACGATGGGCTGACAACCCGAAATTTATCGAAATCTAAACTCACTTTTGTTTTATTTCATTTTATGTGAAACCCACCTAGCAATTTTACCCAATTTCTTATTATTTTACCTCAAAAGATTTGTTCAGTTATATGTTTTGTTTATACGAGTGTTGTTTCACAAATTTCAATTAGTGAAATGACATCGATTTCCCCAGATCAATGTGGGTGAGCTGACTCGAACTATTATTTGAACTTAACTAAACTACCTTCAGAATTAGAAGCAGAAAACAAGAAACTTCTAACAAAGTTCTTAATTTCATAACAGATGGTTTTACTCTAAAGAATTCTGCATTTCTTTTTTAAGAACACAATTATCATACTCAGGGAAAACATTGGGCTATGAAAAAATATCGAATTCAAATTCATTCAGAAATACAATATTTCTATTATTCTCTATAACTTTGAATCTACAAATTGCCAAGTACTCTGTTGTTTTTTCTCTCTTTTTCCTTTCAGTTAAATTTGTTTTCATTTATCTCTGCCTTGCTCGTCTCTAATGCCTAAGAAATCCTCAATCTAAGTGATTGATCCCCATTCGCTTTATCTCTTCTGCTTTCGGAGGACATTTCCTTGCGCTCTGACGTCATTTCGAAACATCAGGCTTGGATTTTAGCCTCACCCTTGCTTTCTAAAAGGGTGTGGACATGTAAGGGAAAAACCAACAGGGACAAGAGGTTATCGTCTTTACCTCTGTCTTTTTTTGTTACCATTTAGATATCCAAAAGAGCGACTCGAGGATTCGGTAAATGGCCTTTCAAGTGTCCTCATCGAAATGATAAAGAAAAGCCAGAAGAAAGTCAATAGAGAAAGGCAATTTTCCAATCTCTGAAATGAAGGATAATGATGAAGAAGTATGAGTTTTTAAATGATTATCCCTTGCATTAAATTTGGCAATTCTGGCCTAAGAATGTAAAGATTTTAAGCAACTTGGTGTTGGTTCTAGATGAAACATTTTAAATAAGAGTTTAATTAAAATTATTTTAATCATTTCCGTCCATAATATAATAATAATTTGTATTAATTTGAAAGTTTAATATAGGAAAATAAGGACAAGTTTTTATGTGTGACTTTTTTTATTTATCAGCCAACGTTTCGTCGACTTTGCCGACTTCTTCAGGGCTTCAAATAGTCATGCCACACATTCGTCTAAACTTTCTTTTTATCGTAGTTACCATTGAAGACCATCAAAAAAATAAATTTCAAAAAATATTTGGCACATTCACATAAACAATTTTTCCTTCTATTCTTTATACTAATAATTACACTAGACAAAACAGAAATAGATAGAATGAGGCAACACTGTTTTTTTTTTTTTTTTTTTTTTTTTAATGCAATCGAATGCAAGAAGGGGCGCACCAGTAAAGAAGCAGCCCCTATGGATCTCGAAAGACCTTGACATTACTGAAGAGAAGGAAAAGTTGATTAAGAGAGGGGGTGGAGACGTAGGTGTTTATGCACTCGGGTTTTGAAGGTTTGAAGATTATAAGTGCTGGGAAAGATGGAGGCTGGGAGAGAGTTCCAGTTCCTTGAATTCATGGGGATTTAGGTATTGGCGTTTTTTAAAAACAATAGATTAGAATCCTTTTTCTTATTGATCTTTACATTTATAAATCTCAAATTTATATGTAAAGATCGATAAGAAAAAGGATTCTATTCTGTTGTTTTTAAAAACAGTGTTGCCTCATTCTATTGTATTTATTTATGTTATTTCTGTTTTATCTAATGTAATTATTAATATAAAGAAAAGAAAAATTGTTTATGTGAATGTGCCAAATATTTTTTGAAATTTATGTTTCTGATGGTCTTCACTGGTAAAGAAGATAAAAATAAAATTTAGATGAATGTGTGGCATGACTATTTGAAGCCCTGAATAAGTCGGGAAAGTCGACGAAACGTTGGCTAATAAAAAAGCCACACATAAAAACTTCTCCTTAATTTCATATTATAAACTTTTAAATTTAATTAAAATACTTGGTAGGTTTCACATAAATAAAACAAATATATTTTATGATTTTAATTCCGATATATATAGTTACTTATTGTATCTCCTGAAGATGGGTTGATAATCCGAAATACCATATATATCGAGATTTTTTTTTAACCAAAGAGAACTCGCTGCGTGGGATTTTCTCTCACCATCATACTTTTTTTCTCCCAGCTCGCTGATTGGATAAGAGCGAGGCTGACCTCTCCTGTGTAGCTGGAAGTAGAAGTGTAAAGCAAGGGAAGACGGGCTCTAATTATTTCTAACCCATAAAGTAATGTCCTTATTGATAAGGTTTCTTGTTTTTTACATGCTATATATAGAATAAATAGAGCATTTTTATTAACAAAAAAAGTATATTTTTTTTTTTATATTTCAATATAATAGTTTTTTGAAAATTATTAATCCGTTTTTTTATTTTTTTTCCATTAAACTTAGATGTTTCTTTCATTTTAGGAACTGATGCAATAACACTATTATTAACTATATTTTCATTTTAATTAAAATTTTAGAATTTTATTTGAATCATTTTGTATCTCTTTTTAACCGACTTCAAAAAAGCAGGAGGTTCTCAATTCGAATGATTTTTTTTATTTATTTTTTTTTTATTTGTGTTTTTTGTTACCACATATCTTCTCCAATTGTGAACAGATTTTGATGATTTTTTTGCATTGGGTTCAATCTAGTTTTTTTTTATTGGTAATTGGACCTTTTTTGATATGTTTGTTCAGGCATAACTTCTTTGTTTATAAACCTAATTTAATGATTCTTTTTTTATTGGAAAGGGGGTACCTTAGGGGTGGTACATTATTAATTGGTGAAGTTATGAAGATATGATCAATGAAATAACGTAAATCTTCAATTCCTATGACCAAATAATCGAAATTATAATAAATAAAATCTTTTATAAAAAAATATTAAAACATTCATTTAAAACCCACAAACGTTTCGAGAGAATTTCTATATTTATGAATTTTATTTTATTATCTTTTTCTGGCAAAAAGATGGTGGAAAGGGAAGGATACCAATCGATTTGATTGGGGAATAATGGAATTTAAATAATTATCGGAAAAGAGGTTTTTTTTATCTAATTAGATTTTTCCTCTTACTAAAAACAAGGACTAAAGATGATCAAGGACACTCGATGGTGGAGAAGTTATCTCCGGAATCGAAGCAAAAGATACAATGTATACATTAATTAATGTAAAATAATTGGTTTAATAAATTTATCTTTTTCTGGAGAGACGAATGGGGGATGAGACGGATGGGAACCAATCGACTTGATTGGGGAATAATGGAATTGAAATAATTATCGGAAAAGAGGTTTTTTATCTAATTAGATTTTTCCTCTTATTAAAAACAAGGACTAAAGATGAATAAGGACACTCGATGGTGGAGAAGTGATCTCCGGAATCGAAGCAAAAAATGCAATGTATACATTAATTAATGTAAAATAATTGGTTTAATAAAATTTATCTTTTTCTGATTCATTCGCTCGACGGTTTCTCTTACGAGATGCATGCATTAATAACATCACTAAAAAGAGAAAAACAAAAATAATTTTTATAAAAAAAATTAAACCGACTTCAAAAAAATTAAAAGCAACAAATAAAATAATAATAACTTAAAAATAAAATAAAATACACTAAAAGGTATAAAATAATTATCTTATTTAGTTACAACTAAACGACGAAATATTAACATGAAATTACTTTTGAAGTCGGTGCCAAACATATACATTTTATGAATCGCACTCGACGGATCTTACTTAGTACGTTTGGTGGGTACGCTCGCTTATATAGTTTGTTTGGCACCGACTTCAAAAAGTAATTTCATGTTTATATTTCGTCGTTTAATTGTAACTAAATAAGATAATTATTTTATAACTTTTAGTGTATTTTATTTGATTTTTAATTTATTATTATTTTATTTGTTGCATTTAATTTTTTTGAAGTCGGTTTTATTTTTGTTTTTTATAAAAATTATTTTTTGTGAATAAAAGTATTAAGCCAAACAACAAATATTGAAATTAAACGAATGTAAGTTAAAAGAAAGGCAATTGGGCAGAGAAAAGAAAAATTCTCACTAGCGAATTCTGATGTGAAAAGAGGTCTAGCGAGTTCTCCCGGGTTAAATATTTGATTCGCATTATATATCGAGATAAAACTCATAAAATATATTTATTTTATTTATGTGAAATCTGCCTAATTATTTTAATTAAACTCTTAAAAATGTTTTATTGAGATGATTTTAATAAAAATAATACAAAAACATCCATCTATAAATTGGGGTGATATAGTGTCAGTGATAATGCTAAGTAATATGTAATAATTGGGATGTTATATTTTTGAGTATCTAGTTGGGAAAATCTAAAAATTTGAAAAATGTATATGTATTTGTTAGGTACTCTTCTCACAAGGTTTTCACCGCCAATAAGTTTAAGAAAAAAACTATCGCTACCCGTATTCCATTCAAATGCAAGACTTTGAAAAACAATTGCATATTTCAATATTAAAATTTCGACCAAAAAATTAAGGAATCTTTATTTCAGCCTCTGATGAAAAGTCCGGCATATTGAATGAGTAAACTCTGTTTTTAATTTAAAATTTTTTTGTCCAACTTCCTACGATTCCATCTCAATAATTTAATTATGAATACGATCAGTGAAACAAATTAAGAAATATTTTACTCTTCTTAATATTTTTTTTTTTAAAGCTGATCTTTCATTATTAATTGAGTTTTCGAAAAACCGACTAGGAAATGTCTATTTTAGAGAACATGATACACTGCTGTTGATTGATTCGGGGATTTTACTCGGATCGATTTGTTATGCTTTGGGATTCGTGTTGTTAATCATCTTCTCGTTTATTATTAATTTTTGGTTTACACGTGTATCTAATTTTAGACGGAAATTGAATGTTGGTTCAAAAACCTCAGTCCAGCAGCCCACGCTGCGAAATACAGGATGTCCGAAAATTGATTGATTAGCTTTTTCCACGACATTTGTCCAATTAAAAAAAAACAATATCTAAATACGTATATGATTACTGATTTGTTTCCATATAACAAAACAAGTGAGATCAATTATACTTACATATTCAATTTGCTTCATAATTCTGGCCAGAATGGATAATATAAGTGTTCAAATAGTTGATAATAGGCTACTTGAAATTTTTATTAATAAAACTACGAGAGGCCGTCATCTGCTAATTCCAACCTCTCATGGATAATTTTTATTAACTGTAAAAAGGGTTGAATTCACCCCCAGGGGGATCAAACCCGAATATCAAAGATATCAATCTGAGTCAATTGACTACCCTATGAGTTGAAACCACCTGACATATGTATTGCGTTAAATATTTCAGTTAAAGCTTTAATAATCTTCATTTGTAAAATATTATGGACTAGTGATGCTATATACGTATTTTTAAATAAAGATTGTTTATTGTTTCGATCGATTGCTATTTTTGACACTGGGGTTCGATTTCAAAGGGCATGAGCACAACTTTCCTGATTTTTAATAAAAATCACCCATAACAGCATGAAATAAGTAGAAGATAACCTCTCGTAATTATTTTCTGGTGCCAAAATGTTTGTATTTCATATTTCATATTTAATTATTTACTTTTAATAAAGAGAAATCAATGAGGTTGTCCTCTAGATGATGTAAATAAACAAATACATATATATTCCAAATATAAATATGTATTAACGAAAATGAATTTAGGTCGTATCAAAAATTTTAATAGACATGTTTATATTGCATGTAGGAGGGTCTTGTCCCCTCGGGAGTCGAACCCAAGCAATTCATTTTCGTTAATAAATTGATTAAAAAATTCATATTCGTTAATAAATTGACTAAAATCGCAAGTTGATTTTGGGAAAAAATTCAATCTTTCTTTCTCAAATAGATACTCATTTATTTACATTTAAATGTGTATATTAGAAGCAATTTTCTCTTCAGAGAGAGACGGACTGTTAATTAAGGAATAAAAAAAAATTCTATTGATGACTGTTGAGAAAGAACAAATTTCGAGCACTGCTGAAGAAGAGAATAGGGAAGTATCTTGTATGTTTCCCTCATTGACCCCTTTTAAACACTGAATAAGGAGTGGAAATTCTCCGAAACGTCGGTTTTTGAGTGGACGGAAAAATGTCTGTCCAATAAATAGAGAATTTTTTTCATTAACCCTGGGCTGCCTTCCATCACTTCTCAAATTTAAATATGTACTAATATAATTTCTTCGAGACTATAGTTAATTACCCGATCGGATATAGGAAGTTCGTTTTGTTGTTATAGCAAGCTAACCACATTAACATACAATCGTTTATCTATCTTGCTATAACAACAAAACGAATTTTCCATGTCCAATAGAGTAAATGACTCATTGATAAATAGCAGATAAAACATTACTAATTAAAAATACTGATGATGAAGGTCAAACCTTCGAAACTACAGTCTCAAACAAATAAATTATATACAGGGTGATTCACGGTCCATGGCACGTTAGACGTTTAAGGAAAACGGAACACGGGATTTTTCTAAAAATTTAGCATTTCATATTTTCTTACCTGTTCTATCGATCTAAAATATTTCCAGCTCGGCTTCCATGGAAAAGCCGTAGCAACTTTATTTTTTTAAATGGAACAGCCCGTATATTAACACGTTTTTAGAACCGCCCTTTTATTAAAATACTTTTTTGTTAATATTGTCCTATACCTATCTCTATCGGTTTACGAGATAAAAAATAATTTGTGTTAAATATGGTGTAAAACCTGGCCCTAATTAAACTTAAATAAATTAGTTCCCTTAATTCATGAAAAGTTGATATTTTGGTGGTAGTTTAGACACACCCGACGTATTTAATTTACGCCGAAAAATCGACTCCATATTATAAAGGGCTAAGATTACTATTATTTCCGTTGTTCTTAAAAGGGGTCAAAAGCTCGTTTTTTCAAATAATACCCCCCTGTATATTACTCAATAAATTGAAAGACGAAGGAAAATGCTTTAAGACGATATATCATGTCCCTATATCTAAATCATCAAGTTTTCTTAATAAAAGTGCTTTTTCGTTAAAAATTACTTTTGAATGAATTTAATGTTAACTAACCATGGAAATATCAAGCTTATGACAGTTTGTTGACAATTTATAAGTAACTTATAAATAGTTTATTGACAATGTTCAAAAAAATCTTCCAAAATGACCTCAAATATTGATTATTCAAACGAAGTTATTATAGTATAAAATAAATAATTTCATAAGAACTTCTTTAATTAGGGCCAGGTTTTGCACTATATTTAACACAAATTATTTTTTATCTCGTAAACCGATAGAGATAGGTATAGGACAATATTAACAAAAAAGTATTTTAATAAAAGGGCGGTTCTAAAAACGTGTTAATATACGGGGTGTTTATTAAAAAAAATAAAGTTGCTACGGCTTTTCGATGGAAGCCGAAACGTCGCAATGCTGAAAATATTTTAGATCGATAGAACAGGTAAGAAAATGTAAAATGCTAAATTTTCAGAAAAATCCTGTGTTCCGTTTTCCTTAAACGACTAACGTGCCATGGACCGTGAATCACCCTGTATAGGTATATAGGTATGTATTTATATTTTTTCTGTGTAAATGTTTATTTGCATCAAGCAGAGGAAAATCTCATTGATTTCTCTTTATCAATAATCTACAACTCGGCAAACCAAAATCTTTTCAATTTACTTTTAATGTTGCTTTATTATTTAAGAGAGGTAAGTGATCTCACAAAATGGTTTACGGATTCACTTAATTTCAATATATTGGTAGTGGACCACCCTTCATACTATATACAATATTTTATTGACATTTATATGGGTGTGTGATTTTATTTATTAATCATACTTAATGGAACGAGGTTTCTGATAAATTGACCGCCCTGGTTTTTTGAATATATAAAAATAAATAGACCATTAGATAAATAGGCTGGCAACAATTATTGATATTTACAACATGTTTTGTGGCTTTGATGGTCGTTTAGTAAAATAGAGGGCATTTAGCGAAATTTGACCACTAACCAATTAGGGACTATCTGTATCATTAGGTGATTTATACCCGACATGTGTGCTACACCTGAATAGTCGGTAGAATTTTATTTTTATTTTTTTAGGGCGTGTCTTTTGATTTCTTTCTGCACAGCAACGTTGCCAAATTGTTCAATCTCAATCGTGTGCTTGTTATTCGTGCCGCGTTGTCTGTAAGATCACGAAAAGAAATTTTGGCGAAAGACACGGGGCTAAAGAAGAAAAAAAAACTTTTTCGCACCCCAAACGGCATACACAAATACTTAATCTTTCTCTCTTTCGCTTCTCATGGGGTCTTAAGTTTTCAACCAAAAATAAGAAAAGTAAAAACTTCATCCATTCTCATATTGACAAAAAAATAAATAAATAATAAAATTGTCTTTAAGACAATCTAGAAATAGAATGATTTTTTTTTTTAGAAAAATAAAATATTAATTCCAAAGATATTTTTATAAATTATAATATAATATTATTTAGAAACAACAAATACGCTATTTATTTTGATATTAAGCGAAAAAAATAAACTTTTTCACTCTCAAAAATATCTGAAATGAATCCAAAGGGTAGCCCCTCTGGTCTCAATCCATGATTTTTTTAAAATCTGAAATGAATGCAAAGGGTCCCTCCTGTAGTCTCAATCCATGATTTTTTTAGAAAAATAAAATATGAATTCCAAAGATATTTTTATCAATTCTAATATAATATTAATTAGCGACAACAAATACTTGTTTTGATATTAAGAGAAAAAAATGAACATTTTCACCCTAGAAAAAAACTGAAATGAATGCAAATGCAAAATACGACTTGGACCTGAAATTTTGAGTTTTAATAATATTTATTTTTTTAACCAGTCCTGATTTCGAGCCCTCCGTGAAATATTTATTCAAACTATTAAATACGAGCCTAAATTTAAGATTTCTTTGATTTCTGGGTCATGTTATAAATAATATTTATTAAGTTCTTTTCAAACCTAAAACGGGATCGATCCGAATAGTAAAATAACAATCCATTAGTCAATCCATCACAGTCCATATCCATAAAGCTCAAAGCTCGCAAAATAAATAACATATAAACTTGAAATTTACAAGTTAAATGTAATTATTTTTCTCGAAATTAAAAATCATATTAAAATTTTAATTTAAACATATTTATTGTTTATTTAACCCTGGGTTTTTATCAAAAGAGAACTTACCTACAAAAATCAACTAAGATTCTCATCAAATTGCACGACATTTCAATCGATAAAGATGTCGTTTTGAGCTATTTAAGTCATTATATCATTACAAGAGTTAGACCGGAAGCGTTCTGATTATTTCTCCCTATCAGATTTTCTCTTGGAATGATTTCACAAGCACTTGAAAGCAGCTTCAAAATTAGATATCGAAACGTTGCGCATTCTGATAACAATATTTCTGGTCTAATCTATAAAATCTTTTAATTAACAACTCACCCAACCAATTCTACAATGACTATTAATTTTAAATATTTTAATTTAATATAGGTTTGTTAATAATACGAAGTAAGTGAAAGTTATGTGATGTGCCTTAAACCCGGCTTACTTTTTGCTTGTTTTCTCGTTTTTCTGCTTCTCTTTTTTTACAATCCAAGTATATATTTATATTTATCTATATCTATTGAAACTTGAGTCACGTTATATATTTTCAACCCCTAACCATGAAAATTAAAATATATCGCTTGACTAGAAATTGTTTTATTTTTTGTCTTCTCTCTTTTCGTGAACTTTCTTTTTATTCCCCTTTGTTTTTTCTTCTTCTTTCGTTCCAGTATTTCTTTCTAAATCTAAAAAAGTGGAAATCTATTACATTTAAATGAAAATGTATTAGAGTGCAAAGTTTTGAAAAAATAAAAATAAGAAAAATTACTGTTATTTTATAATGGCTGCAAATAAAAATCAACCGTTTTAACACGAATTTAAAATTAAAAATAATATTAATATATTGATTTTAACTAGAAAGCAAAAAATTTCACCAGGCACTTATTAATAACCACTTGCGAGGACCGCCTTCGGCGGGCATCTTGCTAGCCTGGAAGCTAAGCTCCTTGGACTCCGTAGTGGCGTAGTGGGTTTTAAAATAATAATTTGAATACATTTTATTTGTTGTGAACTATTAGTGAGTCTTAAAATTAAAAAAATCACGTAAGTGTCGTCGCGCAAGTCGATTAAAATAAGTATTAGTAGCTTTAATGATTTATAACGCAATGTATAATTTGAATAAAAAAACAAGATTTAGTTTTCCTACATACTATAATATTTAGTAGAAGAATAAATTAATTTTATTTATTTAATTACTTTACACTTTTCAATAATCTTGGAAAAAGTCCTTGCTTCCAAAATTCCCTAGCCTTTTCCAATATTTTCTTAATGTATTTTGCATCATACAAAATTTCTACAATTATTACTTTCTTACTTAATTAAAAACTAGGACCAGCAACACAAAAATAACCCTTTGTAAAATTTAACATTAACATTTGTAAATGTATTTGTACCTTACAGCTAGAATTAATTTGCCCATTTTGAAGTAGGTATCTTATTCTCACTGCTGCCGTTATAGTTGAAATGTATTATTTACAGTAAATTTTTGCTTGAAAAGTACAATAATACATTAACATTAAAATCATTTTTTTCTAGTACATTTCATAAAATATATCAAAGGAAGTACATTTATGATACATTACAGACCTAAAAAATATAAAGCTTCAAAATATCAATATAAAGTACGGATAGAGGACGCTACACAAAGTTACTTCTATTATTCTTTTTGAAATTATTGCATTCTATAAAAGATTGTAGGGTTTCAAATTTGATATCTTCAAATAAACTCCAAAAATAATAAATGAAAAAATAGGACCATATGTTACGAAAAAAATTGTATCTCTTGACAACACAACATTTTTCTCAATAATCATAGACGAAACAAAGGACGTGTCTACTAAAAAATGTTTAGCTTTATTGTTAAGATATTATTCACCCGAAACCAAAAAAGTATGTGATTCGTTTTTAGGATTAGTAGAATTTGACAATGGTAGTTCTGCAGAGAGTATTTATGAAGTTTTAAGAGATTATTTAGTTTCTATGGGAGTGAATTTAGAAAATCTAGCTGGATTCGCTGCACATTATTGTTTTGAGTAACCATTATATTTCCTGTTTTTCTTTTTATATTTTATATACGTTAATATACAAAAATAATAAAGTGGCTCTATTTTTTAACACATTACAATACGTTTTACTAAAATTAATAGTAAAGGGCCTTTCAAAAGTTGGGCCTAGATGTCAGTAGAAAATAATTTCTGAACAATTCCTTTTTTTTATTTCATCTTTGATATTTGGGACGTGGACACATGTAAAATTTTAACCATGGATAGTTACATACACCCTAGAACAACGTTAAATAAAGATATTTAAGTTGCATTGAGCAATTGCGGTCTAAGTTTCCAGGACGATTAATTTCTCGTAATGGTGACGTAAAAAATAATTTTTAAGAAAAAAATAAAACCGACTTCAAAAAATTAAATGCAACAAATAAAATACACTAAAAGGTATAAAATAATTATTATCTTATTTAGTTACAACTAAACGACTAAATATTAACATGAAATTACTTTTTGAAGTCGGTGCCAAACATATACCTTTTATGAATCGCATTCGACCGATCTTACTTAGTACGTTTGGAGGGTATGCTCGCTTATAGCTTATAGGTATAGTTTGTTTGGTACCGATTTCAAAAAGTAATTTCATGTTAATATTTCGTCGTTTAGTTGTAACTAAATAAGATAATAATTATTTTATACATTTTAGTGTATTTTATTTGTTGCATTTAATTTTTTGAAGTCGGTTTTATTTTTTTCTTAAAAATTATTTTTATTTTTCTCTTTTTAGTGATGTTATTAATAGTGATCATATCATCAGAATTTGACCAGATTAATATGACACCATTCCTAAGATACCCCCTTTCCAATAAAAAAAGAATCATCGAAATCGGTTCATAAACAAAGAAGTTAGGCCTAAACAAACCTAACAAAAAAGGTCTAATAACTATGAAAAAAATGGGACCAATCGGAAGCTAGACTGGACCCAATGCAAAATTTGTTTTCAAAATCGGTTCACAATTGGCGGAGATATGAGGTAACATAAGCACAAAAAAAAAAAAAAAATTCAGTCGAATAGAGAACCTCCTCCTTTTTTGAAGTCGGTTAAAAATGACCACCTTTGTGCGATTTAACCCCATTAGATTACTTCCTTTGAGGGTTTTTCAAAAGTAAAGTTTATATGAATAAGGCAACAACAATTCCACAGCTGGAAAACAACATTCGAGTCGAAATTGATAAACTTGATGCTAAAATCTGTGAACGGGTCCTTCAAAATTTTGGTGTATTTTTTTTTTTGAGAGCCTGTAGACTTGCTCGTAATAGACATTTAAATGATGTTATTTTTCATATATAATTGTTATGAGCCATATTTTTATAAAAATAAAAAACATCAAAAAATCAAAGTATTTACATGTTTTATTTTTAAAAAACATCTAGACGCGACTTTTGAAAGACCCTATACATTCGAATAAAAACTCGGGCCAGCACGGGTTATTCTTCAAGTAATTTTTAGGAACCTTAGTTCTTTAAATGAATCTAATGCGATTAAAAATATATTTTGAAATATTCCATACAAAAAAAAACAATTCGTTTTAAATGAACGCGGGCCGCAAGTAGGCCACATGCGGCCCGCGGTTTGGCCAGACCTATTTTAGATGACAAATACTTGCGAGAAAAAAAACAAATTTCAATTTGTGAAATACAGTATAGGTACCTGGGAACGACAACAAAGAATATTGAATAGGATGTGAGGAAATCAGAAGAGCTCATCACTCTTTGACTTCTTGTTTGTGGGGAAGTGTGAAAAGTGGCAATGAGAAAAAATAAAGGGGGTTAGGAGGGTATTTGAGGGTAGAAATTGTAGGTTTGCGAGCTGAACGATGAACGGGTGGGGGGGTTCAAGGGGGGTTTCTAGTTGCAAAGGGGTAAGAGAAATAGAGGCGATGCAATCTCTCCAATCTTAGAACGTGGTCTCGTTGAACGTGATTTGCATCCCGCCTAGGCAATCCCTTACATTGTAAATAGTTAAATTGTGCTTAGGGAAATGTACATCGTTCGACAGCATCAGACGCCGAGTGATCTAATATTCGCATAAATGTTTAGTAAAGATTTTGAATTAAAGATGAAAAGAGACCGTCGAATGCCATTTCGCTTTAATGATATTTTTCATTTCTTTTTAATCGCTGATTCAATAAAAAAGAAACTAAATGGGTATTAATTCAACAATAAGTCTGGTTAAAATGTGTTTTTATTGTATCAAACTCTATTTTGTGATTTGACAATTGAGTTCTCGCCACTGTTGAGAACTTTTTTCTGGTTTCTTGTTGTTATTTTGAAGTTTCGTACAAACGTTAAAAATCAGATCTATACGATGAGAGTTTGTCTTAAGGGAAAATCAATGAGGTTTTAGAAGCAAATTTATATTTACCTATATACGAGGGGTGAACCGCAATTGGAATTAAGAGTACACGTCTTTGGAATTATGTGAAATTATTTTGGATAATGCCCCTTCATCTATTGTCTTCTACTTGGAAATAAAAGTGGAAGTGGAAGTAGGTGTACACGATATTAGGTCGCCTATCTATATACAGGATGTATCACAACAATAAACCGTGAAGTGGGAATAGGACAGTTTATGATGGCCCAGAAAATAATTTTTTTTTTAATAAAAGTCTCATAGTTACTATAGGCATTTTTGAGAAAGTGGTGAAAATCGCTTCCCTGCCCTAAATATCGAAACGCTTGCGTAACAAAAATTAGAATAATAAAATATGTAAATTTGTAGCCATAGCATTTCGATATTTAGGGCAGGGTAGCGATTTTCACCATTTTCAAAAAACACAAAAAAACTCGAAAACTATGAGACTTATTAAAAAAAATTTAGTTTCTGGATCGTCATAAACTGGTCTATCTCCTGTTCACGGTCTATCGTTGTGATTCAGGACACCCTGTATAAGTGGATATACATATTTTAAAATAATTTATTCATTGTTTTCTATTGCATTGCACAAAGCCTTCGACTAGCAAGATATCCGCCGGAGGTGGGCTTCGCCGGTAGTAATTTTTTTTTATTATTTATTTAATGTCACCGGAAACAAAGCCCATTTGGTCAGCACATAAGTAGAGTGTTAGTAGGGTTAATGAGGGAGCCGAGTCTTCAGCCGGTAGAGATTTTTATTTGCCAGCCAGGATCGAACCTCGGACCTCCACTCCAACATCGTCATAATCGATCGATGCCGAATCGAGGCCAGTGCGTTAGCTGACTGAGCTACCCGACTCCCCCCGCTAGTAATTAATAAATTGAAAAAACTTTTAGAGAAAACTTATTTTTCGTAAATATGTATTAACCATTTATTTCTTATTTTTTATTCAAGGTAATTTCATCTCCAAAACAATATGTAGCTTTGTATATTTTAAAAATATTTATTTGCTTATAAATGCATTATTATTCCTTTAAAAAGCAACTATTTTTCAAAATTTTCATTGATAAAGGAGAATTTCTCCCTAAAGATTTGATATTCAATGAGATTATTTTGATAAAAGAACTTAATGTTTTTATTCAATATATATAGTTAGACCTTCAATATTCTATCTTTTATTTCGTCATAGTAAGTTAGTTATTTGCATCAAGCAGAGGACAAGTCTCATGATTTCTTCTGATAGTTTTTTAGATAACTGCTCATTCTTTTAGCGTTAGCAACCCCATTCATTTTCACTATATATCTCATTATTATAATTATATTAATTATATTTCAGAGCTACTTAAGTAGAATATATATTAATTAAATGTCCCGATATTGAAATTATTCAAGTATTATCGATTAGTAGGAAAACACAAAACACCAATTACCATGAAGTGGGTCTTTGGGCTTAATATAACCACTGCTATTTTAATTAAAAAGTACCTGGAGCCACCGAGCGATGCACGGTAACCCCTGATCCCCCCCCCCCCTCCGGAAACCTCACACCTCGCCTCCACCAATGCACCCCCACTCCGCCCCACCCCACCCCAACCGCGCCTCTCATCCCCGGATCCCCCACATCCTGCACCTCCCACATCCACCCCACACCGCACCCTTTTCATTTCTAGCTTTCTAATGATCCACATATATATTATGTGTATATTTGTTTACTCGAACACCAATTTGCCCACATTCGTTCATATAATTATAAGCATTATAAAAAAATAAATAGGAAAAAAATAATAAAAAAAAATAATCGTATAGGAACTGAAATAAAAACATAAAATTAAATAAGATTTATTTCCAAGTTATATAAAAAATAGCCACTTGAACCACTTTATTTGTAAACACACCTGTTTTGTTATGATTTAGACACCTGTTAATTAAAAACAATCAAAAAATTCCTAATTTTAATATAATATATTAATATTTGCTATAACCTATTAGTGGGTTTTAAAATTAAAAAAACCAATTAAAAATAAAACATAATTGAAAAAAATGTAAACAAACTTTTTTATTGAGATTTTCATCTGTCAATAATTACTTTAATTAAGAAAAGATCAATTAAGATTAAATTTGTCGAGGTCCAGACCTAGCCAGATTGCTTTCTCATTCTCAAAACTTGTTAATAGAATTTGTTTCATCAAAATTGGTAAAGCCGTTTTCAAATAGAACAAATATATATATATAAACAATTTTTGCTCGTTTAATAAGAGTAGATAATAAAATAAAAATATATTTTTTTGTTTTTTATTATTATGTATTATTGATATGACATAGGCTAATTTAACTTAATCCAACCTTTTAATCACAGGTATTAATTTTCTCTATTCTTTCTTTTACAGGTGAGGGTCAAAGCTACTTTATCATCAATACTCAACAATCAATCCTGAAAATGTATGTATTTTCAGAATTTAATTTTTTGAATCTTCCAATAGTCTGAACAAGGTTATTTACCGAGTTAAAAAACAATAAGTGCCTAGTCAATTTATATATATATATAAATATTTTTTTACTTTATACCAGTGGTTCCAAAAGTGGTCCACATGAACCCCCAGGGAATATTATATTCGACCTCTGTTTATAATAAAATTTTAGAATAAATTAAAATTTCTTTAAAAATAAAACTTTATTTTCTTAAAAAAATCGGAAAATATATGTAAGGGGGGACCTTTTGTATCACTTCACCATTTTTGGAGTGGGTCATAAATTTAATTTTTAGGAGAGATATAAAAATAAATATTATATTTGAGTTCCCTGTATAATATAATATTAGAATAAATTAAAATTTCTTATATGGGTTCGGGATAGCTTATCTATTTGTTGACCTAAAGGAAAATCTCTTGAATTTCTGCAGAGTGACAATTTATGGTTACTAGATTTTGAATAAAATAATTGTTAATAATGGAGTAAATTTTGAATAAATAATTTGTTTTATTAATTTTAATAAAAATATATTTCAGATTTTTTTTCAATATAAAAACATTTACTATACAAAAAAAGAATTCAAATACACAGTCGGAAAACTGGCAACTGCACGTAATTGTACAATAGTGTTTTTGTTATATTCTGTTAGCTGCATTATGAAAATAATTAGTGTACGCCAAAAATAAAATCTTATTGTTAGAGTAAAAATAAAAAATCTTGGAAAACAGTTATAC
This sequence comes from Forficula auricularia, assembly GCA_024734495.1. Taxonomy (NCBI): domain Eukaryota; kingdom Metazoa; phylum Arthropoda; class Insecta; order Dermaptera; family Forficulidae; genus Forficula; species Forficula auricularia. The sequence continues at coordinate 2,669,245 of JALMQS010000187.1, read as the reverse complement.
AAACCGTAAAAAGGAGAAAGGTTCGGTTTTTAATAAGCGAATGAAAGTGTCAGAATATAATAATAGTTATCCAAAGTGAAGGGATAACGACCAGAAAGAAGTTTTTTTAAATTTAAAAAATAATAATAGTTTTAAAATAAATTGAAAATGCAAATAATTATAGAATAGGTATTAAAACAGTAAAAGAATTATATATTACTTGTCAAAATTGTACCCTTAACCAAAAATAATATTGACAGTTGAAAGATTTTCAAAAAGCTATTATCGGCCATCTTGTTTGTTTGCTTTTACCCCCCAGAGAGGCGCTGGCGTTGTTTTCTCAAATTAAATATTTTTTACATGCCACAGGTGTGATATATATAAAAACACTCGTGTGTTTGAATGGAATGTTGTGTGAAAATTTCAAAGAAATCGGTGAAGAACTTTTGGAGATCCTTCAACGTATCACTTAATCGTAACAGTACATTTTTGAGTAAATGAATGCCAATATTTGGTTAATTAAAAATTATTTCGACTAAATAAGTCAAATCACTTTTCATACATTAAAAAAAAATTTCAAATTTTAAAAACGGCTTATATCCAACAATTAAAAGTAACTTTTTTTTAATGGCCTTCAGGAACTATAGTCCATTTTGGCCATTGAGTGTTCGTGTGTGTGGAAGTATGTAAATTAGTTTGGGTATCAGATTATACCAGGTCAAATATTTGCAGCGAGTTAGGCTTGAACCCGTGCTAGCTTGACTAGAAGGCATGTTTTTTTTTTTGTTTTTTTGGCTTTTCGGCATTTCTAGCCATAAGCCATTTACGATACTATTTATTTTATTTAAATTTGTCTCTACCTTGGGGGTCAGATTTTAGCCGGATGCCTCGAGTCGGATTCGAACTCGGGTCCTCTTGGTTAGCTGGCTGACATGCTACCGCCTAGCCTACCCGACCCCAGAAGGCATGTTATTTATATTATAATATTTTAATATAAATAATTAAAAAAATCAAAAATCTTTCTCGTTTCATAATTTTGCTGTGTTGGCATATTTCATCACACTTATCGTCATCTCCACATTTTTCGCTTTTACATTTGAGCCGTTTATTTTGAAAGTGGCCCAACTCCATTTATCTTCAGATCGAGATATTTAATGAATTTAAAAATATACGTATAGGATACTAATGACTCATACTGCTTAAATGTATCTAAGGGTGTTAAATTTATAGTTCCTATTGGAATAGTGGCAATTATTAAGTGAATAATATGCGTTTTCTTATCAAGAATGGAGTTAGGCCACTTTCAAAATTAACATCCAGATTCATTATAAAATTTGAAGGTGCCCAAATCCATTCAACATAATTTGAGATGCTTCAAATTAAAAAAAAAAACAATACTTAATTTATTTTACATATCTTTAAAAGACTTTGGAAACTTAATTTATGCGATTCAAAACATTTTTTAATGACATAATGTACAAAACATAAAAAACATAAATTTATTTATTACAAAACTATTTACTATTTATCTAAATTTTGTGTGAGTGAAAGGGATTTGAAGAAATCATGATGTTCCGGTGGTATATATCGTAATAGGGCAATTATGTCCTTGAATTTTGCTGTTGTAATTTGTCTGATATTTTTATACAGTGGTGTCAACACGATATTCTCGAACTTTCTTGGTCTACCCCAACGTGGTAATAAATTCAGGACTTTAAAATTTTCATTCTCATTCATTGATGTCTTATAGAAAATTTTATACGGTTTATTTCTAACAAAACGGATCCAACATATTTTTAACCAGTTTATTGATTCTCCATCAGAATTCTTTACCCTTCTAATAATTTTAGCCTTCTAATAATTTTGTTGATACAAATGGAGTTATTTATTAATAACTAAACAACAATGTAAAAAAATCTATTGAAAATTGTACCATTCTTTTGATAAATGTTCAATTTTTGATCGGTATAAATTTGTTGAAAATACCACTGTTTCTATAGAAGTTATAGTCTAAAATTTCGGTCCATTTACTCTCATGTATAAAGGATAACTTGTTGTGATAGACAGTTAAAGGAGAAATTCCATCAAGTTGATTAGGAAGAGTTGTTAAAACGTATTTGAACAAGGATAAATACTGCCTTTTTACAATCATGCTCTCTGTCGATGATTTCGCTATTTGGAAACACTTATGCGGCATAACCCCAGAATTGACACAGGATCGTCAAAGATGACGTGAGAATATTAACGGGGTATAACTCTTATAGAAAGAGAGGCTAGTAGATAAGAGGAATAGTTTATTACATAAAAGTTTATTATTAAGGCGACTCTAACTGGTGGGGATACGGGCTCTTGAAAAAGTTTCAACTTTTTCTTCCATTTTTGTTTAGTTTCACGCCTTGTTAAAAGATACAGAAAGACATTTAGGTGTATTTTTGACATAATTAAGAAAGGCTTTGATTGAAGTAATTCAGCCCCCTCCCCTGTAAACTTAAGGGTATGCATTCAATAGAACGCCCTGCCTTGCTGGTTGCGTTGACAGGCGCTGAAAAACTGCCGTCTCAATTGTAAATCTTTTTAAATTGTCTAATAAATATCTTTGATTTTGAGTAATATTTCTTCAAAAAAATAAATATACCTATATCTTATTTTATTTATTTATTTTTTTACATTAGACTACGATCTCACCTGCTGGGAAGCGACGATGTGGTCGCAACTGTAGCACGCTTGCTTGTTTGCTTTAATTAACAAAAAAAAAAAAAAAAAAAAAAAGTAGGTGCAGGAAATATTATTTCTTAAATTTGGCTCGCCTGCTGAAAAGTTTGGCCACTACACTATACTACCATGCATCCAGATTTCTCCTCTTCATTATATTAAACTGGTTAATCCGTTTTTTTCTATATGATTTGCTGGAAAATTTGACTTCTTTCAAATATAATTTCGTATCTAAATAAGTTTTAATCACCTCGAAGATATTATCTGGTAATTTATTAGTGAAAAAATTAATGGTAATAGATATTGAGTAAAAATAATTTAAAAAGAAAAGCAATAGCAAATATTTTTTAAGCATTAAAAGTCATTTTTATAAAGCTAGAGTCAAAAATAATATGATAGCTTAAATAAAAATGATTATAAAATATTATTTTATACCTATGTCCCTCATGGTGTGAAAAATGGGAAAGGAAAAAAGAAAAGAATATATACTGTATATCTCCATCTATAATAAATGTGAAAACCATTTTACATTTTTTTTTTTTTTTTATTTTAAATCCAAAGTGAGGTCTTAAAACTTAAACTGCTCGTCTTTATAAAAGTATCTTCATATTTTAGAGTTAGTGGGCGACGCGACGCAAGTAATAAAAAAAAAGGGAATATAACAGGAATAAAGGAAATATAACAAAGATACCACTCGATAAAATTCACATATCTTAAATAATCTTTTAAATCTAGTTTTGAAATTAATGGTTTTGATCGGGAAATAAAGAAGGCGATTTAAAAAAAGCAAAATCGAAACAAAATAAGTAGATATTCTCTTTATGAATTTGAATGCTGTAAGATTGCTATTTCAATAGGTAACAGAAATCGATGAAAATACTTACGTAAACTTGAATTGTGTGTTTTGCTTTAGACCACTTATATAATCCTTGTTAAATAAATTAATGAGTCTTTACATTAGGTCTAATTGGGCTATAGTCCAGGAAAGGAGAGTATGGGGAGGGGGTGCTAAAATATTTTTTTTACCATACCATCAAATAAAAACAAATTTGAAAACGTTTCATCTAAAAATTAAGCCGTTTTTTTGTCCGTTTTTGTCTGTCTGGATTCCGATACCAAGATGACTCAAAAACGGAAATTCGTAGCAAGTTTGTTCTGAAGCCAAGATGTTTGTAATTCCAATATGAAAAATTGAATAGATTTTGGGCTCTCTCTTCGTGTAGGCTCCACTCTGAGATTCGAAAGTGGGACTAGTTTATCTCCAAAAAAAATTATCAGAAGAGACACCATCATATAATAATAAAAAAATTGGTAAAATTGCGAGGTAGGTTTCACAAAAAAAAAGAAATAAAACAAAAATGAGTTAAGTTATAATAATATAATTACAATATAAGAATAAAATTACGCTACATTCACATATACAAACTAGTAAAATTACCTCGTAGTTTCTAGTTTAGAAAACTAGTATTAAAGGCCGAGTCTTGAAAATGCTTTCATTTTTTAATCCAATTTTATAATGAAATTAACAAAATACCGCTGGGCTAGATTCGAGTTTCATATTTTAGTCTTAAAAATATTTGTTAGTGTATTATATTTTCAATAAATATATTTGACATTTTTTCCAAGGCAAAATGCAAGGGGTAATTTCCTATTTTTTCATCTAAGTAGAATGAAAAAGTTGTATAGATTTATGTGGTGTCAAATCATAAATATCAAGAACATTAATGTAACTTTTCTTATACGTATATAAATATATTCTATATTTTTGTCCTTTATTTTAGTAGTCAGCTATTCTTTACGATATCAATTTTGTAGGACAGTTTGTATAATATATGATCCACACGCATTCTTGCACTGAAAATAGTAGATAGCTATGACGCAAGAGAATATTGAATCTCGTACGTGACACAGTTGCATCTTTGGATACCTTCAAGTGGGCTACATTAATATTTAACATGACTCATAATTTACAGTAAACTTGAAGGCTCCTGTTTCTTGCCCTGGTAATTTCCATTTCTCGGGATGTTTCTCAACCGAAATAATCTAGAATGAAACTTTTTTATTCTATTACTTTAAAACACATTTTTAACTATTCAGAACATAAATATTTACTTCTTGTATTTTAAGTATTTTTTTCATCTCTTTTTGGGACGAATTATAGAATTTAAAAAGGTCGGTAAATATCATTTCAGTATGAATCCATTTTTAAATTTAGTATTTAAAGAGGATGTGGCTATTTAATACAAAAAATATGTATACGCAATTGGCTTTTTATACTGACTGTATGCGCTATGATAACAATTAATATTTTGATAATAACTACACAATTATAAATAATTATAGTTTTATTTATTAAAGTTAATTTACAATGTTGTTCAATAAAGTAATTAATAAACTATGAAGTATCATTAAATCAGTGAAATATAGATAATGAAATTTAAAGTAGTTGGTAGGTTTACCAGTAAAATAAATTAAATATATTATTTTTTATTCTGTATTTTAATTTTTTTTTTTTTTAAGTGGTCTGCTTAGTCTTTCTCTTGGGACGTCCCTTGGGTTTAATTTTAGTATTGAATTTAAGTTTTTATTTGATTGATTTGAACAGGGGTCGTTATTAGACCGAAATTGTTCTTCAGGTTTCGCCTGGTTCAATTGCGCTAACCAACTACTCTCATGTTCCAAAAAGAAAAATTCCATTTCTTGCATTCCTTTTTATTACTTTTAATTCCTCTACTGACTATTGATGGTTTACGTTCCATGATTAGACAAAATATCTGCATGCTTTAAGTCATAACTAGTCACGTATTAAAATTTTCCCTGTCCGATAATGTTGTGTTGGGAAAATCTAAATCATCAATAAAAGTCTCATTAAAAAATAAACTTATTTAAAATAAGTTTAGTTTTTTTGAAAATTACTATTTTATTTTACCTAAAATTCTTAATTATGTTAACTTGATTAGTGTCCCACCTTTGAATCAATCTCCCTTTTAAGAGAGGATTCAAAAAGTAATTTTTTTGGAGATATTCCAACGAAAGTATATATTTTAAGCTCTTTATAAAATATACTATTTAAAATCAGTTTAATTTTTAGAAAAATTAATATTTTATTTTCCCTAGGAATTCTCAATTAAGTTATACCCCTTTGCATCGTTGTCCTTTTAAGAGAGGGCCCTAAAACTATAGAAAAATTAATATTTTATTTTCCCTAGGAATTCTCAATTAAGTTGATAAGTGTATAAGGATAAATAAAGCCAGTATTACAGGGGCCATTTGCAGCCTTGAAATCAAGCGTTAAACAGTGATTTTCTTAACATTTTTAAAATTTGTATCCGGATTCCAGGAATGAACAGGAGTTCCTTCCCGCCAATTTAATTTTCATTGACTTTTTGTGAACACAATTTTTTTCGATCTCAAGGGTAGGTGAAATGAAAGAAATCAGCAAGCAGCAGTAGAAGCGAGTTTCATTTCACGAATCATCGTTTCTTTTCATTCGGTTATTTATACTATTTTTCTTACTCTAGTTTTAAAATAGATCATTGAATATATTTTTTTAATCTCGATAATTTGAATTTTCAATGAAGCCAGTAAGTATTACAGCGAGCCAATTGGAGCCTTGAAATCAAGCGTTAAGCATTGATTTTCTTAAAATTTTTAAAATTTGTATCCGGATACCAGGAGTGAACAGGAGTGTACTTTTGTTCCCGCCCATTTAATTTAACTTAACCACAGTCCAAATACTTAACCACTGTTCAAATACTTAACAACGGTTCAAATACTTAACCACGGTTCAAATACTTAACAACAGTTCAAATACTTAACCGCGGTTAACAACGGTTCAAATACTTAAACACGGTTTAAATACTTAACTCTCAATTTTCTCAAAGTCTTAGAATCAACGTTATATATTGATTTTCTTAAAATTTTTAAAATTTGTATCTGAATACCAGGAGCAAACAGGAGTGTACTTTTCTTCCCGCCAATTTAATTTTAATCGACTTTTTGTGAACAAAATTTTTTTCGATCTCAAAGGTAGGTGAAATAAAAGAAACCAATAAGCAGCAGTAGAATCGAGTTTCATTTCATGAATCATCATTTTTTTTCATTCGGTTTCTAAACAATTTTTCTTACTAGAGTTTTCGAATAGATCATTGAATATATTTTTTATATTTTTTTTAATCTTTATAATTTGAGCTGGAAATGATGCCAGTATTACATCGAGCCAATTGGAGCCTTGAAATCAAGCGTTAAGCATTGATTTTCTTAAAATTTTTAAAATATGTATCCGGATACCAGGCAGGCGCGGATCCAGACCTTTGCTTTGTGGAGGAGGGGGGGGGGGGCGGCCGTCAGCTACCAAATTTTACCAGATTTTTAAATTAATATAAATTGAAGAAAATACAACTCTATTTTTTTTCATTTTACATTTTTATTTCAGTAGTTGTCAGCTTCCCCGTTCTAAATAACTAGTTCAATTTTTTAAATATGCATATAAAAAATGTAGTTCTCCAATGCTTTGGTATAGAGGGGGGCAATCACCCTCATCGCCCTCCCACCCTCTGTATCCGTGCATGAACAATCTGAGTAAATTAATTTTAAATGGAATCCCCAATTAGTTCATATGCAGGGATTAATCTTCCCTTCACTCTTCGGTAAAACCCTAGTATTTACCCTAGCCTTGATATCCCTTTGTCTTTTTTGACTGGATGAATTTAGAGGATTGTCCTAAGGGGTTCGAGTTGGCATCTGTCAACCTAAAGGGTCAGAACTCCCGCTTTTTCCCTCTTGAATCTCGACCCTCAATTAAGTGTATATATATATATGGATTGTCGCAAGTCAAAAATAAACTGCGTTGTTTGGAAAGGCAGACTTGATAGAACAGTGAGATGTTTCTTTCCTCTTTTTAGTCTCTCTCCCAAATAAATGAAACGACTAATTACTTTTTAATTCTTCAAACTGGGTAGTTTAAGATGCAAATTTTTTTTAAGTATATTATACAATCATGTCTGGAAATGTTACGAAAAGATTTTAGCAAATTTAAAATAATTGAAAGCAAATAATAATTAATAGAATGATTTTAAGTGAATGTTCATTAAATTATGTGAATGGACAAACTTGATAGCAGTCAAACAAAGAAAACAAAGATTCTCATTGAGTCGGTTTGTCTGAATTTTAGTTTGCAATTTGTAAAACATTCAAATTTAAATATTATGCTTATAATTCATTATAATTAAACATCTCACTTTAATTCCACTCTGAGAGTCGGTTTGACCAACTCATATTAAACTCCTTGACCCCAACTAATTATTATTATTATAATATTATTTAATGGAATTGCATGCAAGAAGGGGCTCACCAATAAAATGCACCCCTATAGATCTCGAAAATATCTTACATTACCGAAGAGAAGGGAAAATTGATCGAAAAGGGTGGAGGCGTACTTGTGCACCCGGGTTTTGAAGGTTTTAAGTGCCGGGACAGACGTAGGCCGGAAGAGAGCTCCAGTTCCTTGAAGTCATGGGAACAAACGTATTGGCTAATGAAGTGGTCCGGCAATTTTCCAACTTGCCGCAAAACGCGTGCTAAGCGCAAAAAACCCTTTAGGGTAAATTACCGACTCATCAAACAACACATGCCGTGATAGTAACTATATGAACTTAATATTTAACTATTAGTTATCTCTGCAACTATCTAGATTCATACACAAAGATTTTCAAAAGTTTGAAGTTATATAAGGTTTAAATTTGGGAAATTACTTTAAGTTTCCTAGAAAAATAAATAAATAAAATTTAATTTTGTCCTTAGGCAGACTGTTAGGCGAATTTACTACTTGTTATATCTATTTTCCCTGTTAACTTTGATTCACATTGGACTGTCTCATTTTAAACTTCAATTCTAATGTTAAATTTCCTCCCAGAACCGAAATATTCATCTTATCTGGAGGTTAATAATCCGTGCCTTAAGGGAATCGGGATAATTCAAGAGAAAACTGTGGGCATTGTAAATTTAATTCGGCTTTGAATCGAATCGGGATTCAAGCCTAGTGTAAAGTAGATAATTAAAATTCATAGGACACGTTTCGAAATTGATATCAGGTAGCAAAGACATCAATAGTAACTAATAAAAAAAGTCTGAGAAGAGCATGGTCTTCACAGTAATGAGGTAAACGACCAAGGGCTGCTTTGTCCTACACTAGTTAAATATTTGACGATATCTACTATGACTGAATTCTATTATACTCGTAAGTTTCATGGTAATTTTGTAACCAACTTCAAAAAAAGGAGGAGGTTCTCAATTCAACTGATTTTTTTTCTGTCTATGTTACTCGATTTCTTCGCCAATTGTGAACCGATTTTGATGATTTTTTTGCATTGAGTTCAGTATAGTTACCGATTGGTACCATATTAATTTGGATAAGTTCTGATGGTGTGATGAATGACAAAATATCGGAAATCTCCAATTTATACTAATCAAACTAAATATGTTTAATGTGGCTCTAGATGTAACCATAACTGTAAACGATAACGAAACAAATAAATTATATATATAATTAAACAAATTTTAATTTTCTCATTAATATATCAAAGAATAATTGATACGTCAACAATAATTATTTTGACCGCGCTGATTTGAAAAAATATATTTTTTATCTCACGAGACTACTGCGGATTACGCTATTGGAGTCTGCTGAGTATTAAGTCTGGACCAAGCGAGAAACAGATGTGATCCACATAGCTACAATCCAACGTCATTTCGCGTATAGCCCGCTAGACATTCGGATGGATCACCAAGTGAATTTGAAATCTCAGATGTTATATATTCGATCTCCTCTCGAAAACCTTCAGTTAAAATTAAACATATTATTTATTTGCAACGAAATTTTCTCTGGAGAGAGACGGACTGGTAGAAATTTTAATTGAATGTAATGGAAGGCAGCCCAGAGGTACTGAGGAAAGAAAAAATTAACACATCAAATAAGGTATAATTTATTGGAATCCTTTCTCCTTTCCTTTCAAACCGACGTTTCGGAGGATTTTTCCCTCCTTCTTCAGGGTCTACAAACCAATATTACAAAATTATAGTTATATCTAATTAAGAAAAGGAGGGAAAAAAATCGTTTTTCTATGCCTTTGTTAAAAAAGAAGACAGTTTTAAACACTGCAGTGGAGAGAAGAAGGAAACATTTTATTTGTTTCATTCATTGACCCTTTGAAGTGAGTAAATTATATATTTTTTCTATTGATAATCTGGCTGTTTACATTGTATTTATAATTGTATTATTTTATTGTTGAAATGAATGATGACCAACCCCGTTTTTATAATTTTGTAATTTGGCTGAAGAAGGAGGGAAAAATCCTCCGAAACGTCGGTTTGAAAGGAAAGGAGGAAGGATTCCAATAAATTATACCTTATTTGATGTGTTAATTTTTCTTTCCTCACTACCCCTGGGCTGCCTTCCATTACATTCAATATTATTTATATTTTGTTTATATAGATGTATATTTTTATTTGATTTTTCTTTAAGAACTGTATTTATTGAATATATGTTTTTATGTGCAATTTGTAGCTTTAATTCATACTGACTCCTCTAGAAAAATAAAGGTCATTTGAAGATAATTTCGGGTATAAAATAAAGTCGATTGCGCGACGTCGCGAGGCTATTTTCATCGGTATATTAAGTGCGGGAGTGGGATTCGTTTAGCCGGAATTAAATGGCTTGGGCGGTCCCTGACCACCCTGCACCCCCATCCTCTGCACCCCCATGCCCTAGGATGATCCTTTTGAATTCCGAATGGCTGCGAATACAGATGAAGCGAGAAAATCTAAAAGCAAGCTCCGAGAAAATGCCCGACGAGGAAACTTCTGTGCATAATCTTGGGCTTTCTTTTCTTCTATGCTCAATTATATATATACAGTGAATCTGCCTTTGAATAGTACTTATTTGTATTCTTTTGACATTCTGTCTTGTTGATCTATTATTTTTTTTAACGCAAATTTCAATGTGACCAAATTCAGGCAAAGGGAAATACGAGCACAAAAAGGAGGATTTTTTATTGGCCCAGCCATTCAGATACGAACCTGCGTTTCAATACAAGCTATTCAAAAATAGAAAATATATTTCGTTTGATTTCTCTTTTGAAAAAGATTTTTATTATGATTATTTGTTTGATGAACCCATCCATTTGCTCTTAAAAATAAAATAATATTAATAAAAGTTACCAGTTCGAAAATTCAAATATTATTTGCTTATAGCTATTTGAGTGTATATTTTAAGAGAGCGGTCGCCAACATGTCGCTCTCGAGCTACCGGTAGCACGCGGTGTCGTTTTTGGTAGCTTGCGACAATTTTTGATAATATTAAAAAAAAAGTTGAAAGTAAAAATTAAAAAAATTATTTCATAAGGAATATTTATTCTAAAATACTTCCATTAAAATAAATATATTAAAACTACTTTTTTTTTTGAATTTTTCTGGTTTTCATTTTTTTATAACGGAATTTAAAACTTTTTTATTATTAAGGTAGTTTTTTCACAAATGCAAAAATTCAAGAAATTTTTGAAACTTGGAATATAAGTCATTAAAAGCATAATACACATACTCTTAAAATTTGAAGTCGATTTACCACACCAAACATGAAATAATTGCAATTAAAAATGACATTTTTAACATAGGGTAGATAGGGAAAGGGTGGGGATATGATCATTATTTTTTTTTCATTGAAGGACTTTCACCATCTTGATGAAAAACTAATATTTGTTAAAATAATATATTCGGAGTAGCTTAAAAAAAAAATTGAAATTATTTACCACGTAGTTTTGATAAAAAACAAAAAAACAAACCTATTTGGGCGATTATTTTAGTGGAGGGATATAAGCACAATGGCTTGGAAATGCTCCGGCAAGTATGTGTGTATCTAAATATATAGAGATTTGGTACTGTGAGTGGACAGTCATGTTAAAAAAATACCCTAAAATTTTAGTTCCGTTCATATTTATAGAGTGGTTACGAGGCTAAAACTTTTTGTGTGGATTGTCGCGAAAGAACCTCCTTAAATAGAAATTTTTTCAAAATTTAATTCAAAAGAGCGCAAAGTCAGCTACTACATCTCAGGAAAAGCTAGTTTCTCATTAAACCTTTCAGACTTTTCAAAATGATTAAATTTAAAATTCACATTTTAAATATTAAAACTTTTTTATAGACTTACAAAATATTGTATTTTTGTGTACGTGGCGTGCGATCCATGGATACTGTGGATGCGGCGACCCCGACACATCCCTAAAATTTCAAACATTTAGAGTATTTTCATAAATATATAAGGTCGACTTCAAAATTTCAGGAGGGTCTTTAATTGTTCAAATTATCATCCGTTATTTCTTCAAATATTTCTATAAAAAGATTTTTTGTTTTCAAAAGTATATTGCTTCTCGAAATTAAATAAAATTGTTGCATAGTTTCAAGAGGCATTAAAATGAAGGATTTTCCCAAAAGGATGCCGATAGAAGGTTTGAAGTCCCTCCCTGGGATTGCTTCTAGTTCAAGCATGTTAAAGACCAGTCCACACGAGTTTTAGTCGAATGAAAATTGTTCTCGCTGAGGAACTATTAAAATAGAAATAATGCATAAAATGAATAAATAAAGAGGATTCGAGAAACTTTAGACTAATCCATTTCAAAGAACTCAATATATAAGATTGGAAATAACTAAGAGCGCGGTAGACAAGTCATAGTTTGCTTTAATTAATTAAGAAGCTTTGCGGCCCACCCGTGAAGAGGCCGCGACTCTCCGTGGCGCCGCGGCGCACAGTTTAGGAACCTCTGGTTTAAGCAATGTCCTATATCCTTAAATGATATAAATGTTGGTTTTTTATGGAGATAGGAGGATCGCAAAGTAATATAGCTCTGCATTGATGAGAAAAACTGATACTTTGTAAATAGTACCTACATGTCATTGGCTTTAAATTTCTTAATTTTTATGGCGAGGGACAACTTTTTAATCTATTCATACGGTATAATGACTTAGTTGAGCTCAAAGAGAAATCTGTTATGGTTAAAAACAAAGAACATTACTAGACCACAAACCCTCTGGTTGTTCAAACACCATAGTTAAAATTTTGACTGGAATGTTTGGATTAATAGAGTTTTACCATTGTGTTTGTCTGTTGAATTAACCGAGCAACATGCTGACGAACATTATTGTTCATATCATAGAGTATGACTCTATGGTTCATATGGAAAAGAGTACTTTGAACTTGGATTATACTAGCTAGAGATCTAAGTGCTTTTTAAATCGATTAAAAAACTTGTTAATTTTTAAAATTCTACAAAAAGATAACAATAAAGTTTTGTTACGACTTACTAAGAATATATTATACTATAGGGATAATATATCTGTCTAAAAATCTTATATATTAACATTTTTTTATCTATCTTCATAACACAAATAATCGAAATAAGAAGGGGAAAATTAACACAAAGGGTGTAATGTAATTTAGGTATATAATGAGAAGAGGGATTTAAGAAGAATCCCACTTAAGCCCTCTTGGCAAAGTTCAGAGTATTACTCATATTTAGTTGAAGTGTAAAGTTTTCCTAAAAAAAAGTAAAAAAAAAAAAAGATCTAAATCGATTTAAGATGAGTTATCAACAAGTCATTAATTACAGTCAAGTTAAAAAAATCTCACTTAAAATAATTTTAGAAATTTATTTTGCTATTTAGCATAATTGTCTATTTGTTAAAAATAAAATAAAATGAGAGAGTCTTCTGTTTTTTAATAAAAATACTTTTAACATTTTAGAGATTTATGTTTAGTGTATTGCTCATCAATAAATTATCACAAATATTTGCTTGTTATAAAATTCAGAATTTATACATAAATTTATATTGTACTTTTTCATGTTTTCTTCTGGGAGATTAGTTATATTCTAATCTCCTCAATAAGAAACATGAAGAAAAAGACATTATATATTAAAATTTTCTGCGTATAAATCTTGATTTTGCAACTTAATTTGAAATATCAGGATAATTTGATGATGAAGGCAATGCCTTCGAAACTATAGTCTCTAGAAATAATTAGAAAATTATTTTATTTAAAACAGAAGACTTTCATTTTATTTTATTTTTTAAACCTAAAAATAAAAATAATTCTTGTTACCATCGACAGTGAAATCTTTTTATTCAACTAATAATTATCTATATTTGAATCAGTGATTTAAGAAACAAATCCTAAGTGACAAATTACATGTTAAGGGATAAATAAGAAAAAATATATTATCTTCTTCATTAAAAAATGAATTTTAATTTAACGACAACCATAGAATATCATAAGAGCTAATAAACAAATTTCTATTAGTCATTTCAAGAAGAGTCAAATGTCAAAATAGTTTTAGGGATGGGCGTCGGCAGAGGGGCTCAAGAGGGTAAACATGTCCCCCCTGGGATTAAATAAAAATTTCTGTAACAACTTACTAAATTATGTTTAATCTATTGAATGTATTTTTGTATTTAAGCAATACGGTATCAGTGTATTTTGTGAAAAAACACTCAAAAAAATTAAAATATTTGAATAAAAATTTCAGTATTTAATTGTTTGTCTCCAAACTTTGCCCCCCACCTGAAAAAGTTTTCTAGTAAAGGTACTAGTCTTAGGTTGTTTCCGAAATCAATGGATTCATTTCTGATCAAATAATAAATAACTAAATAAGATAATAATTATTTATACCTTTTAGTGTATTTTATTTGTCGCATTTAATTTTTTTGAAGTCGGTTTTATTTTATTCTTAAAATTTTTTATGTTTATCAATTATTTTTAATTGTAGTTTCCACATCGTATTGTATGAGTTTATTGCCATAGTTTATATCATTATTGTAAATCATTTACCTACTAACAAACTATTTTTAACCGACTTCAAAAAAGGAGGAGGTTCTCTATTCGACTGATTTTTTTTTGTGTCTATGTTACCTCATATCTCCGCCAATTGTGAACCGATTTTGATGATTTTTTTGCATTGGGTTCAGTCTAGCTTCCGATTGGTCCCGTTTTTTTTCATTGGTATTGGACCTTTTTTGATATGTTTGTTCAGGCATAACTTCTTTGTTTATGAACCGATTTTAATGATACTTTTTTTATTGGAAAGAGGACACCTTACGGGTGGTACCATATTAATTTGGTCAAGTTCTGAAGATATGATCAATGACGAAATAACTTAAATCTTCAAATCTTATGGCCAAATAATCGAAATTATAATAAATAAAATCTTTTATAAAAAAAATCAATCTTAAAACATTAATTTAAAACCCGCACACGTTTCGAGAGAATTTCTATATTTATTAATTGAATTTTATTATCATTTTCTGCTCCATTCGCCCGACGCTTTCTCTTACGAGATGCATGCAAGATATTATATTAAGTCACTATTAATAACATCACTAAAAAGAGAAAAATAAAAATAATTTTTATAAAAAAAAAATAAAACCGACTTCAAAAAATTAAATGCAACAAATAAAATAATAATAACTTAAAAATCAAATAAAATACACTAAAAGGTATAAAATAATTATCTAATTTAGTTACAACTAAACGACGAAATATTTCATGAAATCACTTTTTGAAGTCGGTGCCAAACATATACATTTTATGAATCGCACTCGACGGATCTTACTTAGTACGTTTGGCGGGTACGCTCCTTTATAGGTATAGTTTGTTTGGCACCGACTTCAAAAAGTGATTTCATGTAAATATTTCGTCGTTTAGTTGTAACTAAATTAGATAATTATTTTATTCCTTTTTAGTGTATTTTATTTTATTTTTATGTTTTATTATTTTATTTGTTGCATTTAATTTTTTTGAAGTCGGTTTATTATTTTTTTTTATAACAAATATAGTCAGAATTAGTAAATTTTATTTACAGCCCACAACAATTTTTACATTTCACATTTATATTTTTTCTCTTTAATTGTAGCCCAAGGAACCCAAAAGGTTGATTGGGGTCATATTGTTTAATTGCTATTCAATGTCAAGATTTTCTTCTAACTAAAGATGATACTGAAATCTCTATGGTAATCTAATAATCTACTAATGGAGACTTCGTGTAAAATTATTTAAGTAAATATAAAACCAAGTGATAGTTTAATTAAATGTTTCTAAGCTTCCAAGTTCAGGAATAGTTAAATACGAAATAGATGTTTTCAGTTAAACCGATCCTAATAACCCTCGACAGGTGTTAATGGTTGAACTACACAGGACCTTTGGGCTTGCTAAATTATTATCCCTTCCATTACCTTGAGTATCAAGACCTCATTTGAGATCCTCGTTAGAGGATGGGGGTGTATGCTTCATTACCCCAACTATAAACATAAATAGATTAAATCTGTTTACTCTTGGGAAACCAACATCTTTGAGTCTTGATTCAATCTTTCAATCTTTGTTTAATTAGATTCAATAGCACATAAGATGCCAATTGAAGTAGTTTAACGAGGTAATTAATTAGTGAGGGGTTACTAGTTGGCGGATTAATTAGAAACCTGATCCCGGGGGTGATATTTACTTATTATACGAATCTTGGCGTAAAAATAATTTCAACGATCTTTATTCGATAAAAATATCCGAATTCATTGATCTCTAAAATTAAAACACAATCACCAGCATATGCAATGCTGTGTGATACTTTAGTGTATTCCATAAAAATAAATGCTTTTGTGATCTAAAGATCTAAAGGGTGGTTTTTGAGGTTCACAACTTTAAATTAAAATAAAACAAAGAATAATATTTTTAATATCAATGAAACTGGCTTTATTGGAAATATAAAATTTTTGCTTTTAATGTTTGAATATGATTTCGGCCATGTGGCCACCGCGGCTGGTGCGTAGATGGTGCAACCTGGATTTCCAATTTGCACACACTTCTCGTAGCAATTGCGGCCGTATTTCTCCAATAGTTCATCGAATGTTGTGTTCCAAGTGATAATTCGTTTCTGGTTTATCGACTTTGGGGATGTCAAGTCACTTGTCTACGCCGATAAACCAGAGACGATTAAACACTTGGAACGCAACATTCGGCGAATTATTGGAAATACGGCCGCAATTGCCTGCGAAAAAGTGATGTGAAAATTGGAAATTACAGTTGGGCACATCTACGGCACGCGACGGCCGCCACATTGCCGAAATCATATTCAAAGATTAATAGCATAAAATTATCTTTTCAATAAAGCCAGTTTCATTGATATTAAAAATATTTTTCTTTGTTATATTTTAATTTAAATTTGTGAACCTCTAAAACAACACCATATTTCAGACAAAGCATTTATAGTAGAATCTCAGCCCTTTTCCTTTTCTATAGATACTATCACGGCAGGTGCTCTGATGAGATAAAATCAATAATTCCCCCCAAAGCATGCTTTGCACGTACCACGCGTTTTGCCGACTCCCAACACTCTTTCTCGGTCAAATTGGAAAAGTGGCGGACCACTTCATTCGCCAATACATATATCCCTATGACTTCAAGGAACTGGAACTCTCTCCCAGCCTCCATCTTTCCCAGCGCCTATAATCTTCAAACCTTCAAAACCGGGGTGCATAGACACCTACGTCTACACCCTCTCACTTAATCAACTTTCCCTTCTCTTCGGTAATGCAAGAGTCTTTCGAGATCCATAGGAGCTGCATCTTTACTGGTGCACCCCTTCTTGCATTCGATTGCATTAAAAAAAAATCGGTTGTCTGTAAAGTCGGTTTACTGACGATAGTTGAACGTGACAACGTCATGAAAATACCATTCCATCAGTATTTTCTTATGACGTTGTCACGTTCAACTATCGTCAGTAAACCGACTTTACAGACAACCGATTTTTTATACAATTCAAAGATTAAGAATTAATTAAGTTATAAAACAAATAAAAAAATTTAAATATATATGATAGAAATACTAAAAATATAGTTTTTAAATCAGGTACGATTGTAAGAAAAAGTTGAAACGATTAATTATATTTAATATCCTTGAAAATGGGTTAACTTGTTAAAAAATATTCTTTTCGATTTACTTTTGTCTACATAACTGTTTTTTGTTATATAGTGTAATCTTATTTTAAAATAATATTTTGAAATACTTTTAATTAGTAATACTATATGGTTTTCCATTGGGAGATTATTTAAAATATGGTTATTTATTGAAGAGAAAATATTCGAGTGTGATTCATTAAAGTCCATCATTAAAGAATTAGTCAAATATATTTCATAAATTTTCCTCCACTGTCATTTAACGCCTCTTTAATAATTGATTCGGCTTTCCTACACACACTTTTAATAAAAAACAAAAAATATATAAAGAAAATCAAACTTGTTTTTTATCACTGTTAATAATAAAAAGAAATGTCTTCACACGATGGCGGCTGGAGGGGAAATGCCTGTCCTGACTGGAGACACCCCCACTCCTGCTTTTCTAGCCTAGCTGTTCCTCCTTAGCTCCTTGCTCGTTCCGCGCTCTCGCTTGCACTTCAAGCCTTAAATGGAACGCCTCAGATGAGTCATGTTTTTTCGAGAGTGCAGCCGGCTTCATCGATTTATAAGACGTTGTCACGTCAAAAAAAAAAAATCAATCAGGCGACAACCCTCTTTGTTTTTCTCTTTATCATACTCTTCATGAAAATTGATGGATGAAACCATATACAAGTACTAAGGTTAATTATAATTTTTTTGTGTCCGACGTACGTTTCGTCCCCTATTTGTGACTTCTTCAGTGACTGCAAATCATATACAATTTTATGCAAATAGACAAATTATAATAACTATAAACTATAATATCTTTATAATTATCTAATTGTATAAAATTGTATTTGATTTGCAGTTGCTGAAAGAAGTCACAAATTTAGTGACGAAGCGTACGTCTTATTTAATATAAAACTCTGTGATTTATTAATTTATCCAATTTCCTAAGATCTTGTAAAGTAATATTCTAAATGTTTTGAAATTTTAGAGATGCGCCGGATGCATGAACCGCACGCCGATGATACATACTATATATTTAAACAGTGGGAGTTAATAAAAACTTTGTAAAAATGGAAATACATTCTCTCTTTCTTAATCTGCTTTAAAACTTTAACTAGAAAGTGAAATTTAATATTAAATTTGTATTCAACCAATAGCTATTTTGACTCTCATTTTATGTACAATGATTCATAAATAACGACTTCGTGGTTTTCAACATGTTGTTCGGTTGAACATATATTTGCCCCGTTGTTGTTACGAATTTTCGCGATAAAATATAAAAACAAATTTGAATTATTAATAGTAATAAATTTATTGGAATTACAATAGGGAAATAACTAGTCGCCTTTTTCTACTTTTACATTTATCTCTGATGAAAAAAATACCTATATTTATAACTATATTTTTCATCAACATCATTATGCTCATTAAAAGTTCCAAAATAAACAATTAAGGTGTTATTTTGACTGAAAACGTGAAACTTCCTCAAAATCCTCACAAATATATATTTTTATTTAAACATTTAAAAGAAAATTTTGACTTAATACGTTTGATACATATTCAGCTAATTTTTTAAAAATTATATATTTTTCATTAAAACTTATACAGAGGCGTAGCCACGGGGGAGGGGGGGTCAGAACCCCCCACCCCGCCTCCAAGGGCAGGGTTCATGGGATGAGTAAGGCAACGACAAAGCTTTTCTTATGGCAAACTAACCGTAATTAAAATATTTCATATGTTTAATCAAGAATTATGTTCTTTTTTTAATTTCTTGAAGTACATCTTTTCTCCAATTAAATTGTTGTCTAAAGGGTCCTCGCGGGAAAGTTTTGATGGTACTTTTAATTTTTTGATCCTAGATGTTTTTTGGTGTGCTGAATCCGAGGTTTGCTAACAAAATTTCGTGACGGAATATTGTCAAATATGCAAAAAAATGGTAAAAAATCTCATTTTTTGTCGTTTTTTGCTTATAACTCGAAAACTATCAACTTCTCGTAAATAACATTCCTTTTCAAAATGAAAGTTCATAAAATTTCCTACAAAGGATTTGATCCAAATCCTCAAAAGTGTCATGGAATCTATAAATCCAAGAGTTTCAAAAAAGAGGTTGAAGAAAACGTTTAAGTCAACAAAATTTCCTAGAGAATGAGACAAAAATCAAGTTTCTAGGATGAGTCGCTTTCATTTTATGAAGGAAAAACTGCGATTTTTTTGCAAAAAATTGCAGTTTTTCAAAAATTCAACCACATTGCGGCACGGGTTACCATTATCCATTTAAGATGAAACTTTGTTTGAATTGTATCAAATTTAATCTAGTTTAAATATGTATAGAATGGTCTTTCGTGTTTAAAATGTTTTTCGGATTTGCGGAAACAGAAAAAATACGGCAATTTTCAAATAGCGGTTGAGCTCGAACGGTTGTTCGGAGCAAAAACCTGAATGATGAGATGTTTTACTTTTTTGCATTTTTGACAATGTTCCGTGACGATATTTTGTTAACAAGTCTCAGAGTCGGATTCAGCACACCAAAAAACATAAGGGGTCGAGGAAATTACAACTAAATCAAAACTTTTCAGGTAAAAACACAATTTAACAGTACTATTTATTTTACATCATCATTGAGTATACAGTCCTAAGACAGTTTGACGCAACCACCCGTCTCCACTCGGCTCTGTCTCCCGCCAGCTGTTTGACCTCTCTAAGGGCCGGTTGTATGTCGCAAAGTAAATGCTTTTTACCATTAACAAACGGTAGATGGTAAATGGAGCCACTGGGGATGGCCAATCAGATGACAGGCACTTTCAGTGAAAGTCATTTGATTAGCCATCCCAGTGGCTCCATTTACCATCTACCGTTTGTTAGTAGTAAAAGCATTTACTTTGCGACATACAACCGGCCCTAAATGTTTTGCATCCCCACTATTTATTTTAATGAAAAAAAATTCCCACTTAATAATTTGCTTTGTAGATTGACACCCCCCCCCCCCCCCCCCCTCACGCAAACTTTCTGACTACGCCTCTGCCTGTACGTTCCAGGTATCCGGATATAAAATTTAAGAATTAAAGAAAATCAATGGTTAAGGCTTGGTTTCAAGGCTCCAATTGGTTCACTGTAATACTGGCTTCAGCCATCTCAAATTATAGTGATTAAAAAATATATTCATTGATCTATTCCTCGAGTAGGAAAAATTGTTTAAAAAATCATATGAAAAGAGACGATGATTCTTGAAATGAAACTCGATTCTACTGTTGCTTATGATTTCTTTCAATTCACCTACTATCAAGATATACAAAATTTTTGTACACAAAAAGTCGATGAAAATTAAATTGGTGGTAAGAAAAGTACACTCCTCTTCGCTCCTGGTACCCGGATACAAATTTTAAAAATTTTATGAAAATCAATGGTCAACGCTTGATTTCAAGGCTCCAATTGAATCGCAATAATACTGGCTTTATTGGCAGGAAGGAAAGTACACTCCTGTTCGTTCCTGGTATCCGAATATAATTTTTTGAAAATCAGACGTTAACGCTTGATTTCAAGGCTTCCAATTGGCTCGCTGTAATACTGGCTTCGAATCCTCAAAAGTGTCATAGCATCTATAAATCTAAGAGTTACATAAAAAATGTGGTTCAAGTAACCTTTTAAGCCAACATAATATCCTAGAGAATGAGGCAGAAATCAAGTTTATAGGATCAGTCGTTTTATGAAGGAAAAACTGCGATTTTTTCAAAAAATGGCAATTTATCCAAAATTCAACCTCAATGAGACACGGGTTACCATTATTCATTTAAGATGACGTTTTATTTGAATTGTATCAAATTTAATCTAGTTTAAAATTTTTTAGAGTGGTCTTTCATGGTCAACATGGGAATAAGTGCAAGATTTTGGGATTTCCGGAAACAAAAAAAATACGCCAATTTTCAACTAGGGCTTGAGACCGAACCGTTAGCCGGAGAAAAAACCTAAATGATGAAATTTGTAGGAAGTTTTATGACCTTTCATTTTGAATAGGAAGGTTATTTACGAAAAGTTGATAGTTTTCGAGTTGTAAACAAAAAACCGCCAAAAAAATGAGATTTATTTACCTTTTTTTGCATTTTTGACAATGTTCCGTGACGAAATTTTATTAACAGGCCTCAGACTCGTATTCAGCACACCAAAAACATTAAGTGTCGAAGAAATTACAACTACTCCAAAACTTCCCATTTAAAAACACAATTCAACTGGACTATTTGTTTTACTAAAATATTTTGCTTTGTCGATTGACCTCCACCGTGAAAATTTTCTGGTTACGCCACTGAACTTATATATCTACTGCCGTTTCCTCATTATATCTTTAGAAAACATTATAAAATAGAGATAATCAAATTTTGAATACGATATGAAAAAAGAGAAGGGGAGAATCATGGCGGAAGGCAAAGGCGAAATGTTTGAACGTAAATAATCAAACTTTATGATAAAAATCAAAAAACATAAATAACGGAAAACATTGAATCTACTACCACGTATAAAATACGTGAAGTCTGTATATAAACAGTTAATAATAAAGTTCAGACAAAAAGTGAAACACTTGAAGTTTATTATTTATTATATAATAAATATTTGTCGCCCAAAAACTCTATTATAGAAATAAAATAATAAATTTAATGGAATTAAAAAAATGCTAGGTAAATATCAACAAGGGTCTGGTGTTGCCAGTTTGCCATTTAAATAACCTGAATTTGTTGCTACTAGAACGACAAGCAAGTAGAGGATGTAATTTTTGACATTTTTGTTTAAAATAATGACCCAAAGTGGGGAGGAGGGTCAAAAAATAAGAATTCTTGGACCAAACTCAACCAAATTTTGTATACATAATCTGTGGGCCTCTAGAAAGCTAGAAATGGGATATGAAAACTACAATTAAAATTAATTAAGTGAAATTAATGTGAAATCTACCAAGTATTTTTTATCCAATAATTTTAAAAAAATGTTTCACCAAGTACTAACACCAAATTCCTTAAAAACTAATAAACAAAACAACCAATAGGAACTTGAATACCCAAAAGAATAAAATAATAGGTTGAAAAAAAAGTTTCTTGCGGATGTGAGAACAAAAGACGCCAGCGAGCCAATACTAAGAGCAAAAAGAAGTCAAAAGAGAGCCTGGTTTAAAAATGGAGGATATAATTAATCATATGATATAGCAATTCTTGGAAATGGTTTGAACTTAAGTGCTGAAACTTGGCAGAGAATTTTACATTTTTATCAATTTAAAGTTTATATCTTATTTAGTTTACGATTTACAATGTTCTGGCCAACGAACAGACAAATTGGCATTGTAACGCCCCTAATTGATAATTTCCGGCTCCGTTGATTCTAATCTAGCCACAAAGATTGCTGAGTACTAGAATAAGGGTTGACAAGTTCATTGATCTAATTTCACTAGACTTAGACCATAATAAAAAAAAAGTAAAAGAGAGATAAAATACAGTATCGCATTAATTCAATCTAAATGCCATTATATTAAGCATCTAAGTGCTCTATCTACCCCTGTCATTTTCTAACAGCTGTGGTTCTGCCCTTGTTTTTTTCCTCTTACAAAAATATCATTGAAAATCCCTTTCAAACTGAGAAGTTGCCGACGCGATGAAATCCTCTTTGTTTCTAGATTTCGATGCGTACATTATGTATGAGCAAACATCTTGAAGTTCAAATAACGGTGTATTGACACAGGAATAGTATCAACAACAACCCACCCTTTAAGTCCCCCGCCACTTTTCTCAAGATGGATCTCTATTTTGTTTTTTTTGTTTAATATAAAATAAAAATGTTATTGAAAACAAAAAACAGAACAGTCTCTCTACAAAATATATCTTAGGAAATTAAAAAGACCATTTATTCTTCTAGATGTTTATTTAGACTTGAGACTAATATGAATTTTAACATTTATCAAAATATCATCTAGACACAAGGCAGTATGTCAGCCAAGTTCGAAAAAACGGGCGACGCACCGGCCATGTGTATATTTACACGAACCATTTCAAGCTTTTTTGCGCCCCCCCCCCCCCATAACTCAAAAACTATTAGACTTACACACTTGAAATTTTGCATGCCTGATAAGACTCACTAGCACACCAAGAATCCTTAATTTCATGAATAAACCTAATATGCATGTAATTAAGTTCTTGAGTTATTAAGCTCTGAGAAGTGCCATTTTTAACACTGACTGACTGACTGGCATATCAAAAACCTAAAGTACTTCCGCTGCTCCTAGAATACTGAAATTTGGCATACTGGTAGAGCTACAATTAACACATACAATTAAACATTAATACAGGTTGGGCTACAATTAAAGGAAAAAATCGAAAATGTGAAACTTTCCCTTTTTCAGGACCTAAAATGAAGGAGTGAAATTTATTAGTCTTAATTAACATACCTACAGTAAAAATACAATCAAGCTAGAATTCTGAAATTTGGCATACTGATAAAGCTTGGCATATTAATAAAGGAGAAAATTGAAAAACCGAAACCTTTCCCGTGATGATATTTAATACAAGCTTAAAGTTTAGTTTTGCTACTTGTTCTATTTAATACTACAAACAATTTAGTTGGATATAAAACTTGCCTACTACTAAATTTAATTTCAAAGAACATAACAAATTTTCTTTTAAATCAATTGAAGAACGTTTTACATTCCTTTAGCTATGATTTAAGCAACTGCTATGGAACTTGGTACCCGCTTAGATCTCAACTCTTTTGTCGGCGAAGCCGTTTGCACCGAACTTGGCCCCTTTTACACATTTATGTTTTTGGTCTGATAAGATTTAACTTTACCATAGGAGTATAAAATTAAAAATAAATTACTAGGTAGGTTTCACAAATAAAAGAAATATTGCTTATGAGTTATGAGCAAGACTCAATATACATATATTCCATAATAGTACCTACATTAAATTAATATTGAGTCTTTCTCCTATAAGAGATATTTCGTTTAATCTTCTTTTATTTTACCAAGCAATTTATTTTTAATTTTATTAAATATTTTGATTCATAATAATATTTATTAAATATATTTCACCTCAAACCTACACCATTCTCCCTGAACAAATTTGAACCGAACGGGTATGGTTAAGTATTATAATAAAAAGTACATGGAAAAGGTATATTTTTTGCTTCGTATTTACGAAACAAATTATTTTGATTAACCCTAGGATGCATGACTGTCACGGTATACATATTTACATGACATGGGTGAAATATACCCATTATGAGAAAACACAATAAGTATTATTTATAACCCATATTTATTTGACCATTTTAACATTTTGTTATTAACATAACATAAACTAATTATTTTACAACGTTAAGACAATTATTACATTTATATACAGTGTGTTCCTTACATATTGGCTTATTACAAGAAATACATTGTCTGTCACATTTTCTATATTTTTTTGTTGGACACATATAACAGCGTGCTTTTATATTTAGCTAGCTGCAAGGCCCGCCTTCGGCGGCCCTCTTTATAGCCAGGGTACGCCCCCTGGACCCCAGCCCTCGAACCCCACCCCACCCCCCAACCACCGCCCCACCCCATCACCTCACACCCCAGCCCCCGCACCACCCCACCCCTGTACCCAGTTTTTTCATTTCTAGCCTTCTAGTGACCCATAGATTATGTCTCCATATCCATATTATTCACACTCTCAATGCTACTACTATCACTATCAATTGCATTTCCTGGCAATGAATTATAATTTGGGTCTATATCTTCATCAAGAGCTACATCTTCAACATCCCCATAATCAGAATCTTCACTTGATTCTGATCCAACATACGAAGTTTCGTCGAGCCATTGCAGCACAGTTTTTTCAAAATCAGGATCGGTATATTTGACAGATTACCTTTTCCTACCACGTGTCGATGCCATTTCTACAAAAGAGGCTGCATCTAAAGCTAATTTAAATATAATATAGAATAGAAATCTACCGAATTACAAATATTTTCTACGATTGAAAACAACCACAAAACACAAAACAGCTTCGGCAGATTACAACTAACTAACGTAGTAAAAGACAGAAATTCAAGAATGAAAGTGGAAAATCACTAATAATTAGTATACCAACCAAAATTAAATGAATGCACCAAATTTTAAACTAGAGAAGGTGAATTTGAATGTCACAAATTAGTTCGGGTACAAAATACCCATGTCATGTAAATAATGGTAAAAATAATAATATGTAAATATTTAAATAACAATAAATTTACGGTACACGTTAACACTTCTATTTTATTCATAACTAACCAATAGAGGAATTCATGACATTTGATTACATTTCTTACACATAAAAACAGAATTTTATTACAACGTGGGTATAAAATACCCATGTTATGCATCCTAGGGTTAAAAAAATTTAGGCACGTCAGTGCGTTTCGGTATACAGCCTTGCGTATAAAGCCTTGTATAGTAAACACTAAATATTTAAAGATATATTAATTATTTTGTCAAAATATCTGTTAATAAAGTGTGTATGTTACTTAAATATTGTGTACGCTCTAGCTCAAAAACCAGTGAAGATATCAAAACGAAATTTTAATTGAGATTAAGAGCTGATTAGATTTCAGTTAAAATTAAACAGCAATTAGGGTGGATGGCTTTTAAAGATTTGAACCCTTAGTCTGATTTGGACCAAATTTCTCACAGGTATTTAAGGCTCTCGGGAAACTATCATTCTAAAAATCAACTTTTAAAATGACCGAGGAGAGGGGACAGGTTTATTATAAAGTTGGCCATATCCCGTATTTTAATCTATTAAATAATGCAATCCTAAAAATTGGACTCAAATTTAAAAGCCTGCCAAGTGCGAGTGGGACTCGCACAAGTCATTTCAACTTATATTTTACGCATGTATACCCTTTTATGGATAGTAGTAGAAATAAATTTCTTTGGAAAATCTCAGAAGGGCTTTAACTGAATCCTTGGTCATGAATACAAACAACCCTTCTAATATGTAACAAAAATTACCTAACAACAACTCAAAAAGATGACAACGGCCCCTTATTTTTAAAATATTTTTCTATATTAAAATTTCTTTAAATTCCTTGAGTATCCTTTATAAAAGATTCACACATTACAATTAGAATCCCAAAAATTAGGATAACTCAACATTTCACTTGAGTATCCTTTGTAAAAGATTCATACATTATAATTAGAATCCCAAAAATTAGGATAACGCAACATTTGAAGTACCAGGCGAACTTAAAACTCAGTCAGATAACCCTAATTTGGATTGACTAGAAAACAGCCTCGTGATTTTTCCAAAGAAATATTAACTACTTCTCTAGTCACAATACTCTTTTATATTAAATTCCATTTGGCCTGTTAAGAATCATAACTCAGTAAGTTAGACTTGCTGTTCACTTTCATCCCCCTCCCCCTCTACACTCATTATTTGTTTGCGAAGTAATTTACATTTTCAGCCGTCTTTATTCAATCCATTCCAAAGTGTCATTTGCTACTCTGGCCATAAAATTTCACCCCACTCTGCTCTAATCATTAAATCGAGTCTCTCATTTGCTTTAATACAATATCAAGTGCTTTTAATGTTACAAGTCCATCTGCATAGAGTTTCTTACTGAAAGTAGAAATTAAATTATATGGGAATATTTAGATATGGATCGATCACAACAGCCGCTAATTTAAACAACTTCGCTTCATTAACTTTTTTAATATACTATGATAGTTTAATAGATCGATAGAAAGATTACTACGGGGTCGATCATTTAAAAATTATAAAATCAAAAATAATTATTTAGGCACACTGTCACTGATTTAGAGATAGGGCTACTTTAAGGTCTATTTCTTCTTATAAATATCTCATTATCTACATATTAGTCATTAAATCTTCATTTTCTAGCGATTCCGCGTTGGAGATACCTACTAAATTTCCTCTCCACTGTAATGTTGAGTGGAAATTTTCACAGAAGGTGGTTTCCTATTGCCTTCTCCTGGATTTATTCCTTTAGTCATGCAATAAAAATAGCATTTATAAATCTTTGTAAAGATAGAATTTTTTTTATGAAAATTATTGGAAATTTTTTATTTATTTTTTAGGTATTTTTAAAATCTTAAGCAAAAGAGAAAGACCCAAAGAAACATTATTTGATTTTGAAAAAAATAAATAATTTCTTCAAAATATTTTAGTGAAATTGTATTATTTCTTTTTTGGTTCACTTTCACTAAATCTAAGGGGTCATGGATAATCTGTATTACATATCAAAAGGGATATTATATTTATTCACTCGAGAATCTAGGCCCGGATTGCTATTTTTGGCAAAGTACTATTTTTGTGAATGTCTAACAAATGGCAGCTTAGATATAGTAGAAGACAACCTCTCCTGATTTCTATATAAATATAAAAAATGAATAAATCGGTATTTCGAACTCAATATTCTATCTAAATGAAAGGATATTTTTACTAAAAGTATTATATTTTTTTTTATTTTTTCAAATTCAAAAATTTTTTCCCAGAAGAAAAACCTATGGCATTTTCTTTGTCATCAAGTTTTTTTAACATTTGAAGAGTAATTATATTTTAAATTATTTTTTAGGAATTAATTTTCAAATTAAAGTAATTTTTACTAAAATAATAATATTTTTATTCCACTTTCAAAATCTAAAATTTTTTTCAAAGAGGTAAACCCTTATGTCACCATTTTTAATTCATTTAAAATGATAACATCTTTATCTATCAAATATTTATAGCCCAACACTTAATTGCTTAATACAAATAAGTATATATTAAAATTGTTTAAATTTATATTAGGTTTTTAAATATCTTTTTAATTTTAAATAGTTTATTATATTACAAGTTTATTATTATGATGATTCTAACCCCTTTTAGAGCCTGGCTTGTGATAGTCTGACACCGTCCATCTGGAAAATTTTCGAAGATCGTACCAAATTAAAAAAAAAATGTTAAATTTTCCTCCTTAATAACTAATTTCCATTTATTTATAAAGAAAAATGTTTTCCACACAAAAATCTTAAGAAAAATAGATGATTTTTCTCTTTTTGCAATATTTGTAAGAACTAACACCCTTTTTAGATGACTCGCTCACATGTTCGATATATCCCTCTTAAGCCCCGAGTGTTTTTCAAGTTTTTTGTTCGTCGTTGAGCCGTGAATAAGCATGTCACGAAACTGGAATATGTGTCAATCCAGTTAGCTTTCGGAAATCTTCTTGACCTTTACGATCTTCCTTTTACTTTTTAACCTTTCTCCCAAGTTAATCCACTAATGTCTCGCTGACAAATTTACAATATCATTAAGGAAAAATAAAAAATTGTAAGGTACCTACTTAAATAATTAATTAAAATTTATATGCACCAAATGTATAAGTATATATTGAAAATGTGTTATTGATTGTTTTTATATATAAATAAATACAACCAAATATTTAATAAAAAACAATCTTCAAACTTTTATATTAAAATTCCAAACGTTTCGGGAGAATTTCTCTCTTTATCAATGGAATTTAATTTCAAAAAAGAAAAATTAAAATCAGTCGTTGGACTGCACGTCAGAAGTGAAAACTTTTTTTCGTTCTATTAATATATTTATATAAATGTATCCTATATATAAATATGTAGGATTTTATTCTCCGCTCCTTTTGCTGAAACATGCTTTTGAAAATAAAGATTCATTTTCGCCTTGAGAAAGGCGTTTGCTTGCTGTTTGCCCGTCAGAATCCTGCCGCCAAGAGAGATTCTAATCTCTGAAGATTATCTCTCATCCAAGCCCGGCTCATATCCTTCCAACTAACCCTTCGAGCCAAACATAATAAAATCATCCATCATCTTAATCATTTCCTATATAGAAATGTATCTGAGCGTGACGGTCACGCGAATTCAGTGCTTTTCCACATCCCAAAAGTGCTAAACGTGCCTAAAGAAGTTCTCACTTCAAAAAAACTGCTATATGTAGTAAATATAAAGCAACACTAAACAAATTGAAAGTTTTTGTGTCTAGGGTAGCAGAATTTGTATATATTGAAGGAGACAATAAAAGAGTGTCTCTTCTGCTAGAATTATAAATTTTATTTATAATGAGACTATAGTTTGCGGGCTTTGCCCTCTTCATCAGTCTATTACAATTGATTCACAGGAATTAATGAAACTATAGTCTCGTATAAATAAAATTTATAATTCCAGCAAAGATACACTCTTTCTATTGTCTCCTTCAACACTAAACAAATAAATATTTAGAAAAATAGACAATGATATAAATTGTCTTGGTTATTCATGGATTTATAACAAAAATACGAATAATAATTTTTCTCTTACTATTTTTGATAATATGTATTAGATTTACAGTCCATATCTGACCCTGGCATTTGGATTCGATTTCAAAGGAAAATTTACAATAAATTTTATATTGTGAAATAATCTCATTTTTTTTTTTTTTTTTTTTTTTTAAGATTTTTGAGACACAAGATGGCTAGCTGAAACATTGTTTAATTTATTTATTATAAAGAAAAGCCCAACGATTTGTAGCGCCTGAAACATAGTCAACTAAATTGGCAGCTCTTCGTGCCTTAACGCTACCCTATAGACGCCTTAGGAAATTCAAATCCACAGCTGGGGTGAAAACATATCACAGCCGGTTTTGGGCTCATTTAGACAGGATTAATAATAATAGAATACAACCCAAGGCTGGGCTGTTGTGTCACATTTGAGCGACTAGTCACTTTCAAAAAATAAAATTCGATATCTAAGATTTTGAGACACAAGAAAAAATAATATCTCCCTCTTCATAATATAAAATTTATTGGTAATTTTTCTTAGAAATTGAACACAAGTGCAAAAAATTTAAATGGACATTGGTGATCATGAAAGACGAATATAATTTGACATATAACTAGCTACCTAATATATTTTAGTTAAAGATCTCCACAACTACATCCCTGACAAATTATTTGAAATCTTAACTATACCTACTTATTCCTTTAATATATGTTGAATAATAGGTAGGTACACAGAAAAATTTTAAGATGATGTTGTTAACTTCTTCAATTGGAAATCTAGCGACTTGTGATGTACGTCCAGATGGG
The DNA here is from genome assembly GCA_024734495.1 of Forficula auricularia. Taxonomy (NCBI): domain Eukaryota; kingdom Metazoa; phylum Arthropoda; class Insecta; order Dermaptera; family Forficulidae; genus Forficula; species Forficula auricularia. The sequence continues at coordinate 2,638,483 of JALMQS010000187.1, read as the reverse complement.
GTCGCTCGTCTCACGGAATCGCCAATGAGAGGAATAACTTTTTAGCACCTAGGATTAATTCCCATATTTCAGCTCAATTACTAGAACCACAAATCTAATAAATTATTTATTTTAGAAAGAGGTAGTTACAATCATTTTGTTTGCCAGCAGAATAGATGACGTAATCACCTGAGGTTTGTCCATAGGGTCCTTATATCGGGGTGTCCTTCCTACTTGGCGGAACTACTTACCCCTGGTCCCTTATTAAGATCAACTGTGGAACTCAATGTCTTCTGCCGTACGACAACCATTCTCTGCTGTCCGCTTTTTGCGTGGACTCACTGTAGCTTTATCATGCTAATACTATAGCCTCTAATTTATATTTTATATTGTGTATTTTATATTTTGTAATCTATATTTTGTATTTTATATTTTGTATTTTTTCTTTTGTATTTTATATTTTGTTTTGTTTTTTGTATTTTTATATCTAATTTGTATTTTATTTTTCTTTATATTGTTAATCTCTATATTTGTCAGTTTTTTTTCTCTTCTCTTGAATGTACACTATAAGGGTCTACTCTGACCTATGTACATAACATCATCAATAAATAAATAAATAAATAAATAAATAATCAAGGGGTGGGGTTCAACGAGGGTTTATTGAGTTGAAAAGTAAGAAAATAATACAATAATTACCTATATTTATTTAAACCAATCACTTATATGAATTTTCATTTTCGTAACAAAAAATATGGCAATAAGTTCTATATGCTAGTTTACTATATAAAGAAGGGAAAGAGCAGAAAAAATTGTACTTATAATTATGAAAGTGGACTAAGTCAAAAATTAAAAAAATAGTTTTCATATTTTATGTTCTCATTCCGATTTAAAGTGCAGTATAATAAGATGTCGGTTTTGAAAAATCGCATAAAATTGAACCGTTAAGTGGATTTCTAATTGTCTCGTTACTCACAAGAATTCGAATCTTGTTTATTTTACAAAACTTTAAATATCTTGAAACTAACAATCGATGACTTAAAACACTTTTATAATTATGGGCACAATTCATTTTTCATTCTCAAGTGTTATTTTTTCTGTCTGACTGGGTAGTCGTATAACAAGGGCACGGGAGATTTTAGGGAAGTTCATTTGGGTGTAAAATTTGATTTTTTTTTTGGATTTCCCAAGTTATGAATTATATAGATAGCCCAAATTCGTAGAGTGGCTCTACATATTTTCTATTTAAAAAATATACTAATAGAGATATCCACCTGCCTATTTTTTAAATGATAAACTTCTTACACAGATTAACGATCCCATCAGTTCAGTTTGAATAGATCCAGTCAGATCGCTTTTCCGAGAATGACTTTCGCGACGAAGGCAAAAACCTATGAAAATAATTATATTTGATTATTGGACTATTATTTTTAATTAATCTGCCGAATAATATTATCATTAAAAAGTGTCACCTCGATATATCTCCATTAGTTCATATTTTATGATAGAAAATAGCCACTATTTGATACCTTTACACCATCTCGTTTAGAAAACACAAACAATTTATTTTATGTAATCCTGACTATCCGAATAAAGACACATAGTCAGTAAATTAATCCCTTAAGTGATTTTCTCCACCTTTCTGACATTTTTGAAAATGATAAATAAAAAAAATAATAATTTAAATTAATTCAATACCACTGCCTGCCTGACAGGCAAGCTTTTCATTTCTCCTGAGCTCTCCTACTGTAATACTTACTTTTCAGTTAGATGCAAATGATTATTTATTTACTCTTCTTATTTATACAGAGCCTCGTTTTTAGTCCAAGGATCGGGTCTTTCTAGAATAACAGAATTCAAGAATAATATCTATTTGACTAAAACTGGTCCGAACTTGTTTTTATAATCCTTCGAGCTTCTCTTGATATCATTAGGGAGCTCAAGAGGATTATTCTAGCTGCTACCTCTTTTAAAAAATACATTCTCAATTTCTTCCGTGATCGAAAACGAATTTATTGAGTAAATATTTTTTATTTCCATAAGTATTAAGAAAGAAAGAAGAAATATAATTTACCTATAAATTTTAATAAAGGCCGTCCAACTGTAATTCGGACTCGCATACCGAGACTTTTGTACCTAATATAGGTAGATACATATATTTTAGTGGGAAGAGATAAGCGGTGAAATTTTACAAAAGTGATTCTTGCATAAAGGACTAATGTCAAAAGTTGTATAGGTAATTTTTTCAAACATTTATGACGTCATCTTCATTCTTTTTAATGAACCTGAATTTTTTCAATAAAATAGTTCTTTCAGACAGTTAAAAATTAATATAATTTAAGCTACTACTTTTTAACAGGAAGATATAATAATTTTTTTTTAATGTTTAACACACAACTTCATTTCGACTTCTAATCGTTTTTCCCTCTTAAACCCCCATAACTTACTTAAAAATAAGATTTCAGTAATTTAAATTTTTTTTAAAAGTCTAAAAAAATAACACATATAAGAGGTACTATACCGAAACTATAGTCTCGTTATAAATAAATAAAATTTATAATTCCAGCAGAACACACTCTTTTATTGTCTCCTTCAATATATAAAAATTCTGCTACTCTCGGCAAAAACTTTCAATTTCATATAAAGAGGTATTTATTTAGGTAAAAAAATAGAGGATCTCAACTTCTAGTCGTTTTTAGATTTTTTTATTTTTATTATAATTATTATTCAATGTGCCAAAAAGTAGGATATGATTAAATCTAAATAAAACACACACAATATAATAACTTTTTTCTTTTCAATCTTACGCCATTAAAAAAGAAAGAAAAACCTCAATTTTCTATATAAAACCATATAGAATTATTTTTATAAGTGAATACATATTGAGCTTTAGCGTAATTCTTCTCTTGATTTTTATTTTTAAATGTGACGTGTTAAAAAAATTTTTAAGAAAAAAAATAAAACCGACTTCAAAAAATTAAGTGCAACAAATATAAAAATACACTAAAAGGTATAAAATAATTATTATCTTATTTAGTTACAACTAAACGACGAAATATTAACACGAAATTACTTTTTAAAGTCGGTGCCAAACAAACTATACCTATAAGCGAGCGTACCCGCCAAACGTACTAAGTAAGATCCGTCGAGTGCGATTCATAAAAGGTATATGTTTGGCACCAACTTCAAAAAGTAATTTCGTGTTAATATTTCGTCGTTTAGTTGTAACTAAATAAGATAATAATTATTTTATACCTTTTAGTGTATTTTTATATTTGTTGCACTTAATTTTTGAAGTCGGTTTTATTTTTCTTAAAAATTTTTATTTTCTCTTTTTAGTGATGTTATTAATAGTGATTATATCATCAGAACTTGACCAAATTAATATGACACCATCCCTAAGACACCCCCTTTCGGATAAAAAAAGAACCATCGAAATCGGTTCATAAACAAAGGAGTTAGGTCTAAACAAACCTAAACAAACCTAATAAAAAAGGTCTAATACCTATGAAAAAAAATCGAAAAAAAAATGGGACCAATCGGAAGCTAGACTGGACCCAATGCAAAAAAAATTTTCAAAATCGGTTGACAATTGGCGGAGATATGAGGTAACATAGGCACAAAAAAAAAAAAAAAAAAAAAAAAAAAAAAAATTCAATCGAATAGAGAACCTCCTCCTTTTTTGAAGTCGGTTACAGAAATTGATAGATTTTCGGATTCCGCAGCCGAAAATCTAGAAGAAATCACCCATTTCACTAGTCAATATGATTTTGTCTTACGAGTACCAATAGTTGCACTAATACAGTATTTTATCATGTTTTCAAATATATATTCGGAATTTCTCCATCACCCACATTTTTTTGTTATTTCAATTTTTAAAATATTTTAAGACGTTTTTTCGTCCATTTGTTCATTTTCAAAATAATAGAAGCACTTAGAGGGTTGTAATTACCAAATGAGTTAACTCGAATGATACCGTTGCTACTGTTGTGCAAGTCCAGACATGTATAGACATGTACAAACGTGATTTAGTGTGCACGCATTCATCAGAACGCCAGTTGTATATTTTTCTATAGGGACAAAAAATTCGTTTTTGTTCTTCAGTCTTATTATTCAAACAACTTTTCCATCTCAGATCTGTGTAATTGAAACCGAGTTCTTAGGTATATGATTGGTTGATAAAATATGGATTTTAGACGTGAGGACAATAATTAAAATGAATTAAAATTTTATAGATATTAAATATTATTGTATTTATTAAACTTATAAGGATGCATTTAGAACATAGTGGATATCCGTAAATATTTTTTTCGAAATTTGGACCTTCAAAGTCATTGCGGGGAATGAAAATGACCTTTGAAAAATCTAAAGAAAAGGAGGACTGGCAGGAGGCAGAAAAAATGACTATATATTCAAAAAATATTTGAAATATTACCTAATTTGGTTTTTAGTTATCAGTGTTTCTAGAGAGCTAATTTCAAGGATTTCTCTAATATCTTAAATCAAGAACTTGAGTGAAATTGAACTGGTACAAAAATCATCTAAATTTTAGCTCTCTCTTCTCACAGCTTCATTTTGAAGCATTGTAATTAAATCTTAAAAATCAAGCTTATAATTATACTTAAAAAGCTCTTTAAAGGGATATCCCACACCCCTTGATAAAATATATATTCCAAACCCCATTCAAAATGCGCATCATCCGAAAATAAATAGATATAATTTGTGAATTTCAAATTTATATCTTTTTTAGTTTACTACCTACAATGCACAGAAAGACGGAGAGACACTAATAATGTCCAGTTTTATTTTGTAAATAGAACACTTAAAAGTAAAATTTTACCTCTTTCAAGAAAAAAACTTCTAAATCACAAATAGTCCCTCAGTTCTATCAATGATTTTTACTTCATTATAGAATTTGATTTTTTTTAAATCATCCTATCTTTCTTTTTATCTCACGTGACTCTTTTTCTATCTATAAGTTTTTAGTCCAATCTGGAATTCCACCTTACTTTTTTCTCTCTCCCTCTCTCTCTTCTTATTTTCTTTATCCTTTGAAATCCAAGCGCAAACTTTGTGTCTATGGCACTTCAATGGACTTTCGCAAAAACAGAGGCTTAAATGTAAATTGAATCAATAGTTTGGCCAATGTTGTTAGCAACTTCATCACCATCCATTCTATATTGTTGACCAATATGAGGAAAACTTTTTTATATGTATATATAGTAAATTATTAATTCTCCTTTCTTCTTACATAGGTACATAAAAAATAAAATAAAAGAAAAAAAAATGAAATAAATTATTGTTCATTCAATACGAGAAGTAATCTGCATATATGGCATATAGTCTTTTTGCTAGGGCTTGCATTCTAAAGTAAAAGAGGAACTACTACAGTATAAGAGTGTAGAAAAAGTCTTATATCCGTCAGTCTGCCAGAGAGTCTGTACAAACAAGATACAAACTTGAAATTTACATGTTGTAAAAAGCGATTTTAGGTACCTATTAAAAAAGTGTAAAAATTCTTTTTCAGAACGACTGTGGGTCAGTGGTCAGAGTGTTGGAGGCCACTGCCCTGAGTGCTAAGCTGGTTCGAGACGCTGAGTCTCGGCGGTGATATTTGCAGTCACCTCTTCTTTGAAAGCAATGGCAAACTATCAAGAGTATAATTGCCTAGTCAACCTCTCCAAACTAGCCGTTCGGAACCGGTGTTAAAAAGTAGGTCCCGTATATCTGTGTAAAATAGCTAAAAGACACTCAGCACAGGTATTTGTGGAGAAGAGCAGACGCCCGTTCGGGTATGGCACAATAAAAAGAAAAATAATTAAAATTCTAATGAAATTATTATTATCATTATTGTTATTTTTGAGCCGGGAGAGTGGGTTTGATTTTTCGTATAGTCAAGAAATTAAAAAATATTTTATTATGGATTATTAAATACCTTCTTAAATATAATTAAGATAACTTTTTTGAAATTCTAATTCACTTATGGTGTGAGAGAGCCACAAAAGAGGCTATTTTTTAGTGATTTCTGTTCCTGTCGGTGTTTAAAAGTTGCTTGCCTAAAAACAATTAAAAAATACCATAAATTCATTCATTATCTTTTTATCAATGAGTAGAACGAATTTGATATCTCAATTATTTTTGTGAGATATACAAGGTATGTGAGTCTGAGTTACACTCGAGCGGCTTATTTCTGATTATATCTATATATTTAGTGAATGGTTTAATTTTTAATAAAAACTTATAATATATAATTATTATTTATTTTATATTATTTATTTATTTAATAAAAATATTTTAATAATTTTATAATATTTATTTATTTAATAAAAATATTTTAATAATTTTATATTATTTATTTATTTAATAAAATTTTTTAATAATTTTATATTATTTATTTATTTAATAAAAATTTACAGAACGAGACCCATTTTACAATACTTTACAGCGTTATAGGTACATTAAACATTACAACTATTTATTGAAAAAATCAACAACTCGCTAAAGGAGCTACTTATTAATGAGGAAGTAGAACTATGATTGTTATATATTTCAGGAATTTCTATATCTGTGGCTTTTATTATATTTAACAAGGTTTTAATAAAGAGCTATGCAGTTTTGGTATTTCTTTTATTTAAAAATTTCTTCTGACGTTTCGGCTAATCCTCATAGCTATTTTCTGGGAGCTAATACGATAATGAAGATATGGGATTAGATAGTCTACTTCTAAGCACCTCCATCAACATGCAATCAATCAATGACAGTCAATATTTATGTGTAACTTGTAGATTCACAACTTCATCAACAGAAAAGTATATGGTACAACACACGGGTTATATACAAGAATATATACATATATACAGGATAATATATAAAAAGATGTAATAATATTTTCAAAAAGAAAAAAATTATGTCAAAATGTAAAATGCAGAGATTTGAAATGTCAATCAATATAAGATAACGAGCAGTACCTGGCGTGTCTAAGGCACGCCCGGCACCTGGCGGGCAGCGTCTCGAGATGTGATTATTAACTGTCCGTAATTATATGTTTTGAAAAAAATATTTTTTGAATAATGAATATTGATCAAAGAAAGATGAAAAAATATCATTAAATGCTTTATAAATACTTTATTAGAGCATGCAACCATTTCTCTCGAAGTTCCCGATCGGTTGGAAACCTATTTCTTTTTTAATAATACATTTCAATATTTAAATTTATCTAAAAAGTGTCTCTAAATTAATTATATATAATAATTTTAAAATTAATTTATCTACTAAAATTTCAAATGACCCGCGCAGTAATAAATTAAGAATTAATCTCATTATCCCATTAAATCATATCTCATTAAAACTTATATTATAAATTAAATATATATAATATATATATTAAAATTAATTTGTCTACTAAAATTTTAAGAATTTATATTTTCTTAAAATTAAAAAAAAAAATTAATTTTCGCGGTATGAATTATTTCAAAAAATTAAATATATATTAATATATAATATATTTTAAAATTAATAAATTTCTGTACTAAAATTTCAAATGGGACACGCCGTAAATCTAATGTTCTAAGCTATGCGAAAACACGTCCAACTGCCAAGAGAACTCACTCACGACTCATATATAGAGATATTATAGATATATAATATAGAGAATAGAGTTGTTTTATTTGTAAAATTTGACAATATAACAACTGTCATTGAATATTTGTTGCTTCTTCTCCCACATGTTCACCTTGCTGCTGACGGGTACTGTCTGACAATGGCTTTTATATATATATAGATCATCGTAAACTGATTAGCTGATTAAAATATATACCTATGTATATTTAATTATCCATTAATCATCATTCTTATAGAAAATATTTTCTTTCAGCGATAACTTTCTTCCAATAAATGTCAGGAAGACTGAAATTAATTCGTTATTTCAAAGAGATTTCACATCTATTGTGATTTTTGCCAATCACATATATCAATCATTACTAGGTATAATTAAACTTACTATCAATTTTCTTTTTACAATATATTACTAATATGTTATTTATTGATTTCTAATAAAGAAAAGATACTAAATGAAGATCGAGGATCAAAGAGCGCAGAGAGCGGAGTGATTTTAATTTGACGCAGAGGTCGTAAATAAGGACCCGAAGGGCATCACACCCGTTCAAACGATAAAAACTCCCAAATGAACAAATACGGTTTAGATACGATTGGGGTTGTTTAAAGAATAACAAATAACAACACAAACACATCCGAATTGCGATTAGAATTAATAGAAAAGAAGGTGGACTGAATCCATCCCTCTTTTTTAGGGGTCAGTCAGCATTTTCGAAAATCCAACCAAAGAAAAAAAACAAAGGAATCACTGCTTGGTTGAATTTATTTAAGTATCCCTAAAGGGCCTTTGGGGTGGAATTATAACTTGCCGGGGGTTTTTTCCTGAGCACCGCCCCGGGATCTCTAAATGCAACGTTCGCGGAAAAAAGTCTCGAACTATAAATTGTCACCAACCTAGCACTCATACTTTTTTTTAATAACTCATATAGATTTAAAATAATAGGGCGGTTGAGTGTGAAAATGATAAAAACGATAGTAATTGTTTTAAAAAGAATGTTGACAGAATGAAGAAAAAAATATAAATCAATTGAACATTTTTTGTGATGATAAAAAGAGCATTGAGATTAAATTGTATAATTTCTAACTTGTACGCCCCAAATTTTTTTAAACAATCATTTATTTCTACAGTGATACTTTTTTTACACGCTCGGTTCTCAGCTTCTGCATCTCTGCGCTTGAATCTAACTTGAGGTACACGTACCAATGAAAATTACTTATTAGAATTAAAGATTCATTTAATCTTCTTAAAAAGATATTAAACAATAATTCTATATTTTAAAAACTTTCAATATAAATATAATCCACTAATATTATTGTACCAATTAATTAATTTTTTCTTTTTTTTTTATAAATTTTATCAAACCAATTATTTTACATTAATTAATGTATACATTGTATCTTTTGCTTCGATTCCGGAGATAACTTCTCCACCATCGAGTGTCCTTGATCATCTTTAGTCCTTGTTTTTAGTAAGAGGAAAAATCTAATTAGATAAAAAAACCTCTTTTCCGATAATTATTTTAATTCCATTATTCCCCAATCAAGTCGATTGGATTTTTTCCCTCTCCTCCATTCTCCTATTCAATTCCAATTAATTTTTCCTTAGAAGAAATTATTTTAAAGCAGATTTAGTACTTATCTATTAGCGGAAACCAAGTTGCTAAGTCAAGAGTAAAAAGGTTTAGCCAAATAAATAAAAGAATATAATATATATTAAAAGATTAACTGTTAATTGAAATATATATCTATATAAATAAAAATGTACTGTTACGCTTAAGTGATACGTTGAAGGATCTCCGAAAGTTCTTCACCGATTTCTTTGAATTTTAACACAACATTCCATTCAAATACACGTAAAAAAAAAATCGAAGAAAACAACGCCAGCGCCTCTCTGCGGGTAAAAGGAAACAAACAAGATGGCCGATAATAGCTTTTTGGAATTCTTTCAACTGTCAATATTATTTTAGGTTAAGGGAACAATTTTAACAAGTAATATATAATTCATTTACTGTTTTAATACCTATTCTATATTTATTTGCATTTTCAAATTATTTTCAAAACTATTATTATTTTTAAAGCATAAGAGTTAGTCACAGCAACGCGTGGTCGGGTCAGCTATTATCTATATAAATTTTAACCATAAAACGAGACGCTCCCCTCCAGGGGCTAGGTGACGCCGGGCCACACAAGGCCCGGGAGTCAGCTAGTAATATAATAAAATCCATGATACAAAAATAAAATATATTTTTTATTAGGTTTGATCATAATATCATAACATTAAAAAACCCTTTGAAAAATGAATTAATTGGCTAAAAAGTATTTTCTAAGTTAACCGAATGATTTATTTATTTTTTGCCTAATTAGGCTCTTATAATACACAAATACAATATTTGATTTACAATATAATATACATATTAACTTAGAAAAAAAATTACATTATACATAAAAAAATTTAAATTATATTTAGATAATATCAGTTATCCGGATAAAAATCTTTAAATATTTATTGCTGCAGAAGCCGAGGAATAGATGATTTCGTGGGCAGGCTGAGGCTTAGAATTCGAGAACAAAGATCAATGGTAACTTTTATATTTATAGTGATATAATTATATATTATTATATATAATATATGTATGTATATATCTTTAATAATAATTAAATTGTCTTCTCTCTAGTTCATCATTGAGTACACAGTCCTAAGACTGGTTTCACACAACCACCCGTCTCCACTTGGCTCTGCCAGCTCTTTGACCTCTCTCTAGTTAGAAAATAATTTTTGATATTTAGAATACTATAAGAACATATAGTAAGAGTATCAAAAATTATGTTTATAATTAGGAAGAAAAACATTTTAATTACTAATAAGTTGTTGTAGTGAAATAAGGACAATAGCTTATGCAAATATTTTTATTTTATGCGTGTTGACCTCATCAGGGCTCAAACAAATTAATCTCTTGACTCAATTTTATTTGTTTCATTCATTGACTCTTTGAAACCCTGAAGAAGGAGAGAAAAATCCTCCAAAACGTCGGTTTGAAGGGAAAGGAGGAAGGATTCCAATAAATTACACCTTATTATAATATGTGTTAATTTTTCTTTCCTCACTACCTCTGGGCTGCCTTCCATTACATTTAATTAAAGTTTCTACCAGTCCGTCTCTCTCCAGAGAAAATTTCGTTGCAAAAAGTAATTAAATTGTTTTTCTTTCTAATTATAAAAATAATTTGTGAAATTAATACTATATGTATAGTACTATAAATTAATATCAAAATTTATATTATAATTTGAGAGAAGACTATTGATTATTTAATATATAAAGTCTTCGATTATTATACTATATATAAGTTATTTATTTATTTATTTAGATAATTTTACGGACTAGTAGTCCACTTACAAAAGTAATATAATAATAATAATAATTTTTCTATATAAAAAGACAGTCATGGAATTCTAAGAATTTTGGATAGTGTGAGTGAGAGACCTGAATGCGCGATTGAGATTCTAACCTCTAAAGGTCTTGAATTAGGTGTATAATAGTTTGACCGTCCCCCAATCTCACCACCCTAACCATCTCCCATGTCGAGTTGGCATATATGTGCGTATGCTTCTTGCCCCGTCTCCCCGATAGCGAAAAATCCCGAGGACATCGAGGACTGGTGATAAGAGTCCAGTCGTCAACGCCCCTCAGGACTTGGGCCAGCGGGAGAGAATGGAGACAGCTCATTGGGAAGAAGGTGAGTGTGTTAGTGCACTTGCACTCTCACTATCTGCTGCTTTTTCAGTGGAGATGATATGATATCTGAAAAAGAAAAAAACAAAATGAATAAATAATTTATTTTTTCCAATGGCTAAAATTATTTATTAATCTATATGTACGGTTAAAATATTTATTTATTAAATATCTTTTATTGTAAACTAATGCTTGAAATCTCCTTAAGGCAATTTACACAAAAACTAAAGAAGAGTTCATCACAAGTGGATCAATTTATTCATTCAAATCTCATCATAAATATTCAATTAGAAATAGGGAGGAAACATTTTTTTAACTATTATTTATATATAAATCTAGCTAAGTATATGAATAATGAAAAAGTATTTCTCGCGATTTTTAAATGATTCTAAACAGATTTGGGGGTCGGGTTAGAGCTAGGAGGTAGCGTGTCAGCTCTGCTAACCACGTGGACTCGAGGCATCCAGCTAAAATCTGATCCCGGGGTAGAAACACATTTTAAAAAATAAATAGTATCGTAAATTGGCTTATGGCTAGAAAGCCTGAAAAGCCAAATTTTTTTTAAATGTTTCTAAATAGATTTGGGGCCCGGGTTAGGCTAGGTGGTAGCGTGTTAGCTTTGCTAACCATGTGGACCCGGGTTCGAATCAGACTCGAGGCATCCGGCTAAAATCTGACGCTTGGGTAGTGACACATTCTAAAAAATAAATAGTATCGTAAATTGGCTTATGGCTAGAAATACCGAAAAGCCAAAAAAAAGACTAAATTTAGATGAAATTAAAAGACAACGGTAAAAATAAATGAAGCAAGACTTAAATAAATCTAATAAATATACTTAAAGAAAAATTAAAGGGAAGATTTTCTGTCTTGGATTCTAGTCTTCATTTAGCTAGATCATTTTGTTTAGTATGGTACTTTTTATTTATATGATAGTGTTAGGGGTCGGATTATTGTCCTATAATTAAAAATTGGTAATTTAATTATTTTTTTTTTAAATATAATTTCCCTATTCTTCTTATCAAACTTGTATTATTAAAAGTAAAAAGTGTTTTGTGTTTACTGAAAATGGGTTCGACTTGGCCCGAAACATGTTTTAAAAATAATAAATTTTTCAAAAATTAAGAATTTTTTTCTTTCTCTTATAATAATACAAGATTGATAAAAAGAATAGGGAAGTTTTATTAATAATTTGAACAATCAAGAATATTTTGAGTGTAATTTTTTTTTATTTAAAAAATAAATAAATAATAATAATTAACTGAAATTATTGTCTTTTATTAGTTAGTGACTAAAAAGACCTTTCAATTTAAAAATAATTAAAAAAATATTGTCAATAGTGCCGTTCCGACCCACTTTATATATAGTGTCATCATCAGCCTAAAAATTTCATTTAATATATACCTAACTTACAGTAAGCTATATATTAAAATAAAAAAATTTAGGCTGATGATGACACTAATATAAAGTAGTTGAAACGTCCCTATTTAGATATATATATATTTTTTTTTAATAATATAACCTCTGTTATGTTTTTACAAAGAAATAATCAGAGCCATTTCTTGAGAATATATCATCGAAAAGTTATATAATAATTAATATTATAAACATATACAATATACATATACAATGAGATTACCATAAATATATAATTTATCTAGTAGAAGCTATCATATGAAGATTTTACCTTTTTAAAAATAAATATTTTTTCTAATTCTCATGGGTTCAAATACACGGTTGGGTATAGGTAAATTCGTTTTGTTGTAATAGATAAGCTAGTCACTCAACACATTAGTTATATTTTAATTTAATTCTCCACTGCATAAAATATAATATTTTTATCTCTTAAATGATATATTGATGAATTCAAACCCTAAATTTTTCAAAACATTGTACTGATTAAGGTTTCAAATAAACCAAAAGCTATACAGTGCTTTGAGTTTTGCCTATCGCTTCATCCCTGATAGTCTAACTATTTTTTTTTCTTCCTTTGGCCTCGGTGGACACCATTTGGACATCATTTATAGTCTAACTATACATATGAAGATTATCACTGGAACAATTTTCTAGGAACACCCGGTATATAGATAGAAGCATGGAAAGCGAAGAGCTGGAGGGGTAATGGGGTAGTGTAATTTGGTTTTAACACGAAATCACTTGTATTGCCAAATGGTTGGAAATTGAATGGAGTTTGTTAAAATTAGATTTATGAACGAGAGGGGATAAATCAAAATATTTTTCACACTCATATTGAATATCTATCAGAAAGTTGAGGATTTAAACATTCTGAATGATGGATTTGATGGTGGCCCAGCAAGAGTCCAAATATTATTCGGTTTAAACTGATGTATTTATTTAATTAATGACCAGATTGGCTTGGATGTTTTTCTATTGCTATTTTTGTTTTGATTTGTTGTTGTCAATATTTTAATTTTGCTTAGGTACATATATTATAGAATAAGTGAAGAATTAATGGCATTTCCAGAAATGGATTTTATCAAGACTACTAGATTCCATATAAAATAGTAATTTCCTTCAAACTTTGCGTGAATGACAATTCCGATGTGGGCGAAGTATTGGATTCATACAGATTTTATTTATTTATTAATTTATTTATTATTCGTGCTTAGAAATACTTATAACAAATCATTTTCACATTTGATATTTTCTTGTCTTTCTGCAGCTCTGTCTAGATTGCGATTTCCACGATATTTTAAAAGGGACGATCGAGAAGAGTTCATTTTTAGTGTCGTAATTTTGCATATTTATTCAAATGAAAAATTTAAATTAGATTTTGGGCTATCTATCTTCAGAAAATCCAATCCTGTTGATATTGGTGCATATCATCACGCCAAGAATGCAAAGCACAATTTAGGCCAGAAGCGAAATAATTTCGAGATCGTTAAATTATACCTACTTCAACTTACTAATATGGTACCTGGTCTTGAAAAAATGAAGGTGGGAAAAGAAAAATTTAAGTTTCTTGAATTCATGGGAGACAAACGAGCTAACGAAAGCGCTACTTCGATTTTTATTCAATACTAGCTTCAAGGCCCGCTTTCGGCGGGCCTTTTGCTCAGCTCAGGGGAGCTTCGCCCTACAAGGACCCCCACGTGGCTGCTTTATTGATGTTTTATTAGTTACAGAGAATAAATATAATTGTTTTATTATAAAGTCTTAAATAGATATAATTTAAGATTCTATTAAACTGCAATATACACTCATAACAAATAAGATGAAACAAATATTTAAAATGTATTAAAAATCCACTTGTTATCATTAAGGGGAAAATAAAAAAAGTTCTATTATATGTAGGTATTATTATTGATAAGAAGACTTGAAAATTCATTCATCCATAATTATCATATTGTATTTATCAGTTTGGAAAAAATAAATATTTAGAATTTGAGAAAATAAAATAAAATAAAATAATCTATACAATAAGAATGTACTTACTTTTGTAAAAATAAAAGAATTAAATTCTTCTTCAACGATAATGTGGTTAGAACTATTAAGAATGAATGACACTCAAAAATCTTACAAACAGGGCCGCCAACACTTGTTTAGTTTGCTAGTTTAGTTCTTTTATTGTTTGGCAAGCTATGTTGGCTAACCTGAATTTTTTTAGTTTTTCCTGAATTTTCCAATTTTCCGGGCAACTTTTCCAATTTTTTTTACGTATTAACCTGAATTGGACTATTACGAACATTAAAAAAAATTAGCCAAATCGGTCCAGGCATTTGAGAGATCTGCGCTTACAAAGAAACAGAAATTCATTTTTATTATATAGATGACAGCGAAAGGGTAATGAATGTTTGAAAATAGCATAATTTTTTCAAGGGTCTTGGGAAGATAATTCAGATATACTAGTCAGAAAAAAAACTATGTTAGTATCTATCTAAAATAAGGCGACCAAGAGAAAGTCGAATACCTTACTAGTGCTTGGGTTCGACTCCCGATGGACAAGACCCTCTCTACATGTATAAACATTTCTATTAAAACCTTTGATAAATGACCTAAATTCATGTTCATAAAATTATACATTTAACTTGTAAATCTCAAGTTTATATCTTATTTAGTTTACGAACTACAGTGCTCTGGTAGACTGTCAGACACGCAGACTTTTTAGATACACTAAAAGTGGAATATTTCGGTGCGTCTGCCCACCGTCATTTATATTCAATATGGCAGTAACTGCCGAGCAGTTCCAAATATATTCCCTTCTTTTATGTGAAAATCAGTAGTCGACTGCCGACCACGACGGTGGGCAGTCGCAGCGAAATTGATCCTTAATAGGGCCTCGATTGACTTTAAATGGAAAGACAGAAACGGTTCTAGAACATATAATTTAATAGTTCACAAGTAATGGAAGGCAGTCCAAGGATAGTGAAGAAAAAATTATTACATTTCCAAATATGATGTACCTATTTATTGGACTGACATTTTGTTCTCCTTTCCTTTAAAACTAACGTTTCTGAGGTTTCAAATGGTCTAAATGAAGAAAGCACCTTGTTTGTTTGCTTGCATTGAAACGCATTTGAAACCCTGAAGAAGGGGGGGGGTGAAGAATCCCCCGAAACGTTTTTTTAAGGAAATGAGAAAAAAAGAATGACAGTCCAATAAATACATCTTGTTGTCTTCTTCAACATATAAAAATTCTGCAACCCTCGGCACAAAAACTTTCAATTTAAATACATCTTATTTGGAAATGTAATAATTTTTTTCTTAACTATTCTTGGGCTGCCTTTCATTACTTTTCAACTAAAAATTCCGTCTCTCTCCAAAAGAAAATTTCTTCAAATAATCGTAATAATGAATTTTAATGTTTGGGAAGCTCTTCAGCTGTAGTACCTAATGAGCGAAATTCTGTAGCAAAGTTTTTGAATGGCATCTCGTACTTTATCTAACATTTTTCTGATTTTTCTCCTCAAATTATTTCGTTGAGGATAAGCGTATCATCTGAAAAATTTGCAAAAAGCTTAATGAGTTCTCACTTTGTCCTCCATTTTTCAGAAAATGAAGGTTTAGATGAATATCTATTTTATTAGCTGAAAATAAAATTAGGGTGTGGGGGATTTTACAGGGCGGGCACAGGAAATGCCAAATTAAAAATTAAAACCTTCATAAATATCTAAGATTTACTATTCCAATAAAAAATCTCTTCATTTAAAGACCAAAATCGTAATTTCTTTTCCGTGTTCCTTGTCTCACAACTTAATTCCCCTCGTATTCCACAATTCAATTCTCACTATTTCCCTTTGCGTTTCAATTGTTCTAACTTGCACGTGTTTTCAAGTTCCCTTTCAAGGTTTGTCCAGTTGAATGCGCTTCCGTAAGGCGTTTGGTACCGCATTTCTAGGTCGATTAATAATTCAAAGGTGATCCAGCGAAAGTGTCGAATTGATCGATGAAGTCGACACCCGTCGTAAGGGCAGTTTTAGCCTGTTTTGGACGTTTTGGACACTCTCGCTTCCCTCTGCGAGATACATAAACGACGAGGATTATCGTTCTATGACAAGAACATTCATGTCCGAGTGCGATAAACACCTGCGCGTCAAGAGAATACATGTGACCTGAATATTTAAAATAAAGTCTTTAAACGAGTGATGTGATATAAAAAGTCAAAAGAATGATTGAGGCTTGACTAATCTATTTATTTACGCTATTAAATGTTAATAATCGTAGATTAATATTTTATTGGGGAGCGAGAAAAGTGAAAATATTTAGTAAAAGAGCAAAAATCTATTTAGGATATAAATAAAATAGTATTTTA
>JALMQS010000187.1:2533932-2621293 GCA_024734495.1 Forficula auricularia | reverse complement strand
GTGTTTCCTTTTTCGATTTTCTTTTTTTTTTTTTTTTCCCCCCCCCCCCCCCCCCCCCCCCCCCCCCCCCCCCCCCCCCCCCCCCCCCCCCCCCCCCCCCCCCCCCCCCCCCCCCCCCACACACACACACACACACACACACACACACACACACACACACACACATGTACACACACACACATGTGTGTACACAAAGGCTGCTAAGAAGCAAGGCTACAAGGCTACAAGCAAGGCGTCAGCATGCACACACACACACACACACACACACACACACACACACACACACACAGAGATTTGTTTTGTTTATATTTTACAACTGATGGTCGATCGTTGTCGAAACGTCTATCAATGACAATAAATAATAATTGAATGTAATCGAAGGCAGCCCAGAGTAGTGAGGAAAGAAAATTAACACATATAAAATAAGGTGTAATTTATTGGAATCCTTCCTCCTTTCCTTTCAAACCGACGTTTCGGAGGATTTTTCCTCCTCTTCAGGGTTTCAAAGGGTCAATGAATGAAACAAATAAAATGTTTCCTTCTTCTCCACAGTAGTGTTCAAAAACTTTCATTTTTAACAAAGGCATAGAAAAACAATTTTTTCCTCCTTTTATTAATTAATCTCTAATTAAGAAAAGGAGGAAAAAAATTGTTTTTCTATGCCTTTGTTAAAAATGAAGAAAGTTTTTGAACACTAATGTGGAGAGAAGAAGGAAACATTTTATTTGTTTCATTCATTGACCCTTTGAAACCCTGAAGAAGGAGGGAAAAATCCTCCGAAACGTCGGTTTGAAAGGAAAGGAGGAAGGATTCCAATAAATTACACCTTATTTTATATGTGTTAATTTTTTCTTTCCTCACTACCTCTGGGCTGCCTTCCATTACATTCAATTAAAATTTCTACCAGTCCGTCTCTCTCCAGAGAAAATTTCGTTGCAAAAAAAACAATAAATAATATTTAAAAAAACTGAAAACTAAAATTGATTACCCCCACCCATATTATAGAGAAATTTACCATTCAAAGTTTTGACTATAATAATTAAATAATTTCTCTTTGGAGTGAAGAAAAGTGGAATTAAATCTTTTTAATTAGACCATTTAAAATCTGACAAAGGGTAATCCAACCCGAAAAATCCTCAAGATCCTAAAAAAATTATTAGTGGTCTTCTTTAAGAATGAATGACATTGTTCTGAAATCTAATGTTCAAAGGGTTTCACCTGTGGTAGCTACATCTAAACACCCCACACAAACAGTAAGAGAAAAAGAAAAAATTCCCTGGCATCCCAGGCATGCTTCTATATCTCCCATATCTCTTTCCTTTTACTATAGAATATAGAAGGAGTCCCCAGGGAAGGAATGGCGTGGTCGACCTGTCAAAACCAACACACCTTGCTCTAATAAAGAAGGGATTCAGTATTAGTTTTTTTCTTTTTCGATCCCTTTTTTCGGCAAAGCTATCATACAAAAAGAAAGCAAAAAGGAAAAAGAGATTTTTTCTCTTAGTTCAAGATTTTTTATTCACGTTATATTTATAATATTATTAATATGTTACTGATCATTTATTTAATATATTTAATTTAACCAATCTACTCTTATTAAACGGGCAAAAATTGTTTGTATATTATATATATATATATAGTATATATATATATATATATATATATATATATATATATATATATTTGTATCTTGGTTCTATTTTGAAAACGACTCTACGGATTTTGATGAAACAAATTCTATTAACAAGTTTTGAGGATGACAAAACAATCTGGCCAGGTCTGGACCTCGACAAATTTAATCTTAATTGATCTTTTCTTAATTAAAGTAATTATTGATAGATGAAAATCTCAATAGAAAAGTTTGTTTACATTTTTTTCAATTAACTTTTATTTTTAATTGGTTTTTTAATTTTAAAACCCACTAATAGGTTATAGCAAATATTAAAATATATATTTTTGATTTTTTGATTTTTTTTAATTAACAGGTGTCCAAATCATAACAAAACAGGTGTGTTTACAAATAAAGTGGTTGAAGTGGCTTTTTTTATATAACTTGGAAACAAATCTTATTTAATTTTGTGTTTTTATTTCAGATCTTGTTTTTTTATATTTTCCTATTTATTTTTTTATAATATTTATAAATATCAACGAATGTGGGCAAATTGGTGTACAAGTAAACAAATATACACATAATATGTAGACCATTGGAAAGCTAGAAATGCAAAAACTGGGTGCGGGGTGGGGTGGATGTGGTAGGTGCAGGAGGTGGGGTGCAGTTGTGGGGGATCCGGGGGCGGGAGGCGCGGTTGGGGTGGGGTGGGGCGGAGTGGGAGTGCAGTGGTGGGGGCGAGGTATGGGGTTTCGGGAGGGGCGGGGGGGTGAGGAGTTACCGTGCATCACTCGGTGGCTCCAGGTACTTATTCATTATGCGAGAATCATAGCATTAGACGAAAAGTAATAAATTCGTTCACAGTGGCCTCTTTACTTTTGGCGTCTTTGAGTGTCGCTGGACTAATTTTAAAGCTGAAAATTTCTAGATCGATTCCGAAAAAGCGAGGTTAAAGTGAAAGTCGTGTGACATACACATAATATTTTTTCCTTTCAACTCGATTTTTTTTCCAAAATACCTTAATTGATTATTTTCAAAATCTCATATACCTATGCATGATCCATCATTATCTATATCCGTAAATCCCTTGGGTCATCGTAAATTCATTTTCACTTTATTCTCTCTAAATAAAGTCAATAATCCTAATTTACAGGATATTCAACCCTCCGCGTTAAAACTAGAGATAAATCAAACCAAGGGATTCTTTGAACTTATGTGTGTGATCGAAATTAATATATTGTTGGTCTATTAAAAACTAAAACAATCCATATTCATTACTTGTATTTTGATTTATTTACATGGAAAGCTGATTAGATTTTTAAATAGTATGAAGAAAATTTTGATTTTATTCTTGACATTTTTTTTAAACAAATTAAAAAAAAAATTACGATATGTACATAACTATATAAGAATTCTTCGCAGGACTCAAATTCTGTTCTCAATATTCTGATCATGAACCATGGTAGGTCGAATCAAGGACTCAGCTATATTCTCCGATCCCGGAGGCATTTCCGGGACAGCTTTGATCCCGGCACATTGGAATCGATCAGGATTCACTAACTGCTTGCCTGGCTGTGCTCCGGCGAAGACGGATCTAATTTACCTTGATGTGACAACGGGGATCGGAAAACACCTGATATAAATAATAATCAAGAAAAAATTCAAAAGGAAAAGAGATAGTGAAGAAGACAATGGAAGGAAGAATGAAGTAATATGAATGAATCAACTGGTGTAGGCATCACACGACTTTCACATTAGTTTCTCCCTTATTTTAAATCACAATACCAATTTTATTCTTTCAAATCATTTCAATTTTAGCCTCTAGATAGCTTAAATTTCAAATCCCAAAGCTCTGCGAATTCTTTATAATATTCATTTAATAAGGACGCCTGTAGGGTAGGCTAGTACGATTCAGATTCGTCTTTTGGTTGCATAGATACGGGGGTTTTGAGTAAAAATTGTAATTTCAGAGTTAAGAAATATTTCAATAAAGGAAAAAAAAGAGATATACCTAATCAATTAATTATTTTAATTAAAAAGTATTCAAATTTTAATTTAAGGTAGTTGTTTCACCATATGGGTTTTCTTAGGATTTTTTTGAAATTTAGACAGATTATTATTTAAATACTTCTGCATCGATTGGTGGTAAAACGAAATTGATGAACAGTATAGTTCCGGAGATATTAAATTCCAAAGATATGGTTTTTCAGACTCTTATGCATTGCACTATACGGGATACCGGAAAGTTTACATACATATTTAATTATAATTAATAAACTCTTCTTACCATTGTTATAAAAAACTAAACCAGCATTAAACAATAACTAATACAATTTTTAAAAAAATTTTAATTCATAGTTACAACACAGTTTCTGAGATAATAATGAATAAATAATGAAAAATTTACAATTTAAAATTCACACTAAAAACAAGCTGGCAACAATGTTTATATTTAACCTAAAAAGTGGATTAACTTTAGAACTTTTTTGACGTTATTTCGCTTCGGCCATTGTTGCAACAGCTTTTAATCGTTTATTAAGAACTTTATCTATATACTAGCTGCAAGGCCCGCCTTCGGCGGCCCTCTTGCTAGGTATATATAATACCGAGGGGTGAACAGCGATTGGAATCAGGTGTACACATCTTTGGAATTATATGGAATTATTTTGAAATTTATTAGATAATGCCCCTTCATCTATTGTCTTCTACTTGGAAATGAAAATGGAAGTGGAAGTAGGTGTACACGATTTTAGGTCGCGGTTCAACCCTCGGATAATTCACAAAATGAAGGAAAATGTTAAAACTTTTTCAAGAATCGCTACGCTCGCTACTTAGAGCAGTAACTAATGAACTTAGTCAAAATAAACTATTAGAAATAAATTTTTTAATTAAATTATCTTTAAAAAAGATTATATTTTCTTCATTTTTGAACCAGAAGTTCTAAAGATAGAAAGTCCGAAATCTAGTCAATTCTCTGCATTGGAAATACAAACATTTTGACATAAGTTCGAATTGTCCACGAATTTTTGTTATTCGGGTATTTTGGATATGGAATCAAGATACTATGACAAACTGGCATAAACTCTTTGTAGAAAATGATTTTTATTCAAGTTTAACAATCCGCAAAATAAAAAGTTTGGTGGAATTCATTATTAGGGGCGGCCAGCAGGCTGATTTCATCTGCCTTACAGTCGCACTTGGTAATCTTTTAATGTATAGTTATAAATACAAGGAGACAAGGGTTGATAAAATCCCGAAGTGTTTTCAAGTTACGCCAGATTTTCTTATAGAATAATTGATGATATTCATTCAAAGAATTCTGTTCGCTTGGCTAACAATTTTTTTATATGTAGAATATCCTTGGTTAAAAAACATTTTGCAAACCCATGATCTCATATATTGATTTTATTCTAAAGAAATGCTAAGCCTAGAAAGTATAAAAAAGTTTTCATTTAATGCGGCGCTGTGTGCTCGCTGCGTGTGTGTGTGTGTGTGTGTGGCGAGAGAATGAGGGGTGTTGAATATTTCACGAGCTGTTAAGTGCACAGTGACAGCAGAGAATGCGAGGCAATTAAACGACAGAGTTAAGAGGCCGATTTCATTTTTTACTTTTTTTTCGTTTTTTGAGACAATCGAATTCTAGCAGAGAATATATGTTACTTTATTATAACTTTAACACTAAATCTAGGTGTGTGAATATGAAAAATAAAATATATAAAGTAGCTGGAAAAGAGATTGAAAAACAAATAATGATAAAAATGATTTTTTTCTTTTAATAAATTCTAAATCAAAATTTTAATTTATTATTATTATTATATTAGATTAATTTGCAAGTTTCTAATGTGAAATGAGGACAAGTTTTTTGTATGATTTATTTTTATTTTTCACCCAACGTTTCTTCGACTTAGCCGTCTTGTTCAGGGCTTCAAATAGTTACATCCCACATTCGTCTAAAGGACATTATTTTCTTTTATCTCCGTTACCATTGAAGGCCATCAGAAACTTAAACTTCAAAAAATTTGGCACATTCACATAAACAATTTTCTTTTTCTTTTTTTTTACTAACAATTATACATATTAAATAAAAAGTCATAGAAATAACATAAATAGAATCAGAGAACATAGTTTTAAAACAATATTCATCTTTAATATAAAACATTATTCATCTTTACATATAGAAATCTCAAATTTGAAAATTGAATGTGCCAAATTTTTTGAAATTTAAGTTTCTGATGGGCTTCAATGGTAACGGAGATAAAAGTAAATAATGTACTTTAGACGAATGCGTGATGTAACTATTTGAAACCCTGAAGAAGTTGGAAAAGTCGACGAAACATTGGTTAAAAAATAAAAAATATCACACAAAAACTTGTCCCCATTTTCCATTATAAACTTTCAAATTAATACACATTTTGGACGGAAATGATAATAATAATTATATTAGATTGAAGGTAATGGAATGCAGCCCAGGGGTAGTGAGGAAAGAAAAAATTAACACATATCAAATAAGGTGTATTGAAGGAGACAATAAAAGAGTGTGTCTTCTGCTGGAATTATAAATTTTATTTATTTATAACGAGACTATAGTTTCGAGGGCTTTGCCCTCTTCATCAGTCTATTACAATGTATTCACAGGAATTAATTTATGAATGAAAGGTTAACATCTTTCATGTGGTTAGGTTAGAATTAATTGTAATTTCTAACCTAACCACATGAAAGATGTTAACCTTTCATTCATAAATTAATTCCTGTGAATACATTGTAATAGACTGATGAAGAGGGCAAAGCCCTCGAAACTATAGTCTCGTTATAAATAAATAAAATTTATAATTCCAGCAGAAGACACTACTTTTATTGTCTCCTTCAATATATAAAAATTCTGCTACTCTCGGCAAAAACTTTCAATTTAAAATAAGGTGTAATTTATTGGAATCCTTCCTCCTTTCCTTTCAAACCGAGGGTTCAGATGCGTAGTGGGTTGGTGCAGGGTGGGGTCCGAGGAGGGCGGGTGCGGAGTCGTGGTGTGGGACGGGGAGGAGGGCGCGGAGGTGGGGTGGTGCAGTGAGGGTTCAGGTGAGGATCCAGAGCTTAGTGTGGTGGTACGGGGTGGGGTGGGTGGGACACGAGGTAGTGGTGGCGGGCGCGGGGGCGGTGGATGGACACGGGTTCATGGTGCGGGGTGGGAGGTGCTGGGTGGGGTTCTGGGGGGAGGAGGTATGAGGGAAGGGTTCGTGGGTTGGGGGTCCAGGGGGCGTCCCTGGTTAGCAAGAGGGCCGCCGAAGGCGGGGCTTGCAGCTAGTATAATATATTATAATGTTGAGGATTGAATTAATTAAAGCCAGTTCAGGGATAAATAAACAGTTGATTCCCAATAAATGAATATTTAAGTAATTGAAAAGATTTGTTTTTCCGAGAGTAGCAGAGTTGTTGATTCATGAAGAGAAATCAATGAGGTTGTGCTCTGCTTGATGCAAATAATCATAATATACATATAAATAAATATCTCAAGTAACGGAGGTGCAAAGGATTCATAAGATGTTAAATAAAACAAAATCTTTTTTTCTCAGCAGTTTTTTAATATAATTAGTGGTAAAATTAAATCAAATATTTCGAACAATTACAGTATTAATTAAGTACGTTTGCAGGTATTTGGACAGGAAGGTGTAAATCAAACAATTATCATTGATTTTTGCGACGTTTCGCCAGCTTGATTCTGTCTTCATTAGATGATTTGTTGATTTCTCTGTAACTCTGTTTTTTGTATATTTTTTAGAAGCCTGATAAAGCCAGAATAAAGCTGGCGAAACGTCGCAAAAATCAATGACAATTTTTTGATTTACACCTTCCTGTCCAAATACCTGCAAACGTACTTAATTAATAAAATAATATGGATGCTATGGACTTTAATAATTTACAGTATTTTTTCTTCAGTGGATCTCAACCCAAGCACCGCATCTGTCCTGTTTCCAAAATTATTCGAATTCAGAGCTCGAGAGAGAGATCTCACAATATACAGTAGAATAAAATGATTAGATTGTGAGATGTTTCTCGAGCTGTTTTTTCAAATAATTTTGGTGATTGGGCGGAGATCCACTGAAGAAGAAATACTGTAAATGTTTTCGAAATATTTGGATTTAATTTAACCATCACTTGAATTGAAAAACTGCTGAAAAAAGCTTTTGTTTTATTAAACATAAATATGTAGACATTAGTGGCGGGCGGTGACTTTTCAACCAGGGGATGCTGTCCAAAAAAGTAGTCTTCATTTTGAGAAATTTTATTTTAATCTTCGCTTTTTTTTTACAAATTTCATCGAATACGGCATCATTTTCGTTATTTTTAAATTTAACTTTAGATTTTTTTGAAAATATATTTTGGAGGCTTAGCCCCAAACTGACACTGCTTTATGTGAGTGTGGGTAGGAGTCAGAAATTAATTCTTGTGACTTAAACTCCACAGTCCAATGAGATGGAAATAGACAATCTTCCACAATGAATCAGCCTGTCCTTTAAGAAAATCTTAAATTTCTCTTAATTCTATTGCTATAAGCAAGCTATGACTTGTCTATAACACTCTTAGTTATTTGCGATCTTATATATTGAGAGTTCTTAGAAATGGATTAGTCCAAAGATTCTCGAATCATCTTTATTTATTCATTTTTTCTATTATTACTATTTTAATAGTTCCTCAGCGAGAACAATTTTTATTCAACTAAAACTCGTCAGGACTTGTCTCAGAGAAGTCTGAACTGGAAGATTTACCAGGCGGGGACTTCAAACCTTCTATCAGCACCCTTTCCGGGAAAATCATTCAGTTTAATTGCCCTTTGAAATTATGAAACAATTTTATTTCATTTCGAGAACTAATATAGTTTTCAAAACAAAATTTTTATAAAAATATTTGAAACCAGCTGCGAAGGCCACCTTCGGCGGGCATCTTGCTGTCCGGGATGCTTCTTGATTTTTTGACCCTGAAAATTCGTGAGGTTTAAAATAATAATTTAAATTTTCTAATTTTAATATACTTGACATAAAATATTTGTGGATTCTAAATGAGTGGCTCGCGACGGACAGCATAAGGGTTTTATAATAGAAGATAACGGAAAACAGATAATAATTTGAAAATTTAAAGATCCTCCTAAAATGTTGAAGTCGACCTTATATATCTTCTTCTTATTCTTCTATATAGGTGCGAACACCTGCTTCTACAACATGGTATATTCCAAAGGTGGGGAACCTTTTTACCCTGAGAGGCCACATTTAAAATATCAGTAACAAAGGAGGCCACATAAGTTTCAATACCGATAAATGTAACTTTTGTAAAGTTATTGCTGTTCAAATTCAATTTTTTTTTCATTTCAAATTCATTTTTTTTTTATTTCAAATTCAATATTTTTTATACATATTTTCAATAAACACAAAAATTAATTAAATTAATTTAATAAAACAAAACAAAAATTTAATTCAATGAAAAGTAAATAATTAAACAAAGTATATAAATAACAAAAAATAAAAAAGTTTAAATTATTTATTCATTATTTAATATGTAATTCAAGTATTAGTGAGATATTTGCATTTGTTTCTTGCTTGAAAATAGTTCAATATTTGGATGAAGAAGCGTAACGCGAAGTCTTAATTGATCATCTAAATGAGTATCTGTAATTTGGGTTATTAAATTAGTTTTAATTTTTGCCATTAAAGAAAATGTTGACTCTCAATTGTATGTACTTCTAAAACAGGAAAGTAAACGGCGTGCATTATCTCGTAGGCATGGGTATTCAACAGCATTTTCCAGATTTCTATTGGATCCTTTTTAGCTTCAAAAAGGGATTTATATATAGGGAAAATATTGACAATAAAGAGATGACAAAGTGTTTATTCATGTTATTTTATTTTAAATTTATGAAATATTTTTATTTGTATGTATTTAAATATCAAGAAGATAACTAGAAATAAACTAGAATAATCGTCGAGGCCACATAAGAAATTCAAAAAGGCCACAGGTTCCCCATCTATAGTATATTCAGTCATCAGGGTCATAACTCTCTTTCCATATTTTTTTTGGTCTTCCACGGCTTTTGACCCCCTCGGGGCGGTTTTTTACCAATATTTTCGGGAGATATCTATATTTATCAAAATACTGTAATACTTATGTTTAAAATTATAGGGATGAGCCGCAACCAAGCCACTGGTAGGCATATATCAATTTAATTATTTGCCATTTTTTCAAAAATTCCGGCTTCAATGAATTTTGCCTTTTGTAGATACTTCAAAATCTAAATGGTTTATCATTATTTTAAAATATTTAATCGTTTTCTAATTTGGGTTTAAGTAGCATACAACTCTTTTGAAAAGAAAAATAAATCCAGTCGCGGTCAGATACCTTCATGGTAATTAAAATGTATTTAAATCGAGATAAGTTTTTCAACGTGTCACGTGACACAAATCTTCTGCAATGCAAATGGTTATCGAGGAAAATTTGGATAAAAACTCTGAAGATTATACATTATCCTTTACAGGATAATTTATTTATTTATTTATAAAATTCATTAAGCGGTTTGATTTAATTCCCTTGTTTTGAGACGGGGATTAATTTAAGCGGATAAAATTCTCACGAGTTTTTCGAATATTCTCTCTTCCCTTTTGTTTTTCTTCTACACTTTTTTTTAAAGACAAAATATCTTTTTTTTCTTTAAGAATATTTAATCTTGTTTTTGTTTTATGCCTTTAAAATATTAATCCTTCTTAGATGTTGTTGAGATTACCTACCCCTCGTTTGGCGGGCGAATAAAGTTCCAGAATAAACGTACTATATGTTTAAAGCCTATGTTAAGGTTTTGATATCCTATAATATATTTCGCCTCGATTTCCCAAAATAAAATAGTAGGTACTTTGCGCTCAATGCCTTTTATAATAGGTAATTAAAAAAAAAATATTAAAACAATTTTTTCACAAAACACATTTTTATTTCAAAAAGCACTAAAATGTAAAAATTAAACTTTTCTTCGGTGCCCAAAATATTTCCATAATCTAATGACTAAAAGCGAAGAAAATTTTTACTTTCATTTATATAGCGGAGTATGAAAGTAAAGATATTGCGACAAAGGAAATTCAGTTGTAATTTTAGATCAAAAAACATACATAGAAAAAACCGAAGCATTCATAAAAGCACAAAAATTCGTAGAAATTAAAAACCCGGTCAATAAATTCAGTAAAATCGTTAAAGAAAAAATAAAAAGTTCAGAATTACTTTCAAAAAAAGAAAAATACATTCTAACATTAAGAAATCCATTATGCCCAAGTTTATATGGACTTCCCAAAATACACAAGTCAGAGGAATTAGAAAAAATTCCCATCAGACCCGTCGTTAGTTATATAAACTCATCAATAACGAAACTTTCAAAAAAACTAAACAGCATTTTTCGAGAAAGAACAAAATTCAAAGCAGAACATTCTATTAAAAACTCAATCGAACTTATAGACAAAATTAAAGATATTAAAATTCCTAATAATCGTGAAGCTTCTATCCTTAGATATCACGAGTCTTTTCACTAATATACCGCCAAACGAAACAAAACAGTTAGTAGACAAAATTATTTTCAGGTCAGTGGACCTAAACAACCTGGAAAAAATGGATCTAAGCAGTTTGGTCCACACATGTATCAACCACAATTTCTTTCAATTTGGGAACAAATTTTATGAACAAAGGGAGGGATTATCAATAAACCCACAGCTACTGACATTGTAATACATAAAAATTCTTGTAGACCAATGTCACATAAACACGCAGCCTTCCATTCAATGATACATAGACTAATAAATATACCTTTATCAGAAAAAGCATATTCACAAGAATTAGAGACAATTAAAGAAATCGCGGTAAATAATGGGTACGAAGCAAGCCTTATAGACCAAATGTTAAATAAGAAAATTGAAAAATTAACCCTGGAATCAGTATATTCACAAAAGAATGAAAAAGAAAAAGAAAATCCTAGAATAGTTCTTCCATATTATGGACAAATTTCGGAAAAATTAAAACAAAAAATGAAAAAATTAGGGTTCAAAACAGTATTCAAAACTCCAATTACTCTAGGAAAAGATTTAGGTTCAAATAAAAAAGACAAATTACCAAATATGGAAAAAGAAGGGGTTTATAGTTTGAAATGCAAAGATTGCGAAGCAATCTATGTAGGGAAGACCGAGAGAAATCTGAAAATTCGACTAAATGAACACATAAGAGATTATAAAAATAAAAAGTACGAAAATTCTTTTGCAGAACATTTAAATTCAAACAATCACTCCTTTCCAGAAGGTATTAGATTAATAAAAGGAGAAAAGAGCCCAAAATTAATTAGCGCAATCGAATCTTTAGAAATTTTGAAATCATTCAATAGAAATTCAAAACTCTGTTTAAACAATCAAATTGAATTATCCAATAGTAATCTACTTAAGATGTTTGCTAACAAAAGATAAAAGGAAAAAAAGGAAAAAATTCCTCCTTTCTAAGGAGAAAGGAGAAAGGGAAACATATGGTTATATTTGAATTTGAGCCCGGAGAGAATGTCTTTGTTAGTTCCTAGCCTTCCAGCGGTGACGAAGGAACACCAAGTTTTCAATATCCATATGATATTGACTCCATGAAAAACATTTATAATTGAAGAAAGACTGATGATGAAGACCAAGTCTTCGAAACTATAGTCTCAAACAAATAAATAATATATATATACAGATATATCATCTTGATATATATGTGTATATGTTTATTTGCATCAAGCAGAGGACAACCTCTTTGTTTCTCTTTGTGAATCAACAACTCTGCTACTCTCGGCAAAACAAAAACTTTTCAATTAAAGATATTGTATTCATTTTCAGAAGGTTTGATTTTCAGTCTTCAAATACTATAAAAGTTAATTTGACTCTCACAACTCCCCAATGTAGTATTCGATGGCTTTAAGATATAAAAACTGAGTATAGAAAAATAAAATGTGATTCGTGGGCGACAGAACCAAAATTCACCCAAAAATTCAATTCAGCATACGGGCGTGACCACACGCATTACTATATCTCAGCATTAGTAATAACGTAATAAGCTAATAAGTCATAGAGTAACGAAATTTGAATTGCTAGGAATCAGCCCGAAGCAATGTGGAAAACTTTTGATCCATTGGACATACCCCGTTATTTTAAAGTTGGGGTAGTTTTTATTTTTTTCTCAAAAACGTTTCCAGCAATTTTTGATGTGCACAAATTGTGTGATGTTATTTCTTTTAGTTTGAAACACCCTGAGGAGACTAATTTGAAAGGAGGCAATTGTTAAAGTAACTCACAGTAATTCTTACCTATCTAAATTATTTTGTATAGTAATATAGTATTATTATCTATCAACAAATCTAACAATTGCAAAAAGTTTTGATAAAAAATAAAAAAAATTAATAATTCATGCCTTTAAATCCTATAAACTAGCCTTCTTTTACTTAAATGTTAATTTCTTTTGTTTCAGATTCAGACAACGTTAATCATTCAACAAGACATTAAAGGTAGATCAAAAGTAACAATATTTCCAATGATATTAAGAATGCCTAAATTAATTTTAATATTATTATTTTAAATAAAAAATTGTTTTTCACACAATCGTAATATATTAGCTCTTCGACCCTAACCAAAATATATTGCTAAGATAAAAATAAATTTTTATAATTTTACTCGTATATTAAAAAAATACAAATCATTTATAAAACAATCAAGAACATTTATTTTTCAACCAAACGTTTCAGGAGAATTTCTCCTTTTTTCAATGGTAAAATTTTCAAAAAATAAAAAAAAAATTGCTTCCTCTAAAATTTAGAAAGCAGTACTAAGGGCCGCTTGTATGTCGGTTAGTAACCTCTTTTTAAACGTTGACAAAGGGTAAATCCTTGATACCTTGTGTCCGGAGTGATAGCCAATCAGATGGCAGGCACTTTCATCGGACCATTCTAAGGATTTACCCTTTGTCAACGTTTAAAAAGAGTTTACCAACCGACATACAACTGGCCCTAAGATATTAAATATTTTTATTAGAGGAAACAACTTTTTTTCTTTTTTGAAAATTTTACCATTGAAAAAGGGAGAAATTCTCCTTAAACGTTTGGTTGATTGTTCTTGATTGTTTTATAAAAGATATGTATTTTTTAATATTTTAAATACAATCAATGAGTAATTTTTTCTTATAATTTTATAGACATAAATACATTTTTTTTTGTTAATTAAATTCACGAAAATTTCAAATCTAAATGTTTTAATGAATTATGAGCTAAAATATTTATATACTATACTTATTTTCTAAAGTGTAAGATCAAAAATATTCTGTACATCATCCAGAGACGCCGATCAATATCATTATTTAAAAAATAAAAAAAAATTGGTGATTATATAAAAACCGGTACTTCCAGCATGTTAAGTTCGTTGAATCTTTTTTTTAAATACCATCTTAAAATTAAAGAGTGTATTTTTCGACAATATCAAAATTTACCTCATTTTTGATACAGACTGTACTAATGATCATATACCTACTCTTTAAATTCCTTTTTTACATTTTATATTCATAATCGAATTGAAGTTTAATTTTCCTCCAATTTTTCTTTCTCCCCTTTCTTGCAAAGTATTAAAAGTGACAAGATAATAATAAGAAAAAATCCATTAATAGCTACTGTCAAATTGAATAAGAACAATCCTAACTCGATTCAATTATATAATAAGTTTAATGACGTTTCATAAAATGCCGTTTCAATTCTTTTTCAAATATATCAATGAAAAATGTATTATAATTATATAAATGTCTTATGAACAAATAGCCTAAGAGAAAGCGATCAAATTGTGTAGACGTCGCGAGAGGAATCCAATACGTTGATAAATGTTTTGCAGATGACACTGTCTTTATCTTTTCTGATAGCTGTTTTAATAATTTAACAAAAACTGTTTCTGATGATTTTAAATTAAATAAGAAATATCTGAATGATAATTTCCTCTCTGTAAACATTAAGAAAACTTCATTGGTTTCCTTCTCGAATGGTAAGAGAAAGTGTTCCTCTAAGGGCCCACCTTACATCATTCTATAATGAATGAAGGGTTGGTCCTTATTTTGGGTATTTTCGAATTTTTACTCTAATAGAGGCTTGTATGGTTCGAAATAATTAAATAAAAATATCACCCAGTTTAGAGTCTCTATCTAAATTTTAACCTGTGCCACACAGCGATGCAAGTTTCCCATTCAAATAACATGGGGTTTTCGGGATTAAACGATCAATTTTTTATTCCGACCAAAGTAATGGTTCAAAAAATTTGAAACTCTATAGACTTTATTCTTATAATAGTAGCTATTGCTCAGAATTTTTACATATTTTTAGCTATTATTATTTTGCAGTTTATAACTTCCTAACACTAAGATATAGCAGTATTTTATCGAGCTGTAACTCAATAATTATAATAGCTAAAAATCTGTAAAAATTCTGAATTATAGCTACTATTATAAGAACAAAGTTTACAGAGTTTCAAATTTTTAGAATCATTGCTTTGGCAGGAATAAAAATTGTATTATTTCAATGGCAAAAACCCCATGCTATTTAAATGGGAAACTTGTATCGCTGTGCGGCATACGTAAAAATTGAGACTTGAAACTTATATTTCTTTATGATTGGTCCTTAAAGTAAATTCATTTATTAAAAATATTTTGTTAAGGAAGAATGGTTTAGGTTCTTGGTGAAACATATTTTAATAAAGTAAAGAAAATTTTTAAAAATTATAGGTAGGTTTCACAAAAATAAAATATACTTATTAGCATGACTCTATAATTATATTTCGGGATAGGAGTCCATCTTAAGTGAAAATACCAAGAATTTTAATTCGAGTGAGAAATATTTATATTGGTAAAAATAAAATCAATATATGGTAAATAAGAGATCATTTACCGTTAGAGTAGCTAGATGCACCACCTCGAAGAGTTGAACCAATTCGATGGGTACGTATAGATTGAATGGAGACACTAGACAGGCGCTAGAAGAAAAAAACAATTGTGGAAATCTATATATATAAAATTAAGGTTTTGTCTGTACATTGGTCCAAATCACGCCAAATTTTCCTGTATGTCTGTCTGTCTGTCTGTCTGTTTCAGTGGTTTCCGCGAAAAAGTTGCTCACGATTCACGTCAAAACGGCTGAAGGGATTATTATGAAATTTCATATTTGTATCAGAGGTCTTCTAACTTACGTTTTTAGCTATATAACGTTTTGATATTTTGACCCCAAAAGGGGGTTTGGGGGGTGCACGAATGAAAATTATCAAATAACTCTTAAACTATTAACTCTACGGGAAATTTTATAATGAGCAAAGTTGTAGGGGATGTGATTTCTGACAACTTTTGTTTAAAAAAATTCCCCCCAAAAACCACCCAAAAAGGGGGGAAGGAGAAAAATATATAAATTCTTGCCCTTGGAGCAAACTCAACCAAATTTTGTATACATAATCTGTAGGCCTCTAGAGAGCTAGAAATGCAAAAACTAACCACCCAAAATGGGGGGGCGTCCCCAAAATGGGGGGAGGGTCAAAAAATGAAAATTCTTGCTCTTTGACCAAACTCAACCAAATTTTGTATACATAATCTGTGGGCCTCTAGAGAGCTAGAAATGCAAAAACTAACCACCCAAAATGGGGGGGGGGTCAAAAAATGAAAATTCTTGCCCTTGGAGCAAACTCAACCAAATTTTGTATACATAATCTGAGGGACTCTAGAGAGCTAGAAATGCAAAAACTAACCACTTAAAAAGGGGGGGGGGTCAAAAAATGAAAAATTCTTGCCTTTTGGAGCAAACTCAACCAAATTTTGTATACATAATCTGTGGGACTCTAGAGAGCTAGAAATGCAAAAACTAACCACCTAAAATGGGGGGGGGGGATCAAAAAATGAAAATTCTTGCTCTTGGACCAAACTCAACCAAATTTTGTTTACATAATCTGTGGGTCACTAGAAGGCTAGAAATGCAAAAACTGGGTGCGGGGGTGGAGTGGGGGTGGGTTAGGGCATGGGATGCGCGGAGTGGAATGGCGGTGGAGTGAGGGAGTATGGCGGAGTAGGGGGGGCACGGCGGTGGTTCAAGGTTGGTGGATGGAGGGTTCAGGTGAGGGTCCAGTGGCGTAGTGGGGTGGTACGGGGTGGGGGGGCCGAGGTGGGGGTGCAGGTTAGAGTGTCGAAGTGGTGGTGTGGGGGCGGGGGTTAGGGTGCTGGGTGGGTTTCGTGGAGTGTGGTGGGTTGGAGTGGGGGGTGAGGTTTGGGTTCTGTGGTATGGGGGCGGGGGTTGGGCACGGGTTCATGGTGCGGGGGTAGGGGTGCTGGATGGGTCGGGGGGAGTGTAGTGTGAGGGTGGTATTCGTGGGTTGGGGTCCAGGGGGCATGCCCCTGGCTAGTAAGAGGGCCGCCGAAGGCGGGCCTTGCAGCTAGTTAGTAATAAATATTTAACTAAGTATAAAAAGAGGGAGTATGGCGGAGTAGGGGGGCACGGCGGTGGTTCAAGGTTGGTGGATGGAGGGTTCAGGTGAGGGTCCAGTGGCGTAGTGGGGTGGTACGGGGTGGGGTGTCCGAGGTGGGGGGTGCAGGTTAGAGTGTCGAAGTGGTTGTGTGGGGGCGGGGGTTAGGGTGCTGGGTGGGTTTCGTGGAGTGTGGTGGGTTGGAGTGGGGGTGAGGTTTGGGTTCTGTGGTATGGGGGCGGGGGTTGGGCACGGGTTCATGGTGCGGGGGTAGGGGTGCTGGATGGGTCGGGGGGAGTGTAGTGTGAGGGTGGGATTCGTGGGTTGGGGTCCAGGGGGCGTGCCCCCTGGCTAGCAAGAGGGCCGCCGAAGGCGGGCCTTGCAGCTAGTTAGTAATAAATATTTAACCAAGTATAAAAAAACGCAAAAAAAATTAAATTTATAAACTTGTCCGAGCTTGTAAACAATGCTGGGACTCAGGTGAAATAATTATTTTACGCCCCTCCTATCGATAATTTCGATAAAGAGAAAAAGAGCATCCCTAGAATAATTTAATCCCAAGCTTGACCCTAAATAAATTTTATTGAAATTACCAAAAAAATAAACATTCCAAAAATAATTTAGATATTTATCTATTCCAATATACTAACTAAATTAGATATATAACAAATTTAAACATAAAAAAATTCTAGTCAATTCTCATAAAAATAATTATTATCATTGTAATATTATATGGAAAATTTAGATTTGCAAAAAGTATATAATCAATTTTTTAAAAAAACTCTTTAATAAATGCTATTAAAAATCCTTATTTATTATAGATTATTTCTCATGTTATTTAATAAAATCTCTTATTGTGAATAAATATACATATTCTAATTTGTTCTTTAATAAGGTATCAAGAAATCTGTACTCACATTTCTTGACAAAGATATATCAAACACAGTCCACCTATAGTAGTTCTAAATAGCAGATCAATCTGAAGTCCTGGGAAAGTAAAATTAAGAGAATAAATAAAGTGAAATATCAATGAAACATATCGTCGCCTTAAAGAGTAAATCTGCTAATTCACAACAAGGAAATTTTTACAAGGGAGAGAAAAAACAAACAAAATCTAATATTGTTGTTATGGAAAAAACTATTTTTCACATTTTTTTTCTACAACTTACGATCGTAATTTTAAGTAGCAGTTTTTACTTGGACGATGCTGCATCTCTTTTTCTTTCGGACTGTATATAATATGTCATTTATGATAAAAAATGGAGTTACAAGTTTTACACTCTAAGCCGAAGACATTAGTAACTATATAAATATTATTTAGATATTTTCAAATTTGGTTTGAGATTTTTGATCTGAATCTTATGATTTATTATTATATATAGTTGGGGTGTGCCACTATGTGGCTCGCGAGCCGCATGTGGCTCTTCAGTCAATCTCGTGCGTCTATTGAATCTTCTTGAATACTACGAATTTTAAAAAGTATAATAATTAAATTAAATAAGCTGACGTGTTCTGATGTGGCCATCCACTTGACTTTACCATACAATCTGGCTCCCTCGCTTATATTTAATAAAAAAATTATTTATAAATCATGTAGGGGAGGGGGGTTAGTTTTTGCATTTTTAGACTCCTGCAAGTTGTCCACTGATTATATGTATAAAATTTGGTTGAGTTTTAGTATGCAAGAGCCTAGATTTTCATTTTTCGACTCCCCCCCATTTTGGGCGGCTAGTTTTTGTAATTTTAAACTTCTGGTGTTCCTCACTGCTTATGTATCCAAAATTTGGTTTGAGTTTGGTAAACGGCCAATGATTTTCAATTCTTTGACCCCCTTCCCATTTTGGGCGGTTAGTTTTCGCATTTTTAGTCTTCTGGGGTCCACTGATTACGCATACAAAATTTGTGTTCGAGTTTTGTCTCAAATGGCACGGCAGTGCCCCAGCCAAGTTCGATTCGAGCTAGGATATGTGCACTGCCAGACCACCCTTTACAGGAAACAACTCAGGCCATTTTGACGCCTCTGTAACTTCGTAATGGAAACCTCTACATGGCTTTCTTCTTCTTCTTTTCCAGAATACTGGTCCATAAGCTTAACTAAATTACGAAATTTCATATTTCTACTGTTTATACCATCCAAGTTACAAGAAGCCAAAGATAGGCTTTTTCGTCACTCACTCACTCACTCACTCACTGACTGACTCACTCATCAAAATTCTAGAGTACTTTCGCTAATCCTAGAATGCTGAAATTTGGCAGGCACGTAGAGTTTGGGGTATAATTAATGGGAAAAATCCAAAAATCGAAACTTTCCCTTCTTCAGGACCTAAAATGAAGGGGTGAAATTTATAGACTTAATTAACATAAACTAAAAATTCAATGAACCTAGAATGCTGAAATTCGGCATACTGGTAAAGCTTGACACATTAATAAAGGACAAATTGAAAATCGAAACTTTTCCTTCTTCAGCATCATAAATGAAGGAGTGAAGTTTATAATATAAATTCTTATCAAGTAAAAATTTAAAGGGTATAAAATGCTAAAATTTGGCATGTTAGTAGATTTTGGGACATTAACAATAGGAGAAATCGAAAAACTGAAACTTTCCCTTCTTCAGCATCTAAAATGAAGGAGTGAAACTTATGAGCTAAATTAACTAATAGTGAAAATTCAATGACACTAGAATACTAAAATTTGACATAGTGTAATAACTTGAATCACTAATAAAGTGAGAAATCGAAAAAGATCTTCATCAGCCTTTAAAATAAATGCGTGAATCTTGAAGGTTAAATTCCCATCCAACTTACAAAAAGAAGTGAAATCTCAACAAAAACACTTGTGTAAAAAAGGCCAAGTTCGATTAATAAAATCCGTTAGCCAAAAAAAGTAGTGAGATCTAATGTGCTGCCAAGTTCAACATCATCAATTTATTAAATGAGTCGAGAATATATTAGTAACTTCAATTAAAACGAATGTTTTTAATTTCACATGTCCAACTATATTTTTTATTGATTTCACATTTTTAGTAGAAATTATTTTCCTAAAACTTGGCTTTTACGAATTAAATTATTATTATTATTGTCTGATAGGGCCTCCACCTCTCCTTTTTAGCTCCTTCATCCTCTCTTATTAAGATCTCATGATATGGTAACTAGTAATTCGTGACATACATAATAATGCGTAAAAGCCAAGTTTTAGGAAAATAATTTCTACTAAAAATGTGAAATCAATAAAAAATATAGTTGGACATGTGAAATTAAAAACATTCGTTTTAATTGAAGTTACTAATATATTCTCTACTCATTTAATAAATTGATGATGTTGAACTTGGCAGCACATTAGATCTCACTACTTTTTTGGCTAACGGATTTTATTGGCCTTTTTTTACACAAGTGTTTTTGTTGAGATAATATATTACTTAGTTTAACTATTAATTTGTTTCAAAACAAATAAATTAATTAAAAGATAAAGTGTAATTGCAAAACTTGGTTTATTAATTTAAATCGAAACAAAATATTAAAATATCAATAAATTCATTCAAAAAAAGATGTTTTTTTTTTTTGAATTTTTAAATCGGGTCTGAGAGAGAGCACAAAAATTTAATTTGTTCTTCGCATTAGAAATAGACATATTTGGGCACCAGAACGAACTTTGGCTTTTAGTTTTTGACTTATCGTGAGTATCGGGATGCAAAGACCCAGGCAGAAAAAAAATCGTCATGTTATTTCCACGTTCCACCACAATGAAAAAAAAAGTTTTTGGAATGAATTTGCCTGCCATCCGGCGTATTGAGTAAAATACAATTTAATTAAGGTAAAGGCAGAACTTTAAAGAAAAATTCACCAACACTACTATGTTCCCACTAGAGTTAAAATATAAGTATAAATTGTTCCAAGTAAAAAATAAGCCACTTTTGGTAACAATAAAAAAACAAACTATAAATTAATACCATGTTTCAAAATTTGACCTTTTTTGTGGCAATTGTTGACCATGTGCACTTATTCAAAAGTATCACATGAAAAAATGTATGTCAGTAATTGACCATAAGGTCAACTTTCAGAGACTGGCGTAATGGCGTGGTTCAGTATTTAACCCCCTAATAAACCATTATTATCAGGTTATTCAACAATTGCAATAATTTTATCATATAGACCCTATAAGCTTGTACCGAGGTGATTCAATAAGGGTGACGAGGTACTGTATCTCAGGAACTAATAATCGTAGATGTTTGGAAAAAAATCCTTCAGAGGAAATCGGCCAAGAAAAAATGCTGGAAATATTTTTAAGTCCATACGTCCACCGCTAGGTGGCTAAATAGCTTCAATCGTATAAAAAATGCAATTTTCTCAACAATTTTCCAATATAAGTTTAGAAATGAATACTCTCACGTTAATGCCACCATAATAGTCCATCTTTTTGATAAATGAGTTTTTATTGTAGGACGTAAAATAAAGGCGGGAGGGTATGCTAAACTTTATGGACTGTAGTGTCTATAACTTAAGTTTGACTTAACGGAATTTTGTTAACAAGGTCTGGTTCAAGAAAGGATGGTTTGGTGAATAAAATAAAAAAACATACATGTCATTCTAGTTCTTGCCGGTTTCGCTAAGGAGCGTGTTTTATAAAGTTAACCGTTTTATTAATTTTGCTCCAAAATCTTAAATATATATATATATATATATATATATATATATATATATATATATATATATAATTATTTTATTAGATTCAGAAAGTAGATCAAATTTGGAACAAAATATGTTCAAACCGCATGTCGATATCTTCTTTGGTTTAACAGTTATTGCTTAAAGAATATTTTATTAACGAATTTATTAAAGAAACAAAATAGGTAATTGAGTTTTCAATTTTTTTTAAGTTTCATAGTCAAGGATGTCATGGAAAAATAAAAAAAACAGTTTAAAACTTTGTTCTTATTTTCATTTAATCACAACAATAATGATAATTCACCAAACCTTCCTGTCTTGAACCAGACCTTGTTAACAAATTTCCGTTAAGTCAAACTTAAGTTATAGACACTGGAGTCCATAAAAGTTTAGCATCCCCTCCCGCCTTTATTTTACGTCCTACAATAAAAAGTTATTCATCAAAAAGATGAACTATTATGGTGGCATTAACGTGAGAGTATTCATTTTTAAACTTATATTGGAAAATTTTCGAGAAAATTGCATTTTTTTGTACGATCGAAGCTATTTAGCCACCTAGCGGTGGACGTATGAACTTAAAAAATATTTCCAGCAATTTTTCTTGACCGATTTTCTCTGAAGGATTTTTTTCCCAAACTTCTAGGATTATTAGTTCCTGAGATACGGTGCCTCGTCACCCTTATTGAATCACCCGGTACAAATGGAATCTTAAGTCAGAAATACTTAAATTCGACAGAATTAACTGTATAATTTTTCTTAAAAAAAATCAATAAGAAAATATATATATAGATCAGTGTTTCCCAACCTTTTTTGTGACAAGCCCCATTTAAGCCTTTCTAAAAGTATTATGACCCTTAAGTAACATATACCTACATAATTTTTATTATTAAAAAAATGAATTATTATTTTTCTAAACATATTGAGTTATAAAAACAAAATTTTGTTGATTAGTAATTTGTATGTTTCTACATTACGTTTAAGTGTATATATCTTGCTCTAGCTACTAACTATAAAATTTTGTGAACTTTTATTTTTTCAAATATGGATGAGTAATTTTGTAATTTTTTTGTTTATGTTTTTACCAAAACTCAATTTATAGACTTTTTACTAAATCCTAAGTTAATTTACTAATTTTAAATATTTTTTCTAGTTTTAAAGAAAGAGGGTTAAAAATAAATAAAATAAATTTGTAACCAAAAATAACAAAGTATGTGTTAAAATTAATGATGAATTAGAGTAAACGTAATAGACTAAAAAAATGCACATTTAAATGTATATGACGCATTTATTCCAAGGCAAAATATATTATTTCCATTTGACAAAGTAGCAACTGAGATTCCCATACTGTTAAACTATGGACAAGTTAATTTTTAAATTACCCCCCTTAACAATAAAAATGCCCCCGTGTGGGGCATCATCGGCCCTACTTTAACAAACCAACTGAAAAAAAGAAGATAAATTCTAGTAATTTTTACAAATTATGAGAACATACTGCAAAGGTACGTGGTTTACAAACAAGTTCACTTAGTATAAATGTATACCAGACATCTTGAAGAGCAACAAACCCACTTATCCAAATAAATCCTAATTGTCTGAGTAAACAAGTAACAACTAACCCACTAATTACGTGTCGCATCTGATGTCACGTTAATAACAAAAAATGACCAACCGCGTCTATTTAAACTCTTAAACCTCATTAAAACTTTATTAGAATTAAGGTACAATAAAAGAAATTATGTTTTAATTTAAATTAAGCAGTTAAAGAGTACATAATAATTATAAACAAACAACAAGAATTCCTTTTATAACTGATAATTATACGGAATATATGAAGCTCGTTTTCCATATTAATGGGCGGCAAAAGTTATTCGAGGACCGGGTAAACCAGCCCGTGGAATACTCGTTTATATATAGGTAAATATGGTTAGCTCGAAATTGGAAATAAACCTTTTCTGATTACAAATTGTATATTGTTATGTTGGTATTTGATTATTTATTTAGTTATCTTCTCTCGGTCTGTTCACTAATTGAATAGATTTAGTTCTAATTTTCTATATTTTGAAAATTACGAACAAATATCTAAGAATTGAACTCAAGGAAAAATGTATAAAACTAAAGCTACTATCAAAAAAGTTTAATTTGGGATAATGCATAATTTTAAATCAAGAAATTAAAAAAATATTTTAAAAAGAAGCAGCAGCTTAACCTTGGGTTAAAGTTTGCTATCTTTTTGGGAAACTCTTGAACTAAAAATTAGCTAATTAAAATGGGTGAACATAAAAAAAAATTAAAGCATTTGTCTATTTTGCACACTTGCTCTTTAGGACACTGCAAAAGTATCGGGCAAACTCGAAAATCCAAAATGGGTGAAACGAACGTGTAGACAAAATGATAAAATTCACTGCCCTTTGCATTTTTGAAGCCAAATTTTGTATAGTTACTCTTTAGAATATCCAAAAATTATCCTAAAAAATACACAGGGTTAAGAAAAGGAGAGGAGGGAAAAATATTAGAATTTAATTTTTTATTTCTTCAATTTGGACGAAATATGAAAATGATATTAAAGTATTATTTATGCTCAAAAATATATCTTATTAAAATAAAATTCGAAAAACATAAATGTGGCGTTTTATTTTTTGACGGCCAGTGTATAAAGTATATATAAGTATATCATGGTAAAAACTCAGATTTAGTTTAAAATTTTTCTTTTTTATACATACGATAAACAATGTTATTAATAAAATGTAAATTTTTTTTTAAGAATTCTTAAATATTTACTCAACTAAAAAGAATAATTGAATGTGAATCAAAATTTCCTCCAAGAATATAATATGTATATAATACGTGATTTAATTTGTATATGTTAAATTTCGCAAATTTTGTGATATAATTTAAATAAAAATTAATAAGTGTCTCTAATTTTGAATTTCTTCAAAACTCGAAGGACAACATGGAGTTTCCGAGTTGAAAATAAAAGTTTAAATTACCAATGAGAGCAGACAATCTTTTGTTATTTCTTAAGAAATTTTAATAAGTCGGTAATTTAAACTTTTCTAGTTTCAATTCCATTAATTTATGTTTTTTCAATAAAACAGTAAAACATTGAAGTACGCATTTAGTTTCAAGCTATGAAAAGGTCAGGATGCGTTGGGCCTCAGGTCAAATCCTGAAGTTCCATTTCTTTACTTACTGACCCCTAAC
The DNA here is from genome assembly GCA_024734495.1 of Forficula auricularia. NCBI lineage: Eukaryota > Metazoa > Arthropoda > Insecta > Dermaptera > Forficulidae > Forficula > Forficula auricularia. Next base: position 2,596,325 of record JALMQS010000187.1, on the reverse strand, counting down.
TTTAACGTTGCAAAACTTTGAGACGCATGACTAACCCTCCAGCAAAACTAACAAACAATCAACTAGTTTAAGTAAAACCCTTGACTTAAAATCAAAAGGAAAGATTATAAGATCTTAACGAATTATTTTCGAATAATAATTCTTAATAAGGTCCTTTTGATGAACATATGCATTATATATACTTCTCAGATGGGGGCCACAACGAATAGAATGATCAAATTAATACCTGTCTTTTTTGAGGAAGGAATATTTTACCTCGGACATTGGGAGATGGGAAATTCTAGTAAACAGAAAAATCCAAGAATTTGATTTAAACTTGTCATATGTAGAAAAATAAAAAAAAAAAAAAATTAAAAATCTTAAGATTTCTGAAAATTTATGTGATATGGTTATTTTTTATCCCCAAATGGTTCGAGCTAGAAAGCTAAAAAAATGGTGAAAATATGCAACAAATTAAAATAAGCTTTTAAGTTAAATTTTAGATCATTATCGTTTGAAATTTTTCTATATAACAATTTGATTATTTTTATGATTTTTTTTGGTTTTTTTTCATTCAAAAGCCCTCAGGCTAAAAAGACAAAATAAGGGTTGCAGAGCAGACACAAGGCAAAAAATATTTTTAAATATAATATAATATATAAAATACAAGGTATAAGGGTTTGGGAAGGGGTCGCATCCAAAGAATTGGTGATGGTGTCAAAGATAGCATAGCTACCCCACTCTCTTAACAATGTACTTATTGGTATAAATGCATATTTGTAAATTTGCTTATATATTTGTTCAAATATTTGCAGATTTACCTAATGATTTCATAATGCATTGTTAGATGAGTTGTTTATCGAAAGAGAAGTTTCTGCTAAAACCAACTTGAATGCACATTTTTAATGAAAGATTTTTCAGAATACACGACGTGACGTTTCGACACCTTTTTCTGGAGGCATTCTCAAGAACTTATCCGACCATATTTCCCCTTTCCAGTGGTGTCATCGAAAATTTAGCATTGCAGGAATCCTGAAATTCCAGAGGGTCTGGAGGATCCGGGAGTCCTCCCCGGAAAATTTTGAAAATATATGTTCCAAAACAAGTGTCTCGGAACGGCCTTCGGGCGCGTTATGGCACCATGATACCACTATTACCAAATGGAGTTTAAAGTTGGAGTTGAAGCGTTTTAAACTAAGGAAACTGATAAAATTATAATTTTAGTTAAAACATTTAGATTTATATCTCGATATATTTTGCGTGATTTGGCCAACATCAGGAATTTTACAGAGACAGTAAAACTCCTGATGATGGGCTAATCACCCAAAATATAATATATCGAGATATAAATCTAAATGTTTTAACTCAAATTGTAATTTTATCCATTTCCTTACTATGAAACTACCACGAACTCCAAATTCAAACTCATAATTCAAAAATGTTTCACTCTCAACAACACCTCGTTCGCTAAGTTTTATTTATTACCAAGTGGTTGCTTGATCGAATATTTAATTTAAATTTTTATTAAAACTTGTTTAAACTAGGAAATTTCATCCCCATGAGTGGTCCATTCCGAAAAAGTTTTCCCGTTCATCAATTTGAATACCAAGGTCTCACTTAAGATTCTTAATATAGAAGTATTAATGAAATTACACTTTGACGTTGTGTTGAAGGTGAACTAAAATGTTCCTCCATTGACCCAGATTGTGAGCTTATTTCCCTAAGTGAATACTACCCTTCTGATATATGGTATATAGGGAGGGGATGTAGAAATAACAGTATACAAGTAGTTTCATATTGTTTGTTATTTGCTATCTCTTTTGAAGCTTTTTATCAGTCGCATATCTACTTTAATTATAGATTTATGAAAATACATTTTTTTATTTTCTCTTTAGTCTTTTTTGATTTTTTAACTTTTTGAGCCTTTCAAAGCCAGCAGTCGTTTAAGTGGTGGCCCTGGATCACTCTGTTCTTAATTCACGCCTTTCAGAAAGGGAAATTTTTCATTAAAAAAATGCTCTCGAATTAAATAAAGGTTTGACACTTTAAAAGTTATTATTACCCAAGTTTTTTTTTTTATCCATTGAAATCACTTTTTTATATAGAAGGCGAGTGTAAAAGACAAAGAGCGAAAAATAAGAGCGGAAGCGGGTAGAAGAGGAGAAAAAATAAAAGGAAGAATTTAACTTTCATATCACGAAGCTTGTATTTTAATCTAGTTTCTAAAGGGAACATTGAGAAAGAAATTAACCATGTTGAGAAACTCTCTCAAAATACCGAGAATTAACTAAAATTTCTTTAAATTATTCAAAAGTAGATTCTTTAGATTTAGAACACCCTTAAAATTTGAAACGTTTCTATCAAACCCTTAAAAGACAGGGATGTCGGGTAATCATTTAGAAATATAAATGAAATTTAAGATACTATTTAATTAAAATTAATTATTTTTTACCTATAATTGATTACCGAAGACTATACATTGTAGCCTATAGGGTATGCAACCGAGAGTCATTTTCTCCTTCAGCAAAGCCTACCCTACAGTGTCAAATATCAATATATTAACCAGGAGAAATGGGGGTATTGGTACACTCACTCACACATCATCAAAATAGCCCAAACCAATGGTCATAAAACCATGAAATTTGGAGAAGATATTACTTCTATGACATAGGGATTCATTAAGAAATCTTTTTTTGAACTTTTGACTTAAAATATCTAGCACTGGAAAAAATTTAAAAAATAAAAATAATGAACAATAAATGGGATTGAATGTGCTATCTGCTTCTCAGAACATTGAAAAAACTCAATTTATTTTGAAAATATTTTATTGCCGTGAATAACAGTGTTGTTGATTTTAAGAGAAAATCAATGATGCAGAGGTTACCTTCATTGATTCCCTTTTAAAATCACAATTTTACTGTAATGGCGTTTTTAATCTTTGATAAAACCTATGTTTTGAAGGATCTCACTTCCTTTTTCAGGGGTTATAAAGATCATTATCGAAACGTCGGATTTAAAAAAATAGGTTGAAAATAATATAACAATTAGTCTATTAGCAATAATAATAATAGGGCCTCCACATCTCCCCTTATAGCCCTCCGATCCTCCCACTCAGTATCCGGTTGAGTGGCTCAGGGTGTGGCCACAGCAGAACGGTGTGAAACCTTAGTATCCTGCGACCAAGAATAAAATAATAATAATAATACAAATAAAAAAGGGAATACCGCACGTCGTCCAAACAATAAAAATAAATAAATAAATTCACTGGGAAGAATAAATAAATAAATAATAAATTAAATAAAACAAAAAAATAAATAGAATATGTCACTGGGTTTAAAAATATTCAAATAAATAAGTAGACAGGAAGTTCCTGTAGTAAATGAATAAAAATAAATAAATAAATAAATAGGCAGAAAACCGCCATGGTTAAGAAAAATAAATAAATATTTATTTGACTGGGAATATATGTTACTGGGTAAAATATTAAATAAATAGATCAACGCTGGAAAAAGTGTTTGGCTGGGCCATCTCCCCAGAAGAAATCAATAAGATGGTCATTATTATTAGATGTCACGTTACATCTGGCAATATTTGAGTTTGATCAGTGTGTTCATCATGATAAATTAAATAAAAGAACAGAAGAACGTAGAAGTTTTTTCTGTTGTCAAAATGTTTCTATATACCTATTTTTAATTGAAAACATCAATTACATATTTCTAGTTTCAGAATATACTGTTAATATGCAGAAAATCAGATAAATTGAATTCTTATATGGAGATGCATTAGCTAATAAGCTGAAATTTGACAATCAAGTTTTTATTGAAAAACTACACTATTTTCAAATTTCAGCTTTTTAGATCAAATCGTTCGATGAGTGGACATTGGACAAGGTACAGATTATAGATCTAGTGGCTAACATTCTTGGTGGACATGGCACGAAGAAGAAGAACCCGTACTCAAACAATGACTTAGAAAATATCAGGCAGATGTCACTTAATTTAAAGAAAAACATTATATAAATTATAATTAAGGGAGTTTTTCGTTGAATTTCACAGAAATGAAAGAATTTTGTTTGTTATTTTGTCTATGTACTCCTGAAAATGGGTTAACAACATGAAATATATTGAGGTTCATAATAACTTTTTTAAATCTTTCATTTCTGTGAAACTCAACAAAAAACTCCCTTAATTATAAGATATCTGTTAGTTTCTGTTTAGCACCATTGAAAGCAGACAAACTCTCATTTTATTGAAAACATGGACATTTCTTTAGAACTCTGTGACAGAATTGAGTAAAAAACAATTTGATTTTTTATTTCATTCTAATATACAAGAAGAGTATGGTAATGTCATGAAATAGCCACATCACGTATTTTTTCATTAAAAAAATGATATAAGGTATCCAATGCAAATTAAATAAATTTGATGTCACCTTTTGTTAGGCGCAAATATTTATTCGTTTTCTCTTGAGATGTTCTGCCATAACGGACATACCTATATTTCTAGTTAATTGAGAGAAGGGACTTTTGACCATTACCTCTATAATTCATTCCCCACACGTAGTTAGAGCTTTAATTGCAAGGGCTGAGAGTTTCTCTCCACCTCTCCAATCCCCTTTCTCATTCAGGCCCTTTGATTTAGCGTCTTTCGACTCTCCACGATGCTATCATCTCATCGCTAATTCGATTTCTTGATTAAAATTCACCTTAATAAACTTTTTTCCTTTAATGATTGATAAGATATCTAAGTATACACTGTTGTTTCTATCTTTACCCACTAAGGCTATAATTATTTTAAGATCAACCAGTACGGGTTTAATTCGAATATATTTCTTTTTTTCTTAGGGCTAGTTTTATACAAGTCTAAATTTAATTCATAAAGAGTAATCACTGATGCTGTTCTCTGATTGATTCAAATCAACATAAGTATTATGCATATTCGTGTATATAATGATTATAATAATCAACAACTCTGCTCTCTCGGCAAAGCAAAATCTTTTTAAATATGATTGAATTAATTAATGATTTTAGCCTTAAATTTTTTTTATTATTAGATAGCTACCTGGTTCGTTCTGCGAGCTGTGGGGTACTGGATTATTGAATTTATTCAAAATTCATTTTTACTCCCATATTTGTATTTAGAAATGTGGGAAATTCGAAGTAAAATAGTTTTAAAAATAATCTCCGCCTGTGTCCGTCGTGCATGTCTGCAAATCATGAGAAAAAAAGTTTGTATAAATGTTAGTATAATAGAATATATCTAATCCAAAGAATTTATTTCATTTTATAAGTTTTCTAACCTCAAAATTTTAAGCTGAATAAAGCAAAAAATCAGAAAAAGATTTATCGGAGTTTTGAATTTAATCACAAGATATTAGATTCAGGAAATTTTACCAAAGAAAAAATATTGAATTTGGAAGTTCTTCAATCATATATATGAGCTAATAATTTGAAACTCGGTAAATAAATTTTATCAATAAGTTGCTTCTTTGTGCGAAATTTTCTCTAGATCAAAACGTTGTTCAAATCATTCTAATTTGCAGATAACAAACCGCGTTTTAAAAATATTTTTTAAGCAATATATTTGGATCCCCTACCTAATTAAAATTCTTATAGCATATTTGACATATAACTACTTTTATGTTTTTTTCTTAACCTTATAATAAAATAAGTATCTGGAGCCACCGAGCGATGCACGGTAACCCCTGCCCCCCTCCCGAAACCACACACCTCGCCCCCACCACTGCACCCCCACTCGGCCCCACCCCAACCCAATAGCACTTCCCACCCCCGGATCCCCTACAACTGCACCCCACCTCCTGCACCTCCCACATCGACCCCACCCCGCACCCAGTTTTTGCATTTCAAGCTTTCCAATGGTCTACATATTATGAGTATATTTGTTTACTCGTACACCAATTTGCCCACATTCGTTCATATTGATAAACATTATAAAAAAATAAATAAGAAAATAATAATAAAAAAAAATAATCATATAGGATCTGAAATAAAAACATAAAATTAAATAAGATTTGTTTCCAAGTTATATAAAAAAAGCCACTTCAACCACTTTATTTGTAAACTCACCTGTAATGTTATAATTTAGACACCTGTTAGTTAAAAACAAACAAAAAATTCCAAATTTTAATATAATATATTAATATTTGCTATAGCCATAGTGGGTTTTAAAATTAAAAAACCAATTAAAAATCAAAGATAATTGAAAAAAATGTAAACAAACTTTTTTATTGAGATTTTCATTTGTCAATAATTACTTGTAATTAAGAAAAGATCAATTAAGATGAAATATGTTGAGGTCCAGTCCTAGCCGGATCGTTTTCTCATCCTCAAAACTTGTTAATAGAGTTGATGGTTTCATCAAAAACGGTAGAGCCGTTTTCAAAATAGAACTAAGATACAAATATATAAATATATAAACAATTTTCGCTCGTTTAATAAGAGTAGATATAACTAAAAGAAGGATATTTATTTAATATTAGTTATTCTGAACATCAAAAAATCGCAATATAACAAGGCAAACACGAATCAAAGTAAATATATATGCATATATTATATATATGAATGTTAATTTTTTAAAAGACTATCACGTAATAAACCTTTTCAGTAACTATATCTTTCAATCATACCGTTTTAACAAATTTCTCAATATTTAAACCTGATTAACGTGGTTATGAAAGCGAATATATTTGTAACACACGTTTGTAGGTTTAAAAGTATTTTGGAAAATTAAAGCGTAAAAATCGTATTTGAAAAAGTGACTGATGTGCCCTTTTAACAAATTCCCATTCATATATAAAACATACTTTTTTAAATTATTTAATTTAAAAATAAAATCAAACTAATCTAATTAAATTATTAACCCCACTAAACTACAGGCGGATAAATAAGAAAGATAAAGAAAACCATATTGGAATGAATGAAGAACATTAACAATAAAAACAAACAGGAAAAGAAATAAAATTCGAAAATAGATATAAGCGAGGCTTAGGGTACTGGGGGTGGGGTGGGGTGGGGGGTGGGGGTAGTATGTGGAGGGTACAAAGGTGGTAGAGAACGCCCGTACCTCACGTTTCTGCCTCTTTATTAAATCCGCTCAGCTTTGATTGGGAATCGAATTAACGAATGGCCGGATACTAATTGTATTAAGCCCTAAAGCAAATAGACGCTGCGGTTGCTTTTATATAATATATATGTTTTCAGAACGTGATTAATCATAATTACACCACTTGAAAATAAAACACGCGATTGAAAGAATATCATGAATTATATTGTGCAACGAAATTGAATATAATCTATTTACAAATATTTAATGAGATATTAAAAAAAAAAAAAATAATAAAATTTTTTTGAAAGAATAGTTAAAAAAAATAGGGCGTGCACCATAGGCTATTCATTTACAACCCCATGGTCTTTCAATTTATCGTTCCCAATTTTTTACTTTATAATATAGGTATGGTTAAGTATTGTAATTGTGCATGAAAAAGGTGTTTTTTATTTTTGCTTTTTTGCTCTGTTTTTTTCGAAATTTCTCAAAAACGGCTGAAATTATTTTGATTTAAAAAATAGGCGAAACTATGGTGTTTTGGTCTACAAAAAGTCCTAATGAGTGAAGATCGGAAAAATTAAATTTTAAGAGATATTAATTAAACTCTCTGTTAGTACGTTAGTATTATACGTTATTTTCTACATTACCAAATTTTGTCTATGCTCTAGCTCAAAAACTAGTCTGAATATCAAAACTAAATTTCTCATGTAGATTCTTTATATTGAGATTAAGAGTGGCTTAAATTTTGTTTGAAATCGAACCAAAAATTAATTAAATGTGGGAGGGTTCTTAAAAAATTAAAATTATAAAATTTTCAAACTAAAAAAACAAACAAACAAGAAAAAAGAATTTACTATAAAAGGGTCCTATAATAAAAATGAGTCATTATTTTTTACTGGGACCAAAATTAGGGGGTTCAAATAAGAGAAGTATCAAAATATAAGTCCTAGGGCTGAGCGAAATTTGCATATGCACCCTATACCTTCAGAAATGACTCTCTATGTGAAAGTGAAAGTTGTCTAGGGGGGAAGGGGGGTAAAAAATTATTGAAATGATAACATTTTCCTACAAAAATACTTGAAGTTATTTCCTTTTCCCCTAGAAGAGTTCCATATTTAAAAAATGTTCAATGGGCTCAAAATTAAGGGGTGGTGTATCCTTTCGAAAATGATTATAAATTATTTTATTAAATATAAGAGACGGGCCAGGTATATGGTAAAGTCCTAAGAATGCCCACATCAGCTTATTATTTATTTATCCTTAGACTCCATAACAATCAACTAAATTCCATCAAAGAACATAATATTATGTCTCTTGATAATCAAACTTATTTTGAACTTTTTCACCACTAATCAACTTCCTTCACTTGATTTTAATCGCAATAAAAGGTACGGTCAGATCACGTCAATTTAAGGCAACAGTCAATATCGCTTTTATGTAATTCAATGAGAACGTTCACAATATCTACGTGATCGAGTCGAGCCTAGACCTGTTGATCGCTGGTGACCATGGAGCTAAATATTCTTTATAATATTTTTTTCTTAACCATTGTGGATATATCAGAAAATGCAGACATTTATACATATAAAACAAATACTTGTTTATTTAAAAAGAAGTTTAGCCTGAAACCACCTAAATTGGACATTTTTAATGAAGAAAAACTCATTAGAATGCACAAAGCTTCTGGTTCTGGAGTTATTTTCAAGTGTTTTGGGGGAAGTCTAACAGACTAGATTGCACTTAATTAACGATTATTAATGACTTCCACACAGCAATTGAAAACGACTCCACAACTAGATGTCGAATCTTCGTGAATTCTAGTGAGATTTGTTTTTTAAAAATGTGCATGCAATTTAGGTGGTTTCAGCTGAACTTTTCTTTCAATAAACAACTCAACCACCGAAGTTTCAATTCAGCAATCACTTCTTTGTTTTGTAAATAAAAAACACTTTGTCTTCAGAACGAATATTCTCCAAATTTCCATTCTAGAGTTATCGTGGGTATTTGATTCAAGATAAATCAGAGGTTCGCAACCAGAGTGGAATTCCCCCCTCCCCCCTCCCCTCAAGAGGAAATTTTAGTATTTTAAAGGAAAAATTAATATAAAATTTTTAAAGAACTTAAAATACTGGCAAAAAACAACCTCACCTTTCTCATTAGGTAAATATTACTTATCTTTATCTCTAAATTAAAATATGATTCTTTTATATTTTCAATATTAAAAGTTTATTATTTGAAATAAACTTTATGAGTTAAAAAATCCTAGAAAGGGGGGCATGGTATTCTTACAAAATTGCAGAAGAGATTTTTTACTTTATTTTATCTTATCATTTTATAGCTGTATATGTTATTTATAAAGTTGATACAATTTTGATGGCTGTATATGTATATAATTAAGTAATGGAGAGGGATTCAGACATTGGGTAGCCTCTGCTGAATAAAAAACTCCCAATTATGGAAAACGTTTCGGCTTTAATTAAATAATGCCATCATCAGTTCTAAGAGCTGAAAAAAGCGATAGAGCACACATGTAAATTACAATAAAATTTTTACAAAAAATCCAAACTTGTTAATTACAAAATTATATCTTACAGTATTAGCGACACAATTAATTAATTAATTAATTAATTGTGTCGCTAATACTGTAAGATATAATTTTGTAATTAACAAGTTTGGATTTTTTTGTAAAAAATTTTATTGTAATTTTACATGTGTGCTCTATCGCTTTTTTCAGCTCTTAGGAACTGATGATGGCATTATTTAATTAAAGCCGAAACGTTTTCCATAATTGGGAGTTTTTTATTCAGCAGAGGCTACCCATTGGCTGAATCCCTCTCCATTACTTAATTATATGCTATTTAAATTGTATAACTGCACTGTATCCATGATTTTTTATTTTATTTTTTTTTTGTTAAAAATAATCTTCGTAAATTTAGAAATCACATAAAATCTTTAGAAAAAAGATATATACTTAATTATTTTTAAATTATAATTTTTTCTCATTAATATATCAAAGAATAATTGATACGTCAACGAGAATTATTTTGACCGCGCTGATTTGAAAAAGATATTTTTATCTCGCGAGACTACTGCGGATTACGCTATTGGAGTCTGCGGAGTATTAAGTCTGGACCAAGAGAGAAAAGATGTGATCCACTTAGCTACAATCCAACGTCATTTCGCGTATAACCCGCTAGACATTCGGAAGGATCACCAAGTGAATTTGAAATCTCAGATGTTATATATTCGATCTCCCAGTCCAGATCGCTAGATCTATTAGCATGTATGTAGATGCTTGTCATTAATTAACAGAATGTTTTCTACATTTGATTCAATAGCGAATCTAATGTAGGGAATTTTTGTCAAATATTGAGTGAAAATAATATTTAAACTTATATATTTCTAACTTGAAATTATAATTTATTTAATATCATTATTTCAAGTTAGAAATATATAAGTTCAAATATTATTTTAACTCAATATTTGACAAAAATTCTCTACATTAGATTCGCGATTGAATCAAATGTAGAAAACATTCTGTTAATTAATTATTTTTACTAATTTTTTATTTAAAGATGTATTGTTATGTTAAGGAGAATTTATTATTTTAATATACCTAAAATGTATAAGAAATATATATTTTTTAAAATTATTAATAATTTAATCAAAAAGATAGCACTTTAGGAAGGCTTAAAGTTTTAAACATTTTCTATTAAGCTGTTTTAAAGTAATATAGTATTTTTTCACTTTTATGCCTTTTATTTGTCGTAATATTATCTAGAAGTGATCTTAAAATTTTTTCAAGTACATATGGTATTATCATTGGTATCTACGTATTGTTACATTTGGGACACTTGATCACATCTATAAATTTTTCTTTTAAAATTATTATACAATTTTTTATAAGTTTTTTTGGGGCAAATGATTAACTGGACTAATAACAAAATCTGATATAAAGTGTATTAATGCGACAAAAGAGAATTTTGGGTATTTTAAACTGCCTCGGTCCTGATATGAGACATCTTGAAGAAGAACTCTCATCAGGATTTCAAAAGGTTTCAAAATACCTGTCTTGCATATCTGTCACCTTAAAATGTGAAAGATTTCGCCATTAACTAAGAGAACTGGCCCTCTAAACATCAGAAATACCAGGAAAGCGAAAGATCAAATGTTTATGTTTGTATGCATTAAAAGATCTGGTCTGTGGCAGGGATGTTGCGAATATTCGCATCCGTATCCACAAATGGGGAGCTTCCGCATAGATTTGGACATCTGCATCCGCAATAACCAATGCGTATGTTCATGCGGATGCGAATGTAATACAAGTTGCGACAAGAAAGAAATTGGGCGGGACCGACGAATGGCGCGTGCCGTTCGCACATGACAATGTCCAATGGAAGCGAAAAAATTGGTGACAAGATCCGACGCGTTCGTTGTGGTGCATAATTTGTTTCTTGTAAATAAATCATTACGTGTTTGTTTTCTCTGTGGATTACTTATAGTATAGATAGATATTTTGAGTGTTATATTGTGATACAGTGATCATTGTGTGTAAATTGGATGTTTGGTGTTTATTGGGAAATCTTTATATTAGTCTTAGATCAGCTTATTAAATTAAAATCGCCAGGTAAATGCCATTATGTTACACCGGTAATACGTTTTATTGTAGGTAAAGTTTATCGTTTTATTCTTTATTTTTCCAGCGATGTTCCCCATTATTGATATATTATCTAACAAGTTAATTAACAATGTCACCACCAACACAAAGTAATATATGGAATTATTTTGAACCAAATATAGAGGACCATGATAAGGCTGATTGTAAAATATGCAATAAAAGCTACTCTCGCAAGGGCCGAACCACCTCGTCTTTAAAAAATCATCTAAAGTCGAATGTTAATAATTCTTCATTCATATACTATATTTATATAAGGTCTTAAACATCCGCATCGATAGGCATCCGCAACATCACTGGTCTGTGGGAGTCCAGATCAGCGTGTCTGGGCGGCTATTGGAAGAAAAAGATTGAAAACCTCCGAGATAGATAAACAGAAAAAAACATACTTTCAAATTATTATTTTCTTTAAGTTTCAGTCATTTTTATATGAGATTAGTAAAAAAAAGGGTTATTTCAATACTTAGGTCCATTCAGGAGAGAAGACTTTGCTTCTGTTGCCTACTGAGCGTTCCGATTAATGGTATCTATTCCAAATAGAATTTCAAATCGGAAATCGTTCTAATCACTCACTTTAATGTAGCTAATATAAAAAAAAACGAAATAAGGGTTTCAGGATTTCAATCCGATTTCATCCCTTTTATCTTTTGTATTTTTTTACGTTTGTTTTTTTTAACATACCTGATCGATTCCGGAAAGTGTATCATTGATGTAATTGTTTCTTTGGCTAATTTTTTGGCCCATTTAACATCGGAGATAAGTGATTGAATCCAGCCCAAGGGATTTTTTTATTTCCTGTCCTTTGGCAAAAGATTTTTTTCTTCTTTTCTCGGATTGTATTGTCTATTTATTTCCAAGTTATTAAGTCATTTGTTGAGCTTCTATATTCCAAATATTTATTGTGCTTCAAGATTCGACAATTCTCATTTATTAGAATTGACTTATTTTTTTCCAATTGAATCTTTCTAAATTGTAGCTTAAATTGGATATGGCAATTTATAGCATTTTTTTTATTCGAGATGGATTTCTGGCTCCATTTATCTATCGGCCAAATCAAACATAATTTCTTAATTATAAAATAAATACTGAATCATTTTATTTTATTGGCTAAATAATTAATAAATTGCTAAATTACGTAATGCATCACATCTCTACGTGCTATATATCATTATAGTAATTATAATACTTTTAATCAGTGCTTCAACATTAACAAATTCAGCAATTTTGAGGCACCTAAAATTGTGAGGGAGGGGTAAAAAATTAAAATCTAGACCTTTGTACCAAACTCAACCAAATTTTGTACACATAATCTGTGGGCTCTAAGAAGATTAGAAATGCAAAAACTAAAGACCGCTGCACACGACGCTTATTTTATTAATTTTTTGTCTGCTTGTTGCTAGCAGATGGCTTCCCAGGACCAAGTCTGGAAATAGAAGATGTCCTATCTTTTAAATCAAGCAAGCTAGCCAGAAAGTCAGAGAGCAGTGACGTCATTTTGATCCCAACAGGCCTCCATATTGCAAACAGATAAATTTATTTGCGAAACCAACCTTCTAATTTATTTTTAATTTTATTAAATATATAAATTTCACTTCGAACCGACACCATTACCCCTAAACAAAAAAAAAAAATTATAATAAGTATAAGACCTGGTTAGTTTTTGGATGAGATCGGAACGAAAATTTAAAAATTTGAACCCTTTGCCCGATTTGTACCAAATTTTTCACAGTTTCTCTTTAGGGAGAAGATGCACGATAACGGTGTAACTAGGCTACAGCAAATTCAATTTTTTTGATGCTTTTGAATTAAATACGCTTTCTACATGTTTACTTCATTGAACCGAATTAGCTCTGAGAAATCATTTCGATAAAAAAGCAAACTCTAGTAAAAAAGTTTGGAAATATTTACTTTAATTAGTGTGTGTTTTAAAGGTAAATATAAAGTTGAAAGTTTATGTAAAGTATAAGCCTAATGAGTTTTATTAGATTATTTAAGATTATTAATATTATTAGGAAACTTTTTTCATCTTATTGGTTAAATGAATTTCAGCTAACCCGCTAATAAATGGATTTCTCCAACACCACTACCGTTGTGTCTTTTCTTTTAAGGCAAATTGCATTAAATTTATGAATAATATATCTACAAAAAAAGAGAAGGGATATTGGTAGACTATGAATTTCAATTAGCTAAAAGGTTTTAGTGAATCCATGGACCAAACCGGGTGCAAATAATATTATTAATAACCAAGGATCGCTTATAGTAATTAAGCAAATACACTCGGTAATAGAATGTGCAAGGGCTAGCGGATAGAAGGGCTGATATTTGCTGCTATGTTCGATCGTATAACGGCGGATGAGCAAGAAAAGAGAACCGAGTTTGGGCACATAAGTTTTCTAGTCATAACTTCAAATAATCATAAATCATTAACAGAGCAAAGCCCCTGGGAAGATTCTGCAGAATGTACTTTATGGTATTGCGTATTTAGATATATATCTTTTTGTCAGGAGAAATGATAACTTATATACAAACGTAAAAACGTGGCTATATATTTTTCAAAATTGTGATAAAATAAATAAATAACCCATTAAAAATTGATATATTTATTTTAATTAAAATGACATATTTTATAATCTGTAACATGATTTATAACATAGTAATTTTATTTTAATGATATGTATACTAAAAGGCCGTATCACACTTTGACATTTGTACCCAGTAGAAGAATGGGAACATTTAAAAAGGAATGGAGGTAAAAACTAAATTTTTTCAAGACTAGGTACGCTCGCTACTTAAACCCGCCTTAATAATAAACTTAAAAATAATAAATTTTTAGAAATTTATTTATTTAAAATATCTTGAAAAAAATTTCTGCATTTCTGAATCTAAAGTTCTAATGCTAGAGCCCCAAAACTAAATATATATACAAACATTTTGACTGCAGAACAAACTTTTTACGACTTATTGTGAATATCGGATTCCAGATTATCGGGTCTTGTAAAATATTTCCCCTTTTTGTCCAATTTTTTAGTTTCACTTAATCTATTTTGATATTAGAAATACCTATGGTTATTGTGCAAATATAGCATTCCTCTCACGAGGTCTTGAAACTTTGAGGACTTCTATCTTCAATTTTCAAGACCTAATCAGTGAATTTATTAATTTAGTTAAAAAAAGAATTTACTTTTTAGGGAAAATTATCATAATGATAATTATGTATATTTTGAATGTCAGATGGTTTCTGGGGATCGAACCCAAGAGCTAACGATGCTATCCGGGCTGTAAGCTTGCCATAGAAATTGATTGCCTCTGACATAAAGATATAATAAAAACAAGGAAATTTTACTTCATTCATTTGAGAAATGTTCTGAAAAATTCTACTTTGGCTGAAAAAAGTTTTCGGGAATAGGTATCGCATAAAATGGAATAATTATATTTAAATGAAAAACCTATATACCTACTTACTCATTGAAACTAAAATAATCCAATTAGATGTGAATGTATTATTATAAGTTAAAATAATAGAACAGTCAGAAAAATAATAATTCAATTTTCTATTGTCCATATTTCGATTAAAATTTTACTCTTAATCAGGACAAAGAATATTTTTTTAAACAGATATTTTTTTTTTTATTGTAAATATCCACTGAAATAGCAATTCATTAATTTTGAATGTTCATTTAGTATATTTTAAATATAAAGAATTTTAGTATGTCATTTTTTTTGAAAATTAGATGGAATGTTTTTCAAAAAGACAAATTTTGACTAGTGCCAGTGTTTTAATTAAAAAAAGAACATACATTTTAGGGACAATGTGATCTTACTGAAAATTATCTAAATGATTTTAGGTTAAAATAAGTGGAGATAAGACAGCCAGGAAAATAACAATTCAGTTGATGTTTCGATTAAACATGTAATCTTTAAGTATGTTTTTTTATAATATGTATTATGTTGTTGTGCTTGTTGTATGTATTTTATGTTGGAAATTTAATGAATTGCTATTTCAGTGGAAATTTACAATAAAAAATAAAATATTATCTGTTTAAAAAAATTTTTGTCCTGACGAAGAATAAAATTTTAATCGAAACATCAACTATAGAAAGTTGAATTATTATTTTTCTGGTTGCTCTATTATTTTAACTTATAATAATACATTCACGTCTAAATGGATTATTTTAGTTTCAAAGAGTAGGTAGGTAAATAGGTTTTTCATTTAAATATAAATATTACATTTTATGCCAAACCTAATCCCAAAAAATTCTCAAAATCGAACTCGGAATAACAATTCAAAATTCGAACAATCCCGGGGTTAAAAATCCCATCCTCGGATTGACGCCCTTCAGAGTATATTTTCTTTGCTAGTAGCATACTCGGAGATCCGGTGAATTTGTCTCATTAAGCTGTCGCCGAGTCAAATGAGATTCTCGAGCAAATCTCCTTGTAATCTCCACTCTGAGTCATCTCATCAGCATAGATATGCCCTGAGATAATTGTTCTTATGAGGATGATAGGCAATGGACAATCAAATGAGTCAGATTAGTCCGCAATCAACACAACGTTTTGCATTTCTTTAATTAACCTCTTAATTATAGAATGAGTTTAATCTGTTTTTTCTCTCTTTTTTTAAGAGTCAAAATTTTAATAATATTATTTCAGCGTAAATAACATTTTATCTTGGGTGTCTTCTTTTTTATTTATTTATTTTGTTATAATAGGAAATACAATAGTCAAATTTGCATTTGCAAATAAATAGATCGATAAATATTTTGGATAATTTTCATAATCAGTTAAATTCATATCTATTATAATAAGTGGCTTGAGTGACGACGGCCGCGTGATCTCTCTGATTGTTAGTGCTTAGGGGGAATTCAAAATTAATTTAAAATCTAAAATTTTCAAACAAAATTATAAATTATTTTATTATACCAGTAGGGTGCCTGAGGTGGGGCGTGGGACACATCGGAGTCCAGGGGACGTAGCCCCCTATGTAGTAAGATGCCCGTCGAAGGCGGCCTTCTCATCTGATTAATAAATATATTAATTTTTAATTTTGCTTCATATTGATTGTGTATTCTTAAGCAAGAGTAAAATATTAAAATGTATACTATATAAACGAGATATAACGTAGATTCTGATTTTGTTCAGGGAGGTCTTATGTATCTCTTTTCAATATTTTTCAAAGAGAAAATAAAAGCTCAGCTTTTTAAAATATATTTTAAGAAAATTTTAATTTCTGTTCGTATTCAAAGATATTTCATTGAAATGAAGTCAATTTGCTAAAAACAAAAGTTAAAACGGTTTTTTTTTCAATGTAATCGTTCAATTTCCAAAGAGTAAGCAAACAAACCCTTTTCAAATTATTTTAAGAAAGTTTAATTTTTACTTTTTGTTAAGAATACTATTTAAAAAAAAAATATTTTACTCACAAAATACAATACTTACATGAAAACTCTCAAAAAGACCCTTAAATCACTTTTCATATTTTTATTATTTTTCTTTTGGATTTTTTTTTAATTAATTAAATTTAAATGGAGAATTTAATCGCTAATTAAAATAATTTATTTTTAATTTAACAACATTCGATTAAAAAAAAAATGGGTGTCTTTGTTCATGAAGTAGAGTGCGAACGCGGTATACAAGAAAACATTTCTTTTCTTGTCCCATAATTTTGTTTTTTTTGTTCCAATTTCTTTACATAGAGTTAAGAAGAAAAACGCATTTGCAAACGTAGTAGATAATAATTATCTTTCATTTTATGAAAATGAACGTTTAAAGTTGTTTTTTTTCCTACCCACTTTCTCGCTCGCTTTCACTTTCTCTATCTTTTTGTTATCTCATGGAAGGCGAGAATTTAAACGATCTTTCACAGCAGAAATCTAATTAGAAATGAAATTCGAGTCCGGCAGTTGGAACGAGAAGGGTGGTAAGAACTGGAAGTGCAGAAGGAAGGCAAACGCGGCACCCTACGATTAAATTAATGAGTATTGGTTAAGTTAAACGATGTAACTTCGATGGTGAACAATTTGAACAACATGATGTTCAGATAAGTGGGGTGCAATAGATAGAATCAATACAGACCACAAGGGATACTTTCAAAGATGGCAGATGGGCTTCTGCAATGGCTTTTATCTTTCTTGTAAAAATATCTGGAATTTAGACGGAATTTCTGAAAATTCAAATTGCCGATAGTAGCAGACTTGAAATTCCTAAAAAAATCACGAGAATATGTCAATCCAAGCTATCAGCGATAATTTTTTACTACATCATACAGGGCTGTACCTACAGGGTGGTGAGAAACACAAGGTGCTCAAGCTCGAGTGGCGGACTTGCAACGTCCCGGAAAGAAAATTAAATTTAGTTTTAAAATTAAGAATTAAAAAAAAATATTAAGTTCGTCTGGAATTTTGATGGGAGAAATTGTTCCATTGTATTTATTATGTTGGGAAAAGACGGTGAACTCTATTGTCCTCAAACCCAGGTTCAAATAGCTTTGGGTAAAAAAGGCTTTCCATGCATATTTACAAATTTTAACTCGATAATATTTAATTTTTTTTTTATTTACAATAAATTAGTTTTCCCATGTCTGCTACTTTTTTGAATCATTTTTATTATAAAATATCCTACATTTTTTGGTGAGTAGGGTCCATTCCGGTTACTTTATTTTCTAGTATTTCTTAGAAAGGGCGGAAAATCCTAACTTGCATCAGGGCGCACAACGGGTCAGGAACGGCCCTGAGGGTATGGTCAAGTAATCTATTCGTGCATGAAAAAAGTGTTTTTTGGAAACTATTTTGATAAAAAAATTGAGCATAACCATGGCGATTTGGTCTACAAGAAAGCTTTAATAAAGGAACATCGAAAAAATTGAATTTTTTGAAATATTAATTATTTTTTCAAAATGTCTGTTAGTACGTTACCAAATTTTGTGTACTCTCTAGCTCAAAAACTAGTGTAAATATTAGAACGAAATTTCACATGTAGTTTTTTGTATTATGATTAAAGATCTGATAGGATTTCGCACCCTATCTTCTTTTAATGCGAGCCTGAAGAAGTCCAATTTAAAAGAGGAAAAGACGCTAAATTACTAAAAAGCGTTTTCAATAAATACTGTCTTTCTTCTATGAATAATAATAATATAATAATAATCTATCTATGTAAATTTAAAATAAATATTCATAAAGGCTGTGAAAGATCTTAGTTTGATTAAGAAATAAAGGTTAGCATTCTCTAGAAAATTTATCCCAAGTACCAAAAACGCTATCTGTGTAATTAATTGACGCACATAGTTTTTTTATAATGATATCGATACAAGAAGAAGTTGCACCAAAGAAGCACAACCTCTGTAGTCCGTTCTGGACCCTTGTATCGAAAGAAGAAATTTCAGGGATTGAACCGGAGTTGAAGGTATCTGTGGATGCGGGTCTTGAAAGACTGGTGGTTATTTGTAGTTGGGAAGACGGATAGGGGATGAGAGTACCAGTTTCTAGAAATCATAGGGATAAACGAATTGACGTTTGTTCGGTTAGTATCCAATTTAAGCGCGAAGGGGTGGTGAATCTTAAAAAATCGTTTAGGTATTTCGCACAAAACCCTTAAAACAGAACAAAGGAAGAAAAGGTGATAAAAGTGTTTTTTGGAAAAAACAGTTGAAACTATTTAGATAAAAAAAATTGAGCTTAACCATGGCCTTTTGGTCTACAAGAAAGCTCTAATAAGTGAATATCGAAAAAATAGAATTTTTTTGAAATATTAATTATGAACTGAAACAATTAGGTCCACCAGCTAAGCAAAAATAAAAAATAAAATAATTAAATTTATTAAGTAAATGCTAGATATCGCTCATTTCATCTTACGAAGGGCAGAAGTGCTCGACTGAGAAAGATATGTCAATAATTGACATGGTTTAACGATTTAGAAGTGAAAATCACAATAATAAAATGTAAAATCCTGGGATAGTCCGATTAAGCTTAATATTTATATTCTTCATTTTGTTAAATAATAATTATGAAAAAAATCGCACTATATTATTTGGACGAGATGGACCGAACGTGTGGTAATGAATTCGACAACACTTTTAGCATATTTTTATAATAATCATAAAATATTATTTATTTTACTTCGTAGAATAAATTATGCATTTAATCACTTTTTATAGCCATATTTTTTCAAGTGGTAGACACAGTTTTTTTAATTTATTATCCCATTATGATAATTAAAAATATTTCCAAACTTAAAGGATTATAGGAGAAAATAAATTGCCTAACATAATGGTTTTCTCTGTAATAAAAGTCATCTCAACAATATTGGATGTTTTGTTCAATAGAGGTATAACTTTTCAGGAGTGTCGCATTTCACTTGAATCAGTAGTTTAATATTCCAAGAGAAGTGTAAGGATCTTATGAGATTTATATTTTTGTATATAATATTATTATTATTATTTATTATTGACTGTTTTGATGTAGTGCTTCTTAAACTATGGGTCGCGTTACTGAATTTTGGAGTCGCGAAATATAGAGTAACAATGACAATGAAACAATGATCAATGAAAAAATTTAATGTGCAACGGCCAAAAATTAAAGTTTAGTGAATTAGAGGCATCTGTCACTGAATTTTCAAATTTGAGAATTTGCGGCGATTTTAAAATAAAAATATAACTCAAATTTGAAAAATGATGAACTTCTGTTTATATTTTTATTTAATAAGAAACAAGAAGATCCATTTCATTATTATTTAAATTTAATAATTGAGATTATGCATATTTAATTAATGATACAATTATTATTATAGTTATGATTAGACAGATATTGGCTTCACAATAAATTTATTTATGATTTGCTAGTAAAACTCATAGCTTATCTTTTACTATATATTTTGTATATAATATGGGGGCTCAATAAAATTTATCAGTCAAAATGGGGTCACAAATGAAAAAAAGTTTAAGAAGCGTGTTTTAATATATTAAATCAAGGGTGTCTAACCCGTGGCCCGCGGGCCGCATGCGGCCCAGCACTGCAATGAGAATAGCCCAACATAAAATCATAAACTTCCTTAAAACATTGAGATTTATATGTAGAAATATATTTATTCCCTTTTAGGAAATATGAATGTACATTTGTACAATACGTGAAGCTTTTTTCAAGAATAAAATTCACTAACAGCAAAATTATAGCCTCAACTATATACGATAAAAAAATAATGAAGATTCGAATATTTAAAAATTCTTCTTCTTCTCATATTTTCATTTTTTTAAATATGTATTATTTCAGTAATTTATATGCTACGACAGTAATCAAGTCTATAATTATCATTCTAGTACAAGGAGACAAAAGGAATTGAAGGGTTTGCTGCAAAAGGAGGTAGCTCAATTTTTTCAGTTTTTGGGAAACCCCAAAAAACGTTTAAAAAATTCAAAACGACGACAAAATTCAAAATGACAGGCAGCTCCATCTGTTGAGCAACGCTGGAAATAACGATTGGAGCTACATCCTTCGTCTACCAAACAAAAGCTTTTTTTGCACAAGATAGTGTTAATATCTCCCAACATCAATAGGAATGGAGCTACTTCCTTTTTTGCAGCAAACCCTTCAATTGGGGTTTTCTAGAACAATCATAATTACTAGATAATTTCTCTCCTGGACTAAAACTTGTCAGGACTTGTCTTTTATATCTTTGCACGTTTTTACATGTCAATAGATACTGGATTGTCAGGGATTATTAAATCCGTGACCCTTTTAAAAAATAAATTATAATTCTTTATACCCTTCTTTAATCCTATTCGATTTAAACCAGGGCTGTCCAACCCGTGGCCCAATATAAAGTCATAAAATACATTAAAAGATTGAGATTTATATGCAGATACTGGAAAACATACAACAATTATGGCTGATAATTTTTTTTTCTTTAAAATAAAAAAACCGAAAAATACTTTGAAGTTTTCAAAAAATAAAAGTGCCATTTTTAAATTTTGAATCTTGAACTATTATAAATTTCAAGATTTCCGAAAAAATCATCATCATTTTAGTCTATTTTCGACTCCATTTTCATTAGAAATAAAGTTTCTACTTGTAAACTTTCTGATTGAATGTTCTAGATTCTAAAACAACAATTATCTAAATACCGATCTGAAAGAAAAATTGAATATTGTTTCTTTATTAGAATTTTATATAAATTATCTAGCCAGGAAAAAATATAAACAAATACTAATACATACGAATAATATCATTTTCTGTAAGTATGTAGGTATGTATTTACATATATGAGAAGCTATTTTCAAGTAAAAAATTTACAAAAAGTAAAATTAGAAGCTCACTATGGGCTAAAAAATAAAGTTCTTATTTCTACATTATTAACTATAATTTTTGAATAACAAATATCAATAGAATTATAATATTTTATCCGCGGACAATTTTTTTCTTCAAATGTGGCCCGTGTAAGCCGAAAGGTTGGACATAGATACCGCTGTATTAAATAAATGCAGTTCTTTTATAAAAACAATCTCAAAACGTTTATTAAATATCAAAACATTTTAGGAGAAATCATCCCTTTATCAATGGAAATTCGGAAAAATACTAAGAAATGATTAATGATGATGAAAATGTTGTTGACCAAATTAATTGGCCCTCAAAAATATTTCATAATTGTCTTTAATAGAATCTCATTTTCATCTTGAGTTAATTTTTCTCTCGGAAATTGTTTCTGTTTCGTTTCCTGTGGACTTTGAAAACGAAAATTCTTAGCTAAAGCTTTATTGCTTGTTTTTTTTTTCTCTAAAGAAGAAAAGTTGCGATCCCTCGAGGTTATTTGACACCCGAGATCTAATATTCCGATCGGCACTCCCCGACGCCGACGTTTGAAATCTTGAAAAGTCCTCTTCCACCCCTTTAACCTCTCTTCTACTTGAATTTGTAAACTTTTAATTGATAAACTTGTAATTTATCGCCACTCCAATATAAAACTTCGCATGTATTAATTCTTATTCTAATGATTGAATTAAGTCTCGCTTAAGAAATAATATCTTTTTTCTTTTTACATTCACTTATTTATTTGCTACCCTTTGCTTATTCATCAAAAAGTAACGTTTCTTAACTCACTTTACTGTAAGAAACTCGCAATATAAATTTTCAAGTAAACTTTATAAGGAGAAATCAATGAGCCTCACTGCTCTATTGTATGGTTTACAGGGATTAACGATAATTCCTATAATTTTATGATATCAAATTCGTTCATAATTTTCATTAATAAAGATTGAATTGGGAAATTCGTGCAATTTTTTCATTCAATTTAGGTTTATCCATTTTTAAACGCCAGCAAATAAAAAAATCACCTAAAATTATAGCCATGTTTATTTATGGGGTATGAACTTCTCGTAACCCCTGACAACAACGCAATACTTTGAGCATCTTTGCTCACCGAATGCCTACCCTAACAAATGCAGGCGTCAATTTTTCTCATTAAAAATCAATTACTATTAAGATTATTTCAACCACGTTAGGAATAATATTCAAACGCATCCACCTAAAGTTTAATAATAAAGTCAGGCCATTAAAGGGTTACGAAAATAAATAAAGAGTAGAATAAATATTAAATAAATAAAATTCGAAATATACAGTGGAAATCGTTAAACGCGAAAACGCTTAACATGAAAAATCGGTTAACACGAAATAATAATGCGGTCCCGACAAAATACTAGGTATTTTCATACATTTTATTTCTTTTAACAGGAAAACAAAAATCGCTTAACACGAAAAGATTTCGCTTCTCGGAATGAAGAAAATATGTTATTTTGGAAAAAATCAATAAATTTGTATTTGTTTTTATAAAAAAATTCAAAATTAGATTGGTACATAATATATTAAAGTTTATTAAGTTTTTATTAATATTTTTATTCATTTTATTGTTTTTTATTAAATGGATACATATCGTACATACATAATGTATGTATAAAATGTTTAATACATTTGTCATTTCAAATATACTCTATCTAATATGATATACTCTAATAAATGTAATTTTGGGAGTATGTATACATATTTTTTTTTGTTTGCAATTCAATATGTTTAATACAAAATTCTTTTAATACGAATAAATATTTTGGCCTCTCAGTCACGTGTTAATCAATTTTCACTTTATATAGATATTAGTTATTAGCTTGAGTTCGGGCATCAGTCTTTATATACCTTTAGTATTATTCTAAATTACAATTTTTTAAATCCTCTGGTATAATTTAGGATTTCAATTAAAAACGCTGAGGAATGAAACTCACGTGCAACACACAAGCGTATTCAAATAGTGATTACGGAAATAATTTTATATCCTACAGTGCGTGCATATTTAAACATTCCTTGGATCAAAGCCAATTTCATTAGTCATTACTTTAATAAATATAGATATATAATATGAGTAATTACTATTTTATAATTCTTATTATTGATTTTTTTCAATAGAAAATCTGAAGAAAAATTTACAATCTATAATTTTAGTGATTATTTAGCGAACAGTTTGGTCCACAAAACTGAAACTTGATAGTAAAATACATCTTATTTAAACACAGACTATTCTTTCAAATTGGAGATCATTAGCTGCATCCCTTATATTTATTATCCCTATAAAATAATTTAACTTTTCCTTTTTTTTTTAAAGGGAAGTTCTGAAGCTGTTTTTCGACTCTAAAAAATACTTACGTTTCGGGTCCAAAAACAAACTTTTTAAATTTCCATCGAAAAAATCGAAATTATCTTTTACTGAATCTGAACTGTTATGGATGATTTTTAGTACATGTCGGGGGGTTGTTTTTATTCAACCCCTTCAGGTATGTAATAATCATCATCTATATTCTATAGTATAACATCTGGGATAGAGTAGAAAATAATCCCATAAGTTATTCCAAGCAAGTCGAACTCCTTGGAAAATTGAATTTTTAGAACAATTTCAAAAATTTACACATAGCGAACTGGGAATTGAAAAAGTATATTTTTAGTTTTTAATAATTTAATACCTCGGCTTTCGTTAATATTTCGAAACTTTTAGAATTTTTTAGTAAAGTTATTATACAGAATGCATGTCAAAGTTTCAGCTTTTTAGCTCATTGAGAAGTTAGAGAAAATCAGACAAACACAGAAGTACACCAGAGGGATTTCATATATATATAGGAGGCTGTTAGTTACATAACTACTTCAGTTATTCTCTTGTTGATTAATTGCCTTATCTCATTGAGAACAATAAATGTTAGCTTGTTTTATAGGTAATTTAGTAAATGAAGTTAAATCTACGCTAATATTGAGGTAGGATAGATGGCGTGAGGGTGTTGAATAAAACAAGAATTGATGAACGTAAGTAGTTTTTGACAAATTTAAACTAAACTTTGTGTTTTGTTGGTGTGTATTGAGAGTTCTAGGATTGTTTTGCTGTCCCCTTGCCCTCAGGGGATGCTTGACGAGAGATAGAGTAAGCTCTGCTGCGGGGTTTGCTTTCGTCCCCTCTATTTGACTCGCAAGACAGACTCAGGACTTAGATAAACCGAGTGGCTGGCCATGATTGATGAGAGCAAAGGGGATTCTGGACCAATTTAAGGCAAGGCGACCATCTCCCGTGGCGAAATCTTTTCAAATATGAGAGGGAACAAAAAGCAAAAGGTGGCAAATGTGTAAGAATGGATGTGTGAGTGAGCCATTATCACACATACATAGAGATTGTGTCATTATCTGAAAAATGGAACATTGCTTTTGTTGATGTAGACAATTGAAAAAAAAAAAGATTATATAGTATAAAAATTATTTTCAGATTTTTTTTTTACTTTCAATTATATTACATCATGAAGCATGTAAGTTAAAGTATTTCATTCACTTTGGAGAGAATCATTTTTCTTCAAAATTATACAAGTTAGTTTCACTAGGAAAACTCCATATGACTATATTTAAAACTGAATTTAGAAAAATAAAACGGGTTTTGTGGCCATCAAAGCCAGGTGCATCCCATTGGTTGCATGATTTTTTAAGTTCTTGAGAAATGGGCGAAAAACGTTTTACCTATTCCCTTACCAGGGCATTTTTAAAGTACTTATCTGAATAAAATGCTTAATATGACTACACATTATTATTGTTACAGTTAAAAATAACAATTCTTATGTATTTTAGCTATGACATAGCCAGGAATCTCAAAAATGAATTTTTTGGAGTTAGCTAGTTCTTGGAATTGGGTGACGATATATGTGTGTGTGGGTAACCAGCAACGGCATGGTAAGTTTTTAGTCCAAATGGATATACTTGTTAATTACTCTTTTGCAAAATAAAATTCAAGAGATGTCATCAACTACTAAGCCTAAGTTGTTATGGAAAATTTTTATTATATGTCAGAAGGATTGAATTCACTCTTTCGGAAATTGAACTCGAATGATAAAAATGTAATTCGGGTACTTGGTTTGGCTACCGAGGTGAAGGAACTAGAATAAAAATTATTTATAACAATTCAAATTTAGGACTTGACAAACTCTCGACATTTTTTTTAGAAATATTAACTCTACTACTATCGGTATTTTGGATTTTTACAACTGTTTTTTTTTGTCTGTGTGTCGGAATATAGAAAATTCGGTTATGTGGAGATCATGAAAAGTTCGTTTTAGTTTTAAAATATTTTCATTTTTATTACAAAGAACTGATACAATTTTGAAATTTCGTGCTTTACTATACTACTTATGAAAAATTGGTGATATCAAAAAGAAGTCGAATCCTTTTAAGTATAGCTCTTGAACGGTTGTAGTCTATGAAAATCTAAAGATACAACTAAATTACAAAAAAATTTATCTTTAGAGGTATTGATTTATTGATTTCTATTGGGGTATTAATGACTATCTTCCAATCCTTGTAAATTATAGGCTATCTAGACAGCTGTTTAGAAAAACAGGAGCCACGACGAGTAGGCTTTCATCACCCACGATATACTATGATGTAGTTATAAGCCTGGTAATTTAAACCTTTTCACCTCTAAGTTGGAATTAATCTATTAAAATGAGAAAAATAAACTTCAAAATGGGACTAAGAAATTTCAAATTGGAAATAGACGATATTGATGGCCGATGTGATTATTCCCCTTTTGAATTTAATTAATCTTATTTTTAACATTTTATTTTCATTTTGAAATTTGTTATCACTAATTTAAAGGAGAAGGAAACAGGTAGCCAACCCTGAGAACAATTTCCAATCAGGAAAATTAACATGGAATGGATAGTTTTTATTATAATGGCCAGTTTTTTTTTTTTTTTTTTTTTTTAATGCAATCGAATGCAAGAAGGGGTGCACCAGTAAAGGTGTAGCCCCTATGGATCTCGAAAGACCCTTGCATTACCGAAGAGAAGGGAAAGTTGATTAAGTGAGAGGGTGTAGACGTAGGTGTCTATGCACCCTGGTTTTGAAGGTTTGAAGATCATAGGTGCTGGGAAAGATAGAGGCTGGGATAGAGTTCCAGTTCCTTGAAGTCATGGGGATATATGTATTCGCGAATGAAGTGGTCCGGCACTTTTCCAATTTGACCGCAAAAGAGTGTTGGGAGTCGGCAAAACGTGTGCTGCGTGCAAAGTATGCTTTGGGGGGAATTATTGATTTTATCTCATCAGAGCACCTGCCGTGATAGTATCTATAGAAAAGGGAAAGGGCAGAGACATCTCTTCGATGAGCCAGCGAGTCGAGGGAGTCGGTGAGGGTAGAATCGTCAATTAGCCTGACGGCTCGTTTCTGAATTGCATCAAGGGTAGCAAGAGAATATTTTGAGGCTCCTCTCCACAGATGAGAGCCGTATTCGAGACAGGGGCGGATTTGGGCCTTGTAGATGGTGAGAAGTTGTGGGGGTTTGTAAAATCGCTTGGACCTGAATAAGAAGCCAATCTTCCTTGCTGCAGATTTCGCCACAGAGGAGATGTGTTCATTCCAAGACAGGTCAGATGCGACAGAGACGCCCAACATGGATAGAGCTGTCACACATTTTCAGGGTATTCGAATCGAAGTGAATATCAGGGAAATCTCTATTTTCGCGCCTAGAAATTAGACAACATTGAGTCTTATTTGAATTAAAGTTAACTAAATTTTGAGAGCCCCATTTATTCAGTTTGTCTAGGTCGAGAGTAATTGAGGAGGCAATATTGATTCGATTATTCGGGAGAAGGGTTTGCCGTGTAGAGTGCTATCGTCAGCGTAACAATGAGTGGGGTTTGCCGTTTGATCAATAAGGTCGTTTATATAAATAAGGAAGAGTGTGGAGGAGATTACAGAGCCTTGGGGAACACCAGAGTTTGTGGAGAACGATTCAGATGATGTTCCATCCACCACAACTTTTATACTTCGGTTTGTCAGAAAGCTTTCTATCCATTTGCGAAGTGTTGGTGTGAATCCAAAGGCTGGCAGTTTGGCAAGAAGATTTTGTGCCAAACCTGGTCAAAAGCTTTGGAGATATCAAGGGCTACAGCGAGGGTTTCTTTTCCGGCCTCTAGAGTATTGTTCAAGGTGTGGGTGACATAGGTTAAGATGTCGCCTGTGGAACGATTTTGTCTGAAAGTTTTTGGAGTCAATTAGGTATAGCCCATGAAGAAAAAGAATTTACAATTGATCACTTGTAATTTGAAATTAGAAAAAGCATAGAACTTAGCTCAAAATGATTATTCATGTTTTGTTAAGGGAGAATAGTGTAGGTTCTTGGTAAAACATATTTAAATAAAGTAAAGAAAATTAAAATTTTTTTAAAAAAATTAAAAAAATATATAATTCTAGGTAGGTTTCTTAAAAATAAGACAGTCATGCTAACAAGTCTTTTATTTTGTGAAACCTACTTAGAATTTTATATTTAAAATTTTTTAGATTATTCATGTGAACTGTTCTATAAGTTGTTGTTTCAGTCTACCAATAGACATAAGCTACTCCCGTTCAGTGTACACGATCTTTAAACGATTTGATCTGACATCCCTTAAAGAATTCGAGAAATTCAGGACTGTAGTGTTAAATTGTAGCTGAGTATTTATTAAATATCCACCTGGTAATTTTTTAACTTGAACCCTCTAAAAATTATCTCCAAAAACAAACTTTTATTAGAATCCTATCACTTTTTTTTACTTTTTCCTTAATCAAACAATTAAATTTATTTTAATGACTTCACTTCTTCTTTCTTCTTATCTTTTCTCTTTCCCTTCTCTCTTTCTGAATTTTTCTTTGCTCATTGCTCGGGGAAATAAATTAATGAAGTTACGAAATGCTCAAGAGAAAGATATATATGTATATTATAAAAAAAAATACATCAAACTTATTTCGAAGATAAAATTTACCTAGGGAATATCATTTTGTTTTCTTCTTTTAAATTATGATAACAGATAATTTACCTTCGAATAATATACTTCAAAACCAAAGTGTATTTCTAGAGAAAAATTAGGTTTGGAATTTTCGCAACTATTGCAATCTGAAAATTGAGGTCAAACATACAGTATTCTATGTGCATTGTTACTCCAAGAATTTCACTTACAACTCCGATGTTCTTAGAAATAAGTTTTTCAATTTTCCCTTTAAAAATTGAATCACTGTAGAGCAAAACTTCAGTAATGGGCTACTGCCAATCAATTAAGACGCAAATCACGCTCTATTTCATATATGCGATACCCAACTTGAATCTCAAATTCAATTTCTCTAAGATTGAGTATTGCATAAACGAGGGGTCCCCAAACTTATCCGTGTCGCGGCTCCTTTTTCCAATTAAAATTTTTCCATGGCTCCCTATTATCCTAAGTAAAAGTACATATATCAAAACAAATAGCGTATTTGATCTTTTTAAATACTCTTGTATTAGAATAGATAAAAATACCTTGAAAATTAATAGTTAATTTTTCTATTAAATTCAAAAATTCATATCACCGGGGATCCTTTGGGTATTTCAGATTTTTTCGAGGCTTTCAAAGTTAAAAGTTTATGTGTCTTTAATCGTAAGTAGGAGTTAAAAATGAATAATAAATACATTTTTAGCTTCTCACTTTGTTTTTTGTCTAGTTAGACTAAATGTCTTGCTTCAATTAATTATGAACTTCGCGGCGCACCTAGGAAGAAGCCGCGGCGCACAGTTTGGTAACCTCTGGCATAGACCATAGAAGACATTATTCTTAACATCCCTAATCAACTCACTTTAAATAAAATTAAAAAAAAGGCTGGAAGTAAAGTGGTACTTCAGGTTCGACAACTTCTAATAGGAATAATCCGGTGAGTTACACCAAAGAACCTATGTATTTTTCGGCACTTTTAAGACTCTGCAGACCTCACAATTCTTTTAATTTTGTTTCTAAATTCGATTTCTAACTTTAAATGCTATGGTTAATACTTTCACGTTTTTGACCTTGGGAACAATGAACATTTAGCTAGATCCCATGTAGGTATTTTTATTTTTTTATATATATGTGTTTGAGTGTAAAATGTTGTAGAGGTAAGATTTTAAATTTCCACTATGAACCGGACTTGAACCCTGGCTACCTGATTCCTAGGAGGGACAAAGTGAAAGTAACTTTTATAGCGTTTGAAGTCGAAATGGGTAGATTTCGAGAGAAGAATACAATACTTTAACTTAGAATATTGGGAATAAAATTATAAGACAGAGAATTAAATTCTTATAGTAAGACATATGGAATAGGTAACTTCTCTCGAGGCATATTGCGTTTCATACTAGAAAGTGAAACTGATCATCAATGATGATGATATACTAGTAGATTGCAAATATTCTAATATGATAAAAATCTGATAATATGCAAATTATTTCGTTAATTCCTGGTTGAATTGGAAATAATATTGGAAAAAGTAAAATGAACGATAAAAGATAATTTGATTATTTCAATTGACACAAAAAGGTAATTTGTATGATTAAAAAAAATGAACAAAAAACATCCTAATCCAATTATGAGTTTAATTGTACTACCTCTACTGAAACAAATAATTTTCTTCCTCTATATATTCAAAAAATTGGAATTGTATAAAATTTATTGTTTTTAATAATACCTAACCATTATTGGAGAATCGCCATTCGTGGACAAGTAACAGCTGGAAAGTTTGACTTTTCCTTTTTGGCCTCGGATACCAGTTGTTAAATCAAATATGATTGATTCATATTAGATATCTTTAATTAACGAGTTTCTACCAATACCTACTATATTTATGTATTTTTTCTTTAGTGGGAGGGTATTTTCATCAAACAATAATTGGCACCCTCTTTGATTTACATTTAAAAATCAACTACTCTGGGCAAGATCGTTATCTCAAATTCATAACCGAGAAATATGGTACATATTGGTAAGACAATATTGTTATATTGAAAGAAAAACATGACACAACTCAAATGCGATAGTTCACGACAAAACTATTAAAACTGACGACAAATATAGCACGACAAAATGAAGAAATTTAATGACAAATACCTTATTTACCTACTGGTTTATTTACGGTGCATGCGGCCCAGCACTGCAATGAGTGTGGCCCAACATAAAATCACAAACTTCCTTAAAACATTGAGATTTATATGTAGAGATATATTTATTCCCCTTTTCAAAATATGAATGTACATTTGTACAATAGGTGAAGCTTTTTTTAAGAATAAAATTCACTAAAAGCAAAATTATAAGCTCAACTATTTGAGATAAAAATATAATGAAGTTTCCAATATTTAAAAATTATTCTTCTTCGCATATTTTCATTTTCTAATATATTTATTATTTCAGTAATTTTTATGCTACGATACTGACCAAGTCTAATAGTTATCATTCTATAGTACAAGGAGACAAGGAATTGGGGTTTTCTAGAACAATCACAATTAATTGATAATTTCTCTTCTGGGCTAGAACATGTCAGAACTTGTCTTTTAGATCTTTGCACGTTTTTACATGTCAATAGACAATGGATAGTCAGGGATTATTATATCCGTGACCCTTTTAAAAAATAAATTATCATTCCTCATATCCTTCTTCAATCCCATTCGATTTAAACCAGGGCTTCCAACCCGTGGCCCAATATAAAGTCATTAAATTTCTTAAAACATTGAGATTTATTTGTAGATATACTGGAAAAAAACACAAAGATTTGGGCTTATAATTTTATTTCTCTAAATTCAGAAATCTGAAAATCTACTGTGAAGTTTTCGAAACTAGATTTCAAGATTTCCAAAAAATAATCATCATTTTAATCTATTTTCGACTCCATTTTTATTAGAAATAAATTTTCTCATTGCAAACTTTCTGATTGTATGTTCTAGAACAACAATTTGATACCGATCTGAAAGAAAAATTGAATTATTTTTCTTTATTAGAATTTTATAAAAATTATCTAGCCAGGAAAAAATATAAACAAATACTAATACATAATATATATCTCTATTTGTAAGTATGTAGGAATGTATTTACATATACGAGAAGCTATTTTCAAGTATAAAATTTACGAAAAGTAAAATTAGAAGCTCACAATGAGCTAAAAATTATAAAAGTTCTTATTTCTACATTATGAACTATCTTTTTTTAATAACAAAATATCAATATTATTATAATATTTTATCCGCGACCCGAAACATTTGTTTTCTTCAAATGTGGCCCGTGTAAGCCAAAAGGTTGGACACCCTTCGAACCCTTGAACTATGTGATGCCAAAACTTCAGAGAAGAAGACGTCCTGGCTAAGTTGTTTTCAGACCGATCCGAAAGTTATCTGAGACAGCATATTACCTTAATTAATCTCATGGTCACGTTGTTGAACTTAAACACTGTTACCTGACTCTTACATATTTCGATGAAACATGGACCTTAAGCTAATAATCTCCACCGCTTCGACATACGAAAGAGGTCTGGAGAAAAGCTATTCTGGTTCATGTCAAAAAAAGACTAAACATAATTGACCGAATCATTTAATGAGAAGGAATAAAACAAGACAGAGTACTACATTAAATCGAAGAACCCCAAGAGACAAAAGAAAGTCTGTAAGTAGATAGTTAATGTAATTGCTCGGCTCGATCTTCTTTATGAACACTAGAAACTTAGATCAAAGTGGATAGATAATGTAAAAGAAAGTATTGCAATCTTCTCTCCAACTCTTAAAAATTTGAAGTTTTCAGTTCCAAAGGTTATATATAATATATTACTCTCACTATGTCAATTCTAGGTGAAAGTAAACGTTAGCCTTAAAAGAGAGAAATCAAATTTAGAGAAGAAAACCCGGTTATACGGAGAGTGCAGAGCAACAAAATTTGAAACTTTAGCTCGCTTTTGGCAAGGAGAAATAGACCAAGATTTTTAATGATTTCAATTTGAATCTGAGTAGCAAAGGTTTCTCTTTACTATGGGTATTTATTTTTTTTATATTTTTACTTTACCATACATGGTATGGTCAAGTATTGTAATCGTGCATGAAAAAAAGTGTGTTTTTTCCTTCTTTTTTTCAAAATATCTCAAAAACGGCTGAAACTATTTTGATTCGAAAAATTGAGCGAAACCATGGTATTTCGCTCTAGAAAAAGCTCTAATAAGTGAACATCGAAAAAATTATATTTTTCGAGATAATAATTGTTTTGTCAAAATTTTCTGTTAGTCTCTCCGTCTGGTTGTCTGGTTGTCTGGTTGTCCGTTAGTCTGTGCGTTATCAAATTTTTGTGGACGAGTTAGCTCAAAAACTAGTGTAAATATCGAAACCAAATTTCACACGTAGTTTTGGTTCATTATGATTAAGTGCTGATTAGATTTTGGTGCATATCGACCCAGTGGGACCCCAGAATTATAAAAATGCAAAAACTAACCCCACCTCTTACATGATTATAAATAAATTTAGGGGTCAGGTTTTATGGTAAAGTCAAGTGGATGGCCACATCAGAACACGTCAGCTTATTTTATCTGGTTTCTTAACAGTAGGTATTTGCAGAAAGATCCTCAAGATTTTTTTAATATTATATATCTCCCTTTGTCCGAAAATATAGTATACGAGTACATTTGAAAGAAAATCTTAGATTATTTTTTTGGCTTTTCGGCTTTTCTAGCCATAAGCCTAACTACGATACTAGATATATTTGTTTTTAATTTGTCTCTACCCCGGGAGTCGGATTTTAGCTGGATGCCTCGAAGTCGGATTCGAACCCGGGTCCCCTGGTTAGCTCGCTGTCACACTACCGCCTAGCCTATCTGACCCCCCCCCCTTAGATTATTTAGAGTTTCAAAAGCAACTGCCAATACTCATTATATTGTTATTGTTTACATTGGTAACTAAATATTCTTACATATTTGACAGCCATTGCTTTTGAGTTAAGTTGGAATTTGAAGTCCAAAAATTAATTTTTTAAGAAAAATAAAATATAACGAGAATGTACAAAAACGAGATGCCAAATCGAAGTAATTGACTAATGAATAACATCATGTCATCTTGCAATAGCTATTACACTATATGAAGAACAAAGAAAAATTAAAACAGGGTGTTATTAAGTGATTGAATGTGTTCAAGAAACATTTAATAAACTAGAGAAAAATACTCTTGATAACGTTTTTATAACATTACAAACGTGTATGGAATCAATTATATTGAAAGGAGGCGGAAATTTCTATAAATTCTTCATAGGTAAGTAAATTGGGTAAAACTTCGTCGTGAGGGTCGATTACCTGAAAAGTACATATATATGTTCGGAAGAAACGTTCAACAAGGCTAAATCTCCAACTAAATTTGGATTACTCTAAAATGATTTGTATTTAGTTATATTGTGATAATAAAATGAATTTAATATTTTTTTCTATTTATTTTTAATTAGATCTGATTTTTTTTCAAATGTATTGCATATTTTCAGACAGAGGGAGTATTTGTTTATCAAGAATATTGGCTTCGATGGGTGAACCGCGACCTAAAATCGTGTACACCTAGTTCCACTTCCACTTTCATTTCCAAGTAGAATACAATAGATGAAGGGGCATTATCTGATCAATTTTAAAATAATTCCAAAGATGTGTACACCTAATTTCAATCGTGGTTCACCCTTCGATGGGTTCTTTGAAGCAAAATAATCTATCTCATTTGAAATTAGGGAAATTAGCTAATATAAA
The DNA here is from genome assembly GCA_024734495.1 of Forficula auricularia. Classification (NCBI taxonomy): domain Eukaryota; kingdom Metazoa; phylum Arthropoda; class Insecta; order Dermaptera; family Forficulidae; genus Forficula; species Forficula auricularia. The sequence goes on along the minus strand of JALMQS010000187.1, from coordinate 2,561,547 downwards.
AATATTATATTTGAAATGCATAAATCTCTAAGCAAGTAGTGCAGTGAATGGAATTTATATTTTAATTGGGTATTTTGACTAGAAGAAATACATCAAGGTTTTGCTTTATAATCCAGTAGAAGTACCTCTTTACTTTTGGCGCTTTTCATTTCAACTGAACCAAATTGAAGAGAAAAATGTTTTCAAAGAAGAAAAGTCTGTAAGTGAAAGCCGTATGGCACACACATTCATAATTTTTTTATAATTATTATAATTTAAATTACAATATAGTGACCTAGATCAATATAATGGGATTTTTTAAATTTATTCTAATTGTTTTTTATCTGTCCATATTTTTGTTCTATATAAACGAATTCAATTAACTTTTATTTAATACATCTCCCTCCATATCATCCCTTTCATATTCGTGCAATAAAAATGCAAATTTTCGACTATTTAATTATTTTATTACTTATTTATGGTATGTAATATATATAGGTTTATATAAATAAATAGTCGAATACTAGCGCACTTTCCACCCCACAATATGAACATTAATTATTCGATGGAGGGGAATCATTTTGCGTGTGCTTTTAATAATCCCTCAATTTTCCCTCTCATTTGGCGATCCTTTACGTTACTCGTTTTATGGCAAAAGGGATTTTCGAAATTGTTTCCTTCATCTACAAACCATCCCATAAATATCATTAAGCAATCATATAATTACGCATTTTAGGGTTCCATACAAACGGGAAACGGAAACGTATACTCGTCACTATAATTATAGGAAGAGGTCACGGAATTACTTAAAAGTTATTTATTTATTTTATTGCATATGTAAGGTGGAAAAACATAATTCATTATTTTTTTTGTCTGTCTGTTTGGATTACAATATCCCGAATAACTTAAAAAAAAAAAAAAAGAGTGAGGCTCGTATAAAGTTTGTTTCGGTGTTAAAAGATAAATATTTCAATTTAAAATAATGATTAGAGATTTGAGCTTTTCAGCATTAGTTAATCTGGATAAAAATTAGAAAATCGAGCCTGTATAAAGGAAAGAAAAAAATAGAAAAGAGAACAGGATGGATGAAGCTTAAGGGGATTCGGGACTTTTTATCATTTTTATAAGAAAATTCTCAAAATTTTACCATCAAATCATTTATATATTAAATATTTATTCCCGAAATTTGAAGTTGATCGTCTGTCCCATTATCGAGAAATAAATTATTGAAAATTGTCCTTTTAACATGTAAATGGACTCGAGTTTTTAAAAGGGCTATGACTTCTATACAAATTATACCATTTCCAACAAATTTATACAGATTAATAATTCAACTTTTATGAATCGAATGATACATTTTTCAATAGATTTGACAGTCTAGTTAATTAGTTATTTATAAATGTAAAAAAAAAAAGTTATTTGCAGCCAACAGAATATAACAAAAGCACTAGTGTAGAATTCCAACTCTATTTCTTGAAATCGTTTTTGTTTTAAATAAATGTTTTTATAATGAGAAAAAATTATTTCAATATTCTTTTTATTAATATTATCAAAGCAAAGATTTTTATTCGAAATTAACCTCATTATTAACAATTTTTTTATTAAAAAATTTAGTAGGCTGACGTTGTCACTTGGCTGAAAAACAAAAGATTTTTCGCAGATCAACCAGATAGATAAGCTGTCCCCGAACTCCCTTAAGAAAAAAAGAAAAAGGGGTGGCAGACTTTTATAGGTCCCTCGAACCATGTAGGTTAGCAGAAATTTAAATGTTTCTGATTTCTAGCTCACCTCATTCGAAGAGAGAAGTCGATCCGTCGGTTCATTTAAATTTAGAAAAACGCTTTTTAATATTTAGTTTAAAAAATATAAAACAAATTACATGGGGAGGTGTAAATAAACTGTAGCAGACATGGAGGATGGAGGTAGTTTTATATGATATGAGATATGATACTATATATAGTAATAGGGTGTACACGTACACGATTAGTTACCGTAATAAGTACTAGGTATTCATGATTTAGCGAGGCAGATTTTTATATAATTACTTGTTGTTAAAATTATTTTTTAAATGAAAAATGCAAGCACGAACTCCAAATTAACATATTTTTTTGACAGGTTGAGTGAGTTAAAATAAAATAGAAAAATTTTAATAAGATGCTTTTTGAAAAAGAGATGTGCCAAATTTTTGTAGAAACGAAATTGAAAAATAATTTGTTATTTAATTCTAGTGTGTAAGATTTGGACGTGTCTTCGATTTATAAAATTCACCTTGAAATGATGGTGTATGGCGACGATTTTAAATGATTTTCGTGCTTTTTATACTCTACAAATCACTGAACTTGAAATTGTGAAATAATTATAGAATACAGACTTTAACAGTCATTAGTAACTATGGATCTTCATATCTCAAGTATTTTCTAAGATGTGATCATTTACTTAAACATAATTAAGAATACTGTATACTTACATATCGATGTTCTTCTTTATGTAGCTCTAAAAAACTCCAGTAGTCCTTGGCCTGCTCCATCATTGTTATCCAAACTGATGTAATATGTAAAATACGTTCGGTTATTAAGCGATATGTTACTTCAGTAACTGAAAAGTTTTTACGAGTGAGATTGTTAGTCTCCACCCAACCCCTTTTAGTCGCCTTCTACGACAAGCAGAAGATACTGTGGACATATTCTACTCCCAGGGGTAATACATCAACAAGGAATAACTCATTGGAATAGTTAAGACATTTGATTGGTAAACAAAATGATTCTGACTAAAACAGATTTTGAAAAAATACACAAAAATTGAAATTATAGATACCTACCTATATTATAGATATTATGTACAAATTGATCGCATGGATTTGCCTATATGCGAGAAACTATTGTTAGTAAAGAAACTTATTCTTTAGTAGGAGGAGAAAACATATTTTAGAATCATTCAAAGTAGGCAAGAGTAAATTAATTTAATTAATATATTGAATAAAAATATTGATTGTGAATATATAGATAAAAACAAATCTTTATGGTAAATAATATTCAAACGTTTTTTTAAACGTTTCGGGAGAATTTCTACTTTTATCAATGGAATTTTAAAAAAGAAAATGTTGCTTTATATATTCATTTCATTAAGCAAATACATTTTTTCATTTTCCAAATTCTAAAATTAAAGTTCCATTGGTAAAGGGAAAAATTCTCCCGAAATTTTTGGTATTTCAATGAACTTTTGAAGATTGTTTTTATAAAAGATTTGTATTTATTTAATTATTATACTAGTATTAATTTTGTTAATAATAATGTTTGGCAGGATGCTATTAATTAAAAATAAATTAAACCGTGTTATGAAACCAGATTTATTCAATCAACATCTAAATGTCAAAAAAGCTTTACCAAGAATCCTCCCACGTTCGAACTTGGTTTTTAATTATAAATTCGAAGGAGAAATAATTAAATGTGCAAAATTAATATCAAATTAATTTTTCCTGGAGATCCCTTATTAAAAATAAGTTATGTTGATTAATGTCCATTATAATTAGTAGATTAAAATTGTTTATTGGACAAATGTTCTTCTTCAATTTAAGTCAACGTTTCGTCTTTCCGAGACTTTATTTCAATATAATAACATTGGTTGAAATAAAGATAAAAATAACTGAGACATAGTAGAATTTTCTCTTTATTTCAACCAATGTTGTTCTAGCCAATTGAGTACTTGAAAAAGTCTCGAGAGAGACGAAACGTTGTACAAAAATTGAAGAAGGACTTCAATAAAAAAACTTTGTCCAATCAAACTGAATTTTTAATCTATTAAAAATAAGTTTTATCAAGAAATTCAGGTATTACAGATCTTTATGGTATTTTATGAGTTCAAGCGTATATACTATAACATGCAAAATTTTAAGTGTATAGGTCTAATAGTTTTTGAGTTATGGGGGATCGAAATTAGCTCGAAATGTTTCTTGTAAATATAAACATGGCCGGTGAGACACATTCCTGTGTCTAGATATAATGGGTGAGTTTTTTTTATCTTGAGACAATCTAATAACTCAAAAACAGTTTACTTATATCAGGGGAAATTAAATTACGCTATTGTTTTTCGACCTAGAATAAGCTTTTAAGGGTATTTCGAGGTCAACTTCAGTTTTTTAAATGGAAACCTATATGTTTCTGCATATATTCTTAATCTAAAAAAAAAACTGAACAACTTTTATTAAAACTTTTTTTATTCGACATCAAATAATAAAAAATATTAAATCAATTATATCTAAAAAAAAAAAAAAAAACAATAATTATTTTTAACAATCATTCAACTTAATTATCAAATAATAATGATCAAATATTTAATTATTAAATAAATAATTTAATAATAATTTTGCGACACTGTTCTGAGACATTCCAGAGTGTTATTGCAAGTCTTCTGGATGAATTCCAGTTCCAATTTCGTTATTTTGGCCTGTTTAAGTTTCTTCATAGGCTTTACATTTCTTGTTTTTTTTAACAAATTTACAACACGATGAAATGAAGCTTGAGAAAGTGTATCTTCTATCAAAGAAAACGCTCGCCACCCATTTCAATGGCAACCTAACACTTCTTCCACATTCACCATAAATTAAGACCATTTCAATTCTGTCTTCAACAAAAATGCGTCATTTTTATTATGGTAATACACTACTACTGGATTGAAACTCCAAGACTTTAAATAGATCTATTAAGTAGAAGATAATCTCTTAAATCGGTGTATTATAAAGTTTTAAGATCATTATAAACAATTATTTTCAGTGTTGTGACTTTTCAATTTAATAATTATTTATTTAATAATTAAATATTTAATCATTATTATTTGATAATTAAGTTAAATAATTGTTAAAAATAAATTATTTTATGTTTTTTTTTTTTAGATATAATTGATTTAATATTTTTTAATATTTGATGTCGTATACAAAAATAGTTCTAATAAAAGTTGTTCAGTTTTTTTTGTAGAATCAGAATATGTACAGAAACATAGGTTTCTATTTAAAAAAGAGAAGTTGACCTTGAAATACTCCTTGAAAGCTTGTTCTATGTCAACAAACAATTGCGTAGTTTAGTTTTCCTCCTGATATAAATAAACTTTTATTTGAAACTTTTTTTCATATAGGTAATGCACTGATTTTGAGATATAAGACTGTCTCAAGATAAAAAACTCTCTCCGTATATATTTATTTCCATATGGAGTATGGGAAAGTTTTGTAATTATGAATAGTAATAAAAGTTTTTTTTGCTTCGTTTTTTCGAAATATCTCAAAAATGCCTAAAACTATTTCGATAAAAAAAAATTAACCGGAATAATGGTATCGAAGCAAAATTTCAAGATTGCTTTTTTTATATAGAGTCCAAGAGATGATTAGGTTTTGGTTGAAATCAGGCCTATAAATAATCAGGACTGTCACGAAAATTAAAATTAAAGATTTCCATTGTAAGAAAACCAAGAAACTTGAAATTTACTCTGCAATATTTCTATATTTAAAAAGAGATAGGAATGTTTCTTTCAGAGCCTAAAACACTGAAATAGGAGGGCGGGTTAAAAATAAAATGATTGCTGTAATTCTAATTCCGTGACTATTTTATCCTTGCCAAATTCTGCAAATGATTTTTATTGACACAAATAAGGAGATTGATTTGAAAAATTATTTTTATATTCTTTTCATTTTTACATATGTTGATGGCTACATTCATTATTTTTTTCACATTGAATCTAATTAAAATAATGAAGGTACAAATACAAATGTGCATATTTCTTAATAAAATTATGATCAGAAGTAGTTTTTTAGTACAGTGAATTAGGAACTTTGTTCATATAGTCGAAATGAGTCATTCATTATATAATATAAATTCTAAAGTACTTACTAATACTAATGTTTTTTCTTTTTCAGGTTAGGTGTCATCTTGTTCGTCTTTTTTATTAACTTAATCAGTTAAAAATTCACAATTGAAACAGGTAAGATAAAAATAACAAAAAGCAGACACGGTAGGCTCTCATGTTAGAGAAATGAAACCTAAATTATAATCTCAATAAAATAACTTAAAAAATTATATGTTCTGCATTTTTGAACTGGAAATTCTAGAGTTCTAGAGACTACTAATCTCTGTTGTGGAAAAATAAACATTTTTCCGACAAAACAAACTTTCCACTATTTCTTCTTGAGTTATCATGGGAATCAGAATCCAGACAGGCAGAACACAAAGATACAAAAAAAGCATGATTGAAAATAATTTTCCTTGGTGTTTCAGATATATTTCAAACCCAATGAGCGAAAAATTATTGGCTGACTTCTCTAGATCTTAAAGGCTGAAACATGTGAAAAATTTGGTCTACATCGGTCAAATCTTTAACCCTCCTATTATTTGGTCTGATTTCAATTACAATCTAAAATCACCTGTTGTTAATGCTAATATAAAATGTCTAAATATAAAACTTTATTTTGATGCTTTTGTTGTAGGAGCATACAATAAATTTTGTAAAACAAGCACTCATACACTCACTCTAATAGACATTTATCAAAATAATTGGATCAGTTTATTTTGAAAGTGGTGTAAGTCCACTTAAAAATACTTTGCCCATGCTTCGCATTGGATAAAGTAAAAAATGTGTTAATGTAAGTTTTAGTTAGACATAGATGTCTTCTTTTCATATTTACAATATCCAACTCAATGGAGTATATTTTTCTCATGAATTCATGAAAAATAAAAATATGGAAATAAATATATATAAATATATGTATTTATAAAAATATAAATATAAATATCTGGAAATAACAAAAAATGGACACACCACTTTCAAAATATACTGTCCAATTAGTAGTATTCCTTAAAATGAAAATTTTTCGATATACATTATAAAAGGTTATTTTAGAGACCGAAACGAGTGTGAATTCGCTCATTTTTTTTTTTTATCAAAGTAGTTCCAGCCTTTTTTAGATAATTTTGAAAATACGAATTAAAAAAAAAACAAAAAACTTTTTTCATGCACGATTGCAATATAGTAAAAAATTAAGTGAATTCAATACTAAGGTGGAGAAAAATAAAATTTCAAAATTTGAAATCTTAAGCGAAAACAAAGTGCTTCAAAAAATATTTTATCTGACATAGATAGTCACTATCTTGGAAGAAATCTCTTTACATTGCTTATTAATAAATAATTTTTATAGAATTGAAGGCTTGCATTCAATTAAATTGGTTTACTGAAATTTTTTTTTTTTTTTAAGGGAGAAGGTTTTTTCCCTTCCTGGCTTTTGAGGTTTACTGAAATTATTTTAGAGAAATTTTAAAACATAAATTAAGTAATTCTAAAAAGAAGGCATCCAACCTATGGAAAATATAAATCCTATAAAAAATCAAAGAGTTAGGACCCAGACATAGTATCGCAATACTTTGATGCGTACAAAGCTTACTTGATGTATTGTTAATCGTTCTATTGTTTGTATTTATATTTATATGTTGATGTTGTTGTTAAATAAATGTTTTAAATGAGATTACGAGTTCTTAATTAATATGATCGTAATATTGGCGCCCGAACAATGTGAAAATGATAAGAAAACCTAGTAGACCACTAGCGAAGAGGAATAAGAAAAATGATTTTTCGATTATGGAAATAACGAGGGAGGAGATATCGAAGATCAGGGATGATATAAAAAAAGGTGAGCATAGAGTAAGGGATTTGGGAGAGGAAGTGAATAAATTAAAAAATAATTTTGAAGAAATAATAAAGAAATTAAAGGATGATTTGGAAGAGGAAAGAAACAAGAGGATAGAATTGGAAGAAATGGTAAAAAGGGAGAAAAATTCGGAAAAGGCTAGTGATTTCGAGATTAATAGGAATATTCAATTAGCAGACGTGGGAAAATTCCTTCCGGTGTTTAGAGCACTCCCAGAGGAAGATCCGAAGTTATTTTTAAAAAAGGTCGAGAATACTCTATTAAAATATAAAGTACCGGAAGATGTTTGGCTCATGGTGGTTTCGGATCAGTTGTTAGATAAGGCCAAAACATGGTGGCGGGTGGTGAAGCAATTTCCAGCGTTGGATTGGAAAGATTTTAAAATGAAATTTCTTCGAGAATACGATAGTTTAATCGTAGTCTCAAAGTTAAAGGTTATGTTTTATGAGGAGAAACAGAGAAGGGACGAACCTATAAGGTTATTTATTGAGAATAAGATGGCTTTATATAAGAGAGTTTTTCCGGACGAAGATGCTGGTTCAATCCTGCAAGTTTTAGTGGAGATGATTACTCCACGTATTAGATCGTCCATTAGGGGAATGAAATTCACTGATATTGAAGGGTTTATGCAGACGGTAGAAGAAATAGAAAGGGATTTAAAGGATGTGGATAAAGAAGAGAAGACGAGTCCCACTCAGGATAGAAGTTGCATTCAGGATAGATGTTTTTGTGGATTCTGTAGGCGGGAAGGACATGGGGAAGAGACTTGCTTCAAGAAGGGAAACCAGTGGAGGGGCAAGGAAAAAGGGAGTTCCTTGTCCAAAAAGCAGTAGAATTCCCTAAGAAAGTAAGAATAGAAAGTGAGAGCTCTAGTCATATTATTTGTTGTGAGAATAAATTTTCGCAAATCATTCGGCCATCAATGGAATTACAAATAGAGGAAAGTAGAAGGGCATTAACTAATGAAGATGATTTAATTCCGTACTGGTTGAAGGAAGTCAAGGAGGATGAGTTGAATATAATGGAAGAGGAGAAACTAGATGCTGGTCAGATGAAATTAAATCAAAATAAGGAAGAGTTACTTCATCAAATAAAATTATATTTAGAAGAATCGATGGATGGAGCAAAAATTATTGAAAATAGTCAAGAAAGGGGAAGGTTAGTTAAATATCATTCGAGTTATTTTAAACCTAGGAAGAAAGAAGAATGATCCTGTGAGAAGCTGCGTCCGCGTTCTAAGGAGGGGAGAATTGATGCGTACAAAGCTTACTTGATGTATTGTTAATCGTTCTATTGTTTGTATTTATATTTATATTTATATTTATATTATATTTATATTTATATGTTGATGTTGTTGTTAAATAAATGTTTTAAATGAGATTACGAGTTCTTAATTAATATGATCGTAATATAATAATAATATAATAACAATATAATCGTAATAATAAGAAGGTTTTTCCCCCTTCCTGGCTTTTGAGGTTTACTGAAATTATTTTAGAGAAATTTTAAAACATAAATTAAGTAATTCTAAAAAGAAGGCATCCAACCTATGGAAAATATAAATCCTATAAAAAATCAAAGAGTTAGGACCCAGACATAGTATCGCAATACTTCCACATTATATACTATGACTATAAATTTGAAAGTAATTACATTTTGTAATGGAAAATCGTTCCTTGTTGGTGACCACTTTTTGCCTAATCTTCATTAATAATGTATTAATGGTTCGTTTTTAGTGTGATTGATTTTCTAACTATTTGATTTGATTAATTATTATCCCAATACTACAATAATTTAATTAAATACATCAATATTACGACCAACAGTTGCAATCGAGTGCCGTTTTTTATTTCGTTCTCCCAAACAATGCGGCCAACCACAAAATAGTAATTATTTATTTATCGAAAGTTGATAAATAGAGATTCTAGTTGGAGAGGGTGGCCGTATCCAATTGATCGGGAAGTTATCAATCACTGTCTACAGATTCGGACGATTACTGGCGACGTGACGGTCCATCTCCAGCCCTCTTGGGTCTTCTATGACAACCCTCTTAGTTCCCTCTTCAAGGTCCATCCCTTAGGGAATATCCCCAATGGCTATTCAATCCCCTTTGGGTGTCTTCTCAATATATAGCTTTTCAAATCTATTTTTACACTGGGAATACTATATACATTTCAAAGAATATCGTGTCCTAAAAGCTTACTTTAAAGAGAAAAGTATAAGATAAACACCACAACTTCAAAATGCTGACGAAATCATGGAAAAAATCGAAATGTGAAATCACAGATGTTTAAGGGTGAACAATGGTAAGATGGTGAATATCTTCTTTTTAAGAGCACAGGAATTTGCTGAATTCTAAGTAAATTAAACTTTATTCTAGCCAAGTTTTTATTCAAAGTCTTTTTTTAAGCCCCCTCTCCCGAAATTTTTAGTTCTCTTTTTAAAGATATATCCACACCCATGGAAACATATTTATATCTATATATATAAAATTAAGGTTTTGTCTGTACATTGCTCCAAATCACGCCAAATTTTGGTTGCACACGTTTCAAGCAAAGTTATGAACGAAAACACCCTCAACAAAATTCCTGTCTGTCTTTATGTCTGTCTGTATGTCTGTTTCAGTGGTTTCCGAAAAGTTGCTCACTATTCACGTAAAAACGGCTGAAAGGATTATTATGAAATTTCATATTTACATCAGATGTCTTCTAACTTACGTTTTTAGCTATATAACGTTTTGCTATTTTGACCCCAGAAGGGGTTTGGGGGGGGGGGCGCATGAATAAAAATTATAAAATAACTCCTAAACTATTAACCCTACGGCAAATTTTATGAAAAACAAACTTTTAGGGGATGTGATTTCTGACAACTTTTGTTTAAAAAAGAGGAGTCATGGTGCTGGGTGGGTTTCGGGGGGTGTGGTCGGTGGGAGTGGGGGGTGAGGGTGGGGTTCGAGGGCTGGGGTCCAGGGGGCGTGTCTCCTGGCTAGCAAGAGGGCCGCCGAAGGCGGGCCTTGCAGCTAGTTGTCTTATATAATGCTTTTAAACTCTTGTCAAAAATAATATTTACATTTTCAATTAAAACAAAAACATATAAACAGATCTATGACGTCACATCATTCATTATTTCTAGGTTTTGTCCGAATTTTCAATTCATGCATTCATGGTCTACTATTTCTATTTTTTCCTTGATTCAAATCCAAAATTTTATTAAATGACTTTTAAGAGGGCGAAGAATCATATAAATAATTGTTGACTAAGACATTATCAATCACAACGTTTTGTGTAAAGTTTCCTCATGCTTGTCTATAGCGAAGTGAATAGGACCAAATCAAGAACCTGGGGAAGCTTTAATTAAACGCGAAACATTAGCTATATTAAGTATTTATCAATATTTTTCAAAACAAAAATTAGTTATTAATACAATTTTAATTTATAAGATTGGATTTGGGAATTCTTAAATTTATCGTTAAGAAATTTTTCGAGGATGTTTTATTCTTTTGAAATGGTTATTGTTTTTACTTTTGAATAATTAATTTTTATCTATGGAGCCTAGTGAGAAAGGGATAACAGAACTCGTCCCGAGCATGTCAAGCTCGTTTCTAAAATGAGGGTGATTTAGTGTTCTAGGCAATAATGTAAACAAAATCAATTCTTATAAAGTATAATAAGTAGGCCACGAGGATCTTTAATTTATTTTCGGGTGATTAATCTAAATGATTCATCCCCTTGAGTTTTCTTTTTTATTAAGACTTATCAACTTCTAATCTATTTTATGTTTTTTATACATATTTTCCCTGGTCGTATGAAAGTCATAAAATAAAATACATTCAGAAAATGTCGGAATAAAAAAAAGAAAGGGAAATAATTTATTTAATTAAATTTTTCGTTAAACTTGGAAAAATAATTAAAAAATATTATAGCATTTTTTTGTGTTTAATTATGTGTATTTATGAATGGGTAAATTAATTTCAACAGATGCTTGATTTTAAATGAAGAAATAATATGTTAATGTCAAAAGTTCACTATGCCTGCCGGGTCTTCTAAATATTGTAACGTATATAAGAAGGAAAGAAAAGGTCAGGGGTTAAAACTCAAATCATTTAAAACTTTAAAAAAAATGCAAAATAAACAAAAATATAGCCATTCTTATACGTTACACCAAAAATCGTGCAAATCGAAATCTTTTAAAACGAGACAGTGTTCAATAAATATACGCAGATATGCTATTTTTATTAAAATTATTGACAAAAAATAATATTTTATTTTTGAAATATACTGGAAATTTAGGGAGGAAAAATCGATTAAGTTGATTTTGAGAAAAAGACGAAAATTTGATAACCTAAAAACACCGAAAATAAAGAAATAGTAAAAAACTTTCTGGTATATTTCGATAACTAAATATTGTTTTAAATTTCTTTTATAGTGTGGAGTAATTCTCTTAAATTTTTAAATAAACTTTTATTTAATTATTATTATTAAATAAAAAGTCTGGTGGGGAGCTTTCCTCGAAGTCAACAAATAAAAAATGTACGTTTTATATATAAATTATACATCTTTTATTTATTGTAAAATTTATAAATATTATTGTTTATTTAGGATTTAGAGTTTTTGAGCTATCCTGCTTATAGACATTTAATGGTTCTTTGGTACTTTTTGGTCTCTGGAGACCAGAAAAGGCAAAGTTAATAATTAGATAGATAGATAGATAATTTATTCACAGGAATTATTTAACGAGTGGTGTTTCATAAAGAGGAAATAAAATTAAAAAATTAAATAACATCTTTAAATTATTTTGGAGATTTTTCTTCATCTCTATACATATTTCGGGCTATGAACCCTTCATCAGGAGTTTAACAGAAAACCGTTAAACTGTTTCAGGCTATGAACCCTTCATCAGGAGGTTTAACAGAAAACCGTTAAACTGTTAAACCTCCTGATGAAGGGTTCATAGCCCGAAATATGTATAGAGATAAATAAAAAATCTCCAAAATAATTTAAAAGATTTTTTAATTTTTAATTTTATTTCCCTCTTGTGAAACACCACTATAACCCGTTAAATAATTCCTGTGTTTAATATGTTTCACTATAAACCAACACCGCTTTCCCTAAACTTTATAGATAATTTATTGTTTAAAGCTAGTTTGGCTAATATAATTTTGAAAAAATAGAATAAAAAACAAAAATATAACAATAAAACATTAGAAAAACAAATAAAAAAACAAAAATAAAGTAAATAAACAGAAAAAAAAAATTTTAAATTAAAAATCTTATCTGAAATTTTTTATTTGATCTATTCATTAACTATGAATGCCCGGATGGGGAGAGCCTCAACCACAAAGAAGTTAATAATTAAACTCTAATTATAAACTCTATCGAAAATCATAAAGGCAGGACCGAGTTTTAGTTTTTAAAATTCAAATTGATAAAATAATACGAGAATGAAATTGATCAATTTGTCTAAATAGAAATCCTAGTTATATAGCAGATTTTTCTATTAAAATTATAGAATAGACGATCCGTGAGCGTTAAAAAAATTAAAGCCATCATCTATTTGAAAAATAAAATTTAAATTTGTTTTATTTAATTAAAATCAACAAATTATACTTTTGAAATTATTTAAGATAAATAGATTCAAATAAATAATCCATATTTAAGTTTTCTTATTTATTTTTTTTTTTTTACTAAGAATTTTATATTACATCAATTGGAAAGTTAAGATTCTAATAAAATAAATAAATAATTTGATATTTTGGAAGAAATTAAGAATTTATCTGCCTGTTTGTTTGTGTAACCAGCGATCGGTTCAAATTCTCTGAAATCGATATTTTTATATTTCAAGTAAAAAAGCGCTTCTAAAATAATTATATAGGTACTTAATAATAATTTTCTTTCTGATATTGATAATGATTATCAAATTCTTAAGAAATTAATATGAAAAGAATAAAAAAATTAATAATTGCAAAAATATCGAGGGGTGAACCGGGACCTAATATCGTGTACACCTACTTCCCCTTCCATTTTCATTTCCAAGTAGAGGACAATAGATGAAAGGTCATTATCTAATTAATTCCAAAATAATTCCACATAATTCCAAAGACATGTACATCTAATTCCAATCGCGGTTCACCTCTCGAAAAATACTATTTTATCAAATATTATCAATTTTTAAATAAGAAGATAAAGGCTTATAATATGCTTTACTCATGAAAATCATATATGGAAAGAAAATTATTCTAATCTGAAAACATTTTAATTCCAACTAAAATGAATAATAATTAAATATATAAAGTAAAGCGAAATTTCGCTATATAAAGACTTTTGATTAAACCATGTATTTAGTATATTTTATATGAAAAATTAGATTTCAGAGGAAAAACAATTTATAAACTTTGTCTATTTATTGAATATTTTCAAAAATTTAGAATGTTAAAGATTTATTTCTATCATGCCTAGTTGTTTTAAAATAATAGCTTTAAGTATATTAAAGATTCATTGAAATGCTGTTTTTCGGGATTTAAAAAGAAACAATCGTTTTGGTCCAAGTTCAAAAGTCAAAAGGCCATTCCTAGAATAATAAAAATTAAGAAATTAATCACTAATGATCTGAAACAAGTCTGAACGAGTATTCGGTATTCTTGCTGTGTCATAACTCGTAAGAAAGAGCGATTATTCTATCTGCACACTTTTTAGTTATTTTTCTTGATCAAATTGTAATTAATGAATCCCTCACCAGCATATTTATTAATTAATTAAAAAAATTTAAAACTTTTCCAAGACTAGATACGCAGAGCGCAGAGCCCTACATTATTCTGGTTATTTCAAAAGAGTCCAGACTCCAGACATACTTTACATAATTCTTTTATATTATATATTACAACTTATTCAGATATGTTTGTACAAGTTGTGATATATAAAAGAATTATGTAAAGTAAAAAGAGTTTGTGTTAAACGATCCCCTTTCTTGTTTTTTAAATTATTTTTGTACAAATACTAATATCCTACTCCAACTTTGCTTATACTATAAAAGTAAATAAAAAAGATGGGCATCGAAGATACTATAATATTGCAAAATCAATAAAACCCTCTTAGGTAAGTTTCATGAAACGCGCTTAGAAATGATAAGAGTTTCCCATACAAAGGGATCAGTAAGTTTATACTTATGGTGTTTATTTGTAACTAGTACGCGACGAAAACTTTATTGTTTTCATGTTTTGGTTAAGCCCCTTAAGAAATGCAAAGACGTGGAGGGAAGATGGTGCCACCTTCCCTACTCCTCTTTATCTGGTTAAATATGCGCATGCTGTTGCATAAATACACGACTTCTTATCGCTTTGGGCCATTTAGTAGAGTCGTGGGATTTACCTACAGCCAAAGAAAATTCTCTCAAAAGCGAAGAACGGTATTAAGTCATCAACGGAAGAAACAGAAAGATCTTATCTAACAAAATCAACCTCATTTGTATTTAGATTAACCTTACAACAGTTAATTTTTTAATAAAAGTATTTAAAAATTATAAATGTTAAAATAAAAAAATAAAGGTCATGTCCAAGTTTGATTTATTAAAATATTAGTTCAAGGGAAAGTGGCTAAAAAATTAGTCAATCATAATATAATATTACACAGCTCAACAAAAAAAATCTTGTTGTCCTAAATATCTATGCGGATTTCTATAATTTCAAGTACACAGTTTACGAATAAATTCATGAAAGTACTGAATTGCCTCTGGCTTTTTTGATTTTGGTGTTACTTACTTACTTGGTTACTTGGCGACACGTTCCTCAGTGCAGCGGTTTGGTTCACGCGAGTCCCAACTTGTGCGCCATCCTTCTCTATCTCTTGCAACGGTCGTCCAATGCCTAATCACGCTGCGTCTGCTACATGGCCCTCTGAGAGTCCTCAAAGAGACACCCCAGCGTATAGGTGGTCGCCCAAGGGGTCTTTTCGGGGTATCCATTATGGTGACGCGGCGCTCCATCTATCATCCCTCCTTCTCATGACATGGCCAGCCCACTTGTGTTTGGCTTCGTTGACTTGTACCAACATATCCTTGATTTTGGTGTACCTGTAATATTTAAAAAAGCTTATAAAAGGCGTTTCTATAAACATTTTGTTTTTGCTAATTTTTCTCTCTTTTTACATATATAAATTAATGAAACACTACAAAAAAACAGTTAGTAATATTATTCAATAAAAAATTGATATTATGGAATATACATGCTTTTTGTTTTTCATATTTACTGCTTTTTATAGTGTACCAAATATGAAAATGAAAATAAAAAAAACAAAACTTGTATCCAAAATCATTCATAGTTTCATAAATTGTTGGCATAAAATTAGTCGAAATTATATTTATATCAAGGTCAACAAAACCACTGTTGACCAGTGTTATTATTAATGAGCGACTCTTTAGTATATATAATTTATAATTTTTCAAGCTCTTATTATTGTAATATTGTTGTCAATGCGATTGACATTAGAAGAGGTTGAAAAATACAAATTTTATACGATGCCACGCTCATCAGTAATATGTGGTGTTGATAGACTTATTTTTTGTCCACTTTTTCTTGATTTTTTTTCAAGTTCATTCTGATGTTAAAATGTTCATATTTACAAGTCTAAGCTTTGTATAGATTTTGGACTTTATTATTTCAATTTTATCTGATTAAAATTCTATTATCTTTATTCTATAATAAATAGTGTAGATAGAAAATAACTAAAACTATTGAAAAAAATTATGTTTTTTAGGATAGCATGATATTTTCTCCTTAATTGACTAAAATTTTCTACGGTAATCCTTATTAGAAGCAAGTTTGAAAGTATTTAGAAAAGTACTAGAATAAAGAAATTGGTTTAAAAAACCACCCAAAAGTTTGAGAGAGACCACATACTGAGGGTTTATTTCCTTAAAACTTCCAAAATACTTGAGATAGCAAAGTCATTTTTTTGATGATATAAAGAAGAAAATGAAAGAATTAAGTTAAATTTTTTCTTAAATTTAAGTTAAGCCACTTCTAAATGTTTAAAAAAAATCTCTTGAAAAAGGCAACTTTAGGCTCTTTCAAATCGAAGTTTTAAAATAAATTAAATTAAAAAAAAGTATCTTAAAGAGATCTTTATAGAGATACCTCCCACTTCATGATAAAAAAGTACTTTTTTAAATTCAACTCTATTCATAATAATACGATTTTTGATTTCGAGAAAAATGAATAAGTATATCTTATAAATTTAAAGTTTGTATCTTATTTAATTATTTTGCGACAATGCTTTGACTGCTGGTATATTGAATAAGGGCGCCTACAATATTTAGTAACGAACATAAAGACATTTTAACCTAAAAATTAATACCCCTTAAATTTAAGTCTATTTTGATGTCCTTAAATCAGTGATATTGCTTAATTTTTTATATCAAACTCGTTTTAAACATTTTAGAGAAATATAAAAAAACCAGCTTAATAATCTTAATTCAAGAAACGTTGAAACCTAATTATTTGCGAAAATCCAATTTTTCTATTTGACATAATTAAATTTTACTTAGAGAAAAGGAAGCATGTATTTTTCAATCCAGAATAAAATCTTAATAATATCGTTAATAGAAAGTACATTTGAATTAACATAACAAAATATTGAAAATTTTCTTGTTGCATTTAAGAACAGGAATTGGCCTTCCCAAATTGCATGTCTGCTGCTGTTCACTGGTTTGACTGGTAGAGCAAATTGTCAAACTTTTAATCTAGTTCTTAAATTGTCAACTGAATTGATTTTCCGTCAGATATAATAAGGCGAGGTGAGCTTATAGAAGAGGCAAGAAAAGGCTTAAAATCTCAACAGAATCCGGATATAACGCCGGAAGCCATTCGTGCTGAATGATGAAACAAAGAAAAAGACCCACTCACTGGAGGATTATCAGAAACAAAAAAAAGAAAAAGGCAAAATATATGAGACAACAATTTACAAACGTGCGAAAATGAGATGAATAACGGAGAAACAAAATAAAAACCAGAATAAACGAAAGTTTACTTTATAGCAGTTGACCCAAAAAAAAAAAAAAGATTGAGTGTGCTAGAAAAAGAGAGAGATTTACGCATTGCGAAGAAATGATATATTGACCCAAAAACGAGATCTTGTTACGGTAGAACTTCATAAATATAATGTCACTAATTTATAATCAAATGATACTACTGGAAATTTTATTTATAAAGATAATATACATTTTTATAGTGTTTTGAACAGTGTAATAATTGAAAAGATTTATTAGATTATGTAACCGTGAAAGTTTCTAATTAAATTTATTGAAGATTCTGGTCTTGTCTGAAATCGAACTTGAATTTCAATTATTTTTAGATTTAAATCTTTTTAGTTAATTCATTTTTTTGCACGTATAAGAAAAATATTGAATTGTAAAATATAAATAAATAACTGTTCTAATTAAATTCCTGAGAATGTAGTCTGAATTCAAACTTGATTCATGAAGTTGGTGCGCCTGTATTTAGGCAACAAATTGGGGGCAGAAGAATGAAAGCTGCGTAAGAGCTAGGCGAATCCAGTCATTGGTAGAAAATGCTCATGGCTTATAAGCTGAAGAACTTATGGCCATCAAGTATGTAGTAACTATGTACGAAAGGATGATTTTTACTGCTTTCAAATAAGAAAAAAGAAAGATGGAGTGACAATCATATTAATATACTCAAAAAAAGTAATTTTATTTTAAAATCTAAAGCACAATAGTAATAATAATATAAATAATTTTAAAGTTTCTAATTGAGACTACATTTAAATTAATTTTGAAAGATATTTTGTGATATAACAGTAGCACGATATAAATCTCTTTAATTTCATTTACATATTTAGATAATAATAATAATAAGAAAGTTAACGTAACTTTGTTGAATAGATACCAATATGAAATTGTTATATAATATTTGAATTAAAAATTGCATATAGAAGAGTAGAGTTGATCATGAATCTAACCATATTATTTTAATTAAACTATAAGAAATAAGCTGACGTGTTCTGATGTGGCCATCCACTTGACTTTACCATACAACCTGGCCCCCTCACTTATGTGTATTTAATAAAATTATTTATAATCATGTAGGGGAGGGGGTTAGTTTTTGCATTTTTAGGCTCCTGGAGGCTCACTGATTATGTATACAAAATTTGGTTGAGTTTGGTACAAGAGCCTAGATTTTTAATTTTTAACCCCCCCCCCCCCCCCCCCTTAATTTTGGGTCGATAGGCACCAAAATTAGGTGTGAAATTTGGTTTCGGTATTCAAACTAGTTTTTGGGCTAGCTCGTCCACAAAAATTTGGTAACGCACAGACTAACGGACAACCGACAACCGGACAACCAGACAACCAGACAGACAGACTAACTAACAGACATTTTGACAAAACAATTATTATCTAGAAAAATATAATTTTTTTGATGTTCACTTATAAAGCTTTTTTGTATAGCGAAATGCCATGGTTTCGCTCAATTTTTTTAATCAAAATAATATCAGTCGTTTCTGGGATATTTCACAAAAAAGAAGGAAAAAACCCACTTTTTTCATGTACGATTAAAATACTTGACCATACCCTGTATGGTAAAGTAAAAATTCGAATATACAGTACAACCTCGTTTATCCGGACTAACTGGGACCAAAGGAAAACCTAATAATTGAAAATCCGTATAATCCCTATATCTGGGTAATAAAAACAAAACAAATCCTCAAATAAGCGAATTTGAATTTATAACGATAAAAAACATGTTTATATCAAAATTATATAGAATTGATTAAACAAATACATACGTTAAATTTTTGGTGTAATTATAATTGCTTTCAGAGTAGAAAATTATTATCTATGTGAACATTTATTAAAATAAAAATATCTACAAATCCGATCCGGATAATTCGGAGGTCCCGATAAATGAGGGCCGGATAAATGATGTTTTACTGTACTTGGAAAAAAATTGTATCCACGCGGTATAAATATAAGAATTTAAGATACTCCAAAGCCCTCTTGTGGAACGCCATTGAACTAACAAACGACGCTGGTCTTTAGCGTCGACACAGGCGGCGGCGCCACTCGTCCTCTGGCTCTACCCTGTGACCAGCTTGGAAACTACAAAAACCAACCACTTGTTGAATCTAATGTTCATTGGCGGAAAAACAAACCCACAATACCCTCTATGCATATTACAACTACAGGGATAGATCTTGAATTTTATATTAATGAATCGAAAAAAATATTTAGATAAAAAAAATTATATATTTTATCCAAATTTTAAAATGAAGCGCTGATTAGTTTTTGGTACATATCGGCCCACAAACATTAGTACTTTAATTCAGTGCTTTTTTCTAAATATCTTGAAAATGACTTAACCAATTTTGATGAAATTTAAAATCCTAATTAAGTACCTTAGGGACAACAAAAAAGGTTAAATAAAGTTTTTAGTAAAAGTATATTTTAAAGTACTTTACTCTAGAGTAAGATTGTACTTTTTTTTAATTCCTTATTTTACCAAAATTAAAAAAATAAAAACTTTAAAATTTATTCATTTGATCGGTAATATGGCTCATTTAAACTTGTTTAAGTAAGAATGGTTAGGCTTCTCGCTGTGAAATGATTAAAATTTGGGAAGAAATTTTATAAATAACCATAGCAACTGCGTTGCTTTTTTATCCGTTACCTTTGCTGAAGACATGGAGGTATCAAGTTAAAATCAAAAATAGTGATTGATTCTGATCTAATACCTGAGGAATAACCATTCTATATTGGTTTTTTGACGTTTCTGTTGTTATTGGTAACCATTGCTGAAGACATGGAGGTATAGAGTTAAAATCAAAAATAGTGATTGATTCTGATTTAATACTTGAGGAATAACCATTCTATATTGGATTTTTGACGTAAAAATCCAATATAGAATGGTTATTCTTCGACTATTAAATGGGAATCGATCATTATTTTTTACTTAAAGTCAACATGACCTGCAAATAGCAAGTGATATCTTATTAATAATAAAGGAATAAACATATTAATATTTCAAATGAATTTGGATAAAGTTTAGCAACGATCCGTTGCAGTTTATTTATATTTGTTTCCAATATTAATTCAAATTGCCTAAAGTTTTTCATTAAGATAATATTATTTGGTGATTCGAAAGATATATAAGATAGCCATGGGTGTACCTAAGTACGGTCAAGTGGGGGTAAGCTGTCCTCTCCCCCTCCTTGGGCACAAAGTAATCCAACGTAAATTAGTCGAAAATATTGTTTCATTCTCAGAGACTCTAGTCAAAAGGTTTGCAAAGATCGGGGAAAAGTTATTCTTGTGTAATAAATGAATTTTAAAAATTCGTTAGATTAATTTATTTGAAATCTACAAATCCCTTTTGGTCCTGCCCTCCCTTCTAACCAAAAATCTGGGCACGCCCATGAAGATAGCTATTTTTGTGTTAAAAAATATATTTGAATTTCTAAAACCTAATTATACCGTTATTGAAATAAAAATTTTTAACTTGAATTATCAATAGTTTTCAAAGACACTAGGTTAATTTCACTTAATCTTGTTGAATTTAAATATACGCATATTTCCCATTACGTAAAATATCAATAATTTTCCTAACTCTTAACTTTGATAATATTATTTGGTTAAGAATATAGTGAATATTTTGAATTGTTTACTTAATTATACCTTAAGCAATTCGTTTTTTAAAAAAGTGGTCATTTTTCCCAAAAGGAAAACAATTGAATCGCAAAACACCAGAGTGAGTTGAAAAATGACTTCAAAAATAAAGCAACCTAACCAATAATCATACTTAAATTATTGTTATAGGAAAATTCTGAAATTGTGAAAATTAAATAAATAATATTAGTAAGGTAGAGGCACCAAAATTGATGAAATGCACCTAAGGATGACATTCCTCAAGGAAAATTAAGAAAATAACTAATTCGGTGCATGTCATCAATTGGTGTCTCTACCTGATATATTATAAAATTTTAGTTTTTTGCTGTTATTTCTAAGTCAATGCTCGTACTTTATTAAGGGTTGGACAATGTCTTTAAATAGAACGACAAGATAGCTTAATAGTAATGTAATTATTAAGATAAAAAATGTAGCTAAAATTAAAATAAGTATACATATATAAATTCTTCATTTGTTATAAAGATAGGCATAGAAATTATAAAAATAAAAAAATAATAATATTATATTATAATCTCTTCGTTTTAGAAAGTCAAATAACTGGCGCATTCTGGTGAGTGGAAAATAACTGAATTGTGAAACCCCCTGGGCGGGTTCACTTGAAAAATCAATTCAAAAGTAGAGCGTTCCAACTTGGCAGAGAATGCCCCTGTGCGATGAATTATTAACGAACCTAAACGACATTTAAACAATTTAGTAATTGGGAGAACTAATATATGTCTAGAAAGGTCTTTAATAATTTCTTCGTAATTAATATTTGCATTACTTTTTATTTATTAGTAATACCACTTCTCGGTTTATATGATTCTTCTTCTTCTTTATTTGTTTCTACAAACTAAGCAGTCTTTTTGGCCTGTTTTTTGCTTGATCTATTTCATGAAATCCGACAACTTCTGAGACGATAGGTTGCTTCCGCAACTGTTAGCCTCACGTCGGAACCTTTTTAGTCCCCTTCTACGACAAGCAAGACATGGATGGATGGATGAAGATATTCTACCTCCCGACCCACACAGGTTCTTGTTATTCGAAGCTTTTAGGGGAGTGGTGATTTTTTTATTAGTAGGCTTACAATTATTATATAGGTTAATGTATTGCTGATTTCAGACTTCCTCTTAAATTTTTGATTCATTATATAGGGAATCGGATTAGCCGAGAGCTTAAGACACTAGCCTTCTAAGCAGGAGTCCCGGGTTCGAGTCCGAGTCCCTGCATTGATATTTGACCGGCTATAATCTGATTCCTAGTCACCAATCCGTCTGGCAAGCGTGGTGACTTAATGCCAACCCCCTTCCATTTGATGGAAGAGGCCTATATTCAGCAGTGGATTGTCGCTATCGACAGGCTGATGATGATGATGATGATGATATAGGTAGCGAAATTTTATAGAAAATTGAAAGCAATGTTTTCCTTATTTCAAATGAGTTTGGTAATGAATTATATTCTGCAAGAATTATGTTTTTAGCCTTACTTCCGAGAGATTTAGTAGATTTTATTTTATTTTATTTTAATTTCTTGTTTATCTTAATAAATATAGTTTTCCATAGTACCTAATTTATCTTGGGAGTCTATTATTTCCATTTCCAAGTTACAAAGATCAAGTGATAACTTGAGATATTCAAATTGAATATGTGTGAAATGGATGAATTGTAAGGTAGTATCCAGTTCTTGGAATTCAACAAACCTCTCTGAACGAAAGCATTCGTTAGGCTTTTTCAATTAAAGAAAAATTCTTTTTGAGTTTTCATTTCCTTCTGCATTGCCAAATAAATTGAAATTCGCAAAATGTTTCTCTAACCGTAGGATACCATCAAGGCCCGAAAATTACAGTACCTGGGTCATATTATGAGGAACGAAACCCGGTATACTCTGCTTCAATCTATTCTGCAGGGGAAGATTTTCGGAAAAAGAGGTCCCGGATGAAGAAGAATATCGTGGTTGAAGAACCTCAACAAGACCTCCCAACAACTCTTCCGTATTGATGTTGATAAAGTGAGGATTGCCATGATGATAGCCAACATTCGTCACGGATCGGCACCTTAAGAAAGAAGAACGAACCGTAGGAGCTATCTTAGCTTGTTTTATTTTATTTATTTTTTATTTTTTTATCTCTCAAAAAATGACTAATTTTTTCTCGAAAGCTTTGATTTGTTCAAACATTGATAGTGCAATATTTATTTACACACCCTTGAACATTTCTTCAAAATTGAACAATAATTTAAAAAATCTTCTTTACAATAGCATAACTGGCCATTATTAGATATAGATTATAAGTATCCAGGGCTGCCCTTAGGGTACCGCCCCTTTAGGGTACCACCCCTTCCTCCTTCATATTTTTTTGAAGATAAAAGCTAATTTTCCTTTTATAAAAATAATGAAAATATAATATTGTTATTAAATAATTTAATAGAGTACCTAGATTGAAATATAATGTAATTGATTAAATAAAACACTAAGTAAGTACTAAGAAATACCTATATAGGTATATAAATCAAAGCGGATTTTTTCCTATTATGATTTTCTTTTCTTTAATAATATTGTAAGCCTCGACTTTACAGGAGCGCCCTGATGTTTTGTATCACTTGCACTTGGACCGGCTCTAAAAGAGAAATGTATTAGTGAAATGTGACTGGTGGGTCACTCACTTTGTAACCGCGGGTTAGTTGTTAGCCATCCCTGTAATAGAGGCTTCTTTCCCTTTATCAGGAAAATTTGCATAGTGTACCAAGTTTTGTTAAGGTTTTCCATTTTTATAAAGAAAATGGGATATCGTAAAATGAAATCAAGTGTAAAATTTACTGCGATTTGTGTCTTATATATGATATCGAACAGCTGAATATATTCTAATGGATTTCTATAATCAGTTCTTAGGCAAATCGCCCTACATTCCGATGATCGACTTCTTAAAGCCAACCGCACTGGAAAAAGGCCAAGGATTACTTTTAGATACGAGAAACAGAAACTTTCCGAAAAATATATCAAGAAAAACAATATTTCTTTTAAAGCATCATTGATTTTCCGTTAATGTTTCTGGCTATCAAACTCAACTTTATAGAAACGTGGAATATAAATGAGTTTTTTCTTCTTTTTTTTTTACTTCTATTAAACTTCATTTCTGTTTTGCGGTCATTAACTAGTAATTTTGTAAATAAAAAGAAGTTCATTTAGTATCAGATTGTTTACATTTAAATCAGTATATTTTTTCACCCTCTTCATTAAGGCCGCTTCTTGAAAGTATTTTTATCGTTTTTATTCGTACAAGCTCATCGTATTTAAAACTTATTTATCTAACCTAAATACAGTGTTGTCAAGTAATTCGATTCAGGTATCTAGATAGTGCATCTAGATTCATTTTTGAGTATCAAGATATGTATCTATATTTTTATTTTAGGTAGAATTACCGGAGGTATCTATTTTAAAAAGGTCATCTTCAACTCCAAATGCTTTAACCCTAGAACGCATAATCCGGGCCTGCCAGGCCCGGTCTCACCTTTTCTCAGCTACTCATCCCAGGAGCCCTGCCCTTGGGGAGGGGGAGGTTCTACGCCCCTGAACCGTATAATAGGTTAAATTTGTATTTAAATTACACTTAATTATTTATGACAATTTATTGAAAACAACAACGAAAAATACAATAGAACAACATTTCGATCGACTGATTCTGGAATTGTTCACAACTACGAGCATCCAAACCAAGTTTCGGTTATCTGATCAGGCCACGACAGTGTTTATAATTGTATCAGATCTAAAGAAATTTTCACAAGAGCATTTGTATCCGTATATCTAGGTGCTTTTAAAAATATATCTGTAACAATACTGCTCATATCTCAATATGTTTAAAAGTATTAGCTGTAATCAGTTACGATTTTTTAATGCCTTTTATTAGGGATGCGGCAAATATTAAGAATATGTGCTTAGCATGGTTTCATACTTTTTTGAATTTGTATTTTAATGGACTCACTTTCCATTTTGGATATGCAGTTTTTTAAATCCTAATAAATAAGATGTTACACCAAAAATACCAGTGTTTATCAATCTTTATTGGTTGACGGCACACTAAAAAACCTGAAATCATTTTCGGCCCTGCCCTTTAGGGAATGCACCTATTTGGTGTAACTCCTTCTCTCATCAATTTAATTAAAAAATATACACCATATATATATTTTAGCAATCCATATCTTATTGATTTATTTATTATGAAAGAGGTCCAATTGCAAATCGTTTGTTGTGCATATTAGTGTATTATAATAATAGTAAAAACTCGTTTACGAATCACTGGAACAGTTAAACTAGATCAGTGATGTCCAACCCGCGGCCCAGCACTTCAATGGATGCGGCCCGACATAAAATCATAAACTTCCTTGAAACATTAATATTTTTATATACTTACTGGAAAACACATCAAATACAATCTGATATTTTTTTTCTAAAATAAAAAGAAATTGGAAAATCATCTCAAAAGTTTTCGAAGAATACATGGGGAGATTTTAAATTTTTAATGTGTAAAAATATAACAAGATTTCGAAAAAACACTCGCAATTGTGGCATATTTTGACTCCATTTTTATTAGATATAAATATTTTACCTCCGATCTTTCTGATTGAAAATACATTCAATCAGAGATTGAACTGAAAGAAAAATTTAATAATGTCACTTTATTAAAATTTTATAAAAATTATCTAAACGGAAACAAATACTCCTGGCTTCACAATACTTTTCACTTTTTGGAAATATGAATTTATATATAAATAGTAGATACGTAGGGCTATAATGCTATTTTCAAGAATAAAATTCACTAAAAGCAAAGTTATAAGCTCAGCTTTCACGGGAAAAAAATGAAGTTTCGAATATTTAAAAACCATTCTTCATCTCATATTTATATTTTCTAAAATATTAATTATTTCAGTAATTAAAACTTTTGAAGTGCTAAATGATTTGAAAACCAATATTCTGAAGGAAAAGAACTCATAGATTATTGTGCTGTGACATTTTTGCTTCTTTGGTGGATTCTCATGGTAGATTACATTATTCTACATTATTAACTATCTTTTTTTAATTAGAAATATCAAAAGAATCAGTATATTTTATATGCGACCCGAAGCATTTGTTTTTCATCAAATATGGTCCGTCTAAGCAAAAAGGTTGGACACCCCTGCTTTAGTAGTTGAGTTATTTATTGAAAGAGAAGTTCAAGCTCAAACCAAATAGATTGCAGATTTTTGTGGAAAAATCTCATCAAAATGGACGACGTTTCGAGAAATAGTATTTTTTTAATTTGTGTGGCAGCTTAAAAAGGTTAAAACTGATTTACAATACGAGTTATTAAATGTTAATTTTAGTTAAGTATTTGAAAAAGTAGTAGAAATCGAAATATTAATATTGAGATAAGTTATTTTTTTAACTGTGAAATAAATATATAAATAAAAAATGAGTAGAATAAAGAAAATTCATAAAAGAATGGAAAACAATCTCACCTGGAAGACTCGTGGGAGCGCGCAGAATCACTGGGGAGTTCTCAACGCGCGATTCCTTCCTAGAAATGGTTGATTTTGGCCTGAAGGGCTTCA
This sequence comes from Forficula auricularia, assembly GCA_024734495.1. NCBI lineage: Eukaryota > Metazoa > Arthropoda > Insecta > Dermaptera > Forficulidae > Forficula > Forficula auricularia. Next base: position 2,534,631 of record JALMQS010000187.1, on the reverse strand, counting down.
CAATTCACGTCGCTTGGGCTCAAGGGGGCATGGACTCACGGTGGGGAGTGAACTTTGAACACTGCAATAGAGAGTATTAGTTATTGTAGAAGCACCTAATAGTTAAAAGGGAAATCCTAGAAGTATCGAATTCGGAAAAGGTTTTTTCCAATTCTAGCAAACAGGTCGGAGCTTGTTTTATAACCTCTCACAAAATACAATTAAATATATTTTTTTTCCTATATTATAAACTCTAACTAAATAAGTGTATTAAAAGAAATTCCCTTTTAAGATATATTTTATATACGATTGCTTTCTCTAATTATTCTAATCAAGCATTGTAAAATATATTAGTAAATGCAATTTAAATCTTAATATAAAAACTAATTTGAATAAAAATCAATATTCTTATTATAATTTACCTACTTATGTTTAAAAAATTTTCATCAGCTAACTTTGAATCATCTTTAATGTAAAAAAGTCTAGTAAACAAGCATGGCAAGTTATTTAAAAAATTGGCCCATTTAGTCAAGATTTCAAAATGGTACAGCACTTTGTACTTCACTTCTTTAGAAAAAAATATTTGTATTTTTTGGCAAAATTAGCTAATTTAAAAACATATTTTGATAGTGTTTTTTTATTTAATATGTTAATCAATTATGTTCGCATCTTGATTGAACTAATCTTTGGCTATTAATGGCATTATTAATAGCTATTATA